>WTXL01000007.1:0-591156 GCA_022376525.1 Russula vinacea
TTGGTTGGAGTGTTTCTGTTGAAACCTGTGGGCGGCGCTCGGAACCTGGGTGGGTACTTGCATCTCTCCAGTGCGCTCGCTGTGTGGTTTGCGTTTTCTGCTCCCTTACTCTTTTCCCGTTCAATGTAATGGTTCTTGTCACTTCTTGATCATTCACCCACCCGCACATCATTCACGCCTGCAGCATCTACTAGGACTCACCACACCTCTATGCGCGCCGGCGTTCTCTCATCCATGTCACTCGAAGAGCTCGAAGCAGGCACTGCCCCATCTGCCAGGACTATGCGAACGAGAATCCGCCGGCCGTCCCCATAGGCCGACACCCGACCGTACCGCTCGTCACCATCACTAGACTGTTTATTTTTCAAAAGCGTTTGCCGATCAGGCTCTAAGTTTACAGATTTATAGGGATACATTGCGAATTCCAGGTGACGCGGCAAGAACGGAAACAGGGCTCGTAATGGGAGATCGATTCGGATGACAAGTGGTGATATTCATCATACGGGGGAAATGATCGCCAGTACGGGTGTTCGCTCGTCCACCAGGTCATAAGTAGGCCATTTGATGTCATGGAGCGGCAGCCAGGAAAAAACATATCATGGTGGTGTCAATGCGAAGCGAAGGTGAACAACGGACCTCAGCCAGCCAGTCATTTAGGTCAAGATCTCTGACTCCAAATCTATTGCTACGGTTGGCTCCATTCGACGCAACATGCAGGCCATACAATCAGATAAAGGTGACCAAATCACGGTGATACAAAGGAATGGGGACAAACAAAAATAGACGGTGGTAAGTAGACGACACAAAACGTCAACGGGACCCAAGGCAGAGGCCATTTATCCTCTTCGTTCAACCCTACCACGCTTGCCCGAATGCCTCGACGTTTTGGTTGTTCGGAACCCTGGTGTCGGAAAGAAGTGTTCGAGAGAGCCGGAGTCAGTGTTGTCAACGTAAGTGAGAGCGTCGGGAGTCCATGGTAGGGGAAGTGAAAGCATTTCCCACTTTTGGTTACTCGCACGACGAAGCAAGGGGAGGTGACTGCGGAGCATCTCCTCCATCTGAGTGATGCTGTCGATGATGTCGTGGAGTTCTGGCGTGATCTCGCCAGTGTCGGCGTGGTTTGCGGCGATGTTCGCCGTCTTGTGAAAGGTCGACATGAGAATGTCAGTGAGAGCACGAACAAGTAAGAAGGGCACCTCATTGTGGCTCCTAGCGCAGAGCGTGTCGTGAAGTGTCATACCGTGATAGCGCTCCAAACACAGTGTACATTCGTGCACGTCGTCACAGATGACACGAACATGATCAAGGAAGGCATGGATAACGTCTTGCTGTCGCATGGGCAAGTACAGAGGCGCAGCAGCGAGATCGTCGTCCTTGTCGATCACGGGTGTGTGAGGCCCAGGGCAGCCGGTTTGCATGGGAGTGGCGCCGCCTGTCACGATCGGTACAAAAGCGGGGTGAAGAAAGGCAGGGATTGGGAGGGGCGTGTTCTCGGGGAGCGTCGATCTGCGTGGGGTCGTTGGAAGGAGCGATAAGCGAGCGGGCGAGGTATTCCGTTTGTCTGAGACGGTGAAAAACCAGTTCATGGTCGCGCTGCACGGTTCTGTCAGGCCCCATGTCTGCTATGGGAGGGCACGTCAGCGCACTGCGATGAGCATGAACTCGCGCCTGGCGTTCGCAATTCAGCGTTTTCTCTCTAGAAAGTCGTGCATTAGCGTCGGGGCTGCTGGCAAGGGCATGCCGATGCCGATAGCGTCTTGGTGCTTTGGTGGCTCTCGAGGGTGGTTTCTGTGTGGTGGTGTGGTGGTCCTGGCCATCGAGAGGAGAAAAGGAGGGTGATGGTGACGAGCGGTACGGTCGGGTGTCGGCCTATGGGGAGGGCGGCGGAAGAACACATAGAGATGGCGACGAACGGGATGAGGAAGAAGCTTCGAAAGTGAGACGGGGGTTCAGCGAAGAGAACAATCACTGTGACTGGGCTGGGATGTCCGTGGTGATAGATCCAACCTATTCAGTAGGACGGACCAGAAGCTTCGGTTGGTAAGAAACTACTATAGGGTGATTGGTGGCCTGTCGCACGGTAACGACCTGCTGAATGCCCTCCTGGACAGGTCCAGATCGCTGGCCCTCCTCCAAGAAAATATTTTCTAGGGTGGGCAACACTTCTGTCGCTCTGTCCCCAACGAGCTCTTGCAGGGCAGGTACGATACGTCGCGCCATCTCCTCAGATAGGTAGAGGTTCCTCACGGATGTAAATGGGTGTAACAGTCGTAACCATGGCGTATTTCCGACGTTGCCTTGTGGATTCCCGTCGATGTGGAGGTCCAAGGCGGGAAGGGGAGGCAAGCATGAAGTACAGACCTGCTCTATAGATAATACTTGCTGATCCAACTCCTTGCATGGGATTTGCACCACGAGTCTTTCGTATTTGCTGGTCAGCGATGAGAGTTCGACCGTAGCGGCTTTACCGTCAAAGATAACATGGGCTTTTTCGAGCACCTTCATGATTGGAGTGCGACTGATAAATTGGGTGAGTTGTTGTGTGTCGATCATGTCATTGAATAAGGTTATATGCAAGTTTCTGAGTCGAGGAGCAACGATGTTGGCCATGACGACCTCCACGTATTCGCCGTCCCCTTTAAAAAGAAATACATCGAGATTGGGGAGGGCAGAACGTATTGGGGGAGGCGGATGTCGGTGTTTTGGGTCCGGTCGAGGGGATTCGAAAACAAGCCAAAGTCCTTCGAGGCGGGTCAATGTGGAGAGGGCAGTGACCAACGCTTCGGGTGAAAAGTACCCCAAATGAGGAATGTTTTCAAGGAAAAGATTGGTGAGGCGAGTTGCAGACAAAAGTAGTTTCGGTAAACCCGGAAATGGAATGCGACGCAACCAGAGATATTCCAGACGTGGGACGGATCCACCCAAGAACGAATCAGGAAAGGTTGACACCGTCATACCAATCGACCGGAGCACCAGAAATGACAACTCCGGGAATGGCACCTGCATTGCTGCCGAACGTCCCAACCCTTCGAAGACCGTGAGATCGATATGACGGACACAATCGCTGCGCTCGAGTACAGCAACAATGTTATCAACGCTTTCTGCGAATTCGTCGCATCTAATGGAAAGAGGCAAGGGTGGCCAGGCATCCAGCGTGTCCCTTGCCGGCGTTTCGTTTGAACAAAAGAGTTCTAGATGGAGTCGACGTGGTGATCCAAAAACAAGGCGTCGCCAACGCCGACACACGTGCACTAGCGTCTGCCACCTCTCTTTGGTTTCTTTTGTAAGTCCCAATTCTTTCATAAAGAAATCAAATGTTTGCAGTAGGAGATCATCAGGGAGCATGTCGATTGGCACCACCTGGCCCACATCGCATCGAGTCAACAATAATCGTTGCGGGATGTTGTGCGAAGGACGTACCCTGATATCGGTTGGTTGATCCTCGCCAGACCAACGACGTGGATGAGGTGTTCGCGTCAACGAGCCTTCCGAACCGGAATATATTGATCGATGGCCTGGGGCGTGAAGGGAATGACGGGGGCGGAGGCGGTACAGCCCATGCAGGAGTATAGTGGGGTGAATTGATAACGGGCGTCGGGCACGCTTCCGAGCAGGGTTATTTGGGATTTCGTAGGTTGGTCAGCGGGTGAATTTCCGACGGGAATTCAGCGCAATACTGTATTCAGTGTTGGGGATGAAGAAAACCGACTTTCGGTTGCGAACGATCCCACGGCCCTAATCACCTTTACGCACGACGCGTTCACGACCTCACTACGTTGGCCCCGTCGATTATCGTCGTCGTCGTCAATGATCCATGCCTCTTCCTTGTGATTTTGATACGGCAGTCCCTTACGTGTTTTCTATGTGCAATGCACCTGGCGATGGGTGGAACCCTCCTGTTATTGCGATGGCAACTTTCGACTGTAGAGCTTCCTCAGTGAGGAATGGTGTCCGCTGGAGAGATTACACTGGCAAGTGGCCTGACTTCGGGAGAAACTTGGCATTTGTCACTGACCTTTGAAAAAGCCTTTGCAGCACACATGTCACCCCGATGGGTTACTCGGCGCCGATCATCCAACCACCCAGACTTTCTCGACACCCGTATAAGTGACGCATACAGACTAAATGATGATACAGTAGTAACATCGGGCGCACAAATCCTGGCCATGCCGGGGCCGGGGATAAGTTAACACTTTCGGCTCGACCCTAACCACCACACCCCTCGTTTGGTTTGCTTCGTTCGCACCCCAACCTCGTACGCAATTGATCTCGAAGGAAACCACACATATGGGGCTTGACAGATACCGGATTAAAGTTGCGGTTCGCGCGGGTGTAGGGAAACTGCATGATCGTTTTTGACCCTAGTTATTACAGTAACAACGTCATGCGCGATTACGTTCTATATACAAGCCAATTCTGTGTGTTTCGCGTGTTGGACATCTCACTCATTCTCTCATGTCCAGGACCACCGTGTGATCCACAGGGCACCTCCATGCCTGTACAGGTAAGGGAGCAGGTTGACTACAGATCACAAAATGTCGTACACAATGTGCCAAATACCCGGTGAATTTGAGAAGATGCGATCTCCAGTGAAGCCAGCCACATTTTTCGCACAGGATTTGTGGAGAGCGATTTCAATTGCTAACCCGTTGAGAGTGATATACAGAAGAACCAACAAAACCGACATGCATATAAAGTAATTGTGTATTGTCATGGAAGTAACAAAGAGCGACACTATGCCATCCATATTCCATGCCGGGGCACCCCAGCAAAAACTCGAAATGTTTGCACTGGGGCACGCAGGTACCCAGCCAGCAGCAAGCAACAAGCCCGAGCACAAAAAAACAAACGCCCTTAAACCACGCTAGAATTTCTGCAAGAACCTTTCTGCATCACTCTGCCTGGCAGCAGCAGCAGCAGCAGCGGAATCTTTTCCGGCCGCTGCCTGACTTTGCACGGGTGCGTGCGTGTGGGTGCAGAAGACTCGGAGGCCATCTTGCGGCGGCGCGAGAACGAAGTACTCCAGCTCGCGAGGCTTGCCAACGCGCCCGCCGGGCCTGCCGTTTGTCGTGGCACAGGAGCGGCGAGCGGCGAGCCAGTGCAGGGACATGAAACGAAGTTGTTCGCCGCCGCGCTAGCAAACTTGCCATACCTTCACCTGCAGACTCCGCGGTGGGGGCGCTGTCGTCGTCGTCGTCGTCGTCACCGTCGGGATAAGTCCGATAGCCTCGGCTCCTGGATCGTCGAGGTCGGGTGGCGCGGTAATAGCGGTGGTCGGGACTGCCTTGGCTCCGCTCCCGCCCGCGCCGCCGAAAGCTGGCAGCCGTGGTGCCGAAATGCGGGACGAGGTCGACAGCCGGGAAGCCCGAGAACCTGGTCGTAGAGGCGATGACGGATGGGGTTGGAGTGGTGGCCGTCCGGTTGATGCCGCAGTCGTAGGAAAAGGCTGCGCAGGGGACGAGGATATCGAAGGGAGCAGTGGTGGCGATGGTGTGCGCATAGGAGAGGATGGCTCTAAGACCGGTGCGAGCAGGATCGGATCGGGCGGCGCTGCTACCGGAGCTTGAGCTAAAAGTCGCGAGAGAGAGGACGGCCCTGCTACTGGGGTCGTTGAGTTCGTCCCTGAGCGCGTTGCCGGGAAGTGCCTAGAATTTGGGGCGCGAGTCGGACGGAAAGTCTCTTCGACCTCATTATCGGGCGGTATAGATATAGAAACGGGAGGGTCATCTCTCGGTTCGGTCCCAGTCAATGCCTTTTTGGGAGGTTGCCGGCGCTTCGTAGTAGTACCCGGCTGTGTCCAGTCCTCGACCTCCAACATGTAGTACTTCACACCATTCCCGAGGCCATATGGATTACTGGTGGGGTCCTACAGAAAAAACACGGTCAATTATGTCTTCTAAAATCATCATTTTGACTACCGGACCTTCAGGTCGACCACCCGTTCGGTTAATGATGTGATCCTGGCAACTATCCACTCTCGTGTTTTCAGCTGCTCGGCAAAGTGTCCAGTTGCTTGGAGGAAATAGTGCGGAAACGAGACTGATATGTCAGAGTCAATACAGAATTTTACACAAGGAGGCCAACTCCGATACGGAACACCCGTTCTGATGGGGAAAGGGAAAGAAGTGTTTCACGCACCGTTGAATGCGGCCCAGGGTTTCGATATCGAATTGCGTGTTGGCAGGAAAAGAGCAAGATCACCCTTGGCAAAGTTCCGGAAAGATATCTTCCCTTTTGCGCGTTCACGGTACTCTTTGCACTGCTTCTGCCACTTGCGAATTGTAGAGATAGTTTTCCCTACCACTTCCAAGAAATGGTCATGGTCGAAGGAACGCAAAGTCTCGACTGCTCCAGCAGGATCGGAAGGGTCAACGGGTGGTGGTTCATCCGGTGGAACGTTGGGGCCGTGCTTGGCATTTGACAGAAAGATGTGAGAATCGTTGAGTTGCCCGACGGACCTGGATAAAGGCGGATGGGAGATAGCAGACTGCGCGAGCGTCATAGCCTTGAAATGAGCAGTGTGATACGCAATTGAAGTTTCCAAGAGCTGTGCGATAAGGCGTTCGGCCTCCTCCACCCTGTGCTCGAATTCCGATTGCGAGACGCGACCAGCCCGGATGTCTTCCCGAAGCACGTTCTCTACATGCCGCGCGTCCTTCAACTCGCGCTCGACACGCTGTAGTTCCTCCCGCAGGCCAACATCATCGTTTTCCTTCATTTCGGCCTGAGCTGTAGCCTCCTTGAGCTGACGTTCTAGATCCTCTACCTCCGCTTTGAGTTCGAAGAACTGATGCTCCAACACTGCGCGATCTCCATCTGCCTCTGCGACGTAGTCACGTAGCTGCCTGTCGTGCTCGCTTGCTTGTGCGCGTAAGAGCCTGTCCTTCTCTTCGCTAGCTTCCGACAGTGCCTGTTCATCACACTTCGCTCGTTGCACATCGTGTCAACCTGAGCCTCGAGATTCTCCCCCCTTGCGCGCGCCTGTTCGAGATTTCGGAGAGTTTCATCTTGATCTTCAAGAAGCTTCGTGATTTTCGTGGCGTTTCGTACCTCCAAGGCCCTAATCTCTTCCGCTTCCTCCCGAGCTTGAGCCAATTGTTGCCGAAGGACTTCTGCTGCTTTAGTTTGGTTTGTTGCCTCTGAGAGAGCATCACTCAGCTCCTGTCGTTGTCGCTCGACATTGGACAGAAGATCCCTATGTCGATCATCCAGGATGCGGCGCGCTGTGGCCTCAGTCTCCATTTGCGCCCGAGCTTGGCGTAACTCCCGCTCGAGCCGTTCCACATGTTCGTGTTCACTACTAGATGTTCGGAGCTGCTCTTTGAGTTCGGCAATTTCTGACTTCATGGCGCGACGCTCCTCATCGAAAATTGCTTCGTTGTTAGCTTTCTTCCCTTCAAGTTCACGCAGATTCCCGGCGAGTTCTTGGAAAGCTTGTTCATCTGCGTCAGATACTGCTCGAAAGGAATGTTGTCAGTTCAACAGACCCTCCAAATGTCAAAAGCCTACCCACAGCGCCTCCGTGATAAGGCCAACCGTGATGTCGAGAGCACTACACGCGAAGATCAAAATCAACTCCCAGCTATAAACGGAAACGGTATGAACGGCATACGTGATCGCTCCGTAATTCGATCGAAGCCTGCTTCAAGGGCGTCCATCTTGTCGATTAATCTCTGAAGACCCGCGCGCGTCTCTCGAACATTGGCCAGTGCCACACCATTATCCTTGAGTGACTGAGCATACCACTCCAAGTCTTCTAGGATTCGCAACAAACCTATTTGTTCAGGGACACCTCACTGAACCCGGTCATCAGCAAGAGGCAAAGATTTAAAACGTACTGCTGACATCGGTCCGCTCCATGGTATATAGACTATCGGCATCTTTACCCCCCGAAGGGGAAAAGTCGATTGAGGGAACCGCATCTTCCATACCCTTGGGATCGAAAGGGAGCTGACCGTGCACTTCGCCACGGTACACTTGACGACGTTTGCGCTCGGCAGCCCTTGGAGGAATGTAAGCGATACATATGGAACCAAGTTGGACGCATACGAAAGCTTCGCCATTACTTCCAAAATGGCTTGGCACCGTTTGTAGAAAAGTCGTGCTATACGGATGCCATGAGAAGGAATATTCTCCAAGTAATGGATGGAAGTATTATTGCTACAGACCAAATTCTTTCCGACGAACAATCTCGATGAGTGTGGCGCCATAAGCATATACCAGGTTGTGGAGTCGTTGAATATGAGGAAAGTATTCTTGGTCCTGAAACTGGATTGCAGCGCAGTCAAATCGGCAGGGAGTGAGATCAAGTCGTTGTTCAGAGCACTGATTTGTCGAAGCCCACGCAGACAGTGTACCGTAAATGTATTCTGGGGGTAACGTGAGAAAGACAAAATGCAACCTGCTCAAAAATACCTTCAACTCTGTAATAGATGACACCGTGTTCCTGATTGATATATCCAACTGGCGGAGCTCTGCGGAAAGGTTCAAAAATGCCTGAGAAAGCCCGGACGTCACCTTACCTAGCAGCGTCTCGACGTTTGCGACAGGACCTACGCGACGATGAGTAAACGATATAGAAAAAGCCGGGTATAATAAGATTACTCTCGAGGCCAGATACAATATCCGACGCTTTGCTGAGCAATTCACGAGCTAGCTGGTCCGATGCTGCGGCTTCATCCAAAAGCCTGATAATGTTTAAGAAAAACGAACATATGAACAGGGCTCTGACGTACCTCGTATCAGAAAGACTCAACCTTACTTCGGTCGCGCCGTCGGAAAGCCTCTTCATGCTCGCCTCGATTTGGTGGAAGCGTTCCTGCAGCTCCTCTGTCCTGACATAAACATGCGCACATCTAAAAGGAGTGTCGAACTACCATGCGTTCTCCGACAGGTCTCTGCCACCTGGCGCATCTTCTCATTGGAGACATAATCTCCCAGCGTACGCGCCCGGCTCCCGGCGTCCATCGCTCGTTGTACAGCAGATGACATAAACTCGCGGTGGATCTGGACGCGCGAGGCCATTTCCAAGTCGGTATCGACGCTGGCAATGAGATTGGCCTGCTTCTCTAGTTCGCGGTGGGCTCCCGCCGCGACACCATCAAACACATCGGCAACATTGAGCACATTGAGGTCGAGAACCGTCGATGCGATTCGTAAGGCTGACTGTTGACACCGCAGTGACTCCAGAGTACGAGCTATGGATTGTTGATGGGCCAGCGCCGCTCGGTGGTACGAGGCGCCCAACTGGGATGGCTTGAATGGTGGCGTCGCGGTTATAGTTTCTTTTGGGGAAGGTTACGTGGGTCACGGATACGCGAAGTAAGAGACGTACCCTCAATCGGGGGCTGCAATGGAGGTTGTAGATGGAGGAGTTTTATCACCTCATCGAATTCCTCATCCAAATAGTATTTGTTGAACACATATATGGACTAGGGTATGATCGGATGCACCAAGGAATGGTGGAAATGCACGATTCAGAAATAGCCAGAATCAGACACGGAAGGGATATGAAAAGCATAGCCAAGACGTACCTGGTCTTGTGCTCCTGCGAGGTCCCGCACATTGTCCGTTCTCAATCTCCGCCCGTCCGAAAGATACGCCAGCGCCGCATTCTCTTCGATCCCGATCTCCCTATGCAGAAACGACTCGAGGCTTCCAATTCTGAAAATACGCTCAGCCCGCATGAAAAAGTGGTATTTTACGTGTCGCGGTTAAACAGTACCTTTCAATATCCCAAAGAGTTGCACTCGTCTGCTCACCTTTGGTCAGCTAACGACGTTCATCAGCCACCCAGGAAAAAGAAGGGGGCACACCTGGAATGCTTCTCCATCTTCAGCTCTACATATCTGAATCATGCTTATGATGGGTGGTAGTTGGCTAAGAGGCCACGCGCTGTTAACCGTGGTCAGTGTGCCCCTGAAAAGGAAACCAGGCGCCCGCCGACTCGGCAATAACACCACCTCACGTGCGTCCATCAGTCCCGACTGCCCGTCTGTCGATCCTACTGTTGGGGATCCACATGGCGTTCAAAGCCCTCTCGAAATCCGAGAAAGCCTACATCCAGGCATCTCTGCAGGCCCAAAGTCCACTTCGCGGGGACGGCCGTTCGCTCCATCAGTTCCGCGCAGTCACCCTGCAAACCGGGGTCGTCCCCATCGCAAATGGCAGCGCACATCTCAATCTAGGCCGGTCGTCCGACGAGAGCATGGGCGGAACCGAGATACTCGCTGCCGCTAAGCTCGAAGTGGAAGATATCGCAGCACTCGGCAGCAGCAGCAGCGGCAACAACAACAACAACAACGGCGGCGGCGGCAGAATCGTGTGCACAGTATCCTGGTGCGTCGACTCCTCTTATTCGGACGTGAAAAAAAACTGACAGAGGAAGCGAAGAAAAGTTCTCCCGCTGCCTATTCTTATCTCTCAGCGACAGCACTAGACGATCTCCAGCACGACTACAGCGCGATCCTAAACGACGTTCTCTCCCACGCGTCGCTGCGCCCCCCAAACCTCGGTATCATCCCCGGCCGCAAAGTTTGGCTCCTGACGCTCGACCTCATGGTCCTCTCGGACGCGGGAAACATCTACGATGCGCTTTTCATGGCGGCGCGAGCCGCCCTATGGGACACGCGCGTGCCGAGGACCAGAGCCGTCGAGTATCGCCCCGATAAGAAAGGCGGCGGGGACGGGATGGACGTCGACTCTGAACCGCAAAGCGCCCTCGATACAAGAGGGCAAAGGCCCCAGCGGCAGACTTTGAACTCGAAGACTCGTGGGACGACGGGGTTGTATTGGGCGGACGGGACGCCTGGCCCCTGAGCGTGACGCTCAACTTGGTACGTACCTTCTTCCTCTCCTGTTCCCCATTTCGCTGTCTTTCTTATCGACGTGATACCAACACAGTTTCCGGGTGTGCACTTTCTGGACGCCACAACGCAGGAGGAGGCGGCCATACCTCTGCGTCTGATCCTGATATTCTCCAACCCCACGGGATCACCAGCGGCTCTTCACGGGATGCACCTACTCGGTACCGGAGACACCGATCTCGCTCAGATCGAGTCATTAGTGAAGGTGAGCCGTTGCAGTGCCCTTCCAAAAAAAGGCACAACCCAATTTACGTGCTTACTCAAAAGGATGGGGAAAAGTATGCGCTGCAGATGTGCAGTTCGTTAAACGCAAACTTGAAGGACGAGGAACTACGCCGGACAGAGAAGGCTCGGCTGAGGTTCTCCGCTGCACGATGAGACGACTCAGGTTGGAAAAAAAGTGAATGGCTGTGTCGCGCGTGCGAGACTTGGTGCAATATAATCGTCAAACCGTATCTTCTCATCGGTGATGAGCTGTCTGAGCATCATTGACCTTAAGGATGAAGGGTCTTGTGCTGGGTGCACGTTTGCTGTAAATGACTGTACTGTCGACACCGCATCCGAGTCAAAATGGACTGTCACAAGACTTCGACTTCACACACGACCACAGCAAGGAGGCCACTTTACCTAATTCGTCAATTGGGTCTTATCCCGGGTTAGGGAGAAGCGGCATCCAGCTCGAGGCCTTTATCGCGTTATCATATGGCAATCACCACGACAGTATGCTAGTTGCAGTATCACAATGCAACAGATCTATTAGCCCTCCTCAGTTGAGCCTATCGCGAACGACACTAGCGCATGCACATTATCAGATTCAAGACCTGCACAACCCTATCAAGATATTGCAGAATACAGCACAGCCATGCCTCGGACCATTCAGACACATGATAACATCTGGATTGTCACGAGATGAGGCGGTACTGCGGTACTGGAACTAGACGTGAAGTGACAACAAAAACACTAATACATGAAAAATTGGGTGCAAAGTCTTTCACCATGTTACATGGCATATCTGAAAAACCAAGGCTGTGAACCAACGGACTTTGAAAGGCACGTGAGACAACGTACTTCCGTGACCACTCCCGCGCAGTCGCCTCATATCGAGCACGATCGGTCTTGTACAAGTGTGCGATGTCGGGAACAAGCGGATCGTCCGGGTTCGGGTCCGTTAACATCGAACAAATCGACAAAAGCACTAGTGAACCGTAGAAAAAGTGGCACGTACATCAGATCGATAGCACAGCAACTGGAATAGAACAGTAAACCTACCCTTGGAGATTGTAAGTGCCGGCGACCATTGGTCCCTCAAGATGTCGAGGCAGATTGACCCATTAGCATTGATGTTGGGATGATAGATCTTGGTGGTGAAGCTGACTTTCGGCGGCTTGAATGGATAGTCTGTCGGGAAGGTAATGGAGAGGAAAAAGACGCCACCGGCGTAAGGGGAATCACTCTATCGAAACGGAAGGTAGGAAACCCAAATTAGAATGTGGCGGGGCAAAAAGGCTTACAGGTCCCATGATTGTCGCTTGCCATTGGAACATATTGTCACCAGTAGGTCCAGCAGAGCAGGAAGATGGGGGATCACGTCCGAGATCGATCAATCCTGGGAGTAAAACGTTAACATCGTGCCGGGTAAAACGGAGATATCATTGCGGGGAATTAGTAACGTTGGGACTGGGCGGTAACGCCTCCCACAGCGAACTCAAAGGGGAAACGACATTCAACGGGAGAGAACAAACCTTGTTGATGCGCTTGAGAGCCATTGGTACAGTGATATGCTAAGACTGTCGTATAACAAAATCAAAGAGCATCCACCAAAATCGCATAAAACGGGTAACAGGGCACGCAAGGAGATTGTAAAGAGAGGATGGAGAGGTATAATATCATCAGTGACTAAATTGCAAATGATGGCATGGAAAGAACGTACTGGGTGATGCAAGTGCTGAACGATAAACGACGGAGGAGGGAAGCAGATGGTGGTGATGGGCGAAGGAACCTGGACGACTCAACCCCAGTTTATTTGGGTGGGTTTGTCAGCTATTTGGCTACAGCCACAACACCGTTGCCCAACGGCCACGGCGTGTTGTTCGCCGAGTCATTCTTCGTTCACATCGATCAGATTGTAAAATATCAAGCGCGCTCCCTGCACGCAGACAGTCGCATCCAGCAAAGACGCTAGCAGTACTTGAGGTTGGCACTCTTATAGGCACTCCTGAGATTGTGGGAAAGCACGTCCAAGTCCGAGGGTGCACCCGATGACAGGGTCAGGCGTTCGAGCTTCTTTGCCGTTGGCCCCCTGGCGGCTATGGGCAGAATGCCCTGGCACACGCCGGTTCCAGGCCCCTCTGGGCTCCCAGATTTGACACTGAGCGTATGAGGAATAATTACCGTAAGATGGAGTATACGGGAACTCGAGGTTCTGTTCCTAGCATTGGTACCTAGTATAATCGGTGGCCATGGCCCAACTGTTGGCACCAAGAAAGTGCCCTTGCCAATTCGAGCCTTACTGTATCATCCATTTCCCATCCCCCACACGTTGCAATGGGAGTCAATCACTGATCAGTCGGATAACCATCGACATCAATCAGTTGCGAACTATTAGCCTTTTTTCCTGAACGGTAATTTCCAAAGTAAAGCACCGTGAGTCGGTTTCCAAATGTGATAAAGTGCGTCTCGAGCCCTGATCTTGAGAGATGGCTACAGCTGCCCTAGCATCCTTGCCTCCTTATCCGTCCTCCCATGCGCTTTCTCAGCTCTCGCACTCCCAGCTCGCATCGCTCAATCAAAAGATATCTCTGTGCATACAACAAATACTGGACCTCCCACCGCAGGCTCTAAACTCAGCTGCACCAGTACCCTTTATCTCCTCTTACGTCCGAGACATCGCACAAACGAACCTAGATGCGCTAATATGGGACGCCTACTCCAAACCAAAATCAAAGCCCGAGTCGGCCGAGGCGCGATCCATCCGTGCCCGCATACTGCTCCTGGCCGAGCGACTCGCATCAACAGGCGTGCTGGATCCCATAACCCTCCTCGATCTCAGCATCGTTTACGCGTCCCATCCCACACGCCTCCGCGCACTGTTCAAAACCGCCTTCTCCACCTCGTCCTCGATCCTCACCGCGACGACCACATCCGCGCTCCCCGCCTTCACGTCCATCCTCCTCTCCCACACCACCATTGGGCTCCACGGTCTCCGAAAGCCGCCCACGCGATCCTCTGCCTCCTGCGCGTCGCCCCTCCAGACCTTCTGCGCGCCTTCGCGCACAGCACGGACTTCATGATTGCTCTAGCCCAGGCCTACGACGCGGGACTCGGGGCCGCCACCATCTCATACGGCCGCTTGTACATCCCTGTCGCGGGTGCCCCGCAGCGTGATCCAGACGACTGGGAGTTCCTTTTCCTTCAAACCAAAGCGGACCTACTCGACGCATTCCACATCTTACTTTCAGCGCTCCTGCCAGCAGACTCACCACTCACCACAGAAGCCCAGCGCGCTTTTGACATCATTTCTGCACTGCAGACCCTCCCGCTTCCCAAGGCGCCCAGACGAGCATACCCCGCCAACGGCGTTCCTCAACCGCAGCTTACTCGCGGACTACCAGCACGCGTACGATCTCTCTGAGAAACTCGCACGTGCACTGCCTCACGGCGCCGCTGCAGACGACGCACGTCTCGAACGGCTATTGGCCGCTCTTCGGGAGCTCGACGCGGACCTCGATGGTGGAGGTTCTGGGCACTCGGCCACGGGACAGGCGCGCCAAAAGGATCCAGGTGCTTTCAGGCTGCTACTAGGCTCTGGTGTGACCATACATCGCAGTGGTGGTATCACCCACACCGGTGAGGGGCTGGCCGCGACCTCATTTGGAGGAGCTGGAGTCGCCATGGCGTCTAGCAGTAGAGTGATTGATCCCCGGGTCGAGGAGGTCCGGGCGATCCTGCCCGATTACGCTCCAGAGTACGTCGAAGCACTTCTGCGGCGCACAGAATACGGAAGTGTCGAGCGGTGGTCGAAGCGCTGCTCGAGGGGACGGCGCCGCCGCCCGAAGCATTAGAGCAGCAAGCTACGTTAAGGCCCCGACGCCACAACCACGAGAAGAGTTTGAATATACGCGCGATCGACGGAACGTGTTTGACGGAGAAGAAATGGATACTTCGCGGCTGAGAATTGGAAGAAAAGGTTTCGTCTCACATCAATCTGCCGTATACAGTATACTCAATGATATGCTCTGGCGCTGTGGCAGTGACGACGCGATGACGGTGCTCCGCGACCGCTCTTTCATGGAGCAAGTGAAAACCGATATCTTGCGGCGCGCGGAAGCACCGAGCGACTCGGAGGACGAGGAGGTGAACATATTCGGCTTCGCAAGCGATCACGCCAAGCGCAAGGTGCGCGAAATCGCGTTCGATGACGATCTAGAAGACATCAGCAGCGTGCGCGTCGCCGGCGACGGAGAAGAGAGCTCTGCGGACGAATACGAGGATGAGGAACCCGATACGAGCCCCCAAGCGATCCTCGAGCTGGCGTATATCACGAACCCGAAAGTGTTTGAACGCGACGCGGCCACTCGGAGGAGTAAGGAACGCGCAGCGCTGCGTGCACAGTCAGGTACGTCGGACTGCATCCTCACTCGCTCGTCAAAGGGATGTATGCAGTGGCTGACAATGCCCTCTTCCTCAAGGCTGGGTGGACGAGCAGATCGAAGGGTTCAGGATCATGCTCGATCGAGACGTGCGTCCAAGCTTCCCCCATCTTTTAAATTCATTCCTCACGTTCCAAAAAAATTGCCAGCCGAAAATGAAAACAAAGATGCTTGCAAGGCACGAGTTTTCGGGCAACAAACCACTCGCGGGATTGCCGTCCTCGTCCGGCCCGAGTAGGAACCGCAGTCGTCCTGATGCTCAGCCTGCACGCGGTCGTGGGGAGGGCGGGCGCGGTAGGCGCGGTCATCAGAATCGCGGTCGTGGGCGCGGGCGAGGGGCAACAACAACAGCAGGGCCCGGGACAGAAGGTGGCAATGGGAGTGGCGATGGCGGCGGCGACGCGGCACAGAATCAGAATCACACATGGAAGAACAAAAACAAGGCGCGACAGGGGAATCACGATCGGAAACGAGGGCACGACAGAAAGATGGGCAAGGCGGGTGGCCCCAGTAGCTAGCGAAAATAGTGATGGTTGATTATTATTCGTACACGGCACCATAGTATCATACTGGACAAATGAACGCAGATATGTAGCAGTCAGAAGATTCTGCCCTTGAACTCGGGATCGAATGTCAGCTCGATGACTTGGTTTACCATAGCCAAGTCTAGGGCACTACAGGTCAATCATGCTGTGGGTGGAGGAGGAAAGAAATGGGAGCTCACCTAGCTTGGACCCCATGTCGATGCATGTCAACAACTTGATCGTCGACGCGTCTACCACCGTCCCAACAATCTCAACAAAAGTAGCCGTGACGTCATGCGGCTGTGGAGGCTGAACAGATGGAGAGTGCGTGCGTGTGAGATACAAAAGTGTTTACATTATACTCCTGGATACGAAACGTACCGGCGGGAGCAACACCTTCACTTTGCCACCATCGGAGGCCTCCATAAGCACGTACGTCTCGTCATTGGCAAACTACGGAGAGGTGAGGGAACGTTGTCAGACATGACAGGACAGGACAGGACAGGACGATGGGCGCACGCACACTGAGCACTTTTCCTGGGAACCTGATGGGGTGCGACGCGCCTATGAAGTCTTTGAGTCGCGCTCCATTGACGCGAGGGGACACCGGTTCGTTCGACATCTCGTGGCCGTGGTCGTGTGGTACAGTCAGACGCGTGGGATATTGCGACCTGCTGACCCTGCAGACGCGTCACGGTCGCGCCAAGTTCTGTTACACCTGATCTGTATTGTCACCTTCGATGAAATGGCGATACTGTTTCCAACAGAAAGTCGCACGATACGACGCTGTATCTGTGCATTTGCCATCTGTACCGCTCGGCTGCTTCGCAACTCGCTCCACGCCCTTTACTGCAACGATCCCGGACTATAAGCCCTTCACAGGAACTATCGATGGACATGGATGTTTAAATTGGGCTGTCAAAACTTTGTCACGCTCGCGTAAATGGCACAGTACTGTAAGTTTCCAGTTGCCCAAGGTTTTAAGATCTTACAGTAAGATACGCGCATGCGTGGATTGGATCGGGTCCAAGGATCCAAGATATCCAAGTGTCGAAGTGATCGCGCGACCTTTCCTTCACACACTCGACCTTTGTATCCATCAACCTTATTGCTAATGAAGGTATCCATCTTTCCCATTCTCGAAACGTCTGCGTGCCGCTGAGGTTCACCTATCACGTCCTCCTTGCCCTGGAATCAGCATTCCACACGAAAGTTACTAAGCCGGGGTCTGTATTCTCTCAAGCCAATAGAATTCGTCCAGGTGAATGCTCGCATGGCTATTGTTTCTCGGGTCAGGGAAAAAGAATCCCAAAAGCTGCACAGCTCCGTGATGAAGCCCCAAACATCTGGCACGTTGCTGTGAGCGTTGCGCCCTTGACATGACCCATACAATTGAACTTCTATCGACTTGTTGCTAGTGATTGGAAGACAACTACAGCTTTGGCCTGGGGCACGCTGGCATATCTGAACCTGCGGAAGCGACTACTGTCAACTGAACCTGACGGCATTTTGGGAATTATAACACACGAAATAACCCTTACACTCATTCTCTACCACCTCAACTGACATGGTGCCTGGAACAGATCGCATGGGTTCTCCATTGTCCTCATTAATTCATGCCCCGATTCTCCTGATCCTGGGGATCAATAATCTGCAGCCCTTATGTATTGTCTTATACCTGTACTTCCTAGCGCAGAGTTGCTGGGATATATGTTGATACGAAATAGGATCTATTTGGTAGGGAATTTCGTTGACGATCAGGGGACTGGCATCCATTGGATAGCATACCTCCACAAGCAATTTCGCGATGAGGAAACTATGGGAGCACAAGACCAATAATCTCGCATGTGGGTTCCATGAGCCACATGTCTTCGCAGAACGGGACATACTAGGGTCATTGCGCATAGGAACGATGTACATGGGCACAACTATGATCATATATGACCTTCTATGGCGAGACGTGGGTGATGGTTACTACGTATATTCATGCATGGCGCCTCTCAGAAGCTTTTTTTAAAAAAGGGAAATATTATGATGTACATATTCCGACATAACTGATTGGGTAATGAAAACAAGGCGTACAGTAAAACATTGTTCTCTGCCATGACGATTGAGGCGGGCATACCTCGTTGTGGCGCGAACCCAAATGTCCAACATATGCCTAAGCAAACGGGGTCGTAACTTCCTGCCAAGCACCGGAAAATGCGCGGGATAGATCCAATAGATAGAAGAATCTAGGACTGGTCCAAGAGTGTGGCTCGTTGGAATTCGAAGCCTCCAATACCGATGTAAGTATATATACGAGCGCGGATAGTTCGCCACTGCTGGAGGGCCTGTTCGGCGGAGGGTCGGTTCTTGGGTCATTTGGGTCATATGCTCGATCAAGGGCGTGAAGAATCCTAGGTTGTGTAATTCTACAAGAAGTGAGACGATGAATTATCCGGGGCAGTGAAAGCCTACAGTCTGGATTCGGACGTAAGACGTTGCCGATGTGAAATGTCGACTTTAATGGGTCATAAGGAACGTCGTTGGATAACTCAGGAACATCTGGTCACGGCCCGCGATACCAAGAACCAGTTCCCGTTGCGACCCCGCCGGAAAGTACGATGAAATGCCATAGTCAACAAGTAATACTTGACGCCAGCTTCTAAACGGGGTATCCTGGAGCAGGGGTCGTTAATCATCCAGGAAAAGATCCTGCACGGGATGAAATCCAAGCGGGTACATGTGAGCTGCATCCAAAACGTTCTTAAGGGAACAGTCCCTATGCGATAGTGGAACATTAGTATCTAATCCGTATAAAAATGAAAGACAAAACCGATGTGCCACGCCATGTGAATGCAAAAACACAGACCCTGACGATGCGTTAGAACGACACAGCTTAGTCAACTCGTGTCTGAACGCACTTCTAATATCTGATCGGCAAGTCCAACACCTCTTCAATACTTCAAAGGAGGTTGTCTATCAATCGCAGAATGGCATGACCAAATACGAATTGATCGTCGACGAGGTCCTCAAGGTATCTAAGATGGGAACCGAATGGTTCGCAGGGTCATCGATGCGCTGAGCATCAAGGCTATAGATGACTCTAAGTCCCCGTTCGGATTTCCTTGATATACACGAGTTTGCCATCTGATATACGGTCGCGTCGACAAGTAAAGGGCGGGCTAATCAAGGATATGAGAATATCACGGAAGTATCATCTCAGCTCACCGGAAGACGCGCAGAGTCTTCACAAGTAAAGTAATCCTTTCCCGTTGATAGCCAAGATGGAGTCCACCCTGGTCGTAACCGTGGACGCAGCATGTAACCCTTTGATTCCAAGAATGGTTGTCGATCTCTCCATTTGACTTCATACGACGATAAATTTACAGGACCGCGATAATTTGGCCGGGGATGGCTTGAAGAAACCTGCATGTCAATATTAGTTGCTGGCTCAAGCCTCCAAGTTGAGGGAATAAAAAGGGCTGTCTTACGGACTGACCAAAACAATGCGTGGGAACAGCTTAGGCGGATATTCAAATTTTTGTGCACAGACGGCGATAAAGTGCAGCGACGCTCTTGTTCTCTCCGACAAGACAGCCAATTTGGCGTCGCCACTGGTTGGGAAGGTGACCCAATTTGTCCGCACTCCGCCTTAGGATCAAAACCCGCTACTTGTTGTTATTCGGGCTGCCTTCCTGAGCAGGTTGGCAAGTTTGCGACTGCATTGCTTTTGACGGGGATTCGAACGATGGCAATACTAAATCTAGATACTGCCGTCGCTTACTCCCAAGTCCAAATATGCAGTACTCAAGTACGATAGACCCCACTACTATGTAGGGTATTTGTCTATAGACCTCGGCGCTCAGCTCACGATTACACTAGCTTCTCACGGCGCCAACTCGCACCCTTATAAAGCCCCATAACACTACACCAAACACATTTACTTGTAGCCTCTTGTCCTTCTGCAGGTTCAGCTCGTATTGCTTCTCTCGTAGATAATTGGCTGCGTCGTCATTCACCACTGACCCTTAATCGTTGACCGATTAACGACCCTCCTTTAAGGTCAGATCCATCTGTATATTGCAGGGTACCCAACTCAATATTTGTAAAGATGACGACCGATGCTTGGCAAACATTCAGCAATTTTGCGACTACGGCAGGTATCACTACCGTCGCTTATTCCGGAGCAAAGGGTGTCATAGCAAGTTATCAAACTTACGCCTCGCCCACTACTTCCCTCACGCAATCCGAGAAAAAGTTGGAAAGGGTTAGGTCGCGACTTCAGGAACTCTCTCCGCGACGACGGGAGGAAATTGAGATCGTCATCCGAAGCAATGCTTCCGACTGCAGAAGCCTGAAAGATCTGGAGGAACAACTTGACGGGTGTGTACTGCGGATTGATGCTGTCTCTTTCGAATCTAAGTTCACAGCGGGGGTCTCTAGTCTCTTGGATATGTTCTGTAGACTCAGTAAGCGATATGAGGAGGCGACATTTGCGGAGCGCCACTTTCCGTATTCGCAATTTCGGAACCGCGTTTCGAAGCTGGAACATCTTGCGAAGGCACTTTTAAATGATACCTTGGTGAAGTTTCTCAAACAGTTCATCTTTCAATTTGAATCTCATTATACCGTTGTGCTTCAGAAAACAACAGTACCGTTCGTGGATGACATAGAGTATGATCCGACATCCGGCTCCAGGTCACTGGATGCCTTCTCAACCCCCTCTGCACCGTTTCCTGATGCCGATGGTGCGTTACCCTATCAGTGAAACACTTTTGTTTAACTGATGAACTCATAAGCCATTCCACTGTCTCGTGTCTAATGGAAATGCGCATTCGATGACTGAGGTCCTGGGGTTTACGCGCACGTTTACGGGTTGTGCTTTGTAATTGTGTGTACACATGGACATGACCCATATTTGATGCTGTGGGGGATAATGACCTTATGAACTTTGAAGAGATACTGCGAGTCATTCTCCGGAAAAGACAGATCCAAGCATTGACGGTGCTCCAGTGGCGGTGGCGTCCGAGTCGCTGGCCAGTGTGCCACTATCCGACCGTGCACGATAAAATGCAGCGGCATTCTTATTCTCTCCGACAAGACAGTAGCGCCACCTATCGGGAAGGCGACTCAATTGTTCGCGCTCCGCCTTCGAAGCCTCGACGGTGCTTGTACAGAACGTGATTACCGCCGCCACTTACGCCCGAGCACTACTCAAGTACAATAGACCGTAGTATTTTTGTGCAGAACTCGGCGCGCGGCGCTCAGCACTCGCATGTACATTGGCACGATGGCTCTGGCTCCTCACATACATACCTCTCCGCGCCAACGCCACATGTATATAAACCCCATAACTGAGCTAATGCCACACCATTACTAGTCCTCTTGTCCTTCTGGATTGCGGATTGCTCCTCAGATAAATTTGACTGTGTCATCATTCACTGTTGTCTCCTGATCGTTGATCGATTAACAACCCTCCTTTACCATAAGGTTAGTGATCCATCTGTATATTGCAAGAGTACCCAACAACTCAATATTCGCAAAAGTGATGACCGATGCATGGCCAACGATTAGACATTTCGCGAGTGCGGCGAGTCTTACTACCTTCGCTGTTGGCGGAGCAAAGACCGTACTAGCGGGTTATCAAACTTTTGCCTCGCCCTGTACTTCCCTAACGGAATCTGAGAAGAAGTTGAAAAGGGTCAGGTCGCAACTTCAAAGACTGTCCCCTAAACGACGAGAGGAAATTGAAATCGCCATCCGAAGCAATGCCACCGACTGTAAGAGCCTGAAAGATCTGGAGGAACAACTTGATGGGTGCGCCGTTCTACTAATTGACACCGTCTCTCTTTCGAATATCAACTCACAGTTGCAGTCTCTAGTCTCTTGGATATGTTCTGCAGACTCAGTATGCGGTATGAGGAATCGACGTTTGCGGAGCGCCACTTTCCGTATTCGCAGTTTCGGAATCGCGTTTCGAAGCTGGAACATCTTGCCAAGGCGCTTTTGAATGATACCTTGGTGAAGTTTCTCATACGCCTCATCTCTCAATCTAAATCTCATTATATCATCGCGATTCAGACAACAATTGTGCCATACATAGATGACATAGGATTTGATCCCAAAAAATCGATGTGGGAGATGGCTGGGCCATCTAGTCCCGAGTTAGAAGCCTTTCTGATCCCCTCTGCACTGTCTCCTAATGCTGATGGTGCGTCATGTATTCACGCAACATTTTGTTTAATTGATGATCTCTCAATTGAAGTCATTCCGATGTCTCGTTTCGTATGACCATGGAGGCGTATTTGAAGACTAAGTTTCCGGGGTTGGCGGGTTATGCCTTGTAATTGTGTGTTAACACAATAGACATGATCTTTTAATGCTCTGGGAAACGCCTTGATTGTCCACGAGAGGTAACACGTCGCGTCGTATAGCGCATAGCTGGAATGTCACCTCAACTAAGATAATCAATGTAATTATGAACTTTGAAGAGAAGAAATATCGTTATTGAGATAGCTCCGGAAGAACAGATCCAAGTTTGTACGAGGCAACGGTAGTAGCGGTGTCCGAGTCTTGCTCCGAGTACACGTGAGATTTACGAGCTAACATCCAGCTGACTGACAGGTGACGGTTTTGGATATCGTCTGAGAAAACGTTGCATTCTTCCTGCAAATGGAGGCAAAGTGCCCGGTACCACTTAAGAATGGGGACATAGAGCTGTTCACTCGCTAGCCTTACAGTACAATATTCCTTAACCTGGACTGAGTCGCCGGCCATGGTGCCGGTCAAGACGTGTTATAAATGCAGATATTTTGTTTTAAAACGTCATTTGTTAGGTGGTATGTGTATATGCACGATGAAGTGGATATTTCTATACTGCTTCGATTTGTGGAAGTGACATGTAACAAGGCCAAAATCTGCTAGAAGGGGGGAGTTCGTTCACGGTGTCTGGGCCTTAGAGCTTAGACAGGCCTTTGTGGCCGCCGGAAAGTGCCTGAGCGCGGGGCCCCTTCCACCGTATTGAAGAGATGAGATAGACATGGAGATGGAAATAAGGAATATGAATTTGTCGTCTGGCCTCCGAACGTAACGCGCAGCCAGCGATGACGTGCAGTGGTGGGCCGTCTGGAGGGGTCCCCCGCATGGGCAGTGGTGCGGGTCATAGGATTTGGGCTGAAAGTGGGCGGTGTACTCGCCTATGAATGCGTAGCCCGTGGGTATATGTCTGTGGAGAAGACAGGTCGGGAAAAATCGGAGCCGTCTTGTATGAAGCGGGGGAATCTCGTCCGGGGTGCTTGTGGGGGCAAGGTACGCCGGTCGGCCGCGCGCAGTGGCAAGCCATTGCGCTTGCTACTCGTTGATGGCCCCCTCGTGCGCGGTGGTGATGGTGGCGGGGGGAAGGGAGGGGAGAGGCGGCAGAATTGCCGTTCGACCAGCTGTCTCGGTTGCGACTCCCTCAAGGCGCAGCAGAACTAGCGACCCTTTAGGCCGAAGGGGCCTAACCGATGGTAACCGGTAAATCGTTTTAAGTACGTACTGGATGGCAGGGGAACGGATTTCTTGGGTCTGGAATCGGTGGTCGCGCAAGCCCCGTTTGAGGCGGTCACTTGCGACCTTTTTGCATCCGTGGATAGAATTCGGGCATTGCGCAGGGTGCGCATCCTTTGTCGTTCAAAGAACGCACATCCCGCGCAATCTTTGTAGGGAATCTTGGAGAAGGCCGACCGCGAGGAGCATGAGGGTGTGGGCTGCGTCATCCGTGCTAGTAGCGCCTGCCAGTGTGTCTAGTCGTTTCCGAGTAGCAAGTAAATCTACCTCCCAACCATGATACCATGCTACGCTAGCTCGTCGGGGAACTGTCCTGGTCGTTGGACCTGGGGACCCGGTAGAACAAGATGGGGGTGGACGCGGCTCGCTCGATTTCTACTGAGAGCCGCTTCCTGTCTTCTCCGGGTGGGGCGTCAATGAAGGTCTCGAAGCGCTCGTGGTTGACTGGGAGACGTGTCCAATGTTAGTTGGGCGTCTCTGTGTGTAAATGTGTGGAAAAAAAATAAAAATAGGGCAAGATGAAGTGGAGCGTTGATATTTTTAGACGAACAAAAGCGGTTGCGGTACGGGCTGTACCGAGACGAACAAAACCGGCAGCATGCAAAGGCGTGTATCTATCAAATGGAAACCTGTACAACATGACATGTGTGCACCTGTCCGAGTCCGTCTGCGCCGAACCCTCGGCGGCCTACCACTCCACCCGAACGCCTTTTCCTGAATAATCCTGGTTTATTGACTTTCCCCCGGATCTTCCCTGGTCGGAACTACTGTCAGGAACCAGCGTCGCAGGTGCCCATGCCACCGCTGAATAGGTCATGAGTGATCCTAACTTTGAAAGACAACGACAACAAGGGCATGACCTATCCACTGGCACATCTAGGGGCCGAGCTAGAAACCAATGTCTTTCCGTTCCCAACGATATCAAACGTACAACACCAACACTCCGGTAATTTCTTTTATTATAGGACACCTTTCGAGAGTCATAGTTGCTAACCAACTGCTGAGCGCTGGCCTCGAGGCGGACGATCAACTGCAAGACTGTATTTCAAAGCACGGATTACTGTACAAACTCATAAGCACAACGATGTCCGTCCGAAACTTGAACCTCCTATTCGGGCTAAGATTTACTCGTAAAAAAAACGACTCGGAGAAATCATCCCTCTTCTGAGATAGCTTCGGAACGCAGAAGCAAGCTGCGGAGCACTGTGGTGAGGACTGGACTTGATGTCAACAAAAGAGCGAACCTGTATTAGGGAAAGCCCTAGGATGCAACAATGAAGGACAACAACGAGTACTAGCTAGTACTGTCATACGCAAGATTTATTCAACTTCAAGTTGTTCTGGAGTTGCACGGGTGTCATTTCCATGCTCGTTAGTTATTGCACTGCTCTGAGTGCCATCCTTAGTTCCAGGTCATATTGGCGAGAAAACGAGGCATTAGGATTAGACCTCACTGCTCCTGAGATGTAGGTATCTGTACACACACGCATCTGAGACAATCTTCAACTAGTTAAGCCGACATAGCGTATGATAGATCGCAACACATAGAAAATGTCTAACACCAATCTATACGTAAATGGCTCCGCCTTACGTCGTAACCTCCAATGACAGCGGATAAAACTCATATTACCGCGGATTATTCGCCATTGCCGCAAAGCCTCTTCAGCTGACGGTCGTCTACTCGGGTCCGGCTGAGACATAAATACGAACAGGGGTGCGAGGAAATCCAAGTTGGTATGATTCTGAGAACGGGTGAGAAAAGAACTCGAACCAGAGGAACAGAAACTTACATTACAGAATTCGTGGCGCAAGACATTGCCAATCGTGAATATGTCGACCTTGAATGGGTCGTATGGCACCACATCAGACAACTCAGGAACATCCCGATCACGCCCATCTAAACCGAGAACCAGGTGGGGCTCTGATTCCGTAGGGAAGTACGATGAAATGCCATAATCGACAAAGTGATACTTGACCCCTGCATCTCTGCGAGGAATGAAAGGGGCTGGAGTTGAGGCATCATGGAGAAGGAGATCCTTCACAGGGTGAAATCCACGGGGGAACATGTGACCTGCATCCATCAAGATGTTCTTGAGAGAACAGTCCCTGCCTTACGGGTTCATGTCAATAACTCATTTTGTAGTGGCGAGGACGAACCGATGGGCAACTCCGTGTGAATGCATGAATGCGAGACCCTAGAAACAAGTCAGCAGTGGCAACTTCTGGTCTAGAGAATTGCAGCGTACTTCAAGGACCTGATCGACAAAGTCTGCCACCTCCCCGACGGTCTCAAAGGGGGGCTGTCGGACAACCGGAGGAAAGGCATGACAATGTAGGAGATGGACTCGTCCGCGAAGTCCAGGAAGGTATCGAGGATTGGAACCGAGTGGTTTGCAGCGTCATCCAATACGGCAAGCATCAGGGCTATGCGTGACTCTTGATCACCTGTCTTGACTTCTTTAATGTATACCAGTTTGCCGTCCGAGATACGTGTTGCATCGACGAGAAACGGCCGGAGCTAGTTAAGAGATACGTATGAAAAAACCACAAGATTATGCCTTGATAGCTCACAGGCAGACGTGCAAAGTCTTCGCAATAAAAACGAGGCTTCCCTGTTGCTAACCAAGATGGAGTCCATCCAGGACGAAGTCGTGGGCGAAGCATGTAGCCTTTAGATTCCAAAAACGGTTGGCGGTCTCTCCACACGACTTCATGAGAAGATAGTTGCTCTGGTCTTAGAGGCGCAGGGTGCGGGATATGATTCTGGGCTTGCATCGAGCTGGATTCTGCGACGGGTAGAGGATTCGTGGCCATGGGCGACTAGCCGTGTTTGTATATGAAAGCAATAAAAGAGCGGGAACAACACGTGGGAAATACACCACGAGGGAGATCGCGTTTGTTGAAAGTACAGTCGGCGCCTTATTCCTGCCTCAGCCCTATCATAGCAAATCAGCGCTCCGGTTGTTGTCACGTTGACATGTGCGAGGCTATTGTTCGTCTGGCCGTCGGGCATGCCGTTTCTGTTGGACGAGGTCTACAGTAGGGGCTTGCGAATATTCTGACTGGATATTAATGACTCTGTACTACAGGATGTTCTGTATCAACACAGAAAGCCTGAATCTCCAAAAGACCCGGCGGGCCTGCCCCATTTAGACGGCGTTTGTGCACCGCCAATGACCCAATTCCCCATTGCCCTGGCCTTTTATTTTGTACGTATGTCTATCCGAGTCGAGTCGTCACCCATATAAAGCTTGTTCTGGTGCCATCTCTCGAGTCTTCTACCCTCTCGTGTGTATCACAGAGAACTTCCCTTCTGGAACTTTCCGCACTTTCTCCCTCTCTAACGACCTTCATACTCTAGTCAAACTCTAGTGAGCGAGTCGCTGGCACGAGCATCGCACAAGCATTGAACGTGTTGATCATCGAAAATGTCTTCCACCGTTTCCAACGTGATTGCAAATGTCTCGAATGTAGGAGGCATTATGGGACTTGCTCTCCAAGGAGTCGTTGGCGTCGCTGTAGTATATAAAAATACCGGTTCACCCCACACTACTCTCAAAGAGGCCTGGGAGACACTGCTCAATATCAAGGCCCGCCTGGATGCGGTCACGCCTCAACGACGGCAGAGAATTGAAGCCGCTGCTGTGAGGAGACAATGTAGAGGCCTCGCAGATATCGAGGCTGAATTTCACAAGTACGTCCTATTCTGCATCCGACACCCCTTCGCCCCATCTGAGCCTCATAATAATTAACCCCATGTCAAGTCTATGGGATGCGCACGCAGATTTGTGTCAAAAATATCAACAGTCATCACACATCGAGCGCCACTTCTCTAGGCAGTTACGATCGTGGATTAATACCCTTGAGGCTGATGTCAAGGCACTTCTAGTTGACACCTGGGTAAGGACTATTCAGTTATTCTGATCAAATCTCACTGGCATCCTATCCTTAGACCACAACTGGGGCTCGAGCCCTTATCCCAACGCCATCACCTGGGGACCAAGGCGACTCTATGGACACCTCCCCCGCTGGTCGGGCCACGGGTCCCTCAAATCCCGATGCCAAACATGATGAAGGCATGTTGATTACTTTGCGCAGAATTCTTGTTTATCTGATGATTTGACAGTGATTGAGATGAGTCCCGTATAAAGATGGAGGGGTTCTCGGATGCCTAGAAGGTTTTTTGTAATAGTTTATTACGTGTGGACATAATTTGCGAGTTATTCAAGGACTAGAGGGATGGCACGGTCATGACTTGGCAGACGACCTGGCTTTTGGTCATGACCACGGGAAAGAATCACACCTCTCGGTAACCCCCGCCTCAATCCGTTGGGGTCCTGGCACGTCAGTAACCCATAAGACAACAGTAATAGCTTACCCTCCCTGTCAACGACGAAGCGTAGGTGAGACCATCTTTGATAACTCCGTTGGCCGGATGGACGCAGGATGCACAGCTACTTGTAGGGTATTGTGGGTGACTCCGGTCCACGGTTGTGCATAAGTACTTCCATTAGGAAAAGGCATTGGAAAAGGGAGGCTCAGAGAGTAGGGGTGGGAGGTAAAAGTAGTGGATGGAGATGGAGAGGACTCTAAGGTCCAACAAGCAGCACACCCTTTGGAACAGCGGCCGCCTGATAGGACTCGGCAGAGAACGTGAAACCCTCAGCCCAAGACCGAGACCCAGGCTGTTGTCAATTTACGTCAATGTGGCTATCAGTGCATCAGCGCCTAGTGCCCCAGCCCTCAACTCGCAAAAATCGGATCTCTCGTGACAGCCTGAGGCGATTATCACAACTTTCCACACAGCTGACCCTACAAGACGGCACAACGCAGGGACTACGGCTATACAATGTGCTGTTCAATCGCTGACCTTGTAAAATATTTTTCCAACCCCGACTGAGCCGCCAGCGCAGTCACTCTGGCATTTTAACACGGTACAACTTTCTCGTTTGCCTTCGTTGTAAAAGCTACAGGTGAGATGATAGGCTACACGAGACGCTCTCTACCCTTTACAGCCAGCACGACTCTGAAAACCCAAGTGCCAAATCACCAAAACAGGGCGTTGGCAACCGGGCTCCCCGTGCGGTGTGTACACTACATCATACATCTCACGGCGGCGGCCAAGGCACTCACTCCTCGAGGAAGAAGTAATTTCCCGAAACTGAACAACAACAAAAAAAGCCATCAGAGGGCGATCGCAGACGTCAACAGGGCACAAACCTTTCTGCTCCTTGTCCTTGACCGAATTAAGTTTGTTCACACGCGGCCGGAAGTTCGTCGGGTCGCGACGGAACGTTATTTCGAGCGACTGCAGGAATTTGTTCATCCCCGTGAGGAGCGATTGTGGTCTGCGGCGGTACGATCGCAATCAGGTTTTCCAGTACATAATACAAGGACAATAAAAAAGAAACGTACGGTGTAGCGGTGGCAGCGATGGCAGGGCTGCCCTCGAAGACAATGACGCGGTCAGCGAGATAAGTTGCCATTATGAAATCGTGCTCGATGACAAAAGCCGTCTTCTTCGCATGCAGGATGAATCGCTTGATCACCTTCGCCGTAATGATTCGCTGTTCCGAATCCAAGAAGCTAAATTTCGCTTAGTTTCGCGTGAGCTTGTGCAAGTGACGTTCAAACACGTACGAAGAGGGCTCGTCGATGAGGTAAACGTTCACGTTGGGCTTTCCAAGTGCCAGCACTATAGCCACGCGCTGAAGTTCACCGCCTGACAACGTCTTGACCTCTTGATCGAGGATATTTTCAATGTTCATCGGCTTCACGACGTCGCTCTGGAACTGCGCGTTCATAAAGGCAGACTTGACCTGTTTCAACAATAGCATGCGGACGGTGCCTGGGAACTTGGGCGAAATTGTCTGCGGCTTCAGTGACACAGCCATACTTTGCTTGTCCGTTGGGTCGTCGGGCTCCTCGCCAGCAAGGAGACGCACAAACGTCGTCTTTCCCGTCCCGTTCTCGCCAAGCATGACAATGATTTCAGAATCGGTGAACGTCCCTTCCTGCACCGTCAATTTGAAGCTGCCGAGCGTTTTTGTCATGGACGGGTAGGAATAGTGCCGTGTCTTATCGATCAGTATTTCCTCTGCGGTTTCCACCATTTTGAAAGTCAGGGATTCCTCGCGGAACCGCAAGTTTTCAGTAGGGACGAAACCATCCAGGAAGATATTGATGCCTTCGTAATGTCAACAACCGAGAGCGAAGAAGACATTTGTGCTGACCTTCCCGTACAGAGTAAGGCATCGTGACGACACCGTACATGGATGGCTTGCCGTACAAGCAGCACACGAAATCGGAGAGGTAGTCAAGAACGGACAAGTCGTGCTCTACGGCGACAACGTAGTTGTCACGAGTCAATAACTGGCGGATAACTTCGGCAGCCTTCAGTCGTTGCCTGACGTCCAAGTAACTTGAAGGTTCGTCGAACATGTATCTGGAGGAAGAACTAAGGCAACATCGTGATATGAGACAAAAGAACGCACACGTCCGCACGTTGGATACACGACATAGCGATCGCGAATCGCTGAAGCTCACCACCGGATAACTGCGAGACCTCGCGCTCCAAGACCTTGTTCAGCTCAAGGTCATCGCATAGCTTCTGCTTGTTGTCGAGCTCTAGCTTGGAATCAAGCATTTGGCTGACGGTCATTTGATTCTTGATAGCCCGTGGAATGTGGTCAACATATTGAGGTTTGATGAGAGCCTTGAGATTATCCTCGAGGACCTTCGTGAAGTAGTTTTGTAGTTCCGATCCGCGGAAATATTTCAGGATTTCTTGCCAATCTGGTGGGTCCTACCAGCGTAAATGAGGGTTGGAAGGCCAAAATTCGATGACAAGAGCGAAGGGTACCTCATAACGGCCGAGGTTTGGCTTGAGCTTTCCAGCCAGAATTTTCAGAGCGGTGCTCTTTCCGATACCGTTAGTCCCTACGAGACCGAGGACCTGACCCGGTCGAGGGGTGGGGAGACGGTGGAGCTTGAAGGAATTGGCGGTGTATCTATGAGTGACTGCGGATGCTAAATTCGTAGGAAGATTGATGATTGAGATGGCCTCAAAGGGACATCTAGAAGGCACAGCTCAAGAGACCGCACAGAAAGCCTGGCAACCGCACGTACTTTTTGACACAGATACCGCACCCGATGCAAAGGAACTCGGAGATGAACGCGATCTTGTCGGTGGGCTTCACCTCGATACAGAGTTTACCTGCATGACGATTACACATTTGGCACGCAGTTTGTGCGACGAGTAGAGTACCGACCCATTTTGACAACAGGACATGACTTGTCGAGAGCCGATTAGATTTTTTTCCTGCTGCCTGATGATAGTGATGCTAGCTGGGCGTACTTTTTTACACTCCTGCGCGCAACGCTTAGGTTTGCAGCGATTGTCATCGACGATCGCTATGCGCGTGATTTTGTCCGCCATGATGGGAAAGAGTGAACCGTCAGACAGTCACTGTACAGTACGGTATCCCAACAAAAAGTCGTCGGGCCCGCAGATTCGGAACAAGCCACGTGGATTTGATCCGTTCAATCCGATTGGTGCCGCACTTATCTGGCAACCTCAGTGCGCATGTCAGAGCGCTTCAGCTATAAACCCTTTGCAACTTGCTCGGCAAGGGCATCCGAGTCTCTCTCCGTACGATGGCAAAGGGCTCCGCCTCCAAAGATAAGAAAAAACCCTCAGAGAAGAAGGAAAAGGCCAAAGGGAAAGCCGAAGAGACTACGGCGGACAAGGGGGGAAAGGTACGTACATACTGAACCGCACCATTTACCCCCCTTTTGTTGTTGGGTGCTGATTGGGAGGGAACCCTGACAGGGTAAAGGCGGGTTGAAAGCCGCTACGGCCGTCAACGTGAGGCACATTCTCTGTGAGAAGCATTCGAAGGCCACGGAAGCACTCCAGCGCATCCAAGTACGTTATACACATGTATCTTCTGACGTCGTTTCTTATTACAATGTTTTACTGTGATCTCTTTTGAACGGCTGTCCTCACCAGGCCGGGGAGCGATTTGACAAAGTTGCCCAGGAATGTTCGGAGGACAAGGCTAAAGGTATCTTGACTTGCTCATTTCATGAAGTCTACTCAACCCTCTCCCTCTAAGCTGGTGGTAGTCTGGGTTGGATGGTTCGTGGCTCGATGGTGGTACGCGCCCTTTTGTCCATCTGATCAGAATATCGCATCCAATGTCTGTCACACAAAGGGCCCATTTCAAGATGCTGCGTTTGCGCTTGAACCATCTACTGTGGACAAGCCCATCCTTTCACCTCTTGTCAAAACAAACTTTGGTTATCACATCATAATGGTAGAGGGCAGGCGCTAATCATCCACTGATGCTTTTCTGCCGCACCATGCGATATCGAGTATTATATTCAACCCTTCCTCATCCACGTGTCTCCGATTGCAGAAAACAATGCAAAGAGTGGCGTACAGTATGCAGACAATTATCTGGTGGACAAGGTACATAAATAGTCCGTGTCGCTAAAATCCAGTAACAATACAGTAACGATAGATGCGAGATAGGTCTACATCTAAATCGGAGAGGATAGGTGGGTGGTGACGCTGGAGTGTACACTAGGAGTAGAGGCGCAATGTTGAACTCGTGGATGACCCGGGAATAGAAAAGGGGAGAGACTGTAGATCCATAAGGTGGGATCGCGAGGTTGCTGACATCGGGGGCACATCATTAACCGGGAACGAGCGTTCATGTTTGGCATTCGCGACGTCGAGAAGCAGTTCAGGCGAATCTTTCTTATCTTCTCGAAGACGATCGGGTGTTGGCAAGCTTCCAGGAGCCTGCGTCGTGAGAGTGCTCAGATCACACCCCTCAAGATTAGGCACGTAAAGATTGCCCACTTGAACGCCCGTCTAAAGAATTTTTTTTGAGAAAAGTTGAGAATAAAAAGCAGAGTACACACCTTGTTTTGCATTGACATTGACTCAGCTATGCGCTTTAAGTCCTTTCCATATTGGGCTATGAATAGGCCTGATGTGTATGCTTTAGCGGATGAACCTACATGCTCGCACAGATTCTCACCTATTTGCTGGATGGATGGACCCGTACTCGGGACTTCGATAGCCGGCTTGGGCAATGGCTTCGGTTCTGGTGTCGAGGTTTCTGGGACTATTTTGGGTTTCCGCGGCGCTCGTCTACTCCTCTTAGATGGTGGCTCCTCTGTTCCAGCAGGCTCCGGCTCGGGGGCTGGGCGGGGATTTCTCCGACGCTTGGGGCGCACTGACTCGGGCTCTGGTTCTGGCGTCGGCGTTGTGACTGGCGTCTGTTCTTCTTGCTGTACCGCAGTGCTGCTTCGGCGCGGAGCCGCCCTCGCTGATTCGCGCCTCCTTCTCGCCGCCGCACCCGCCCGGCGTTTCACGGAATCTTGCCCCTTCGACACCTCTGCATCGTGCTGGCGAATATCTGCAGCAGGCCTCCCTTCTTCTTATCTGTCTTCCGTCCGCCACGTCTCCTTTTACTCTGGCCATATGTGGTAACAGCCTCGCGGAAATCGATAGGCCTTCTTGTGCAGATAATAGAACTGAACACATTGCGCTTGCGTCTTGTGCGCAAGTCCCACAGCAATGTGGCCAAATTGTTTCGGGTATTGGCGAAGCGCTGCTTATAAATTTCCACTTCGTCATCAGTCCACTCTGCGAGACCGGGTGAGGGATCGAAAAACGATTGAGGATCATTGACAGCGTTGTTCGTATCGTCGAAGACGGCATCGACTTTGCCCCGTGTCACTGAAATCATATCTGGAATGACAGCAAGGTTGCGCAACGCAAGATGGGCGGGATCGTAAAGTTCGTCGTTGCCTAGGCTAGCAATGATCTGCTCCATCTCGAGATCTGACCGGACGGCATCCCCGAGGACGCAGCGGAACGGCGAGTGGTGCGCGCGGGGACCGCAGCTACTTCACCAGCAGCGGGATCGACTCGGTGTGAGTTATCTAATTCAGCACAGCGAGCAAGCCACTCCCTGTGAAGTGCGAGGTATTCTCTGCGGAGTCGAACAACCTTCTCATCGACAGTTTCCTGTCGGGAAGCCATGTTCGCAACTAAGGAATCCGCATGTGAGATCCGAAAGCCTGGACTGTGTCCTCCGCACGTTGGCCAAGCAAGACTTCTTGTACAAGAGTATCCGCTGACTGAGCAAGGACATCGGGGTGAGGTGTGGCTATGGCCTTGTTGGACATTAGGATGGGGTTGATACGCTCTTCGCGAGTTGAATATCTAATTGCTGCCGGGCACTAACCACCATGTGCAGAGCCTCAGTAATGATTCTGCCTCCTTTGCATTTGCAGAGAAGGTATCATGGTCAGGGTGCACAATTGTAGGTACGCCAACAGCTTGCAATGCCGATGACACAGGTGAAGCCGGCATTAAATCTTCTGTTCCTGTACTGTTGGTGCAGCCATAACAACCACGGGGGCTACGTAAGGCGGTGACGGTGTCTGTAGACTCGGAGTTGGTGCTGCTGAAGACACTGGGGAAGACGTTGTGGCTTCCGGAAGACTGTTGATAGGGAGAAATGGTAGGGTACTGCATCGCTCCAAGGAAAGCTCCGACAACGGGGGCGGGGGGGTCGTGCCTCCTACAGGAACCGGAGAAAAGAACGCTGACTGAGATCCAGAGGCGGCGTCGGCCTTCGCCACTTCATGGAGACCATCTTGTGTAAGCGGAGTTTCTATGGGGGGTTCTGAAGATGGGATGACAAGTCTTGGACGGTCTGGGATTACTTCGATCACAGCTGGTGATGCATCCTTATTGACATCCTGAATGAATGGCTGCTGGTAGGTACCCCCTGGTGAACTTGTATCTGCTAAGACAGGCGTGGGAAACTCTGACGGAGCCTCTGACAGGAGAGCTGTCGTGGGAATAATTTCATTCTCTGCGGCCGAGGACTGCTCAATCTTTGGCTCTAAGGGTGTTAAAAGCGGAGCTTCTTCCTTGACTACAGAAGTAGCCGCCTGGGGTTCCGGTATTACAAGAGTGGATAAGCCCTTTGGTGACTCAAATTCATCCACGGGGGATTGAACACGGGACGACACAACAGACTCTGAGTCATGCGGCGGTGAGGGACTTGCATTTGAGTAGTCCATGAAGTCCTCAGCCGGCACCGATTGTTGCTGGAACGCTCCCCGTTTCTTCCGATTGACGCCTCCACGTCGCTTTCTTTTTGATCTCCCTAGCTGATACCCCTGTTGACTAGCGCCAGGATTAAAAGGACTACCTGCACTATTTGTCAGCGCCCTAGAGGACTCCGATAATCACTCCAAAATCTCACCTCTATTAGCTTGGGAATCGTGGTATCTACTCTGCGTAGGGCCAGAAAATCCACGGTCAGATATGCGGGCTCGTCCACCAGGCCCAGGAGTAAGATAAGGGGGAGAGGGGCGTAGAGGGAGAGAAGGATGAACGGTGAGGCGGTCTTCAGGCCTCAACTCATTCGGATGCGTTAGTGGGGGCGCAAAGGGGGGCGCAATGGAGTCCCGAAAACTATCTGTCGGAAAGCGCATTCCAAGTCGTTGGCCACCGCGACCTCGACCACGGAATTGACCAACAGGATGACTTCGCTGAACAGGTACTCGTACAGGAGGCTCCGCAGTATAAGAACGAGACTCAACAGACGATCGAACAGACGATCGAGAACGCTCGGGAGATCGGGGCGGAGATTTTGATCGCTCTCGGGAGGAGCGTATAGAGGATGAAGACGGAGATGGAGCCCTGCGCGAGGCAGTCGCGCGAGAATGCTTCGGAGATGAAAAGCGGGAAGAACGGGGTGAACCACTAAGAGACTTCTCGTACGACACGTCTCTATAGTCCACCCGCCCACGAGGAGGATGAGATGTGATACTCGGAGATCGATGGTGAGCCCAGGAGTTTGAGGTATCATCCAAGGAATACAAAGAGTTCCAGCGCCCTTCGTCAATGTAGCCAGGTCTGTAGAGATTAGGCTGGCGCGGGCGTGCCGAGTCACGTCTTGAGGTGTAAGAAGAAGGTCCAGTGCGGTAGGTGTCGCCATAAGTGTACAAGTAGTCTTCTCTAGGTGGTGGCATCCGACTACGAACCTCAGAAGATCGCTCACAGATGTCCAGTCCTGTGTCAGGCCTAATTGTAATAGAGGTAAACAAGAAAGAACGGATTTCCGCAGGTGTGTATCCGACCACTCACACATGATCATGCTTCCAAGACTCAGATGGCTCAAACATCCTTTCTGCCATGACGTCGCGCCGCGACCATGAACCAGAGGATGTATCATAGCCCTGGGAGTGAGAATGATTCGCTCCCCAACCGAAGCGAGGCTTTTCACTATCATAGTCAGGCTCATAGTGATCCGCATGGGGATCCCTTGGGCGATATGAGGGTTGGATTCGCCTAGGTTCACCACGAGATCTAGGGGGTTTTGCTACCCCATTCCAATGTAAAGAGTTCCCATGAGAAGGCTGGTACCCGCCATAACTATGGCGCGGGCGAGATGGTCCAGGGGGTTGAGGGATCGGGGCGTTGGACATTTGTGGGACACTGCAGCAAATGGAAAATGACACGTAAGCTCCAAAACCCATCGGTAAGAGGCAGATATCAATACCCCGAAGATGAAGACGTGCCGCGAACGAGCTCTAACGAGACGATGGTGGTTAATGTAAACCCAGCGTCCGAGAGGGATTGTGTTTAAGCTGAGATCTCTAGTGGAAATCTCTCTGCGGGTACCTTTGAAGAGCGGGGTAACGCGCGTATAACGGAGTGAGTGCCGTTTTGGTATTACCTGAGCGCGATAGGACCTACAGAAAGGAAAGTGTGTGTGGAGTGTTACAAGGGGTTGCCTGCGAGTGCTGTAGCTTGCCACATATTCAAGCTCAGCCGGCGAGTGCCGATAACTGTGCCGTGCTGACAACTAACCCTCATGACGGTCGACGGCAAGGTCGATGGTGACGATGAGCAACCATGTTGACCATGACTTGAAAGAGCCATCTACGTTGTCATTTGAGCAGCCGCGTACACGAGTATGGATACTTACTTCTTATCTACTACTCGTAGTCCTCGCCGTCCCTCTCTGGTGGTCAACTACAAGTATCGAACGGCTTTCGCTGCCCATATCTCGCGTCGACTCTGTGGGAAATAAAGAGGTCAGTCGCCACTTAAATGGCTGTTATGAAACCCTGCCTAACAGCCAGTCAGCTCCATTTTCCTATCAGCGTCGCGGTTGACATCGCAACTTCTGGAACACCGTCGGATGAACTGGTAGAGAAATTACGGATGAGATTCGAGTCGAGAAGACAGGATATACCCGAGCTGTACGGCCATCTGGGGTTCTCTGTTAATCCTTTTCGAGGTGTCAGTCAGTGGTTCCCTGCTTTGTGAATGTCTTGTGATCTGATGCCGGTCCGGGCAGTCTGCGCCACCAGATGCATACAGCGTCTCATTGACTGAAGATGCGCAATTCCCTACTATTAAAAGGAGGCATCTGTCCGTCCCAACACATCATGGTCAGTTTTGTGCACCTTCCTTATGGCATTAGTAGCCGAGATGTCCATGAATAGTAAACCAGGCGCCCGATTTGTTACTGTCTCTCCTGACGCCGTACGGGACCGCATCTCCACCCGGGACATTCCGCCATCTGGTCGCCAAATACGCACCTCGCTATCGCCTCGCGTTCACCCTTCTTAATGAGGATGCTGCGGCCGGCAGGGCCGTGGTTGGATGGGATGTCGCTGATATGATCTCTCGTCGGTCCTTCATTAATTCTCTTCACAGTGAAAGTGCTGATTTTTTGCGACAGGGTGGATTTCTCCTGTTCTAAAGCAAACTTCCGAACTTCACAATTTCACTGTGGAAAGCCAAATCAAATTTTACGCACCATTAGCGTTCGAACCACGGGTCCTCAGCCATGGCGAAGATGTGACATACGGACTATCGCAAGACAACCTCAAAGTATTTGTTAATTCTGCCGAGTGGACCTTAGGTAAGTATCTAAGAAGGCATGGAGGAAACCCTTAGGTTGACGGTATTTTTACAGCATCTGGCGTGTCCAACGACCCTGTTCTTCATTTTGTCGTGTTCGTTCCTTCCATCTCTCACACACCACTACGCATACTTGACGACGCCAGTGAGTCTTGTTGCTTTTGTTCAAGTCGCGATCTCATATAAGGCCAGGTCAACCTATCTCCTCCGACGCCTTCATACTTCCACAGTGGGGCGGCATCGTCGTGTTGAACTTGCCAGCAAACACACCGTCAAAGCTTCGTCTCACAGAAGCTGAGCTCGATCACGTCTTCAGTGGTTTCCGAGCACAACTGCTCAGACTTATCGGTGTTTCCGAGCTACCTCCGGGAGTGCAGTCAACTGACCCCAGTCGGCCGTTGACCGATTTTCAACTGGATACGCTCTATCGCCAACGTACGTTCGAGAACACGGGAAGCAGCAAGGAGACGTTACAGAGCATCGTCAAGTTGGTCGATCAGATATCAAATATGCCAGTTGGCCAGGACGTCCGCGACGATGTCCTTGAGGCGCTCTCCGCGCTCGAAGTGGTGTGTCGTATTGCTTTCAACTTGTTTTCCTCTGTCTAAAGATTTTAAGCTATTTGTCGGGTTTTGGAATGTTCCTGCGTTGGCCTTGCAACACTCGAGCCGAGCATTGACGCTTGCCTCACGCGCGTTCTTCAACCCTGGGATGCTGGCGCTGCTCTACTTCCCTGCTGAGCACAAGTACGCTGTGTACACGCCTCTCTTCGCCCCAGTAACTGTTCCTTTACTGGTCACCCTGCTGAGGGAGGTTTCCGCGTGGAGGAAAAACAGAAATAGAGCAAATGCAACGTGATGTGGTGTCACACCTTGTTGGTACATCACAAAGGTTTACACTGATTCGAGCCTGGAGAGGTGTCACGCGATCCATGAGGGTCCTTGCTGTAGCGCGTCAAAGTTCACTGCGGGGCGGGCAACGTATGCTTATTTCTCTGTTAAGAGTGGTGGGATGGTTGCACTTTTCTCGAGCGTAGTGTAGACTCGTCCGATATCCGAAAGAGTAGAATGCATCAGATACAGATGAGGTTGCAAGCATACAAAATGCACAGCAGACATGATAACGATTCAGCAAACGGCACAAATGCCTAGAAAAGAACGAAAAGAATAAATATAGCAAGTAAGTGCTGAGGAAAAACGATATAACCTACCATACCTCTCGCCACCGACAATTACATGCTGTGCGGGACTTTAATTCAGCTCCTCGAGCGTGTTGTCCTTCTTTTGCTCTTCCACATCGAAATTTTCGACCAAATCAGGTACGTCGTCGTCGTCGTCCTCCGCAGCACCGGCGCCGGCCCTTTGCTGTCCCTGCTGAATCGCCTGGTACGACTCGGCAAGTTTGCGCAACGACGCGAGTGAGTCGGGGCCGAGCTGGTTGAGGATACCCGGGACGAGCTCGGTAAGCTCCTTCACCTGCCCCGCGCCGTAGATCGCAAACGTATTCGCGGTAACCGCAGCATGCACTATAATTAAATTTAAATTCACCATACCCTTGTGAGAGGCCGCCGCAGTGTCAAACTTACCTTTGGGAGCGCTGAAGTGCAACACGTTCCCGTCCTCTCTGAACATGTTCACCTCCTCCACACCCGTGATCGGCTGCACGTTCAGCTTCTTCAGCGCACCCTGGAGCTTCTTGTCGTCCTGTGTATTCGAAGGCTTTGACTTGCGCACAATCTTTCGCCGCACTGTGCCCTTCCCGCCTGTGACGCACGCGCGCACTGGCATCAGCAGGACCACCCCCACAGGCGCGAAAATGCGAAAGAGGGCCCCGATGTGCATATCGACGTACCTATCCTGTTTGAGGCCGCCTGCGCCTGCAGCTTGGCCAGCTTTGCGGGATCCATGGTTGATTGACTGGGGCGGGTTGGTCGATGTTGGGCGAAAAAACAAGGTTTGGGGGTTGACGCCAAATAGTAGCAAATAAACCCATATATGGAGAAGACCTTTAACGCTGACTAGAGAATGAGCATCTTCCCAAGGCATCTTCCATGCGCAATTACAGTAGCGATGTCCGTGAAGATGGCCAATCGTGCCACGCAAGCTGATCAGAATTAAACGGAGTTATTATGCGATCGGAGGTTGGACCTCTGCAACTAGATAGAGCGTGGGACCGTCGGAGTGCCATTCCTTGGCTGGTTCTCGAGTGTCTCTTCCAACTTGTCCTGCTGAGTATGTCTGATTCTCCATATTTCATCAGACCTGCACAGCCGGAAGATGTGGTAAGTTTCCTGAACAATCTGTGCAAAGCGGGATGAAACAGCAATGCCTTTAGCCCACAATCATGCAGCTCATCTACTTGTTGGCACGATCCAATCTTCTCACTGCCGACGATTGCATTCACTCATGCGATCGGTGGGGCAGGCTGTCTACGAAAAATCACCACATCTAGCGGTGGCAACACCCGAACTGGTGAGCGCACATCGAGAGAAATCAGAGGATAATCGCCAGCTTTCCATAACGGTAGTCCTTCGTAGATCCGAAAGCACCTTTTTGACACTCGTATTGCACATGCGCTTCTTGCATTTTCCGGGTCCCTCGATGCTCCTGGAGAAGCGATTGGTTTTGCGCTGTACTATTTCAACTTCTCGTCGTGGACGGGCAGACCGGGGCTATACGTACGTCACCTCCTCGGAAAAGCCATCAAATTGGGCAAATTCTGGTGTATCTTATAGCTTGAAGACCTCTACGTGAAACCCGAGCACAGGAATAAGGGCATAGGAAAGTCGTTGTTCAAAGAACTTGCCATAATTGCGCAAGACAAGGTTACAAAGTTGACACCTTTACCTGACCCTGCAATTGACCAGATTCTAGGACTGCCCTCGTATAGATTGGACTGTTCTCAAGGTAGCGATTCTCTAAGCGTACTGATGTCAGCTGAACCGTGCTCACGGCTGCGAAGTGGAACCAGCCCTCAATTGACTTTTATGAGAAATGCCTCCACGCCGAGGCCCAAGACGAATGGTTAGGCATGCGTCTCTACGAGGAGGGGATTGAAAACTTGAAGAATATCACGAAGTAAGAAAGGATGTTGGTGCACAACCTGGTCAGGCGGGAAGGTTCTCTTCAACAAGAAGTGGCAGTGGTATTGGGTGGTAATGCGACCGAGAGATGTGCAATAGTAGTAGTATGCAGGCAATACCAGGAATTCTAGGTCGAGTCTCTCGGTGCTACACACCATCGTAACTGGCGCCTCCGGCCTTGATGGAAGAGTCAGCTCATTGACGTCTATGGCACAAGTAGGAGTAACCACCTTGCGCAACCGGACGACAATTGGCTCTTCCTTTAGATCATCTTTCTCCCTCGCCGCGACGTCAATGGAATACGCGCGAAAGACCGACTTCACGTCAGCAGCGTGCACCGAGATCTATTGCGATAACGTTAGCTCATGGGAAATTAACCATCATTTCACCCGGCATTGTCGTGCATCACAGATCCATGCAGACTACAGTATGTACACAATGCGAAAGACGCACCTTCGCTTTCCTCATAATCTTGCACCCAGGACCGATCCACGTAACGAGGATGAATTTCTCGCGCTGAGACTCCTTGTCGTTCGAGTAAGTGACACGGACATAGGCGTAGGAGGCCTTGGCGGAATCCAATTTCTCTTGTAGTTCAGCTAGACCACCAGTGCCTGTGGCTGTGACGAGTAATTTATCAGAACGATCGCCCTGACCATGCGTGCAATCAGAAGGGGTCAGAAAATCATAATAAAAATCACGGGCGAACCTCGTAATCTACGAGAACCCAGTTGATATCGGATTTGTTTGAGCGAACTTCCTCGTATGCTGTGGCTTGTGAGAAACTGAGAAACGCAACGTGGATTGGCAAAAAGCACCTTCATTGATCTTGGGGTCAGAGACGTCAGCCATGACAAGAAAAAGACGGAGACAGGAAGAAAGATTGAGCCTTGTGCGACAGCGAAGACCAGAGAAAGCAACCGTTGATAGAGCCGCCACGCCCAACCAAGTTACAACAACGGTCGAAACCCGGTGGCTGTGCTGCTATTCCATAATTCATTCCACCACGTGATCAGTTTCTCCCCAATGCTGTTGCCCTTCTTCTACCGTCCATTGAGCCTTCAAATTTTCTCGTTGCCTCCTCCTATTCACGAATCTGCACCAGACTCGCACACAATTCTGGACAGCCTCCCACATGGCGCCACCGGGACTGGGGCGTCGTTGGACGTTTGTCTCGGCCACCTGCCCTCTCCGGCGATGACGAGCCGAAGCCAAGGCCGAAGCAGGAAGAAGAGGAAGAAGGTGGTGGTGGAAAAAAGGCCGTTCGATACCAGACGGACAACTATACCCCCGGGTCTGATCCCACCCCTCACGCTGGGCACAGCACCGCGCCTCGCTGAAGGAAAAATTCCCCGACGGCTGGGCGCCCCCGCACAAACTTTCTCGAGCGGCAATGGACGGCCTGCGCGCGCTGCATGCGCACGACCCCGACACGTTCACCACGCCCGTCCTCGCCGACAAGTTCCGCATCAGCCCAGAGGCGGTGCGCCGCATTCTCAGAGGCAAGTGGCAGCCGACGCAGGAGCAGCGTGCGCGCCTGCTGGAGCGCGAGAGACGGCACAGGCAGGACCGCATTCGATCGAGGCGCGCTCAGGCTATTAGGGAACGCACGGGGGGAACGGAGAATAACAACAACAAGTGGAAAAGAAAGACCGGTCGCCAGACGTAGACTGGTGGCTTGCGGCGCAAGATCATGCGTGGACGCTGATACAGTACTGTCTGTCGGCGTCATTTTCAACTTCTCGAGATAAAAATACCTACAGTACTGTCAACAGATCACTCTGATTATTTTTTTTACGTAGTAAGTCGACGTTTCTACATTTGAATTTGAAGCAGCACCTAAAGAACCGCCGCAGCGATATGACCCATCTCCGAGCTTTATGCCACGCTCCATTCTCGGTCTTTTGAGAAGGAGGGTGATGTATTGAAGTTTAACTCTAAGCTCGTGTTGCTCTTTCTGGATAGCGAACCAAGACCCAAGGCGTTGGTGGTCGTGACGTTGAACGATGAGACACGTTACACTTCAATCTGATGGCCTTGCCATCGGCCTATCGATCTCGAGAACGTTACAGTCTCTCAGTATCCCAGTCCCTCACTGTCCCACCGGACGGAACTCGAGTGAACGCATCAGTCTGACCAGAACCAATGTGGATCCTTCCTGCCGACACCTTCCCATCGCTCTAGATCGAGGACAGTGCTGTGAAGCGGCGGCGGCGGCGGCGCAGGGTTCGTGGGTTGAAACAGCCAGATGTGGATAGAATGACCCTCCTGACCCGCGGCGTTTCGTGTACGGCCTCTTGACTTCCGTCAACTCGCAGTTGGTAGTACGAGAGCGTATTTCGGTGCCGATGCTTACTCCATATCTTAATTACAGTCGAAGCAAAATTGCCATCAAAACAGTACCTCAAGGACATAACAAGCATCGCCTTGGTCATATCAAGATCAAGTCCGAGTAAGTTATGGCCAATGACGCCATAGACTTTCCATTCTTTGTCTGCCAGATTAAGACGCAGGCACTGCGATTAGCAGTCGTCATGAGGCTGTCTGCGAACGGAAATCGAGCAGCCAAGGTGGGGCTCAAGATGCCGTCCGCTCTCAACTAGGGAAGCGGTGTCTTTGTTCCCGTTGTCCCACCAATTGCGACCGCGGATGCACCCCCAGATTCCTTGCGGTGCCGCAGGGTGAGGTTATGGACCACAAGAGCGCGGCGCTCTTTGGCGGTGCAAAAAGGAATTATTACGGCGCGAAGGTCGTGGCGAAGGAGCGTTTACGGTACTACGGTAAGCCTTTGCTTTCAGTATCATTGAATACCTCACTGGTGATACATACGTACGCCATGATGCAGTGTTTCCTCCAACCAATGCGTAAGTAAATTAGCCTCATCAAATGCGCACACATTCCGACAAAGTTCCTTGTTCTGAAACAATCCTGTCCGCAGCGACGATCGCTGTCCTGATCTGATGCAATTGCCCCATTGCCATTGCTTGCACCTTTGCCTTTCCGCCCCCGCTTCCTCCGTGGCCCGCGTGCATCCTGAGCAAACGGTTACATACACGCCCTAGCAACCCTCCAATCAAGTACGTTCCGTGTCAGAAAATCATTGTACTCTTGATGTCCGAGCTCCAAGCTCCCGTCGAATTCATGGACCATGAGGCCATAAGGTGGCGGTGAAGGCCGCAAATCGGTCTATTCGCCACAGAATCACAAAAAAATTACAATACCCATTATCCGATGTTCGGAGCGGAGGCTTGTTCGCAGGGGGGTTCCGTCTGGCTTAATACTTGTACTGTAGAGCCAGGATATAATTCTGGAGAATACTTCTCCTCAAATAAATAAAATAAATTGAAGGATTCCGATTATTGATCCTGATCCTCAGCTTTGTTGGCAAGAATTAAAATCAGATTCCGAATCTGGTGGCCCATTTAGTCTACATCGGGCAGACCCATCTGTGGTCAGTCACATTTTTATCTCCGCTCGGCTGTTTGACAAAGTCAATGAAGATCTTTCTCCATTGCAGCACCGTTTGACTACCATTTGCAAAGTCGTTTTTAGGTGCACACCAGACATCATGAAAAAACAAACCTTCGTGCAAGGTAGATCCGACCCAATCAAGCTCCCTCCGAATGGAGGCCTGCCTCGTGTGTAACAAACAAACTGTCTTTATTTCCTTTCGCTACGCAACAATCAAAGAAAGAATGCTAAGAGAAGGTTCTGGACGCCGCGTATCAGTTCTGTGGCAATTGAATGAGATCTGAGCAAGGGGTTCAACGTGGGCTTGCCGATTGTTTCGTCTGTGTTACTGTAGTATACGGCACCGTGACGGCTTGTATGGTATTGTACGTAGTGTCAAGATAGTATAGCGATGCGCAGTAGTAGCAGTCCATGAATAGAATATAACTCGGCTACAGCGGACTAGTTCGAAGGGGGCTCGGTGTTATCCAGTCTTTGTACTTGAGGAAGAACTGGCCCTGGGCTGGCCGACACGTAACTGGATCGTTCCAATTTGGCTTTGGAGGCGAGTCGACGATCCGACCGCTCACGTCTACGGTGTCAAAGTCAAATCTACGAGCAGCAGCGCGGCAATAAGCTTGATATTGAGTCTCGCCAGTCGCGAACCGATGCACGTTGTTCTCCCTAGTACCCATCATGCGCCAAGCAAGAAAAAAATAAAAAGAAGAGGACATTGTAAAACGTCAGTTCTAATCAGCCCATATTTGGTAGGAAAAAACACACACCTCCCCCCCATCCCAGATACGTGAGGTTCCCTTTGGGTTGCAGTCGCGTGGGATCGAATTTCCAAGGATCTGGGTACAGGCTGGGTCGAGGTGGACATCCGCAACTGGGTATGCCACCAGAGCGCCTGTGGGGATTAATTTCCCGTCGATGTACATCTCAGGGCCGACATTCCGACGGGACGCGACATACGCCTGGGATAGGCGGATCGCTTCACGGATGAGCGCGTCCAGGACGGGGGTCTCGTTTTCCCACGCGGAGAGGGGGATAGAAGACAGTGCGGTGGACGAGAAATCGCGCGGCGGTGAATTGCATTCGGATACGGTCTCCAGGGATAGTGTGACGTGATCAGTTTCTTGACTTCTGCGCGTGCTTCGTGGCGCCATTTTGGATGACAACCAAGGTATATGAACAACCAGGAAGCTGGTGCTATAGGGTCAGCTTCTTCGGTAGCGGCAGGGCATCACGTATTTCACCACCTGAGGTACCGGTCGTTCGTGCTCCGGCCGTTACGAAACCCATCATAAACTGAATGGTACATATCAGCGTGAAGAACGCGCCGGAAGCTTGAAAGCAACATCATACCCCCATGATTGTAGCCAGCTCGTCTTCGGAATCCAGAAATATCTGTAGGGTGTCATTCCGGGGGACGCCGCTCTGTTTCCTGACCTTCATCGCCTTCACTATGATGTCGTATAATTGTTTCGTCGCGCGTGCTCTCATGACCATGGAGGGGCTAGGGAACCAAGGGAAGAGCACCGTCGCCGGCGTTATTCCACGCTCAACTTGTTCGAAAAGTTGCTTGCAACGAGCCACAAGTTTGGGCTCATCAGCTATCTCCGTGCACGTCAGACACCGTACGGTGGCTTGGAACGTAAGCTGAAATAGGAAGTGTGTCAACGCCATTGTATCATATTTTCAGGAACTGGACGGTATTATAGTACCCCCGGATGGCCATCCTTTTTCGACAGGTGCCATCTCCGATAAAGGGTAAAGATGGAGATGGAGATAGTAGTTGACTTACTTCGTATATCTTTTCAAATGGGTCAAGGGATCCGGCCTTTTCCCATGGTTGTAAGAGCCGTCGGCAGTCATGCAGAACTTCGGGAATAACTGTGCGGAAATAAGGTAAAGTACTTTCGACACGGGCCAGGCCACGTACAATCCGTCAAGCGTTCGTTCCGTTGGACGTTCGAAAGGCGTTTATACATCCTGGCAACCAGTTGTCGGCGACGTTCTGTTGTCACGCCATAGAGGAGGGGCAGCTAGGACGGAAAGTAATCCTGATGGGTGGGGACAATCGAGAGTGAACTGGTATGCTCACATCTCCCGTAAGAATCACAAAGGCTTCGTGAATGTCCAGTTCTTTCGCGCTAAAGAAATCCTTCCGTCCTTGCTCCCCAGAGACGACAATAACATTATTCTATATCCATGAGAGAGGTGGTGCTGCCGTCAACGAAACGTTGACGCGATCAGGGCAACAGGGGTCGAACATACGCGCAGGAGCCTAAACTGAAACAGCCGCTGATTGGTTACTTTAAACCCCCAAGCGAGAAAGTCGTGGCGTTGTTTCATGAAGGAAGCGATATGAGAGAGGGAGAAGTGAGGGAGTGAAGCAGGAGCATCTTGGCAGGTTTGATTGCAGTAACAGAGAAACACGACTGAGAGAAGTAAGCCAAGGGCCACTAAACGAACAAGGAAGGAACTCCATGTTCCGAAAGGAATTGAAGGAGGGTTATTAATCCGAAGGGGTGCATGGCAGGTCAGGCTGCAAGGATGAAGCTGTCGAATCAAGGGCTGTGGTATAAATACTGGACAGAGATCCCACAATCAGGCATAGCGGGTGTTGCGAGCGGTCACAGGAAGGCGAATGATGGAACCGGAGGAGAGGTATATTTCTAGAAAAAGACCTGAAACAGATGGAGTGAGCCAATACTGTTCAAGAAATAAAGGCCCATGCGGTAACTCCCTTCCGAACGCACGTTAACATGCTGCTAATGTCACCGCGGTCGTATCGGAGTAGCCACGAGACCGTGTGAGATGGGTGAGGTGAACGCGGGCGCAGAAGTAGCGTTTCGGTTCCGTGATGCGGACTTGCATCGGACGGACATGGCGTCGCAATGCTATGTCACTCAGTTGAATATCCTTGGAAACACATGCAGCCCTTCTCCAAGCCCTTCTCTGAGAATGGCAGGCATCGGTCGCCGGTGAAAGGGAGAAGCTCCCAATGCCTCACGCAAGCCGAACCTATGACATTAGGACTCGGCGTCGTCGGCGATTCCCTGGACACCTCACGCGCGCCTCCTACGCTGAACCATCGTGATTATCAGGTGACCGGGACAGATGTGATCAAGGAAGGGGTGGGGTACGTACATGCATACAGTACTAGGCAACAGAATGACTCGGATCCTGTATTCCTGCATCTTCACAATCATTGTCTTTCCCAACCCCTTGTAAACTCAAGTGTAAACTTAAATGTAAATGTGGTCGCTTTTGTATTGTTGGGGTTGCGGGGGAGGCATTTGCAGATCGTCGATAAACTGGAAGTGAGGCAGGCCAGGTCCTGACCGCAGTTCATGCATTCATGTCTTACAGCAGAGATCTGAACGATAGGGCCCTTCCTTTTTTGTCTAGTCAGTGGTGGTCCCTTATGCGGACAAACCGATAGCACAGCACTGTTCTAGTGGAGCTCACGGGTCCCCAAGTAAACTCGAAGGCATCCTGTAGTGGACCTGTACGTCGGTGGAGAGCACAGAGGTGGTTTTATCTGACACCTGGACCTATCGGGAGCTCTCAGAATCTATCACATACAATACCTCCATGTGAGATTAGCCCCATGTTGCTTGTGTATCTTCCAACGTTTTCGACATCATCTATCAGCGCCATATCAGCGCACGCTCTGACGCAAGCCCTCGGATCCTGGATGGCGCCCTTACATGATGTCCAGCAGGAACCTCGGACCGTACAGTACTACCTGCCGTACAGGTCGCTCGCATAAAGAACCTTTCAGGTCCCCCCCTTTCTTGGCGCAAGGCACTGAAATACTACCTCGGTTGACATCAGCCCGGTTCTCGTTGTCCCCACATATCGCCGACTCTGTAATGCATACCGTTAACGCTGGCCAGTGGTCTCCACACTTGATAAGTCCGAAGCCCCGGAACGTTCCCCACGGTGTACGTACCGGAGTCTACTACCGCGAACTCCAAAGAGAAAACAATGATCAGTCACGCGAACCTGAGACAGCATAAGCCTAGCAACGAATCGGCATCGGACCGGGCGTTGAGGTGAAACCGAAAAGAACGCACGCCCACGTGTGGGCTGTATGACTGTACTGCTTGGGAAGGTATACTGGTATTCTCCTAGATTTATCCTTTCTCGGGATTCATGACACGCACATCCCACCCCGACTGTGCCGGTGATCGAATGCCGTTAATACACAGACATACGTCGAAAGGGCAGCGAGGACAACGAATATATGGAAGATTTGATGAGACGAAAGGAAATAGTCAAATCTACCAGGGTAGAGTCTCTCTGGGATCCTATATGCGCTGATGTGGATCAAGATAATAAGCCAATTATCAGGAGACTCTGTAGAGGAGAAAGACTTGCTATAGTAGGGCACCCGTGATGTACATCACGCCTGCGGCTAGGAGCCAGAGAAAGCCCATTTCTCGGAAAGGGGTGTATACACCATGAGAGACCAGTAAGTGAGAGACGGCAGGATGCTGCACAGCCCCAGTGCAATGAATATTCTAGTTCGGGCATGGCGGTGGGTTGGCTTTCTATATTCGGGGTTCAAAACAATGTACGCAGCAGCTACAAAAATTATTATTATAATGTCGAGCGTGGTTGGCCACATACCAAGACCAGTCAAAGTGATGAGCAGCAAGTAGCCAATCTTGTAATGCGAATCGCAGTAGAATCCGTAATACACGCAAGGATAAAATGAGCCAATGATGAGAGCTAGGACAAAGTCATTATGATATCCAGAGAAACGCATCGAAAAGGCATGCCAATTATCCCAGAATAATCTAGAGCGTTGCATCTAGCAGCCACCTTCAAACGGTTGGTCAGTGCATCATTCATTGGGTGCGCGTGCTGGATGTCACTCACTTGCTTCGAGTGTGATGAAACCGTGTGATAGAATGCACTGCAGAGCAAACAAAATGACGCCGATGAGAGAAAGACCACGAATACAGCATGATCGGCCCAAGATATGTCCTCATAAGCCTTGAAATACGAATTGCTGAACGTGCGCAGAAAAAAAGCGAACAGAATGGATGCATGAAGATGGGTATGGATGTTCACTAGTACCAGGACATCAACGCAGAGTACGCATAGAGATCGCTGTGCCGCACCAGTTTCATTATGTAGATCTAACAAATGGATTCAGTAAGACCCAGAAGTAGCAATTGAGTCTGCACGTACATCCGAAGACCGATCTCAAACATTTGCGCCAGCTATTCAATTCCCTGTAGGAAAAAAGACTTGGTGTAAGAACCGGCATAATATCCGTTAATCGACTCTTCACCCTCTATACCCGTCAGAATGAATTCATTGTCTTTCATCCATTCCGGCAGTTCCGCAAACGATATCGTACTTCTCGAGGCAGGTTTGGAAAAGGACAGCGAAGCATCTAAGTCTAATTCAACACGTAGAGACCGTGCCGCGTGTCGCTGGGAGAGGGATGCAGACATGGTATTAGTGAGGTGCTGACAGTGAGCTGTGCCACCTAGATGGAACAGACTCGGAATGAAGCTGATCCCGACTCCCGAAAGCGTAAAAAAAAGCACATGCCTCAAGCTATGGCTTCGGCACCAGCGCTGCAGCAGACAAACGGCAGCAGGGATTTCCCAGGTCCACAGTTCTCTTCCAGCCGAAATCTGCCAGAGCCACGACCGAGGAAACTAATTCGGGTGCGAATCGAGACCTGGTGACTTTTTGTATGGGTTGCTTACGTGATCATCCTTGAGAGTGGGCGCGCGCGTGTCATTGGCACAATTCGTTTCGCCAGCACATTCTTTCCTTCCGACGTACTCCTCACCGCCTTGTGTGTCAGGGTTCCCAATTATTACAGCTTATTCTCACATACGTTATTGTGAGCACCTATCTCATTATATTTTGCGGGCAACGCTAACTTCCGTGACGTAGCCGATCCTCTATAGTCAATGTCAACCTCCGAACAGCAGCAAAAGGCATCGCAGGAAATCCGAAATGTCGTGGACTTTCTCCGCAGTAGTAAAGCGGGGCTCAAGAACAGGGTTGGGGTCCTGAATGGCAAGCGAGTTGACTACTTCAAAGGTAGGATGCGCCTCCTCTCTCCTGCAATACCGCCACACACGCGCCTTTCTAACGCTGTATTATGACTCTCAGGCAGATCCGCTGTGAAGGCATTGCTGTCACCAGCATACGCAAAAACCAAGAATACCCCCAAGATCACGTCAGAAGAACAGGCACACAATCTCCTCCATAATATCATCCCATTCACCTTCTTTCTGCGAGTGGACCGCGGCCAACCCGTGGGCTCTGCATCATCCCCGAAGTCACTACAGATCAATCAAATGCAACTTTTCAAGCCCGATGAATACTATGCTTGGTTTTATGAGGGATCACAATGGACAAACTATGTTGGTGGTGTTGCGATGGTCGCTATTATTCTGGCCGGCGTCATGTTCCCGTTATGGCCACCGATCCTTCGCCTGGGCGTGTGGTACCTCTCCCTGATTTTTTTGGGTCTCATTGGGCTCTTGCTCGTCATCTCCGTTATACGCCTTATATTCTATATCATCACCGTCCTAGTGGCAAGTCCTGGCATATGGATATTTCCCCGTCTGTTTGCAGATGTCGGATTCGTACGTTCTCATTCTTACCTGGTTGCCCCGTGGAATCTAACCTCCGCCGTTGCATCCAGGTCGACTCCTTCATCCCACTCTGGGAGTGGGACCTCCCGAAAAAGAAGTCTAAGAAGAAAAAATCTGCAGAAAAATCGGATAAAGGCAAGAATGTGAGCAGCGGTGTCAATACACCCGACTACGCTGTCGATGAAGTAGATGATTCGGGCGCCTCCGCTCCGAACTCGCGGTCGGGAAGTCGTGCAGCGACGGTGGAGGACGTCCCCGATGAAAATTCGGGATAGATTTATTGGCTCTGTCCGGACATGGACTTGTGGATACTGTGTCTGTAGTCGCTACCCGCCATATCTATTCATCTGGCAAAGACCCTGGTTGAGTGCCAGTGTCTGACCGCGGAGATGGATGCTGTGGTGTATCGTATTGTTTGATGTCCAACCTCCGAATCGCCCTTCGGGCCTCCATCAAACCCTCCTGGGATTTAAGCCTCTTGGATTGTTCGAAAGACTGCTCGAACAGCTGGCGGGCAGATTTGGAGTCACCGTTCATCTTTGGGAGGGAAACCGCGCGGGAGGTCTTTAGTCACCTGTACGTCGGTGAAGGTGGGCAACAAACCTCGCGAAGAGATCCCAAGTTGAATAACACCACAGCCAGCGCGTCTTCGCACAACCGACTATCATCCGACCGGCTCGCATTCTCTTGCGTTTTCTGTAATAAAGAGAGGGCTTGGCGGGCCCAAGCCTCGGACTGATGCAGAACAGCCGGAGTAGGGGTGCTTCGCATGAACAGTTCCGAGAGATTGTTCATGAGCTGTGCGCCTGGGAGCGAAACTGATCAGTTCCGGTCAAACACATCAAAATAGGCAAGGTGCAAACCTCGGCAAAGCTCTTCAGTAGTGGCCTTCCTCGGTGAGGTAAGGGGGGGAACCAGGAGTGATATGGTGTGGAGATAGAGAGGGACTGCAAATCTGTGTCAGAGATAGATTGGCCGATCAGCTCGTCAAAAGCGAAGAAGCTGATTTATCCTCACGTCAATTTGCCAGTCCGCGCGTAGAAGGCCCCCAATGTTTCCAAAGGCGCCCCAATGTCGGTCACACTGACCCACTTTGGTAACTCGAGGTCAGAAAGTACTAGATCGTTCTCCTCGCTCTTACTCCCGGGCTTAGAGCCTCCGATGGCTTTCGCAAGCTTCAACATCTCCTCAACCGACCAAGTCAACCACCGTTCCTCTTCTGCCTCGCCTAGTTGATATGTGTCGGCCATCTCACCAAGTTTCTGCCCTATGGATATCGCGCGCAGCTTCTCTTCGTTTGTGAGAGCAAGCCAGTTCTTCCGCAGGTGTTCTAGTGCAGAAACATACCCCTCATAAGCTTCGTTCGACTTGTTGTCTTGTTCAAGGACCTCGCAAAGGGTGATTGCTATTCCTGACAGTTTCAAGTATGGTGACGGAGAAAACCGATCAGGGGGAAGTGATAAAGCCGTATTGAGGGACCTTTTCCCATCGAATCATTAGTAGTTGAGGCAAAACACACAAAACACGCACTGTGTCAGCAATTTGCGGCTGAGTGCAAGGTTCCCCTGTTGTTTTGCCTTAACGCCGGCCCTTAAATCTGCGCGAACTTCCTCGGGCCAGATTGCAAAGGAGGAGTAGAATTCATACCTGTCAAAGCGGCCTAAGAATGCGATAGCGGAACTGATAAGAGGACATACGGACACCCCAATCATCGTCGAAATAAACCCTAGGCCTATAAGTCCGAGAAAGATGGTTCCCACTTGGGGACTTAATCCTGCAGGCAAGGCTGCTCCAGATCGAGAGATTGTCCTGCGACCGACATATCGCAAAGCGAACGATTGCCCTTGAATGGCACGCAGACGTGTGGGAAGACTGGTAGTGAGAGCGCGGTAACGAGGAAGTGGCATAGGACAACGCATTTACATGTAATTTCAACCGTAGGGCCATGGTCGCGACTGGCACGTGATGCGATAAAGCGAGTGTCGTCGCCGCAGTGCGTCATGCCGGCGGGACAATGACAGAACACCCCACGACATCATGGCAGGCTATGCAAGATGGCAGCGTCTTCTATCGACAACAACGCCTGTATACCCTTGATGGCAAGTTACCTAATCTAGGTGATTGCGTCGTGGCTGGATGCCGCAATGGCGGTCCTTTGGGTGCGTGTAACCATACATTGCCTTGCCATCACAAAAAGGTTTAAGGAAGCTCAACAGCACTCATGAGGGATACCAAAAAGATGATTGCTATTGGACCTGCGACACCTATGTTTGCCAAGTCTCAAATTCAGGTGTACTCACCTTCAGGCGAGGGCTTACTGCTACTCGGCGTACGCGTCGATTGTTCTGTCAGTTCACGCGCACATTTTTGACGCTTGTGCTTAGTGGGAACAAGCCAAAATCATTCGCTTTGGGTGGACAGGCGACGAGAGACTAGTGATCCTAAACGAGGAGGGCGTATACCGTCTCTACGACCTACAGGCGACTACGTCCAATTCTCTTTAGGAACAGATGCCGGAGAAGTTGGAATCACGGACGCGCGCATACATGACAACGGTCTAGTTGCAATGACAGGCGCATTACAATTGTTGGAAGTAAAGGGGTGGCAGGGTGGCAAACCACTAACTCTAGCCAATCCAAGTCAGTCTTCTTCAACTCAATTCACGGATTCTCAATCGACCAGATAGGTAGATCTTTCCGAGCCACCCACCGTTTGGACCCTCATTCCACCAGATCTTACAATATCGCGCCACGTTGAGGTTCTGCTTTCTGTCGAAGCGAGCGTTCTTTCTGTGGACAATCTTGAGGCAGTTGACCAGCGTCTGTCCCGGGGACCATTTACTCACATGGCCCCGTCACCCAATGGAAAATCACTTGCCTTGTTAACGATGTCCGGCATGCTTTGGGTTGTCTTGACCGACTTCCAGCGAAGCTTGGCTGAGTTTGATACCATATCTGCCGGTGCCGACGGCCCCGTTAAGCAGGTTGAGTGGTGTGGTAATGATGCTATTCTTGTCACCTGGGATGCATTTGTTTTACTGGTTGGTCCATTGGTGATACATTACAGTGCGTTCTCTTACGAGTATCTCCATATGTCACTGACACCAAACTTAGATATTACTATTCTGGACCTACGTTTGCTGTCACAGAGGTTGACGGAGTCAGGGTCCTCGCTGCCGACGCGTGTGACTTCATACAGAAAGTTCCAGGTGATAAAACCTTCCCACGAAGTCAGATGCTTTGTGATTGCGGTTTCAGCATCCAGTGTGTCCGTTTTCCGGCCAGGATCTACGTCACCCTCTGCCATTCTATTCGACGCTTGGGAGAATTTCAATAACCGCTCCCCTAAAGCTGATGAGAACATACGAAGTATCAAACTGGACCTAGCCGCAGCCGTCGACGAGGTCATTGATGCGGCAGGACAAGAGTGGGAATCTGCATGGCAGCGGAAGCTTTTGAGCGTACGTGGCACGTGTTGAACCCTTCGTTCAAATTTTGAGATCTTCGATCTCCCCAGGCCGCAAACTTTGGCAAATCTTTCTTGGATTTATACAATCCTACTGATTTCGTGAACATGGGGAAGACACTCAAGGTTCTCCATGCTGTACGTCAGTTTGATGTGGGCATACCCCTCACACTCTTTCAGTGAGCTCCTTCTTTTCGTGATTGCCCTCTCTTTGACTGAGGATGACAAGATATAACTATCTCTCACCTTCGCATCTTATCTCTCGACTGACCTCCCGTAATCTGCACCTTCTTGCGCTTCATGTATCTTCATTCTTGTCTCTCTCACCGGATAACGTTCTCAAGCACTGGGCGTCTGCAAAGATTACGAAATCAAAACCTGTCGTCAGTGGCACCGGCAAAGACACTGAGATGCTAGGCGATGAAGAGGTATCGAAGGCTATTGTAGAGAAATTTGAGAAATTAGGGGGCGCCACCGTCAGCTACGCCGAGGTCGCAAAGAAGGCGTGGGAAGTTGGACGCACTCGCCTGGCCACGATGGTGAGTTACCCAGCACCCTTTGATTTCGACGTTGGATGCGATCTGGGGAGATGTAGCTGCTGGATCATGAGCTGAGGGCCTCAGATCAAGTTCCTTTATTGCTCATGATGAAGGAAGACCGGCTGGCACTCCAGAAAGCTGTTGACAGCGGTGACACTGATTTAGGTACGGTACAGTTGCTTGATGAAGGGACGCGCCTGCTCATATACCTTCAGTGTATCATGTCTTGTTGCAACTGTACAACCGCCTACCTTTGGGAGCCTTCTTCCGTTTAATTGAGGAAGGTGGTTCCAGCCTCGCTCCAGCAAGCCGACTGCTGCAAGTGTATGCGAAGGAGCAGAACCCAGAAATGCTCCGGGACTTCTATTATTCAGATGATAGACGCGTCGAGAGCGCCGTACTGAGTTTAGAAGAAGCAGGGCGAATGAAGGCAAGTTGTGAACTGTTCGATCTGTGCTTTTGCCAGCCAACATCCCCCTCAGGACCCAGCTGCAAAGCTTACGTCGATCAAAGCCGCTCAAAAGTTCTTCTCGGAGGATAAAGAGCGTTCGTTTGAGGCCAAGGTTGGTTTATCACATCTCGACTTGCGCGGTTGTATGGCGACAATAATGACGCGCGTTGAAGATGATGGACGAGTACAGTCGCTTGTTGGCGTTCCAGCAGACGCTCGAGAAAGAATCCTTGGACAAGATAGAGTTCTTCGGGCTGAGCGTCGACGAGACTATCAAGAAATGTCTCCTCAGTGGCATGACCAAGCGCGCCGACAAGCTCAAGTCGGACTTTAAAGTGCCTGACAAGAGGTATGCGACCAAGTCCGTGTCGCACCCTGATAATTGATGACGACGATGATCTAGGTATTGGTACCTAAAGCTACATGCATTTACTGCCACCCGGGACTTCGAGGGCTTGGAGGCGTTTTCGCGGTCGAAGCGGAGTCCGATTGGGTATGAGTCATTCGTGAGACATCTCGTTGAGAAAGGCCACCCGAAGGTAGCCGTTAGTTATGTGCAGCGTTGCGACTCGAGCAAGCGCGTTGACCTCTATGTCGAATGCGGAGAGTGGGTGATGGCTGGTAAGGAATGCAAGGACCGTGGTGATCGTGCTAGGCTAGAGTGCGTTTCTTTGATCTTTCCTACGCAACTCGCTGATTGTCGCGGTGTAGAAAGTTGCGTTCATCGTGTCCCAATTCATTGATCGCCCGGGAGCTGGAGTTGATCGTATCGACGATGAATTGAATCCCGTCTTGGCATATCCAGAGTAGCTTTTGTCTTTATTTGCTGACAATAAAATGCGGCAAAGACAGTGCCCCGTCAGGTCGGGCTGTGTTACTATTCTTACTGGTTCTAGGATATCTTCAACGGTATGCAGAACTCTTTGGCCAACCAAACCCTGTCACTCTTCCTCGCGTCCGCGCTTGGAGATACCTGATCATCCTTACTTCGATTTTGATGAGCGTATGCTTTCTCGTGTTTTCGGATCATCCTCTTCGTCACCCACATCGGTTTCGTGGATAATTTCGTCGAACGAGTAAGGCAAAGGCACCTCGCGTGTGATACGGTATTGATCCATGTTGCCGAGATGTTCGTTCTCTAAACGATCTGTACGTGACCAAATGTCCTTTAGTTGGCAAGCGAGTACAACCGTGGGCGAGACGAGAGCAGACGTACAGACGTTCCATTGACAGCGTCGCAGCACTTCGAGAAGCGCTACTATCCACGTGCGGAGGGCTGCACTTGGTCCGTGTGTCGGGATGTAAATTATCCAAAGAAAGCGAACGACGACGTTGGCTATCTACACCTTGTGTCAGTTACGCCTCATCTTGGAAGTAGTAAACCTTTTACGATGGCGAAGTAGTAGAACTGTCGTGGCAACTATCAGTGAGGCACAGTGGCTGATAATGAGTTGGAATGCACCGGAATATGGCTCGAGTAGAGTAGCTCTTCGCGTAGGAACATGAAATGCGCATGTGGGCGTAACAGAGACCAGTCCATGAGCAAATCCTAACACCAGCAATCAGCCTTGATCGCTACAGGAAACACTGAACCTGCCCATGCTGAAGCATATGTCGAATAAATTGTTCCGAAGAGGCAGAAAAAAACGAAGCTCGTGCCGCGTCCGGCACCTTAATCCCTGTCACCCTCAACGACAAAGTCGAACTAATGAAAAAGTACTCGCCATTATGTCGCCACAGCTGGTAGCAAAAGTAGAACACGATCCCTGCAAATATTTTCCGCCCTGAATATAAGGTGACTAAACTTATCGGTTCATGAACAAAGGGAGAAGACGAACGTTGATTAAATGCGTGGTCAATCCCGAATCCCACCAACGCCGAATGCTCTGCCCGAAGCGGGCGACGAACGGCAATATACCAAGGAGGAAAGGCACACCCCAGAGGGTAGGCTTGCTGCACTCTTGGAATGGATGGGACCCGAATCCTCGAGTGTATGAACACGCGATGAAGTAGATATTGCCGAGTGGGAATGTCAACGAGCAGAATTGGTCTCTGAAGTGATGCAAAATATCAACAATTAACCTTCTGGCCATCGCAGAGAGCGCGCACCCCAGCCAGAAGTCTGAGAACTGATTATATGTCATGATATGAACGGCATGCTCGAACAAAGATCGGCTTACCTCCACTCGGCTGAATCCACTCGACAGAAGCCGTGCGACTTTACGGAGGAACCACCACCGGCTCTCCGAGACATGACAGGAAAGGGTTGATCATCAATACCGCGACAAAAGCAGCCATATCATAGGCCACGTCCACGGTTGAATAGTGGGTTCTCCTGTGCGTGAAAAGGAGAGCCAGAAAGCCCAGAAAGAGTCGCAAGTACAATGCAGGGTATCTACGATGATGCTTTGTCGTGTTCTTTCGCGCGTTACAAGCCTCCTGGATGTACAGTACCTCAAAATACTCCCGATGATCAAGACGAGATCTGATGTCCAGATCTTTACAGTGATTCAGAGATAAATTCGATATCGAAAGACTTTTCGGGATGCCCGTACCAAAAATGAAGACATAATTTATCCTGATGCGGTCCAATAGCATGTTTGCGCCCACGAGAAATGCCAAAAGTGTTGGGACCAACAGATTCGCATAAATAAAGAGCAGGCTCGCCCAAGATGGTATATCAATACGCGTATGGGGTTGGAGGCCTGAAGGATGCTCAGCAAACATCGTGGGATATTTGAGGACTCACAGCGAACAATGCCATCAATAGCAGCAGGAAACGCCAGACCGAGAGCGACACCTGTGCGGAAAGTGCTAAAATGGTGTGTCTTGTAAGACGTAACCGTACGCAGGCGAACCAAGGCGCGCTTTTTGTCGCCTTTCGCTACGCGTGAATCGTCAGAACGCTAATGAAGCTGGTCACCACAAGGCTCCTACCGAAGCGTGCGGTGAACGAGTCCTCCATCTCTTTCAAGAGCTGTTGTACGGTCTCATCTGACGCGAAAGCGCACGGATCAACCTGTGATAGAAACGGATCAATGACCACGCAGTAAGCAGCGAAGAACTGACCCTTTCCCTTATGTACAAATCCTGCACCAGAACCTAGAGCCGTTGCCTTAGAGACATCGATAATTGAACGGAATCGGATTGTCATACCCCAGTGGCTTTCTCGAACTTCTTGAGCGCCTTTCGAAAACCCGTAATATTCAGAATCTACTTCCTGCTTATCATCCAAGGTGGCCAACAACTCAGTGCAGGGCGTACGCGATAGTTATTGAGAACCTCTAGCGCATGGTAGTGCTCCAATACAGCTCGCTTAAGCTGCTTGCGTGCATGCAGATACTCATCTGGATCAAGTTTTGCCCCACCTGACAGGCGATGCGATTCCCTTGCTACATCGGTATTGTGTACTTTATTGTCTGTATGGGTGGATCGGTGCCAGAAGCGGGGCACATAGCTCATCAACGTCGGGGTCTTTGACCCGGAAGATGGAAGAAAAGAAAGAGCGGCTTGAAAGTCTGGGTGGGCATCCTTTATCAGGAATTTTTTCTTGTCAGTAGTGTGCAAATTAAATGATATGAATGACCAAGTTACATGAAATAGACGTCGGTGATCTTTCAACTCTTCAAGTTGCCCCCGAAGTTGCAAGCTGCGCACACGAGCTTCAGCTTCTCTCTCAATAAAAAAAGATTCAATCTTAGACAGCTCCGCATTGAGCTTGTTGAAAAATTCTAGTTGAAGAGACGACATGGGTTCAAGAACCTGAGCGAGTGTGGGTGGGTTTGTGGACGAAAATGATTCCGCGGAATGAGACTGAAGGACTAGAAAATAAAACTGGTCAACGCCGAGTGTGAGCGTGGAAACAGGCAGAAAATATAATCACAGCGCGAAGCGGTGCGTCGGCGCAGACCGTCCCGCGGGCTTGGATGGAGTGGGGGCAGCGCTGACCGTTTGGTCTCTGGCGTCTGCTGGGACCCGGAGTCAACACTTTTCCCTGTAGCCTTTGCAAGTTGCGGGGCGGAAGGGGTGTCAGGAGATGCGGAGATCGTCACCTTGAGAGATCATTAAACGTGTCCATAGAAAAAAGTACGCTGTATCTACTTTGCTGGGACCGTCCATCCTTCTTTTCAGCTCATTGAGCCCAGTCGAATCAGCACGAGTGTCCAGATCGGTTTGTTGTTCTTGCCTCCCACGGCATGCATTGGTCTCATCATCGGCTTCGTGGCCTTCATCCGTGATGTCTTGCTCATTGCGGTGCGCTGACGCCAGAAGACCCTCGCGAGGGGATCAGATTCGCTCTCCGATGATAGATTCACGTGGCCTCCAGTGTCAACCCCTTGGGCTCGTCTTATGGCCGTGATTCGTTTCTTTAGACTACGGTAGTCGCTGTCACACGACCGTCAAAACAAAGAGCCCCATAATAGTCTGTGGAAAGAGGGCTGCTGAAAAATACGTACATGTATGCACGCTTCCATTCCGGTGCCTTAGGCGAAAGGTGACGGCGCGTGAGCAAGATGTCATCAAAGGCATCGAGCACGATTGCATGAACTTCACCTGCGCATTGTCTAAATACCTTCGTTCTCGAAAGATGAGACTCAACAACAGAACATAAGACGCGGAAGTGATACCTAGCAAATTTCATCGTAGGCCGAGTAAAAAATGGGAAGAATAGTACACGATCATGACCTCATGGTAGATTCAATTTGAATACTACAGTGTCACGTGTCCTAGGTTGCAAAATTGTGTTGCAACACATGGTTTTCTAAGAGATCGGAAGGCCTTCCGAGCTGATCCTTCTTTGCTACATACTCCAAGGATCTCACAAAAAAAGGGCTGGGGTGCTTTCATGGCAATTTTGCCTTGCAATTTTATGGTACTACTATTACCCAAGGTATTACTGAACCAAGTACTGAAATTCAAAGAAATGGTCTTGGCTGAACCTGGTATTCACCCCATGGTGAAGGTGGTGGGTTTTATGCATGACAGGTCTGTGCACAAGCACCCCCATCAGTAAAATGTCCATCCTTCTTAGAAGCTCTTAGAGCTCTTGCCCAAGACAAATAACTGAAAGACATGCCGTAGCTAAGTGCACACTCTTGCATACACTTCTGACTCAAGTGAGTGTCCCTTTCTGCAGGGAGAGGATTCCAGTCGCAACATTAGACGGAGGAGACCTGGAGTGCAGATATGAGCAGATATTTCAAGGGCTTTACTCTTGCCATGCCGCCGCCTGTAGACGTAGACACTCCGAACTTCTGCCAACAAACTCTCGCCGAGAAAGCCCTTGCTTTGAATGCTTCTGTGTTGTTAGGGTTGATCGCAAGGACAAATGACGGAATGCCAGACGTAGCTTGCACAGACTCTAGCACGCGGGGAGTTGACAAAGAACGTTGCGGACTGCGGTCCCCACAACAAATTACAAATTTACGAACGAGAAAGGCACGAAACAGCTGGAGCGCTGGTGAAGTCGCCGAAAGGTCCAGCACTGAGGTGTCCTTCTGTGATGTGAGTCAAGCATCGTGATCGTACGGGATATTTTTCTCGCGCAGAGAATGGAATCATTTTTTCGGGGTCCATTACTGTAGAACCCTTCGGAGGACTACAGTGATATGAACGGCAAGATGAACGGTATCAAGAGGTACGGAACGGAACATACCGAGACACGAGGTCGGAATCTGTTCTTTTAGAGGTGGTGATGGCGCCTTTTTTCATTTTTGCTTCACCTTCAGGAACTAACACCGACGCATCTACCCATTGTAAGGAGGGCCCGTATACAAGACGTCTTCCAGGACCCCGGCACTGGGATATTTCTGTTGCGGATGTCGCCCTCGGACCGTAAACTCCAAATCAGGCTCCTCCCCTTGCACTATTCGGGTGAAATCGTTCCAGAACTCTGTGCAGGTACGGATGGCATGATCTCTATAGCCTTTTCGGGTGGGGCGCAAATTTTGTTATTGCTTGGTATAGATACAAGTCGCATGAATGATTCCTAGATCGCCAGCTAGGTTTGACAAATTTGACATACAAGTTGACGTTCGACGACCCCGGATGGGTCAAGATACGGTATGTCCGTAAGGAAGAGTGTGCTGGCGACATAAGCTCAAGCATTTGGTGGGCCAACTTTAGTTATTTGAAGCTGGTCCCAATTGTGTTCCACGGATCCACGTTGCTCAAGTGACTTCGCAGGGTAGTCCAACGAACCGGAACGTGGCTACAGAAGGGGGTACAGTAGCCTGCGCAATGACAAATCTATGTAGGGGACGTCTCCGATTCTCCAAGAAGCTACACGTCCTCCAACAAGGTAAGAAAACCCGGGGTGCGACGGCGACGGCTTTGAGCAAGATTACTCTAAAGCTACGAAGAGTATCATTAAATCCTGTGTAATATATGTCCGGGTAACCCCATCTTGTGATGTTCTTGTTTTCGAAGACACCCTTGACGCAAAAAGCATCAGAAAGTCATATAGGTTTGACACGAAGACAATATTATTCATGGCATCAGCGCCGGGAGGCCCAGGCTCACAGTAGTCGCTCGCAGCATGAACAGCGCCTACGTCATTGGCCATTGACCTCCATTACGAACCTTCATTCGGTATAGCGGACGATTAAATGTAGGGTGCCGTCAGAATATTCGAGTAAGGCCGTAATGACACTCAAAGTTGCCATAGCGTTGGTCAGCGGGTGGGTTCACTCATGTGGGGCCTCACCGAGGTGGCCGGCTTGCTGCGTCACCGTTCTAAATATGACCAGGCGGAATAAAACAAACCCGGAATCCCTCGCATGCATTACGCAGCCGATTAAATCAACCGGGATGTGTGGCTGAAGCATATTGCATAGGTTATCCAGAATGGTGGCTTGATGAGCCCAAGTGGCGCATTACAGTGGCGCTTATGGGAGAGCCAGAGGTTAGCGGGGTAAAATAGAATACCGGTTTCAAAAATGAGCAGAGCAATGTTTTACGTTATCGCATTGAGTTACTGTGATAGCGTTTACAGAGAGATTGAGCGGGGAACAATGTATGCTGGTGATTCATAAGACACGTATGAACCCTCACAAATCAAGACGACCCTGTTTCGGTGAGGGCAATTAGATCTAAGCCCAATCAGTATTGGGAAGCGGCTGCCTGACACTATGTCGAGGATTCCACTGAGGATCAATGCATGAATCACAGAAGTGGAAAAACTCACGGCCTTGAGCTGCTCGAGGTACCACGAACAGCTGTTCAAGTCGGCTTTCTCGATACACTTCGAGAACTCCTTTGCCTGGATCTCACAATTAGGCGCAAAAGAGGACGTGTTTTGCTGAGCGGGCGCTTGCTGATGCTGCTCAACAGGTGCAGACTCGGAGCGGCCGCCAAAAAGCATCGACGAGATGCCATGGCCAATAGTTGATCCGACGGCAACGGAGCCTGCGGTGGCAGCCATCTGCCCGAGCAGACCAGGACCAGAGGAGGCCTGGGTTTGCGGGGGAGCGGAGGTCTGCGCATGCGGCACTGGTGCTGGAGGCGCATGCTGCGTAGGATAGGCTGCCGTGGCGGCACCACGAGAGGGTGCGCTGGCAGGTGCGGGGGCTGGACGAGAGGCTTTAGGGCGAGAACGAGATTGACGCTAAAAAAACACATATGCGAGACTTCATTTAGGTATGTGTTAACTATGAAATGATGAGGGACTCACAGGCATTTAAGATGGATGTGGATGTTGACGACAGTGCGCGAAGAATGCCGGAGCGACGCGAATGACGGAGTAAAAAACAGAACGTGTGAAAATATCACGTGGCCGCCACCAGCATTTCGCATCATTGGATCATTGGCCTGGGGCAAGTCCAAGCATGCCGGCGAGAGTAACTCAATATGCTGCCCATGTCTTGCGCGCACGACAAACAATGCTGCCCGTGCCTCCAGCACATCGTGGAGCAATGCTCTCTTCGCTAATATGGTCTCTGTCTAATCCGTCTGCGTCTTTTCCTTACCTTAAACCCACACCTTCCCCCGCGCCAGCCTTTTCCCAAGTAATAAAACGAGGAATGGCCACGGTGTCGAAAAATTACAAAGCACAGGAAGATGATGACGAATCGTTGGCCCGGTTTCATCGCGCTGTCCGTGATGAGGGCGAGTCGTTCGTTGACATGTGGTCTCTTCCCTTGGAAACACTAGGTGCGTTACACTTGTTTGAGTCCCACTCGGTCTGGACACTGACAAGTCTTCAACAGACGTCCATATTCCATCATTTCCTGCACGGGTCGGAAACGCCACACTCCGTGATCACATTGCTTTGCTCCGAGATAACATTCTAAACATTCTAAAGAACATTTCGAGGTGCGCGACTCCCCTTCTCTACTTGTGCAGTCCCCAGTTCCTGGGGGATTCCCACTGCAATACGTCGTGCCCTTGTGCCCTTTTTGTGCCAGCCCGCTCCGGCGCCCCTCCGCCCTTCTTTTCCCAAAGGAAATTATATGTGCTAACTATATCCAGCATGCGCAAACTTGCCCAAGAAAACGCGTTTCCTGGAAGGGATACATCATCTGCTCGTTCTTTTCAGGTCTTCCAGGCCACATCCACAAAAAATAGCGCCTGGGTGGCACCGTTGCGTGCTATCCTTCTTGAAAATTACAAGCGCGTAAACAACGCCATCGCCGAGTGAATTTCATCTCATTCCCAACCTGTCCCCATTTCCGCTTACTTTGTCCCCAGAGGCGACTCCAAAACCCTCAACTCGTTGACAACGCATGACTATGCCAAGTCCGCTTCAAGGAGGTTGCGCAATCTTCATCCTGTCGGGAAACCTGCAGCGTACAGGTGGCGGCTCGTTTCTCAGCCTTCACCTGTAAGTATCGTGAGCATTCGCGCCATTGAAGGACACCTCGGCATGCAGCCAATTCGCTCTGGAAACGCACTTTATGTGAATGTGCTTGCACGCTTCGAAACGATTCAGTCCCTGACTAGACGTGGGGTCGCGTCCTCGGTTGAACCGAAACGCACTGTCGAGCACCTTTTGTTCGAGAAGCGGATGTGGTACGATACACCCTGGGTCATTAAGGAGCAATTCCATGTGGACCGGTAGCACGTTCTGTGATATACATATCTTATTTCTTGCGGTACCCTATTACACCAGAAAACTTCTCAAATACCGTACAACGCCTGCTCAACCAATCATGCAGCTACCACATTAGATCTTACCCGTGACAGTGAATTGACTTTGCTGATGAAGTCCTTTCCTTTCGTACGACCTAACGTTGTGATTGAGGCGGACCTCCGCGAGCCATGAGCTCCTTCATCTTCTCCACTGCCGCAGCGGGTGCGCTTTCGCTCAAAAACGTATCCATGTTCTGCATCGACTCCTCCCATTCTCCTTTCGCGCGCCCCTGCATCGCAGTCTCGTATTCCCGCACGTTCTCCAAGAGCTCGGAAGGCGTCTTAGCCTTGGCAAGCGCGAGGCCGAGATCCGCGCCGTCTGCCATGCAAGGTTCGCCCCTGCGCCCGCAAAGGCACCATCAGATGTGCGGCATCGCCGAGCAGCGTCGCCCGCCCGCCAGGAGCAGTGTCCCACTTGTGACCGGACGGCAGCACCCATAGCGGACGCACGGCAAAGTTCTTGGCGCCCGGCGCATCGATGAGCCCGCGCAGCTTTGGTGCCCAACCGTCAAAGTGCTGTAGCACGGCGGCGCGTGTAGCTCCTTCTCCCTCTTCTGCGGCCTCGTTGAACACATCGAGGGGCACGCGCACCGCCGCATAGACGCGCACCACGTCGCCGCTGTTGCGCTGCGCAATGATCCCGCGGCTGTCGCCGAGTGCAAAGAGGGTCCCGTGCCCCACGAGAGTCGCCAGTTCCGCTCGTGATGCGGCATCTCCCAATGCAAGCTGGATGTCGACGAAGGTCACGCCGGTGTAAGTCGGCTGTGCGGGCGACAGCAGCTGTCGCGTGCGCGACCACGTGCCATCCGCACCGACGACGACGTCGAATTTGAATATGCTTCGGGGGAGGGCGACGGACGCGTGAAGGTGAGTGAGACCTTGGCGTTGTCATCGGAGAAATGTGCGGATTCGAGACTGTGTTCCCAGTGGACCGTGCCTGGGTGCAGCGAATCAAGCAGTAGCTGGCGCAGTTGCCCGCGATCTACTTCCGGACGGTCTCCACGTGGAGGGCCTTGCTCGTCCGCGACGGAGGACCTTCAGGGGTGGGGTCCTCAAAAACGACTGTGCCGTGCTTGTCCATGATTTTCGTCTCTTCGCCCTCGGGACGTGCGACCTTGCGGAACTGCGCTGTCAGTTGCGCAGTCTCCAGTGCATACTGTCCAGATTCGGGGTGCATGTCGAGCGAGCCCCCCTGTCCGCGAGATGACGATGTAGGCTCACGCTCGAAGACAGTCACTGTGACTCCGTGCAGCTGGAGCACTCGCGCAAGAACAAGGCCACCGAGGCCGGCTCCAATAACAGCAATGGAGAACGGTGAGACGGAAGTCATGATAACTTAAGGGGTAAACAAATTTCCAGTACCCAGTGCTAAAAGAGTAATGGAATTGAGCGATAAATTTTCATTACCGTAATTGTGCGAACTTACTGGCAGACGTCGACTGGACGTTATCCGTTCGACAGAAGGAGACTGCAACGTGAAAACCGGAAGTTGTATCGATATCGCTTACATAAATTGAATGAGGTTATGTCACATGACCTGACATGATGATGTCGTGTTTAGGGTCTAAACTATGATGAATGTACATCATGTCCGGGGTGGCCACGGTGCACCGTCTTCCATTCTGAATCCCTTCACCTGTGTGGAGACCCGGGGCCAGACCCTCCGGGTGGCCCGTGCAACCTGTCAGGTTGACGTGAGTGTGCGCCTTGGTGTGCGCCTAACACCCGCCACATTCAGTCGAATCAGTCCCGGTTCTCCCACAACCTTTGCTGCCGAGCACGTACAACAACTCCCGACCGAAGCATTCGCAAAAAAGAATCCGGGTTCAATACTCGATCGTCTCGACACGCAGCACACCTGCTATCCTTACAGCATTGTCAGCACAACTTACGGATCCAAGAATCGAGCGCTTGAGGTGAGGGCTCATTCTCCCATGGTGATTACTACTGGGAAAGCAAGGCCTTGATGGGGCGAGTTTTAAATTGGGTAGCGCTGAAGTTCGAGACCCGTCCATCATTGTGCGCCTCCGCCTCCCGTCCCGTCCAAGCGCACGACCTTTCCCGCCAGCCGATCATAGGTCATAAACGTGGTAGGTTACTTCTATACTCACGCCCTGAGGCCTGAGGCTTTATGGAATCCTCCACACTGTTAATTTACCTCTCCGTATTCTAGGCCTTTCTTCTAGACATCAAGGCCGATTTTAGTGGATGTTGCAATAGCCCATCAGAAGGCGTCACTTGTTCAATTTGAGCTGCTGGCCCCTTGGCATAGCAACATGAGGGTTAACCGTCTACATAGTTTCCTATGTTCTACAGCATATATTGGCTTAGGGCCGGAGAGTAGGATTTGCGGTGCCCCTCTTTTTTTCCAGGGTAGCGGCGTTCGCTTGAAAGCCGGAAATGTCCTATAGTGGCCACCTTTGTGTGCCTGTCGCCTTTCTTGGACCGTGCTTGCCCTCCTGTGGCTGGTATCCAATTCGCCGTTTTCCGGCGCCGCATGACCTTGCTGCCTGGCCAGACTTTCGCTTCCGAAAGGAAGGGCAGACCTGGCGTCAATCATACCGATGGGCTAAATGATTGTTTATGATTATCACGGGGGCTCACGGCAGTTTTCCTCCGCTCAAAACCGATAAATACTGCGTCTTGCATTACAGCTTTCTTTCTCACGTACGCATATCTCTTTTACCCATACCATGGACGTCAGTGGAGGGTCCTTCCGTCGTCAACACCAGTCATTCCCCAGCGCCTCCTTTCGACGTACTTCCCACACCACCGACGTGACGTCTCCCGCTCATGATACATCGAGGCAAGCGAGTCTTCAGTTGGACTTTATCATCGTTGGCGGCGGTTAGTCCCATGTTTGACATGCTATACTGCTCACCACTGACATACTACTTCATCAGGAATCGCTGGACTTTCTGCGGCATACGCGCTCGCTAAGTCGGGTCATCGCGTTCAAGTATTTGAGCAAGCGCGTACCTTGAAATACCAACCTGGAGGTGTACGACTACCTCCTAACGCAACTAGAATCTTAACACACTGGGGAGTTGAAAAGGAGCTAACACAAAAGGGTTCGATCCCCACTTCATCTTCTCTCTTAAACAGTGAGTGTCATGGGCATCATTGCCTGCATGTACGTCACGAGCGAGACGGTGCTGACTAGCCGGGATTTTGTGTGTTCGAAAGTGAAGACGGGAAGGCAAATCGGTCGGTCTACGTGGCAAGCGGCCCTCTTCGAAGAGATGGATTCGTCATTTTTCATGATGCACGTAAGCGCAATGTGGTGGCACAGCTCTCTGTTTGACACTAAATTCCACGATGGTTAGTATGCGGACCTACTTGACGTTCTCTTTCGCCTCGCTTCGTCCGCAGGCGCGCGCGTGAATTTTGGCGCAACTGTCGAATCGGTGGAGCCAGCGCGTGAAACCCCACCTGAAACTGGTACCATAAACACCCCTATCGCCGGGCCTGCCTCGCCCACGTTGCGACCCACTGTGAGGCTCAAAACGGGGGAGATATTCCATGCAGATGTCATTATAGGCGCCGATGGCCGGCGAAGCATGATACGCCGCGTGGTCACAGATAAGGACGACGAACCGGAGGCGAATGGCTTAAGCGTTTACACAGGTAGCGTTCCGGCAGCCAAGATCCGCAACTATGCACCTTTAAAACAACTCGTGGATGTCGGTTGGCCAGTCTGGCTCGGAGATAGGCGTACTGTAGTTGGTACGTCAAGTTCCTTCAATCTCGGCAAGGGTCATTCCTTTTGCTGATTGTCCTTCTGGGAGCCTAGCATATCCCGTAGTGAGTCTGGATGCTGTCCGGGGAATGGAGGTGAACTAATGGCCCCGGGGGCTTCTCTCACAGAGACGGCATCACGAATTCATTGTCCACGTGCTGTGGGAAGATCGCAGTGGGTTTACAGCGGCCGTAAGACCGGCTGTAATTGACAGTTGGGATCCAACGACCTCGTTAACTTCATTAAGATACAAGGAGGGACAGATGGATCCGAGGTACGTAAGACCGTGGATCCCGCGACGCCGCAACATGAATTTTAATTGCCCGGTCTTTTGCAGGGCGCGCTGCTTGCTCGACATGGTCGGGCCCGTTTCACGCCAGTCGTGGAACAAAATTCCACCACCCGAAACCTGGGTGGACGAGTCGGAGAGCATCATACTCATCGGTGAAGCGGCACATCCACAAGGTGTATGTGACTCCTCCCATCTTCCAACTCTCTCATCTTGTCCCGTTCTATGATCTGATTCTCCAACTGCATGCTAGCCTGGTACATCCTGTGGCCCTTACCTCGCCCTGGAAGATGCCGCCATCCTCGGCACACTGTTCTCGCGCCTGCGGAGCCCGGATCAGGTTTCAACGCTGTTATACGCATATATGGACCTGCGCAAGGGTCGCGCGGACGGGCTGGTAGCAATGGAACAGCACAACGTAGAAGTGGGAATGTCCGGTCCATCGCATATCCGCGACGGACTGGTCCGCTGGAGTGCGCTTCCCGCAGATGCGCCCGAAAGTGGTCCGACAGAGAATGAGCTTGCGGAGATTGCGGAGGTATGGGGCTACTTCGCGATTGACGCCGCGGATGAGTGGTGGGTGGAGTGGGGCCTGCTGCGCGAGCGGTCGCACCTGAGGATGTAGAGCCGGAACTGGGACGTGGATAAGGACACTGGTTGCACCCACCATCTCTTGTGGCCCTCAGTGGGGTCTCCCTACTGGGCCTTCAGCGAGCACCACCTTTGTAGGACTATTGGATGGGTGGCTTTGCGGACCCAGCGGGGCGCGCGGCCCCGTTCCCCTCCCATCCGCAACCCCACCTCGACCGGAGGACGTTTATTGTTGATTCTTGTTGCAGATTGCATTTATCAACCCAAGCCCACTGCGCGTATTTTTAAAAGGGCTTTCTGTCGTTTGCGCGTCGTGCATGTCTCAGGTGGATCGGTGTGTGGTTTGCGCCCTCCGATCGGAAAGGGTGGTAATAAACCGCTTTCTGTGCAGCTGCCAGCTGGGGCAACATGCTGTGTAGCCGGAGATGGCATGGCATCACTGAAAAAAAGTGCGGTCGATTTCTAAGAAACCCGCAAGGATCGGGGTAAGAGCCGGGCTAACCAAACTTGGTGGTTCCGATGCCATCTGCATCTGCATAAGTTCATCTACATGCCGCACACATTTCAAGGGACCTGCATCTTTTACACTCAACCCTCACGAGTTTGCTACCGCACTGGCATCAGCGGGCACTGTATGGCGGATCCTTCGACGATAGGGGTTGACGCGTTGACGGGTGATGTTTGCTTTTTCTTGGGATGATTTACCCTTTTTGTCGCTAGCTCAGTGAAGGATGCCGCCCATCTACGCTAAGAAAAACGCTAAATTCTACACTCCGCTGTGACTCTCTTGACGTGCACCCTACTACAGTAACCGGAGATTTTTTTGTCAAAGTTTTTCACCGTCTTTTTGATGACAGTATGGAATCGTAAATCTTGGCAGATAGGATTTTCCGTTTCCGAGAAACACAACAGCTCAACTGCGGTTGGTCGGGGAAGAAAAATCGAGTATTATCACCGAACGAACGAAGAACAATCTTCACCATCTTTTTGCCCGATCACTGTACAATTGAACTGAGCACGTGCAAAAAAAAATTGTGGTCTCAAAAACTTTGGAAAACAGATCATGGTCGTAAAAGGGTAGATCAGTGGTGACACGGCAGTACGCGGCAGTCATAGGCCTACATATTGACGCCAGATGCTTCCTTCGCTTCTTTGATGATGGACATCCATTCCTTTCGGCGCTGTAATCGCGCAGCTATCGTACATCATGATGCTAATCACGCGCACTACCACATTGCGAAAGCGGCCATCAACCTATCGACCGAGTTCGTTGTATTTGCAACACCACCCACGCTCTCACCCCCACGCGCTTCCCACACACCCCGGCGTGAGACGCTCCACCTAGTTATCGCGCCGCAGGTAACCCGTCCACCATTCCTCAAACCCGCCCGTCCCAAGCCCACCTTCGACACCCAAGTCTTCCGTCTCACGCAAGTAGAGCTGCGTATTGCGCGGGCGCGGTACGGACCCTGTTTCCAAAAACATCGAACATCGAAGGGAGGTTCAAGTTCACACGCGTCAGATCATCACTGAATGGTGAGAAATGATGCAACGTAGTACGCCGTACCTGGAGGCGGTGGCCCCTCGTCAGGTATGATGTGTTCGTGGGGAAGGTCCAGAATGCGAGCGAACACGAGACAAATCTCGTACTTTGTGAAGGGCTCCTCGGCCGAGTAGTGTATCACGGGGGGCAGCCGGGCGCTTCTGGGCCTTTCTGACTCGCCAGTAGGGAATGAAAAGAAAAAAAGGTTGTCCGAGTCAGCCCAGGATATCAAGGCGAGGAGAAAAGGTGATTCATACTTGCAAGGCGAACGAAGAAACTGGCGATGTCGAGCACGTTGGTAGGGAAGCGCGTCTGGTAATGATCCATGGTGTACTTCTTGCCCGACTGGTCTCGCACGACGTCGACTAGGATGTTGATCGCCGAATCTGCGTTTGACGGAGCAGGGCCATATCTGCGATGCATTAGGGCATGAGTTCGATGGTCACACGATAGCGACGGACGACCGAAGAAGAGACACACAAGACGGGGACGCGCAAGACGGCTACTTGTGCGCCTTCAACGCCGAGCACAGCGACCTCAGCATCACGTTTTGTGATGGCATACAACTGGTTCACCGGGTTCGTTTGTGCGACGGAACGTAGGGTGGCGAGGTGCCGTCGAAGACATAATCTATGGATAGTCTGGGTAAGTGAACAAAAAAGAAATTTTGTTAAGGTTACCAGTGGAGATGAAGAAGAGAGTATAACCGAGCTCTTTGGCGAGAGTGGCAAGGTACGCAGATACGTCGACGTTCAACTACCGAAATGGACTCGCGTGAGATGGATCTTTCGTCAATTAGCACGAGGAGAACGCGGAGGAAACCTTTCTCGTGCCCTCTGGATTCTACGATAACACATCAAGATCGATGACATTCGTGAAACAAAAAGGACCCATCGTCCCGCGGCGCACCTTCTCCGCAACGTCAGGCTTGCGCTCGGCAGCACAGTGTATCACCCCTACAGCATCGACAAGCGACGAACAAAAGGGAAGAGCGGTAAGTTTTGCCGTGTCCTACTAGGTTTATGAACGGGAACCGCGGATCACGGACGGGCTCATGAAGCCTTGGACGCGGTTTACGCAAGTGATGAGGCGGGAGCGTGCGTGCGTGCCACGAGGGTTTCACGAGGATCAGGACGAGGAAGTGGAAGTGCGGGAAGGGAAGTAGACTTGTGTGTCATGTTATCGCACTTACAGTCGGGTTTGGCCTCCCGAATAAACGTGGACACGGCGTCGAAGTCGAGAAGATTCAGTTTGCGATGATTACGCTCTCCGCCTGCTCGTGAATTGGCGAGGCCAACGACGGTGTGGTTGGCAGCCTCCCGCGCAAAGGCGTCGAACACAGCAGTTCCGAGAATGCCAGATGCTCCTGTGTAAGATGAAGCAAGTCAAATTTGAGTGGGGAGAGGCTCGCACCAGTTACGATGACCTTCATTGATAGGGATCGATGAGTTACTGATCACTATCCGGGAGCAGTTGACCCAGTAATCTAACTCCTTAAACTCAATCGACATGTGGGTCACATATTTACACAGGCACATTGACGATAAAATACAAGCTACAGTAACCGAGACCAAAGATGGGCATGAATGGAAGATACACTCAGGGACTGCTATAGCCTCCTAATTAATCCGCTTATTTTTTGAACGGACCTGACACCCTCGGGCAGTCTATCCAGAGTGTGATAGAGATCGAGAAAATCATTTCCGGCTGCAAACCTCGAGGCTCACCTCTTGCCCGACTTGCCCGACACGCGGGTCCGTGGCAGCCAGAGTGGTGCCTTGGGCTTGGGCTTGGGCTTGTTCCTGCACATGCTCGGACGGATCAAAGTATTCTGAAGAATACGATTGTGATTAGGTTCCAAGGTAAATTGACGAAATGTACGGCTGCGCTGTTGGCGGTCAGGTATCCCGCCCGCGTTCCCGCCCTCGATAGAGCTGACACCCATGGGGTGACAGTCATCGGGTGGGGGCGACTGAGTTCCGCCAACGTATGATGCTCTTGGGTTGATTTGTTGCGACATTGTTCGAGTTGGTTATGAGAGTGAGGAGAGCAATACGTCATTCTGACCCCTTTTCGCTCAAGCCACTCACTTCACTATGCAACAACAACAACAATCCCGACCACGCTCTGCAACCACCCGCGCCGCTTCCTTCTCCCTGCCAAAATCAACCCTGTCCACCTCCCCCGCCTTGACCACCTCTCCCACCGGAGCTACCAAACCCGCCGCCACACAGCGCACCTCGAAGACCCACCAGAGACTCGTCGAGCTCCCGTCTGATCCCCAGACCCGCCCACACCGCGTACAGGACGGCGAGGATGACGCAATCCACGGCTATGAGACGGACACTGGCGTGCACATGCGCGAGCACAAGAGCGCCACGGAACGCATGACCAAAGCGGAGCGCCGACGAGCAGGTTGCCGCCGAATCACCGCCTACTGGCTCGCTGATGGATTTCGCTTCAAGCTCCTTGGAAACTTTCTCAGGCGCGAGCACAACGTTACCCACGTTCGTTTGACGAGCTCTCTATGTTGTACGTGTGACTTTGAACACTCTCCCCTTGACCAATCTTGCGTGCACGGAAAGACTGATCAAACTCGCGGGAACGGCCACCAGATGTACCACCTCCCACTGCTCCCCGGCTACGGCCCTGCGGCCAAAGTGCGCTCCTCTGTGCCCGCGGCGTCACACACTCGCCGGTTGACGCGCATGTCCCAGGCGGAAGAGGACGGATACACTGGGTCGTACTTCATCCCGGGCCGCTCGCCCGATCGCGGCATCTCGCATGATGGCTATATCGCGCGGAGCCTCACGAGTTCGCCACCCATCGACCGTCGCCGTCTGCGCGAGCCGGAGGAAGGCGAGATTGAAGGCGAGTCGCGCGAGCGCGACCTACTCGTGGACACGCCTGTGCTTGTGCAGACCCCTACACTTGTGCCTCCCCCTGCGCCTGTGAGCGAGCCGAGAACGCCGGTGGTGTCGAGCGACGATACGGCTGAGATCGTGTTCTTTGCGTATGGCGTCGCTGTATTTTTTGGCTTTGATGAGATGCAGGAGCGCGATATCCTTGAAGACGTTCATAGTGCGGGCACGCTCAAAGGTGCACGTGCGGAGAGCGAGTGGGAAGTCGAGGAATGTCATTTTGCCGTATGCGCATTCTCTCCTTTCTTGGCCCTCATCTTACCCAAACATCATCGTAGTATGACCCCACGATTGCCTCTCCACGCATATATAATGACTTTTTCAGTAAGTGTCGTGCCCTTCTTTTCCTTGTGTGGAAAAAATACTCACGCCGTGGTGGTAATAACTAGCGTTCAAGTCCCCTTCTCATCTCCTCACGCTCTCTCTCTCCCACGCGATTGCGCAATCGACACTTTTAGCACACTACGAATCGCAGGCGCATGCTATCCTTCAACATCCACGGACACAAGCCTTGCCGCGCACGCTCGCGCGAACGGGCGCTCTGGCCCTGTCGCGGCGCGAAGCGATGCGGCTCACCGGCAAGCTCTTTACCCTGCGCCGTGACGTTGTACTCGGGCGCAACGTTCTTGACGTGCCTGGGATCTTCTGGGAAGAGGCCAGCCTGCATGCGTTGTACGAGGCAGGCAGGGCGTACTTTGAGATAAGGGAGCGTGTCCAGGGACTCAACGAACGTATCAGTGGCGCGAGAGATCTGGTACGTTGTCGTCCGAACATGGGCGAGTTTGAAATCTGACTTTGGAAATTTTATTTGTCTTCTCTTCCGGTTCTATTTTTGATTTATTATAGCTGGACGCGATACACGAACACCTGAATAACAATGCGATGGAGCGCATTACGTGGATAATTATAGGGTACGTATCTATCACCCCCATCTTGAATGCTTTCTCACTCGCATCACCCAGCCTAATTGTCGTAGCAATTCTCGTCGAACTCGTGCGTTTCTTCTTACCTTACCTCCCCATACTCGGTGCACATTCTGATTTTTTGTTCTGGACTTACACAGGGTGAGATTGTTGCGCGTCTTGCCGTGCATACGACGCTGCGTGGCGAGAGCAGGATGGCTTCGGTGGTGGCGGCGAAACTAATGGCATGAATAGAGATGCCTCGAAGCCACAGATGGATACACGCGTTGAATTGCGCCACAGCATTTAAAGGGTACACTGGCTCGTGGGTACGCGGATACAGCGCTATGACGCCACGCAATCTAACCAGAGATCTATTGATTGGTTTCTCGGTGGTGGGAAAGACAGTAATGGGGATCTATCAAACTAGGGTATACACCATCGATTTTGGTGAAGAGAACGAAATGTGATGTTGAATCTGTTCCTACTCCTTTATACCCTTTGGGCGTTTCCTGGCTGCTTCGTTCCTAGTGGGTATTCTCGTCAAAGGTTATTTCGATGATGAATTTGATATTTATTCCACTGTGTTATCTGCTCCTTTGTTTTCCTTTTGTGTGTCCAAATGCTTCCTCCCTGATGGTAGAGTTCCCTCGCACCAGTATGTGACCGACCTGCTTATTGCAGGTGGCCATTGTGATTTCGTTTGTTATCAGTGACGTTTATGTCAACGAAGCTCAACACGGCGCGGCCCGAGGAGCTTCCTATAGGTACGATTGGTACAAGTAAATTTGAAAACTGTCACGCGAGTTTGTTGACTCGTTCTGGGGTAGTACGACTGACTCGAGTTGTTAGGAAAGGAGCATATCTCTGCACATGCAGAGCGTAACGCGCTATTTGCAGACGTGAAGGATGTACTGATGATTGTAATATTTGTTTGGACCGAATTGTCTGAGTCCGTGAAAGCGTTGTATTTCGACGGTAAGTGAACGGCACAATAAGGGACAAGGTGGTACGGTTACGGTGGGAAAATAACGTCACCCCGCAAAGGGAAAAGATCGTCATATACGGGTACAATCACGGGGAAGCCAGATTCGGGGAAGCGATGTATGGGTGCAAACAACGGCCTGGGCCCGGGGTTCCGCACAAGGTACCACTTGACATCTTTTGACGACCCGACGACCCCAAGGAAACGGCCAGATTCGCCACGGGTATGAAATTTGGAACAAATCGCTGAAAGGATACGAGAGGTGTGGTGTACTGCGTGCACCGAAAGAGGAAACTAAGGAGCTTTAACCGAAACTCGGTGTGAGAGCCGACGAAAGAGCATGTGCTGAGCGACCCGCCCGTGACCATTTTCAATTTGATCACATGCACCACTGGATATACTTGTTTGTGTTTAACGCGAGGGTGATTGTCTGTGCTGCTCTGCTCGATGAGAACAAGAGAGAACAGCGGTAGGAACGACAGCGCGAGGGTGGGTCCAAGCTGTGTACGAGATATGGAGGAAGGCTGAGGTAGGACAGAGTTCTCTGGTTGAAGGTGAAACCGGGAACGAGGTGGTCTTTGCAAGCAAGACAGAATTTTCGATGGAAGGGCCGCCATTAATTATATATTACAATGTTCTCGAGCAACACATTGACCTCGGCTGGCACATTCCTGATTCTAGCGTGCGACATACAGCAGCCAGGTCAACCCTGGGTTGGTGGCTTGTTTGGTTTGATGGATTGGAAAGAGGATGTTCTCCGTGGCATGTCTTGTGACTCGCGTGATTTGCAAAGGATTTCAGGATTGTAGCGCGAGCTTGCAACGATGGAACTTGGAAAGAAAAGGTGGTATTAGCATCAATGGTTGTGATGGACACTTATCAGAGACGTGCGTGCGCGCAGCGTGAGTATCGCGTTGCAGAGGCTAAACGGGGACTTTCTGGGCCCACGCTGCAGACGCAGGCAAAGGCATCTTCGAGGGTAGCTACGAGGGAAAGGGCACGGATACAATCCACCTGGTTCTCGGGGTGGTTGGTGGTTAACATAACGCGCTGATCTCCACGGAACTAGAACTTGTAATTGGACATATGAGCGAGTTATCTCATTGAGTTTTGGAGAAAGTCTGGCAAAAGGGCGGTGCTAACGGAAGATCTGGTGTTGACAAGTACGCGTTGTATGTAAGCGTGGTCATCGTTATGTATGATAAATCCTGACTGTTAGTCGCTGTTGTAATCTGATTGACATCAAGTTCATCAGCAATTAGTTTCCAGAGGTTGCTCAACTCAGGCAACCATTGAAAACCAGCCGAAACCTTGGCCGAAACTTGGAAACTTGTCGTGATGTCCGGTTCTCTGAAAACCTACCTGAGGGGGAGAAGTGGCAACTCGAAAACATACGGAAATCAATGACTTGCGGTACTACTGTATCATAGTAATCGAAACTTGATCCCCAGCCAGAAACGCGTCTATTCCGAGCGATTCCGAGCGATTCCGATCGAATGTTAGATAGGATTAGTAAATGGAACTGAGGTTAGATTGGGATCTAATCCCATCAATTCTGATCAATTCTTATCAATCCGTCACGAATGTTTGATCGCATTTGATCACATTCTATTTTATAAAACATTGGATAGTATCAATTGGGATCTAATCCATCGAACTACTGAACAAACAGGAAAAATATATACATTTTTGAGCCCAACCAAGTCCCACAAAGTCTTCGTTGTGGGGTCCAGAAGTCTGAGGTCACATGCCACTTGAACGCACATGCAGCAGCTGAAACTGGGTTGCACATGAGAATACTGTGCAGTGACAGCAGATACGACCTAGCCAAGTCCCTAGAGGAGAAGGATGTTCGGCATAAGATCACAATGGCATGGCCAAGAGGATGAACCACGTACCCTCCTTGACAAGGTCCGAGTGATGCTGCTTGATGCTAGACTCCCTGAGTCGTATTGCTACGACGCGCTCAAATATGTGGCCCTCCTCAATGATGTAGTACCCACCCATGCCCTTGGGTATGTGATTACAGGGCACACGGAAAGGTGTGGGTGTCAGAAAACACAAGTTAAATAGAAATAGGGGATATACTCACCAACGCCTACCCTCACCAGCACTTGCATAAAGTAAAAAGTGCGCTACAACAACCTGCGGTATTCTGTCAGTTTATATGGTACACAAAAGCGGCCAAAGTTACACATGCTGTGACGCTGACACCACTGGCAACCTGCACATCTATGTCCAGGCCATGGCTCATCCCGATGCCGTTGAATGGGAGGTTGAATGTGAGGTAGAAATCCATAGAATGGCGCACTTTTGAGTGCATGGGCACGAAGACCTGACAGTGAGATACAAAATATAAAGCCTGTGTAGTCGTTCAGATAAGAGAGACAGTGCACAGTGGGGTTGCGCACCTTGGAGAGAAAGAGAATCAAACCCCATTTTGTATTTTCTTTGGGGGATTGTCGTCCCTACATTGGGGTTACAATTTAGGAAATCAACATACCCGACTTGGTGCCAGAAACAAGTGCTTCTTATCGCACCAGGCCGCCGCTAACTTATATGCGTTGCGGATGACTTTGGAGCCTTTGTCCATGAGGTCACTGCTCCAGCCTGGCATGTGCACCTTCCTTCCGCCACACAGGCTAGCAGCGATATTCAGGGTCGTGTCATCGGAGGGAGCGCACAGTCGATAGTAGGGAAGTGGTTAGCTGTACTCTTGCGCACATTCCATGGCACCGGCCTTCCTGCTCTTGCCGCGTGTAAGTCGAAGTCAGTTCTCGGGTCACATGCACTTTGACCTATGCGTGCTGCATTTTTCTTCGAATTGCAAATGAACGACCTCCTGTAGTTATGTAGTGACAGAGACCGAGAGATGGAAAGATTGTTGGGGGGAAACCTGGGGAAAACGGAAAACCAAAAGAAAATCGGGGAATAGGGACAATAAGGAAACAGACAACTTACAAGTTGGAAGCCCAGCAGATCCGGCACACCTCGCTTGGGCCCTACAGTTGATGCCGGGGGTGGAATCTGGCCCTGTGACGAAGTTGAATTCCGAGTGACGGTTGACGCGTTGATGTTCGATAAGATCTCGGAATAGAAATATGATTATTTTCATTCGTTATAGTTATTTTTCCTTTGATAAATTTCTAATCGGGTCAAATAATTGTATATCTAATAGATAGGAATTTACATCCTTCGATCGGAATCGCTCAGAATCGCTCGGAATAGACGCGTTTCTGGCTGGGCTTGATCAACTTACCTGTATCAGCAGTTTGACGGCACTCGTTTGATTGCACTAAACGCCGCACTGCCAAGCGCACGTGAGCCGGCAACTAAAGGTTGTACGCATTCACGTAGCGCGTAAACGCGTACAGGTCAATACTCAACATCTATCAGTGAAAACAAAATTGCAGTACCAAGTAGGGCTGGATATGTCGCTGCACGAAAACCATGGTGGCGTGACTGACTCGGCGACTGGCGTCCGACGCCGCGCTGTGACTGCGCCTTCCATCATGGCTCAGCACTGGCTCAGCTACGTTCGATGATGTGTTGATCACTTCTTAAGTCCCCTAATAGGGGCATCCGCGGAAGTGATGGCGGTGACATTGGCTGGTGATATCCGCGGTAGCACTGCTGTAACTGATCCATTACACGCCCAAATGTCAAGTACCCAGCCTGGCGGCCGCCTTGTTCAAGGCCTTGTTGGGCTCTGCATCGCGGACTTCCCCCAGATATACCGTCAGTTCGTAACCTGAGCGCCTTTCTTCCTTGCCCCGGCCCTCCCTCAGTCCGTCTCCTTTGAACAAAAACAATTTGTTGCCATCATGTCCGATTATATGTCATCGACCGGACCACATCCACTCCTAACTTTCAATTGGTCATCAATGCGTTGACCGACTACGACAAACTGACTGGAATAGACCTCACCAAGAATCCTTTCGCCGAGAAGATCAAACATTTAGATTCTCCCGAGGCCATCCTTGAACTACTTCAAGAACGAGAAAACGCTTTTAAAGAATATCGTGACGTGAATCGGGGATTGATAAACCACCTCGGCCCAACAGTGAAGGTTTTTCATGCCTTTTTCGAGAATTCTCGGTGACGCAGTCGGCCTGGTGAGTGTAACTCACCACTCAATGAATCATTTAATGTGGCCTCGCCAGATGCCTTTCTCACCAGCGAAGGTTGTCTTTACGAGCATTGATGTTCTCCTCACCGTACGTCTCTCGAACGTGCTCTTCAAACGGGTCCCCTGTGACGTAAGACTATGGCAGGCTGCCATTGGGGTCTCATCGAGTTACGACGCTCTCCTTGAACTTTTCGAAGGCTTGGGAAGTATTCTCAAGCGTCTTGAGATATATGTGACCATTCCACCCACTATGATGATGACCGATGTCATCGTCCAAATTATGATCGAAGTCCTTTTGGTGCTTACCTTGGCGACGAAGCAAATCAAGCAGGGACGACTCAGTAAGTGTACCCCCACGTATACATTTTTCATGGCTGAATTTGCCGTAGAGAAATTCGCCAAGAAACTGTTGGGGGATAGCGAGGTTGAGGCAGTTCTCCAGACGATTGACCCAGGAGGAGGCTCGAATGACTGTTGCGCAGACCTTGGGCGTGGTCCATGGTCTCGTGGGTAATATGGAAGCTAGTTATGGAAGGTGCGGAATGCTTGCTTGATTGCTCACAATTTTCTGAGGATTCGTTTTGTTAGATGGCAAGGCCTTGGGCAAGGCGTCAACGGAAAGTATTCGACAGGATTTAGGTGTGTCTCGCGTGGAACAGGTATCACCCGTGCTGACTTCGTTTCGTAGTCTCTCTTCACCAAGTTTTAAAAGAAGTGAACGGGATGAAGTGTTTGTCATTTTTTCCTTTTTCATTGTCAAGACTGACGGTATCTTGTAGGTGGCCAGTTACGATGCAACGTTCAATACTGGCTCTCTCCCCCTGACCCGTCGACGAATCACAACTTTGTTCGGAAAGCTTGACAAAGTGAAACTACAGCATGGTTCTTTGAGAGCAATACATTTGCAGAATGGAAGGCGAGAGGGTCGCTCTTGTAGATTCATGGTAAACGTATGTCGTTTGAGCCCCCAACGAGAGTACTTGCGCTAATATCTCATCAATATTAAAGCGGGGGCGGGTAGTAAAAGTACACTTCTGTGTGTCATGACTTTATGGGTTTGTTCGACAATTCATACCCATTAGATCCGCAATCGTTCTGGACATCGAGGGCATGCACGCGGCTGGATTGGCAACAATGGCCCACCATTATTTTGATTTTCGGGATATCAAGAAGCAAGACCGCTATGGCCTGCTCTCCTCCCTGATTTTCTCAGCTTTCTGCCGAATCGGATTCTTGTTGCAACATCCTCTCCTAGTTATATTCGGACCATATTCGCGGTATGCAAAGGCCTGGTAATGACGCGCTCAAAAAATGCATGGAGGAGATGTTGATCCTGTCAGGACAAGGTCTAATTTATCTCACTGTCGATGGTCTCGACGAATGCCCGGATTTGTCGAGGACGCCGTCCGCCCGCGAAGAAGTCTTGGAGCTGATCGAAGAAATTGTTGTTTTGAAATTTCCGAATCTACATCTATGTGTGGCTAGTCGGCCCCGGAGATGGATATCCGAGTGGCGCTCGAGCCGTTGACTTCCCTCAAGATATGTCTTCACGAGGAGAGTGGGCAAAGGAGGATATAATCAAGTACATCAAGTCTGTTGTCTATTCCGACCGGAGCCTGCGGAGATGGAAAGAAGGGGACAAACAACTTGTCGTTGATATTCTGTCTGACAGAGCACATGGCATGTGAGTCGTCTCGGAAGTCGTCTCTCTTTATAGGACTCAGAATGGACGCTCACATGATGTTGTAGGTTTCGGTGGGTTGTCTGCCAGGTTGACAAGCTCCATCGCACTTTTCCTGTTAGCATTCGGAGCGTGTTGAACGACTTGCTGAAGACGTTGGACGAAACATATGGCCGTTCTCTGCTGGGCCTCGATGAGGAGAAACGAGAATACGCCCAGCGACTCTTCCAGTGTCTTACGGTGTCTATTCGTCCTATTCGCATTGAAGAACTCGCGGAGGTTCTTGCAGTTCGGTTTAATGGGACAGCAATTCTTACATTTGATCCGGTTTGGCGTCCAGAAAGCGCAGAAGAAGCGGTGATGTCCGCATGTTCTAGTCTCATCGCCGTCGTCGATAGGGAAGGCCGCCATGTCGTACAGTTCTAGCATTTTTCAGTCAAGTAGTTCTTGACATCGGAACAACTGGCAGCAGCTGAAGAACGCCTTTGCTGCTATCATATTCTCCCAGAACCTGCGCATATCATCCTTGCACACGCTTGTCTCAGTGTCCTGCTCCAATTCGATCACGAAATCGATAAAGATACTATCGGTCAATTTCCCCTGGCGTTGTATGCCGCGCGGTACTCAATCGACCACGCCCAGTTTAGAGACGTGTCCTTGGACATTCAGGAGGTCATGAAGCACTTATTTGATCCTGCAAAGCCACATTTTGCGGCATGGCTCTGGCTATACGACATCGACCGTCATTGGATACAGCCCATGTCCTCGATACACCCGACGCAGCCTGAGGCTGGACCACTTTATTATGCTTCTCTCTGCGATTCCGTGATCTCGTGGAGCGCTTGATGCCGCCCAGTCACCAGATGTCAATATCAGGGCGGATTTCACACGACTGCGTTGCATGCTGTCTCGGTCAAGGGAGACATTTTGAAAGTGGCATCGCTGCCTGTGAAAAATGGTGCAGATCCTAACTTTCGTGATGATCTTGGCAGGGCTGCGCTTCGCAGATTATCACACGGCGGACCGCTCGTCATGGCGCAGTCATCCTTCGAAGTTGCGCGCCTTCTGGTGAATTCTGGCGCGGATGCCAGTGTCACCGACGATGAAGGCCGCACTCCACTTCACCTGGCAGCACGACGAGGGTATCGTGACGTTGTGGAACTTTCACTCGAATCTGGTGCAAGTCTCGATGTTCGAGCAATGGACACCGTTACACATGGCCTGTGTGAGTGGGAAGCTTGACGTTTCACCCTTCCTTATAGATCGAGGCTCAGACGTGGATTCCCGGGACGAAGTTGGTTCTACTCAATTACGCATGGTGGCACGATTTGGACAGATTGACATTGCACGGCTACTGATTAATTGTGGCTCTGATGCGATCATTCGCGCTGCCGATCGTAGGACTCCCCTGCACTATGTGTCAATGTATGGACGCCTTGACTTGGCACGGCTCTTGATAGACAGTGGCACGGACGTGGACGTATACGATTCAATTCTCTGGATACCAATGCATTATTTGTCGAACGCAGGGAACCCCGACATCACAAAGTTACTGGTCGAGCGAGGTGCAAATATTTACAGCCAGAGTAACAAGGAAGAGACTTCCTTGCATCGCTCTGCAAGGGATGGGTGCCTTGCAAGTAGAAAAAGGTTTGTGGAGATCTTCTTGTAGTTTAAATGCGATGTCTGATTAGCACTTCGATTTCAGTCCTTGCTGACAGCGCGGATTGGAAGGAAGCCCTGGATGTATCTGTTTCGCAGAACTGGATGCTATATTAGTTTGGTGCAAGACAATTTGAAACCATGGATTGATTGATAGTTCGACAGAACAGTACGAAACCAGTCGCTACGACAACCAGGTTCTCAAGGCTTTGAGGGGATGTACTGTGTAGGCACCGTAGTAGCGTCCTCGCGAATCAGGGATCTTGACCGCTTTGTCTCCAGATGGGTTGCGACTGCATGTGTGTTATTGGTCGTGCAAAGATACGAGGTGGTGGTGACGGTGTAGGAATTTCCAAGGGTAAGTATGGAATTACGTTCGAGTTCGTACAGTGACGGTCGGAGTGGTAGTGGAGCCGCGAGCTCAGCTGGTGACCGGGATTGTACGGTTGTACCTGGCCCATTTGGGAGAGATGATAGAGTTGAGTCATCGAACTCGGGGTTTGTCCACGATGTCGGTAATTAAATTAATCGGCACCGCTTCACGAATTGAGCATGTGTTAGCAACCGCGAGAGGCGCGCTGGTGACTGTTGACGAGGACAGTGAGGCTCGTATCATCCTTTGAGAGCTAGACGCGCCCAAATCGCTCCCAGAGGCAGACGGGGACACAGCAGATACGACGTTTGAAGGCACAAAGTCATCGCATTTAGACAGGGTATGGATTTCACGTTTGGACTGTAGTACTGTCGGGGGTTCGAGACGTTTGGGGAACATGACGAGAGGAGATAAGTGGGCATGAACGGGAGGGTACAGTTATATGGGTAGAACATGGAATATAATATCCCGATGAGTGCGGGCGTAGAGTGGCATGCCGAATTGACGCGGAAAACTTTCCCGTTTTCTTTCTTTACCGGAACGTGACGGACGTCGGAGCGTGATACCTGCGTTTGTTGAAGATACGACATCCGTGGCGCTCCTTGCGGTTACGATTCCCGCCTGGCGCGCTCAGCTCACGTCTTCGCTACAGCCATTGGACCCAGAAAATGACGCTGTAGGACATATGTTGCGCCGCGGGTGGGAGTTACGCGGTTAGGCTTGGTGGCAAGAGCGACGACGACGTGGAAGTTTAAAGATAGGCTTCTGGGTTTTGTAGTCGACCTAGTTAGTGCCTAAGCGAAGGGCGAGATGGGACGCAAGTGAGGTGGAGGAGCAGGAAGGCATGCGGTAAGCTTGCGAGTTGCGACACAATGGGAGCCGGGGTGTCCGCATCATGACGCACGCTTTTAGGTCTTTATATAACCGAGTTCCTGATTGTCAAGCATGTAAGATCGTCCCAACGGCTCTAAGGTACCATCACCCCAAAAGCGGCGGTTATTGAGACGTATTGACATCGTGGACCCGTACGCGACATTTGAGCGTGAATAAAGGTTCAACGTTCAACAGTACAGTTTACTGTATTGAGGAATTACAATACTGTAGTTGTGGCTGTCGACTCGGGCAGTCGAGTCGGGATCGCAGGATTCGACGGTGATGGGGGTGACTCACATACTGCGCCATCCATCAGTGATCTTTGGTAGTTCTCTGCGCCACGCGGCGTCGCCACAGTAATGTCGTTGGGCATTTTGGGGTCGGTACTGTACATGTGAGGAGCACAACCATACGCTTTTACGACGGCTTTACTTGTCCCGACCATAACCATGACTCCTAGCATCGCACATTCGCATCATTGTTGGGCAAGACAGGTAGCATGATATCAATCATGGGACTAGGTCTTACATTTTGCCATTGGAGAAGCAGCTAGCACCATGCCAGTGCACTTATCTATTTACCCGTCAAAAATTTCCCCGCAAGTCGCTCCCGAGTCCCGTCTCCATCCCGTCCTAACGCCTCACCTATGACGTGGCTGAGCCACGTATTTTTACGGGTACGGATGCATTATTCTTCCTGTGATGCTGTCGATAGACGATTCTTGTGTCTCTCACCATATGCTCACTGAGCACTGCTTTGCCGTAAAAAGAAATATTGCTCGTTTTCGGTGCAAAGTACTCAGATGTAGCGGGCTCTGCCGCGCCACTGCATATCGCGATTAGATTTGCAAAAGTCGTGAATTTAGAAACCGGAACGCGATTACTACAAAGCAAGCATGAGATGAAGCGTTGCTACTATCTATTCTAGAAACCGAAACGTGCGCGCAGAAATAGTACCGTGAAAAGCGGGACCAGAGTTCAACGTGTACATGCAAAGTGCATATATACAGATGGACGAAAATCGTTCTAACGTAAGAAGTCCAAGCAAAAAAAATCCGAAGGCCTGACGACATGAGGAAAACCATTGTCTATGACGCCGCAGGGCAGCTCCCATTCTTCACTTGCCACCGGAGGTCTTGAAGAGGACCAGACCGCACAACGCTATTGAATAACCTGAATCACCATGAAGGCATACAAAAAAAAAAGAACCCCGTCAGATATACAAATTTTTTCGTGGAATGGCGTTGAAACGAACCGAAAACCTGAAGCGGCGTAATTTGCGAGCCGAAGATCAATACAGAGCCGGTGATAAGAAGGATGTCCTGAAAAAGGGTGAAAGGGATGAACGTCTATGCAGCGTAACTCGCACGACGTCCGCATACCTTGAATACGCCAGCGAGCGTCAAAACTAGGCCGGAGCCGGCACTAACAAGGAAGACGGCGGCGACATTAAGGCCAAAGGCAAGGGCAGCATTGGAAAGGAGTATAAGGGGGCCAACACGTGCAAGCGCGAAGAACGGCGCAAAGCCCTCTGTGAAGGGGAGGATGGCGAGGTTAATGAGGGCGCAGACGGGCGCGTAATAGTGGAGCGAGACAAGTGGGTCCATCTTGAGACCGTGTAAGAGGATTTGTATCATTACGAGACGTGAAGCTTCGAACTGTCGTGATTGAGTCAATGCGAAATAAACGGAAAGGAGAAAAAAATAGAAGAATGTACGTACGCCGACAGCTGCAGCTTGAACAAGGAACCCGATAAGGTTGAAACGCAACTCGCCGTGGGATGCGAGGGCAACACCAGACGAGATCATGCAGACGATGATAGCCAGTTTGCGGTTGGGCTCTTGGATTCGGAAAGACCACGAGATAAGGAGGATGGCAACGGGTGTGAATGCCTACACGAATGTACAATAATAGGAGATGATAGCCGCTGAGGAGAAAAGAGGGCGTTACCTTGAGCATTTGTATGTAGGCCACGCTGAGATAGAGGTAGGCGGTGTTGCTCAGGATAAGACTACCGCTGAAGAGAAGTCCTATTGGGAGAATGGAGCGCATAAACATGTCCTTCGTAAGGTGCACCTCCTTTGCGCCGTCAAGCAGGCGCGTCGTCCGTTCCAGTACGCGCGTGCCGACAGCCTATAAAGAAAGAAAGCTTAGCTCGGATGCAAAGCACGGATGCTGGCTGGTGCGCACGTACAGCAAAGCCAAGGTGGAAAGTGACGAGAAAAACAGGGAACTTGAAGTTGAGGTGTTGTACAGATAATTGTTGTAGATGATGACCGAGGAGGACAGGATAATCCATACGGGAATGATCATCGCGGCCGAAAGCTTTGGTTTTGGGGCGGGCGCAGAGACGGGGGAGGGCAGTGGGCCAACGGCGTCGCGCTCGGGCTCCTGTTCTGGCTTGGCATTGAGGAACTGGGCCTGTTCGACCAGATCGATTGGACGACCGGCGTTCTCGAAGAACTTTTCTGTAGCCATCCGGGGAGGGTGTGACTGTTCCGTTGGGGGAGAACAAGAGAGTGAGAGGTAGAGAGAGCGACTAGCAGTTGGCGGCGGCATGATGCCAATGCCAGCTAGGGGATTGATATACCCCGGGACCCCTGGTACCGCTCGCTCTTGGACCTCGCCGAGTTCGCGCCTCGCATTTGATTTCTCTCAGAGACTCCAATGCGATGTCCAGTCTCCAAGGCTACATCGACCGTACGCCCTCTTTTTTCACTCCCTGCTCAACTCAACACACCCCTCTAAATTAGGCCGCGTTCTCCTCGTTCTCCAAGACGGACGAGCTATAGTCGTTGCGTAACTTTTTCTCCCCGATTTCCCACCGCCTCTTCTTAGTTCGTTCATTCATTCGCTCGGCTAATGCCCATTTTGGGGGCTCTAGGGTGTGCTGGCAGGCTATGACCAAAAATCCAACGTTGTCCTCTCCGATTCCAAAGAACGTGTCTACAGCATAGACGAGGGTGTCGAGGAGGTGCCACTCGGGCTGTACCTTGTCAAAGGTGACATGATGTGCGTGGCGCGCTGCGCGTTCTTTTCCATTCTGTCCCACCCCGAACGTCCGCCGTCCCTACGCATCATTTTACAATTATTGTCGTCATATGCTTCGATTCTCACCAAAACGTCCCACCACGTGCTAACCATGCTCTCGCCTTGCCTTTTCCCAGCATCCTCATCGGCGAGATCGACGAGGAACGTGACCGCGCGATCGACCTGTCCACCATCCGCGCTGATCCTGTCGCGCCCATCCGATACTAAGAGCACTGCCACATGCACTGCCTTCGCTCCTTCGCTCCTCCGCCTCCCTTAGCCACTTTCCTCTCTCATCTAACCCTTCCCTCACCTTGCAACCTTCTCGCCAACCAATACGTACATCTAACGCCACATCACAAGCTGCGGTCCCCGGACACCCGGTTACATTCATTTTAAATGACGTGCTGTCCCGTTAGTTTGCGCCCAAAATTCGATGACACGATGTTCAGATATGCGATGGGCGACTGACACAAACCTACTCATCGTCCGATTGGAGAGTAAAAGAAAGAAAAGAAGCGAGGTGGTGTGTGGGAGTGACCATATGAAGTCTGACAAGTTTTGATGATTCTGCCTCTTCGGTGTGATGGCATACCCTCTTTTGTAATTCAGGGGAACGATAACACGCCCGGAACACATGGCGCACAACGCCCATCAAAGTCCGCAAAGAATGCTCCCGACCATGCGATAGAATACAATACGTACATGTAAATCCGCCTAAAATGGGAGGCGTCCCTTTGATAAGGGTACCAGGCTACACTAGTGCATTCTAGCGTCTATTGATAAGCAAACTCAACTGAAAGCAAACGTGAGAGGACATTAGGCCCTATTGAGCTCATCCCTGATAGCATCTACGACAGCCTGCGCGTCCAACGCAAAGTCATCGTACGTCGTTGATTGTGAGAATGCAGGTAGATCCTCGCCCGTATATTTTCTTTTGTGCAAATACCCCGTGAGCACTCAACTATCAGGGAAGACGAAAAATGAAAACGAGAACGCACTGATTGCCCTGCCAAGCAAAGTAGCGGATACCCATCGATCGTACAACGGTCTCCCAGTCTCGATTAAATCCGTTTGGCGGGAAAAACTCCATGAGGGTGCTCCGCAGCGTTCGTTTCATGTACATTGCATCCGCGAGGTGGTCACCAGACACACTCAGCACAATCTATCAAACAAAAATACAACAATCAATTTAGTTGTCTTGTTCAGGAAGGAGGGGGGATGTGTGGCAACGGCGCGAGAGGGCAACATTCTAGACTCACCGTCGACTGAGCGATCGCACGCATGCGTTCCGTCCAACTCGCGTTTTCATCTAGGACGTTGACCTTGACGCCAGTCTTGGCCAGGTTCTGTAGCCTATCCAACAGCCTGGCATGGTCCGAAGCGAGCAATCGCTTGCCATTGGCCCCACCCTGCCTAGAAAGGTATGTGACCGTCTGCGTTCGCGTACTGTCGGCGAGAGCACCCTCATCCTCGCCAAAGAAGTACTGCGCTAACAGCCGCCGTACAGGCTCGAACCAGTCCTCGGACGCCCGGAGCGCAGTGAACGGCGGCGACCACGCGGGCGCATCCGGGGGTAGACCGGCGTGCTGCGCTGCACCACGGTCAGAGATGACGACACGGTCTAGTAGGACCGGCATGCCGATGCCGACAAAGTCGTTAAAGTCCTCCTCGAACTGCGCCCCGACGAGGCTCGGGTAGGCAGCCTTCAGTGTCTCAGGGGAAACCCCGACGTTTGCCCGCCTTCGCGGAATGTCATCCGTCTCTGGTCGGGGATCCGCGAAAGTGGGGATAGCGGGGAAGAAGATGCGATGAGGGAGTGAGAGCGATTGGGGTGAAGACATGTTGAGCGTGCTATATAGGCGCACGAGGGAGAGGAGCGTGTGTGAATCTGTTGTGGAGGGGCCATCGTACGATACGAATGTGACGCCGTGTATTCTACCATGGAGGCATAGTAGATGACGAATGTCAGATAATCAAATACGCTACTACGAAAGGGGCTGCAACGCACCGGCTCCCGTACGAACCGAACTCGCTTGATGCTGTTTGAGCGGGGAAAACCTGCCAGTCAATATCACGCGGCGGGTCATTTTTGTTCACCCTCGACGACGCGATAGTTTCAATTGAGGGCATAGATGTTGGGTCGTCGACAACGACGTAAAATGTGCCGTTTAGCATTATGATATTATCGAGAATTGTGAAACCTAGAGAAGTCCCGGCGTTCATCCTAGTAGCGAGGGAAGCCAAGCAGCGAGGACGTACCAGGAGTGTGCTGCCTGAGTTCAGTGCGTGGCACGTCTTCCCCCCAGCGCACAAAGTCGTCATTCACACTCGTCAACCCCAATCCTTCTCCGTTGATATACTGGCCATCGCCGACACCCACTAGCCACATCGCTTCTTTGCCGTTCCTCCCCTCCGCCTGCACATATGCGTCTGGATGGCCGTGCGGCTTTCCGTGCAACAAGCGGGACGACTCGGCGTCCTTAATGCCTGCGATATGGCCGGGCTCCCACTCCCACTCGCCAAATATTTCATTTTCCAAGCGGTCGCGGTAGCCCTCGATTCTTCGACCATCCATGCCTATCCGGACCGGACTCGAAGAGAAGGAGGTAAGGGAAGAAGGATCGAGGCCCATGAGGCGGAGAGTTGTGGTGGCATTGAAGGCAACAATGAAGAGGGTCGCGCAGAAGAGAAGGAGGGTCAGCTCGCGCCTCGTCGGGGGTAATGTCCAACCGCTCATCGAGCGCTCACGCGGATTTCAAGCCAGAAGTGGAAGTGTGCGTGGGGAAGGGAAGTGGTTGTGAGAGTCAGGTTGTGGTGGGAAAGAGACACGTGGGGACCCGCATTTTCCTGACAAGGGGTGCACCGCACTAGGGACGTCAAGGTATCGAGAGCGCTCACTCCTCACTTTTCTCTTACAATGATATAGTACTCTAGCAAATCGCAATGGTAAGCACCCCAGCATGTGTTCATGCATCATCAGTGCGTTGACAGCTGAAGATGGGCACCCTGACAACGGTTCGGTGGCTATCCACTTGTACACACCGGTACGGCACCCGACCTTCTCCGTTACAGTATGCCTTCTCCATACATCATTTGCTAATTGCTGATAAAATCGATCAGGGGAGACGACAAATGATCCAATCGAATCATCAGATTTCCCAGCTCAACAAAGAGTGCTGCAGCCTGCAGGGACGTTTCGGTACAGGGTCTGCCCCTTTGTCGGCGTCAGCCAGCATTCAGGCCGCCGTATCTGCGGGGACCTTATTAGAACCTGGTCGCGCGGGAGCTAAGATCTCAGAGCGGCATCTACCCTGGAAAGTTTCCAATTCCGTACTGTACACTGTACAGTACTCGGAGATGGTCCCCAAAAGTCGCCACTGGCGCCTCTACGTGGGCGGCTGCACATTCTCCACTTCGAATTCACGACCCCAAATGCGTAAACCCTCCAGGCGCTTGACCCCTCTGGCGAAGATTGACCGAAAAAAAAACCGCAAATCTGTTCAGGGCAAATGGCATCCAAACTTGCGGCTGGTTTCGGCTAAAAAGCCGAGTGTTTCGCGGAAGAAAACATCACCCCTCAAAAGCTCCCGTCGTCGTGTACCTTCCGTTTCCCACTCAATTCACATCGGTATTCGCCAATTACTCAATCCATTGCAACCTGTCACTGGTCCCGGTTGCTCGTGATCAAGAACGGAGCGCTGCACGCAGACAGCTTCTCCTTGTGCGTCCATGATTGTCAAACACGTCGCTGTGGCCGCTAGATGGTGTGCTCGTGAGGCCGCAAGGGTCTTCGCTTACAGTAACAGAGTTGTTATTTCACATCAAGAAGCACAATCAAATCTTCCCAATGTACTGCGCGTGTTGTTTTAAGTTCGTCCCTGGCCTCCTGGATCTTCTTAAATACCGCAACACTGCACAGCGCAAGTTCTAATCACCATCTCCTGGCTTGTCCGCGGAAGGGACCTTAGGTCGGTCAGCTCGGCAAATATTCAATTGATTCCGAGTTTGACCAGGAGGTTGCCATTCGCTGTTTCCGCCTAGGGCGCAACATCGAGCGGATAACGGAAGTGAGTACACCCTCAAGCGCCCGCGGCCCGCTAAATTTCACCGCTCCAGTTCAGGCTAGCCTGTGTGACTCTTCGTGCTAACACAAATTCACCGCACCCTCTCAAACTGACGTGATCGTGGAAACGGTACGGTCGAATACATGAGCGAAGGCAACCAGGTCCAACCAGTCTTCTTTTCCTTTTAGTCTTTAACCCCATAGATTCTTGTCTCCCTCCTTTCGCTCCTTCTCTCCGACTCGCCATCAGCCATGTCCTCTGAAGTCAATGTTTACAGTAAGTCTTAGCCAGTTATTAGTCCCACTGATTTTGTTTACGCTCTACCATCACCTTTCCTCAGACCACCTTGTCAAGGTCGTGCATTTATTCAGCGGTATCTATCTGTGCGCTTCGATCATTGCTGCATCGCATGTATTTCGCAACGCTAACGTGCTTGCCACAGATGGGAGTTCGTCACCACTCTCGACTTTGAGTGGGAGGTGTTCACTGGTAGACGACCATGGAAGTGGTCATTCGCCGTGTATCTCATAGCACGGCTATTGGCCTTCGGATCAATTACCCTCAACTTCATAGGATTTAACCTCAGTACTCAGTTTAACTGTAATGTCAGTAGTCGCTCAGTAGTCCCTTCATTTGGTACTGACATGCATAATCCTGCGCAGGCCTGGTTCCGTTGTACGCTTGCTTTTTCATGGTTCGCTGTGTCTATTGCCTCTTTCCTTCTCGCACTCCGTGGGTGAGTGACCCATAGTTATGTTTTTTCCCGCAGAGATTGTAGACTGACCTATCGTGAAAATCCAGAATCGCAATTTGGGGACGAGATAGAGCTATCACGGCGGTTGCTGTAATAATTTGGTCCGCAAACATGATTGTTGCATCCTGGAGTGTGTTATTTTCCTTTTAAAAGTATTCGTTCCGATCTCAGAATGGTCGTTTAGGTACCACAAAGGTGAGCATGTTGCACAGCTCACAATGGCGAATGACCTAGAATTCAAACTTTGTTGTGCAGGGTCATACTGTGTGGAGCTCTCAGGCAAACACGTGTCTCATCACGGGGACCAATATTTTCCGCTGGAGTTTGCTTGTTAACCTTATTGTGGACCTGTCTCTCCTGTGCATCATGTTTATTGGCGTGCTGAACAAGAAGAATGCGACACATCTATGGCGGATGCTCTATTTTCAAGGTATCTTCTGGATCTTGAGTGCCATCGCTACTGAAGTGCCGTCTGTGGTGAGTGGCCGTCACCTTGATGCTTTGTGTTTTTTGCGTTCTTATGCGCAATCTGATTCTTTCAAGGTTCTCCCTTTCTTGAACATGAACGGTGTGTGGAAGCTTATGACTCCTTGACGTGCTTTGTTTAGTCTTGTCCGTTATCAGATGCATGGAATTTGGTAAGTAAAGATAGCCCTGATTGTTCCGCAAGACAGTTGATGGACTTCTCTGCAAGATGTTCCAAGTGCCACACAGTTCGTACATCTTCCATACATCTTTCACCTTTTTTGATCACATGTCCTCTCTTCAACCACAGTGGTTCTCATGTTAGTTCACACCCTTTGATCTTGGCAGATCTTTTGTTGAATGGGTTTCACTAGGGTCATTATGTCAACACGACTTTACCGCGACCTATTTCAGTACATTACAAAGTACGCTCCCCGATCTGACACCTCAAACTACTTTCTCAACTATTCTTTCAAGTGACCACGATATGTTTGGCCGTCGTCGCGCCAATGTCTGGCACCAAAATGTACAGGTTGCCGTCCACAAGACTGTGGAGGTCGACGTCGACCTTCGGCATATGGATGAAGAGCGAGCCGGGCTACCTGGTGCCTACAAGCAGACAGTTACAGTGCGGTCACAAGCAGAGCTAGATATGATGGCGGCGGAAATCCAAATGAAAAAAGATTTGCAGATTTGAGGTAAGCTACATACCAGAGTGACGTAGGTTTCAACCTGATGGGGGAGGTGTTTCCGAGTTATAGCTGATCTAGGTGTACGGCGTTCTCAGGAAGGACGGAATGACAATCATGGTCGACTTGGAGTTAGACCCGTCCAAAGTCGTTTGTAATCATTGAGGTTGGTACATGGTTGTGACTGGCTCCAAACATGCCAGCACCATCCATATAGATTCCGTACCTGTATATACATTATGGGCTTGTACTCATGCCTGGATTGGTCAACGGCTGTTGAATCAGACGCATGTCAGGGGCCTCTCACGTACGCAAGTCGTGCTGATAGGGCTATTTGCTTTGGAGGCGGAGCTTTTGATGGGACTAACGTAGTCGAGCGCGCCCGTATTCTCGTAACTTTATGAACTTTGGCCACAAAAGTTGACAACAAAAGGCACACGACATTTGCCGCTGCCAAATTATTGTCGGCAACGTACTCTGATTCCTCGGACGGATTCATTTATGTCTAAATCGATAATGATACCGAGCGGATTTGGTTCCACCTTGTCCCGGATCTTGTAACCTTTCGTAAAACGACACTGACGTCTTTCGGGCCGCCCTGATGACTTTCTGTCATCTGCGGTCGCAGCTCGCAGAGGACCTACAACTGTATGCCTCTTATCAGTTGCCATTCTGACCCGGCTACCACGTGGCACGCCGCCATGTGCCGGGAAATCTTTACTTTCCAAGAGGAGATAAGTTGATCTCGGCCGCATACTGCTGTACTTTGCTGCAGTACAGTAACAGTGCCAACTGGTACAGTAGCTGTCATCCAGGGCGTGTGATTTTGACATACATTGAAGGCCTGTCATGGATTGACGTGAGGCCCTCCGCTACGCCACACGATCATGGCACCGTTTACGATATTGGGCCGTATTAAGCGCTGCTACTATTCTGCATAAGGCCTCGGGCGCCAAGGTCGGTACTCAATGTCGTCGAGCCCTCCGAGCCTCTTTTAGTCCACCATCAAGTCCCTGACCTTCCATCCGCTTGTTTCAATCTTCCCTCCCTTTCTCAGCTGCCACTGCTGCTTCACTCGGCCCCGGTGTTCAATTGTAAACGATGCCGTCTGAGCAGTATGCTTTGGAAATATATGGTTCGTTCCTCGGCACTTTCCCGTTGGTGTGGACTGAAGTATCCTCCGCGAAGGCCATTTCGTTAAACTTATGCATGCCTGTGCTGGGATTTATATGTGAGTTTTCTCTATACACTGGCCGGTCACCTCCGTTGATGCCTGGGATAGATGGGAATTTGTAACTACGCTTGACTTTGAATGGGAGATTTATACCGGAAAGCGACCATGGAGATGGTCGTTTATCGTGTATGTCGCCGCAAGAGTGCTGGCCCTCGCCTGCATTATCCTCAGCCTGTGGGGTTCAACCTTACACGGGAGTTCAATTGTAATGTACGTCTTCCAGTATGCACGCAACATCAGGCACATGCTTACCCGTCACCTTCTGCAGGCGTGGGTTCGCTTTGTACTGGTATGGCTGATTTGCCTCGCCTTGCGTAATGGATATTGATACCCTTCCCAGTTTACAGCGTGGTTTGCGGCATCTTCCGCCTCATTCCTGCTTGTACTTCGAGGGTAAGGGTGTTTCTGTGCCCTTCGCCATTCCCGAGACCCTTAAGGACCTTAACGTTGATCAGTGTTGCGATATGGGGGCGGGATCGTAGGGTCGTGGCGCTCACTGGGGTGTTCTGGCTGGCAAACCTGGCTGGATCTTGCTATGGTGAGATTTTTTTTTTCATTTGTCATCTTTCGCTCCGCGGTCGAGGTTCTGATTCTCTATTCATAGCTATCGCAAAGGTTGTTTTCTAAAAATTTCCCCACATACCACAGTAGCGCTAATATGGCAAGCTGCTCAGGGTCACGTCGCATGGTCTCCAGCTCTGCAGACGTGTGCCATCACCGGCACAGACGAGTTTAGGTGGAGCATTTTGATTAATCTCGTTCAGGACTTTGTTTTGCTGGTGGTTATGAGCTTTGGCGTGCTTCACAAGCGGAATGCGACACATCTATGGAACATGTTGTATTTCCAGGCCTATTCTGGATTCTTGCAGCGGTTATGACCGAGTTACCGTCCGTGGTATGTCTTTTTTTGTTCCCAATGATGCAGAATGTCCATGATGTCAACTCACTGTGCTTCGTTGCCCAGGCATTGGGTTTCATAAACATCAACGGCAAGTCTATTCAGAGCATGCTCGGGGTGTTGTTAATCCGATTCTTTTGTCCTATCCACAGATCCTTGGAATATGGTTAGTGATACTCGATTTTTCCGTCTCCTGTTGCTAACGCATTCTCAAATAGATGTTCCAATACCCACATCGTATGTCTGTCCACTGCTCCGTTGACCCAACTAACTTGTCACCCGTACCACCCTGGTATACAGTCACCCTCATGTACGCTTATCGGTTTACTCACATTTGGACGTTCATTCATCTTTATACAGGGTGATCACGTCTTCACGGGCATATCGAGACCTCTTCCAATATATTACGGGGTAAGACTGATCCTTGGTACGCTTTGCAACTAGGGATGTTATTGATCTCGATGTTAGCGACCAGGACTCGTATAGTACACGTCGTGGGCGTCAGCCTCAAGGGATGCGGGCCATCCAACGATCCGGTCGAGACATGCGGGTCACAGTGACTAAAACGATCGAATTTGACGTGGAACTTCGTCTGGGCCGTGGTCGCCGCGACGAGAACGATTACGGACTTACAGAAGAGGAACAACAAATCCGGACCCTAGAACTTCAGATGAAGCAGGATTTAGAAATATGAGGTGTGTCGCCAAATAATCAGTGTTGTCCGCTAGTCTAAGTTCGCTGATTTGGATGGAGGTTCTGACTCAGTTGTATCTATGCTTGGCATTATTACTGCACCGACGCAGCTGTACATTCTTTTCTAACTCATTGTTCATTGACTGTGGTGTCTTTTTGGAGTCCAGATCTGTTCTGTACGAATGAATTAACTAAACTACTCGACGGACAAACAAAACTTATTTTCCATTCTTCACTTCGATGCCAGTGTGGCTCGCATGGCACGCGGCATTGTGACGACGTCGAGGGTACTGTGTTTCGGCAGGCGAGCGGGACGCCCCCAATACAGCAGCTCGCAATAACTGGGTTTCTATTGGTACCGACCCTAGTGCAATATGTGGCATTTTCTGCCCCATTCCACCTCCGATGCGTTTGATGGTTCGCACTTCTAACTGGGGAGAGGCGGGGTTTCTCCATAGAGAACAGTGAGCTTGGTTACCAGGCTCGGTGCCCCCCTGCCGCCGACAATGATCCCTACAATGCCCCGTGCCAGAGACAGGTGGTGTAGTGGCGCTTGGGAGTCTGAATTGCTGCTCGGGCCCCGATAGGCCTTTCCTGATCCATTCTTCTGTCACCCGCGTTCACGGCAGAGGCGAAACACGGGTCTCACCTCATTTTATTAAATGAAAATTGAGCTGAGCGCATTACTGTATTGATGGGATATGTGGGCGTTCATCGATCATCATTGGGTCTTATATTGACGATTTTTATTCTCAGCTCTCCTAGGTTTCATCTCGGAAAAACAAAAACATATCAGCAATGAGATCTTCGCTTCGCGATAGAGACATGACAGGAAGAAGTCCGACGGCGTTTGCGAATCGTTTCAGCGTGATCAATCTCCGAACCCTAAACGCAAACGATCAGGATGGCTACTGTATCCGCATGGCCAACTGGGGCTATTACAGTATCAGAAGCTTGCTTACACGCGCGCGTGCCACGTCGAAATAGGTGACCCTGTCATCGACCCTAGTTCAGTTAGCTCCAAACATCATGTGCAATCACCACAATTTTACAGTACATGTTCAGAGTATTTGTTTTGATGGCAACTGTGTCGTATGCACGACCGCATTTGGTCGCATGCAAGGTCGCATGGCAAGAGGGAAGAAAATGCAGTCTCATTCCTAGCAGTGCCCTCAATCTCACCCATGAGGACCGTCCATACCCAGTTCTGCTGGCAAGAACACAGGGGATTGCAGAAGTAGCTGGTGGTAACAGATCAAACTCAAAGTGCCAACTCGGCGCCCGTAGGCATGCACAATATCACGGCCCGCATACCCGGCTTGGTCACAACGCGTGGTGGTCAGACGTTGTCAAGAGTGATTAAGAGCTACGTGCATGACAGATTGAAGCGTAAAGGTGAAGTAGAATACAGTGAAGTAGCAGTTGTAGTCGGTACAAATGTAGAAGAGGCAGCACAAGGGAACCACGCAATCATACTTCTTGACTGGCACCCTCCTTCTTGCCAACCCTAGAGAATGAATGCTACATGAGACAAGAAAAGAGACAGACAGAATCATGACGCACTTCGATTTGCTGGGTAGCAACTCCGGATTGATGAAGGGCACAACACCTCCTTGGCTAATAACGACATCTCCTAATAGTTTGTTTAGCCTATGTGGTCATATCAGTACAAATCATTAGTATAAGTGAAGAGCAAACTGACTCCTCGTCATTGCGAATAGCAAGCTGTAAGTGCCGTGGCACAATACGTTGCTTCTTGTTGTCCCGAGCAGCGTTACCAGCTAACTCCAGGATTTCGGCGGCTAGATATTCCAGGACAGCAGCAAGGTAGACTAGCGGCATATCATGAGTATGATCAATCATGAACCCTTGACACCGGCGTCCACGTACCGGGAGCACCAGCACCAACACGCTGTGCATAGTTGCCTCGCTTCAAGAGACGGTGCACACGACCAACAGGGAACTGAAGGCCGGCCTTGGCAGAGCGCGACTGTGACTTGCCCTCGCCACTTGCTTTCCCACCCGATGATGACTTTCCGGCTTTGCCTGTAGCAGACACGAAATCGATACACACGTTCATAAACAAACATCCAAAGACATACCTTTTCCACTCTAAGGAAGCCATCGGTCAGAAAACCATGCTACAAGTTGGCACCAAGATACGCACCATGTTTTCACGTCAAACTGCACTTTCAAAGAGGACACAGTAGTAAGATGATAGGGGTTGTAGAGCAAGAGCAGTGCGCGTCTGAAATGGTGCATTCTGACTTATATAACCCATAGCCACGTGATTCCGCTGTTGATTGAGACGCGTGGCGGATCTGGCCGGGCCCATGTGACGTGCTACTTCCGTCTGTGCTACAGCAGTATGCTGTTCTTTGTCCCTCGCTTCTGTGAGGCGAGTCGAGTAGCTTCCCGTTTGTCGCGGAGGTGTTACGCACCCAAACACCAAAAGTAGGGATAACAAAGATTCCGGAACGGAGAAACTTCAGATGAGACAACTACACCTGCAATACCCCCGCTCCGAAGGCCGCTCGGTGTGCTAGACGTGCCGACAACGAAAACTAAGACACTTTCCGAGAGGAGTGCAGACTTCCTGAACCAGGAGAAGCAGCTCGAGAAGCGGCGTCATCTGTGCGTCGCCATCTCACTTGATTGCGCTGACGGGATCATGCGGCTCTAGAGTAAAGGAGGCGTCACTGGGTACTTCTACGACCTGCACATGACTCGCATACACGGAGGGAAGACTTGGATGGCACCCAAAGTTCTCATTCGGGAAGATGTACGTTTCCGGAGTAGTCTTGTGCTAACAAATTCACAAGTGTTCATGTCTATCTAGAAAGCACTTTATTTTCCGAATATCGTTGGTAGTCGTCTGGATAATGGAGTCAAGGCACATACCACACATATGTGCGCCGGTAAAGTTTCTGTCATAGCCATGTTATCAACGAAAATATCTGAGGTGTGTTGTTACGCTCCGGAGTCATTCGGGATTTTGACATCTGGTACAACTCAAGATTCATGCAGCCTCATACGCCAAATCGCTTAATCACCTATATCAGGGACACCCCATCTATCAATACATTCAGATAAATCTGCAAGAGAACATACTCAAGTCTCTCCTCGTTAATATTTTTCTTTCGTCGCTACGCTCCAAGATTCCACCACATCAACATACCCGATACCTGGTCTCACGGCAGAATATGGTTCGTATCTCCCCCCATTTGGACAACTGTGCTATTTATACTGTGTATGGGCATTCAGGAGTATGTGCGGGAACCACTTGGAATGACCAATAGTCGGATCGGCTACGTTTACCTTGTGGATGAAAATATGAAAATCAGGTGGGCAGCTTGCGCAGATGCGAAGAAAGAAGAGGAAGAAGCACTTGTCCGCTGCGCTGGCGTTCTGCTCAACCGTCACAAGCGACCTTCCTCTACACAAACGTCCTCGCCTCCAAAACAGTGACGTAGGAACGAAGAGTAGATTTTTCCAACCAACTGGTATATACATATATTATACAGTACATCGAGGCTCCGCTGCGCAATTAGATTCCTTGATCATCTCTTGTCTCATAATGACACACCTCTGTATTTCCCCCCGATCTGCAAATAGTAACGGCAGGATAGACTTCATGATCATCAATCCTGGCGTTGGTTCCCTTCGGCACCCAAGCCCACAGCCCAACAAGAAGCCCCATCATCGAAACTAGTCTGCTCGCATCAGTAGGCATTACACGAAATTTGATCAAGCGAGGTATTCACAGAGGTTGCAGACTCTTAATTCCGGCCTTACTTGCGATCGCGCCGGTCATGAAAGGCAACGCCGCAGATCCGGTCTGTCCAAGTCCTGCGATCCAGCCAATACAGCCGGTGAGCAGCCAGCGTGGGAGAACACGCCCAACTGGTTCATCACAATAGGATATATTGGCCCAAGCAGAATGCCGACGAGTGAAACAGCCACTGCTCCACCAATGAGAGACGGAACGAGCCATACAACGAGCTCAAGACTAGGTGTGATTGGATCAGGGGCGTTAAGCTCACTTAAGCTTTTAAAAATATGAAAACGAACCCGATGGCAAGGATCACGTAAATGAATATTGCGAGCCGCTCGCCGATCTATGGGGCTTATGAGTGTCGGGCGTTAGATGATGTTGCCGAGGAAATACCTTATTGTTGACCCACAGGAAAGCAACTCGACCTACAGTCAAGCCTCGGGTGCGGATTGAATCGGATTGTATTGACGTCTATGATAGCATGCTTACCTCCAAAGAATCCAGTCGATATGTACCCAGACGATGGCCCGCCGTGGCGAACGTGGATCATGTAAGTCACAATCCAACCTATCGTCGGACCGTGTCGGCGTAAATACAGTACAACAGTGAAATTGACTCACCCCCGATTGTGACCTCCACGCCAACGTAAACTAGGGTGAATAATGCAAGGATATGAAGAGCCTTTAGTTTGAACATTTCCCTATACTTGCTACCTCCAACTGTCTCTTTCTCCTCGGTGGCCTGACCAATTTGAGCAAGACACTCTGAATCACGGTTTAAAATAAAATTGAGCATAGCAACAGGAACGTAAACACACCCTCTTGAGTCTTAAACTTGAAGACACATACGAGAAGAGCCGTGTTGAGAATTGCGACCGCGAGCGAAATAAGGTAGTGAAACGACCATCTATGATGTTGGGCAAACTGTGTCGCGACGAGGGGAGCTGCCAATGCTCCGACGCCTGTGATAGACGATCAGAGATAAGTAAGGGCAAAGTCACAGGACGCCAGAGAACACCCACCCCTTACCGTAAGCTGCGTGTAAAATCCCCATTTTCGCTGGGCATTATCTTTATAGCTAGCGACAAAGCCGTTAGCCTGTGCGTCTTCTAGTGATTCGCCGAATCCGTTGATAGCGTAGGCTATCACAAAAGAAGGAAGGAGGGTGCAGATGCCTGGATGCTAAAGGCGATTATTTGGACAGCCGATCCAAGAACAACAACCTACATGGTTCTAGTGATGGCAGTCCGACGTTGGGATGATCACGCACTTTTCCAAAGCCCAACTTATCATTCAAAACTATGTTTGCGACAGAGCCAGTGACGAATCCCTACAACCCCAGTCAGTTCCGTGATATCTTATCAGAAGCCACTTGTTGGCGCACAATACAATTTGCTATGAAAATAGAGGAAACCACAGCAAAGCCAACCTAACGAGAAAGACGTTTGTTCATAACATGTACCGAGCCCGAGGCAGAGACAGTACATGATAGACGCTTTGGATTCTAGGGAGCAGGGGACCCGTAGAGCTGTCGCTCCATCCTGCAAGAAAGATAGTCCAACAGAGGGCAAAGAATTGGATCCTTGCTCGAAAATTAGAAGGTCGTGCGACGTGTACTTCATGTTCTGAAATGCTTTTCTGCCCGCGTGACGGCAGTTGATCATGAGCGCTTTGAGCATTCGCCTCGGAGAGCTCGATATCGTCAGCATGGTTGTTTCTGTGTACCGACTCAGATAGGGTAGGACGTGTAAATGTAGGCGGTGTTGCGCCGGGACTGACGTGCCCGCTGCGAGAGAACTGTCTGGCGCATCGACCGAAGACATCGAAGATCGGGAGAAGCGTGTTTAATATGTACGCTTGAGCCCGAATTCGCGTCAAAACGACTCAAAATGTGGCATGCCTTTGATAAGCGCGGATCGTGAAAAATCTTTATACTGTATCTGAGTTGGGTTCTTTTGAAAACTTCGCAATCGGGTCACATGGTACACTTATGTCCGAGATGTTCATGCAAAAAGACAGCCCGTGTAACCCCAGATGAGGGTTCCGGGCTCGTGGGAACGCGACGTGTAAAGTCTTTCCAGTCGCAAATCGCTTCTCTTCTTCACCTTCCTTACTCCTCAAAATTCATGGCAGACCCCAATCAACAACTCCCCCAGGCTGGACAGCTGAGTGGCAGGTCAGTCTTCTTTTCTTTGTCCCTTTTGTTGAGTACCTGTTTTAGGGAACCTGATAATCAGCGGTACCTTTTTGTTGGTGCGTCCCAACCCTCGTAGTACCGTATATATGAACCATATGAGTGCTGCAGAGACTGCCACCGGGCGCGCCCAGTGGGAACATCCGGGCACGGGTGCTGTACCTGAACCAGCTGCCCCTACGGGCTCGCCTCCACCGACTCAGCCGGCACACTCCGCCAAGCGCCGTCAGTACGCCCCTGGTCAAACTCAAGCATACTACGGAGGTGCCGATGCTGCCGCCGCTCCTGCATATGGCGCTATGGGCGCGCAGCCTCCGAACCTCAGTGGCGGGCAACTCTTTACCCCCGGGCTCGCCGCGGACAACAAATTCGCTCAGCAGCAGCAGCAGCAGCAGCAACAGCAACAAGCCGGACCTTCATATTATAGCCAGCAACGGGGCGAGCCTGACTACATAAATGCGCCCGGTTATGGCCAACCCCAGTAGCTGGTTATGGTGCAGGTGGTGTTGGCCAGCTTGCCGACCAGTTCGGCCAGATGGGCATCAATGGTGGTCAGAAACCTTTCCAGATCTATACCACGAATTTGCTCACTTCCCCTCCCGACCCACGGGACCTCGAGTTGCCACCACCACCGATCCAGCTCCCCTCTGGCTCCTGCTTGACCAATTCTCCTCTTGCGAACGCGCACCACTCATACCAGCGGAGTACTGTCAACGCTATCCCTAGTTCTAGTTCTATTGTTGGCAAATCAAAGATTCCTCTGGGTCTCATTCTTACGCCGTACCGTACCGTCAAGGAAGGGGATGAGCCTGTTCCCGTTATATCAGATACTATTATTGCTCGCTGCAGGCGATGCAGAACGTATATCAATCCGTATGTGCAGTTCATTGATGGGGGTAATCGGTGCGTCCCTTCTATTGTTCTTCGTACTTTGGGCCGATCGCCCTTTCTAGCTGGCGCTGCTGTATGTGTGGCATGTCGAACGAGGTCCCACAACTGTTTGACTGGGATCAGACGCGGAACCAGCCTGGGGATCGCTGGGCTCGTGCTGAGTTGACCCATGCTGTCGTTGAATTCGTGGCACCGACCGAGTACATGGTCCGCCCACCCCAGCCGGCTGTCTATATCTTCCTCATCGACGTGAGCCACAGTGCTATTCAGTCCGGTACGTTGCCTATTTTCGGACGTTCTCAACAGCTCACATAAAATAGGCATGGTGGCCACTGCAACGCGAACAATTCTTGAGAACCTGGATCGACTACCTAATGAGGACCAGCGCACCAAGGTCGCAATTATCACCTACGATACGTCTGTCTACTTCTTTTCGATGTCGGTGAGTGTGTTCGATGTCTCTCGCGCCCTGAGCATATAACAGTGCGTAGCCCGAATCACCAGATTGCTCAATGCTCGTCATGTCCGACGTCGATGACGTGTTCTTACCGAAACCCAATGACTTGCTTGTGAATCTCAGCGAATGCAGAGCAGCGGTGGAGTCGCTCCTTGGCAGGCTCAATGACATGTTCGCCGATAACCACACCATCGGCAGCGCACTTGGTCCAGCGATACAATCTGGTTTCAAGTTGATCGTACGTTCCCCCGCACTACTGAAAGCATGGCTTAATTCTTTTTCTTTTGTCATTAGAGTCCCATTGGTGGTAAACTCATCGTTTTGTCCTCCAGTCTACCGAGCGTTGGAGCTGGTTCTCTCAAGAACAGGGAAGATCCAAAAATACTAGGCACTCCTAAGGTCGGTACACGCTTGTTTCCTCAGGCTGTTTTTCACGTCCGTACAGGAATCTGGTCTGTTACAAACAGCTTCTCCGTTCTATAAGTCCTTCGCCATCGAGTGCTCGCGCGCACAGGTCTCAGTCGACATGTTCCTGTTCAGTGCCGCCTACCAAGACGTCGCTACCCTAGGTATTATTCCGTTTTTCGGTTTGGTGTAGTAGATTGACAGTGCTCAGCTTGCCTTCCTCACTACACATCCGGACAGACATATTTCTACCCTGCTTTCAATGCTGCGCGCTCGGAAGATGCAGTGAAGTTTGCGCATGAGTTCGGCGAGGTCCTTGCTATGCCTATAATGCTTGAAGCGGTCATGCGCGTGCGTGCCACGCGCGGCATTCGGATGTCTTCATTCCATGGCAACTTCTTTGTACGCTCAACTGACCTGCTGGCAATGCCTGCTGTGCCACAAGACACGTCATATGCAATCGAGCTGCAGATTGAAGAGACGATATCGTCGCCGTTTGTTGTGTTCCAAACGGCGATTCTGCATACAACCTGCTACGGTCAGTCTTACATTTTGCTCACGTCAGTTTGAGTAGTTTGTAATTCGTTGATAGGCGAGCGCCGCATTCGGGTCATCACGACAGCGTATCCGACAACATCGAACTTGTCTGAGGTCTTTGCATCCGCTGATCAAGTGGCCATTGCCACACTACTCGCAAACAAGGCTGTGGAACGCACAATTACGCATAAGCTCGAAGATGCGCGTGATGCGGTCCAGAGCAAGCTTATCGAGATTTTGCAAGCGTACAAGACGAGTATGACGACGGCCGGTGCAGGCGCGAGCGCCCAGCTGGCTATCAGCGAGAACATGAGAATGTTACCGGTGCTAGTGTTGGGTCTATTGAAGAATGTTGGTATTCGGCAAAGCGCACAGATTCCACCAGATTTGAGGGCCTACGCTCAGGCCTTACTCACTTCGTTGCCTTCGCAACTCCTGATTCCTTACATCCACCCCACATTCTACTCATTACACAACATGCAACCGGAGGTAATATTTACGCAAGAGATGGTGCTGGGGTACTGACATCTTTCCAGGCTGGAACTGTCGGCGAGCACGGCATCGTCATGCCACTACCACTGCCTCTTACCTCGGAAAGACTAGAGAGGCACGGCCTCTTCTTAATCGAAGATGGACAGACGCTTTTCCTGTGGGTCGGACGGGATGCAGTTCCTCAGTTGATCATCGATGTGTTTGACCTGCCGAATTACGAGACACTTCGTGGCGGAAAAGTATATTTTCTGGCAGTCCAATACTAGAGAACCATTAAGCTAACTCATTGGATTCTAGACCACACTTCCGCTTCTCGACAATCCGTTTTCACAACGTGTGAACGCGGTAATTCAAAAGACACGTGAAATGCGTCGTGGGGTCTACCACCCGCACTTGTATGTCGTCAAAGAAGACGGAGAACCACCTCTACGCTTGTGGGCTCTATCAGGACTCATACAAGACCGTGCGGACGTGTTACCCAGCTACCAGCAGTTCATTGGGCAACTTAAGGACAAGGTGCGCATCTTTGGTGGTGCGCGCCATTCCATGTTCGACTAATTAATGTCGCCGACAGGTGAATGGGTCCGGCTATTGATTAGATTCGAAGCGAGGCATGGGGGGTCTGTAGCGTTATTCTGTAACGTAGATACGAAAACGAGATTTCTTACTACTGAAGTTGAATGTCACGTGCTTGGTGCCTTGTTCTCCCTCCGAACATGCGAACATGCACGCGTACGCGCTTGTTGATCCCAGAACATGGTCAGTTTCGTTTTCAGCCCGCTTCCCCGTCTCCCCTGACCTCTTGCATAGGATATTCCACCGGACCTCATCTCTCTCTTCGACCTCTCATCCGACGGCTTTCCCTGGCGTGCCCCTCGGCCACATCAAATCGAGAACCGGAGAGCCCAGTTATCAGACCTACTCATTTTTGACATCCTCCTTTCGTCCGGGGGTGTACGACAGCCAGATACCCTTTGGCCTCCCACCGATCCCGAGTCCCTCCGCAGACTCCTCGATGCCATCGAAGACTCCGCTTACGATGCCCTAAAAAAAGACTGTCTCATTTATTTCCTGCTCAAGTGGCATCAGGACGGAAGAGAAGAGAGGTTTAGGGAAGACAAATGTATACCACCGCAATTTGCCATGCTCTCTGATGCATACTGGCACCTCGATTCGGGAATTCATGTCGAAGTGCGTAACACGACAACTACCCTGTACTTTCAGATCTTAATATCTACTCTTCCCTGACAGAGAGCAGTCTCTCTACTCTGCGACGTTCGCCTCAACCGCGATTATACCTCCAAGATCATACAGGCGATCTCATTGTCAGATAACTCCACGCGCCTTCTTCTGCAGTACCTGCGTACCGCGAAACCAATGCTGACAGAACCGGATGACATGGACACTTATATCCTGGCCTTGGCCGAGGATGGCCTGGCTTGTGCTTGGCAATATCAGCGAACATTCCCGGACAAAAGTGAGATACGAACGCGTCTTACGAGGAAGGTCCTCGAGTGGTGTTTCACGCGTAAGCCTCTACGTTTCAGGTTTTTGGAACCGCGAGCTTATTCGTCATAGCCAAGCCACGTCCTGAACACCTGAAACAGTTGATTACTTTCCCGCTCTCTGCCTTCGAGCAATCTCTTCTCCACAAATTTGCTCTCGAGCCACCAGCATCGCTACCGGCGTACTCCGTTTCCGTACTACAAGACCTCGTTTGCGTGCGTCTGGTCCAGTCGGGACAGTACGTGGAGGCCATCAAGCTTGACCAGCAATTTGCGAGCACTCGTCTCGGACGTGGGACTCAAGCATCGCAGGCAGCCGAAAGGCGCCGGAAAATGATTGAAGACGTGATCGCTGCACTTCCATCTATTGAGCGTCAAGAAACAGAAGAGAAATTGCGGGCGGTCGCTCCGCGAAAGCCGCAGACCAAGGCTACTCCCGTCGACTTGAATATGTCATGGGAAGAAATACCACCCCCTCCCCGCGCGCTTCCTGTCAAGTCTGGCGCGCCTAGATTTATACTAGGAAGGCCTACCTACGGGCACAACCAGCCGAAGGTTGTTCCGGGCCCCATGATAGAAGCGCCCCCTACACAGCCTGTTGGTTCGTTACTTGCTCCGGCGCACACACGGGGGATTGGTGGCGTTGTTCCGCCGGGTTTGAATGGTGCAACACATGTGCACTCTGCCCCCACTCTTCTGCTGCCCTCTTCTCGGGCTGGCCCCGGGGTTGGATTGGTCGGGCCTGGTCCTCAAACCAGTAAACCGTTCCTAAACTCCTCTGGATCAGGAGGTCATAGGCCATCCCCACTATTCCCCTCACACGCTTCACGGGAAATGCGCCACCCAATTGCCAACCAGACCGTGCTATATAGCCAAAAGCCTATACCCTCCGAGGAATTCCGTGCTGATGCCTCATCTTTGCAAAAGGACGTTGAAGCTCAACGCAGTACAGAGGCGAGGTTGGACGGCGAAGATCGACACGATGACCATCCCAGAGCACCTGAACCCATACCTGTGACAGAGTTTTCAGAGTCTGTGTTCTCGGGCTCTCGCCCTGGGCCTAGTCCGTACCCAAGGGAAACCACAGAGCCGCTGCTCCCCGGAGCATTCCGTCCTGAACGTGAGATAGACCAATTGGAACAAAATGCCTTTGCCCATTCCCCACCTACACCCCCACACGGCTGCGACCGGCAAAATCACGAAGGACGGCACGGACATCGGTTCCAGGGGGCTTTGATGAGGGCGCAAGTGGAGAGGAAGACAACGTTCCACCGCTCCCGGAAGTTTCCTCTGCCAAGCGGACGACACGTCGACGGGTGTCACGAGCAAATTCGACCGATGCAGAGGAAGACAACGCGCCTGTGAAACCCCGGCGTAGCTCACGCCTGAGCGCTGCATCGTCCTCATCGGACCATTCGCCGCAAAAGACCAGTGCACCCAAGGCGACAAGAAAAAAACGCGCGTTAGCCGGAAGCTCGGGTACTACTGGTATTGCATCTTCGACCAGGTCGTCGACAAGGAAGAGACGCTAGGATATCAGCTGTCAGTGTGGTACATACAGCATTTAAATGATGATAATTTTGACATTTCTTGCCGGGAGGACGCCCCAAGTCTTCTGATGATGCCTAGGGGAACGTAGTGATGGGCACCACCAATCTTTGACATGTTCAGCAAGGACTAATTCCCCACGATTTCGGCTTGCTGTTGGCTAGATTGACGTTGTGATTCAAATTAACTTCCCCCACGACATCAGCGCTTATCAATAACCCCCTGACGGTGGCTCTGTTTCGGTTACAGTTGCGCTGTATTCAACGTTCTCACGGATGTTCTTTACAGTAAAGACTCCGCACTTGTAATGCTTGTTCGCGGTTCGCCTGGCAACGTTTTCTGATGACCTACGTCGGGCTACATGTTACTGGACAGTGATTCTTTACTTCAGTCTTCGTTTTCTGGGTGGGTCCTCAGCTTGGTTACATCGGTGAATGAGGATCAAGGCGGTACTCGTGTTTGATATGATCCGTTTGTCGGACCAGAGAAGACGTTGCACTCCAGGCACTCTTTTGGGGTTGCAACAGCGCAACAGAGCGCATCCGAGCACTGCTTCTGATGTTGTATGAAAAACCCCCACCTCTGCATGGAAGAAGTATCTATTTCGCCCTTTTACTATCAAATTCCCCTTCTGCTTCCGAGTGATGATGACGGGCGGACATGATATGAACCCACTTCATGTCTCGGCGAACATAGTCGACAAACAGCGTACGAGTTTGCCCTACACCCGAACTTCGTCCCCAGACTCCGCTGATCCCCTATCATACCGTAGGCGTTTTGCAGAAATTCGCTCACACTCTAGGTGGCATATATATGTAAGCCTAGATATACGTGTCTGCGCGCTCCCGGGCCCTCACACTGACATCACCCCTTGTCGAAGATGGGAGTATTTCTCGGCGTTATGGTTCGAGTGGAGTTTCATCTCAAGGAAACGGCCGTATCGATGGACAATATGGGTAAGCAAAACCCATACATTCGACTTCGATGGGAACAACTGAAAACAGGTCTATGGGGTGATACGCCTGGTCACCCTTGTGAACGTGTTGACCAACCTGGTCGAGACCGACTTGAGGAAATCGATAGGCTGCCAGGTATCTGACCAATAATCGGTGGCTCTCACGCGCGCTCATCGGCTCTTCGTGAATAGGGATGGCTATATTTCGAATTCGTGGGCAAGGCTTGATGCCATCATAGATCGCGTAGAATTGACTATGTCCAAATTTCAGATTACGGCATACCTGGCGATGACACTGGCCTCATTGCTCTTGATCCTTAAGATGTGAGCGGATGCGCTCCTTGCTTATCCAGAGCATTTCGGTCGTCGTAACCAAACAGTTTGGAATTAGAGCTGCGATATGGGATAAAAATAAATGGATCCTCGCCGCCTGCATATGCGCGTGGTCGGTAGACATAGCCTTCATAATCCGCTGTACGAGGATTCATGCTACTGTGCCGCCGAAACAGCTCACTTGGAAATACCCTACGTTTTACAGGTATCGTTACAGTACGCATGAATCGATCTCTCTCCCGTCTTCTCTCCGTCCCTCAACCGCCGACAGACCAAAGCACGCTATTCGAGGGCCCTTGAACCTGTGTTCTCGTTGACGGCCGGATGAGCCGAGATGCCACTTTGGCGACTCTCAGCTCGGAAATGATCCTGCTCATCGTTATGCTCGCCGGACTTGTGCGTCAGCGGGCCACTACCTTGGACGTCTTCTCTTCCACCATGTCAGTGCTCGTTTTGATGGTTCGTGGGCTGTCAAGTAGCTGATATGTTGCGATAGGGCTTGATCTGGTTGCTCGTGGCTATATTTGCTCAAGTCCGCTCATCGTAAGTGTTTTACTGTAATTCTAATTTTGTGCTTTTTCTCATGCTCAATATCCTTAGGTTCTCTTGTCCCTAAAGCTAGTGGTGAGTGAAGTTTTATGATAGATCCGCTGTAAATCCTTTACGCCCGATCCAGTACAAGACCTTGGGAATCTAGTGAGTGACTGCGCCATCAGGTTTGACCACTGTCCCCCTAACGGGATCTCCCACTCTCAAAGGTATTTCATTCGTCATCACGTCAGTATTCTTTACTGTATCGGCGCAACGGACCGACTGACGTCTTGTTGACCAAAGTGCTTAGCATGTAAGAAGCTCGGGTTGGCCTGGATGGCATATCCATTCACGTATCATGACAGAGCCATGTGCGTGACTCGCCTGTACCGGAGTCTTAGCTCGATCAAGGACTACCAACGGTGAGTCCCATCATGGGCCTTGTCACATTTTTTGTTACTCAATTGTAAGTCATGTTTAGTCGCCCGAAAAGCCTGAACGTGGGTAGCAATGTACCAAACCCCATGGTTTCCGCGTCCAATCTCAATTCAAACGACCGGACACAATCACGTGCAATGGAACGTCTGACCCTCTCGTTTCCGGAGTTGCAGTTGAGCGACGCAAAGGATGGCCCTCTGGAGAAACAGAAATCTACTAGTATGGTTGCGTTCGGACACAATGTAGTATGACAGCAACAATACTGTATAGTATTCTAGTATACTAGGATCGTGTGGACGATTTATTATTTAGCGGTCGGCTGCTGGGCAGCTCCCCTCTCTTGTAGTCGATCAGTGAGCGACGCGTCAGCGGCATTCGCTGCAGGTATCTCGAGCTTGTTGCTACCTTCCTTTCGTACAATTCTCGTTTCTCCCTTGAAGCCGATGTAGTATATCCGAGAACTGTCCCCACCTACGGAGTTACTCTGCACATGGATTCGTTAGACGGAACTCCGACGCGAATGTGATTGTAGGATATTTGCGGGTCACGTACGAAAAACAAGGAGAGACTGTTGATACTTGAGAAGGCAGCCTTTCGGAGTGGGTATTCAGTGACGCCCGTCTCTCCCTCAAGTAGAGAGATGTTCAAGGATGGCTGGACGTCGTCCGCCTCCGAAAAGTCGATTATGGTCGCACGATTGGCATAGACGCGCAAACGTCGCGGAGTAACCTCACCCCTGCCTGGTCCGGTGAATACTGTACAATACAGGGGGGAAAGGGATTGAACACGCACCGAGCTTCAGCAAGACGGACTTTATTCGGACGTTCTGCGCGAACGGGATGTGTATGACCAGCTATATGGAAAAAGGCGAGTCAGCCAACATTCGAGGGGATTGAGCCTAATGTTTTGTCGGACTTGGTCGTCGACATTAGATTCTGCAAACTTTTCCGTGGTCTCGCGCTCATCCCAAGGCTTTATCGTTTCCTTTGCATCCTCTGGAACTGTCAGATTCAACCCGTGCACGCTTCCTCGGAGCGATTGTCAACCTGTTCGATGAAGAGGATCGTGCAAGACGTGCGCTCACTTGTCCCTATCAATTACGCCGTAAAGGTTGTCTGTATTGCTGCCCACTATCTGAGATGCATTAGAGTTTGGTTCTGGTTCCATGATCGCGTTTGCCAGGAGTAACACTCAAACAGGATAAGGAGGTAGTTGCCCAAAAAATAATTAATTAGTAAATTAAAAGCCCGCCAGTTCTGCTCGTAGACAACAACGATGAACAGGCTCACAAGGCAGCCAGTATCGTGCTCTCGTCTGCTGGTAAAGTCAACTCAACGACTTCACAATTCTCATGCCCGCTGCCTACTCCTACGAGCCTACTCTTCCGAGGCACCTCCCTCACACGCGTCTGGTCAGACCCCAACTGACGGTGTGCCAGCATCGACACCGGTAAACGGCGGGACCCTCCCGACGCCACGGCGGCGGTCAAAAAGGCGAACGAGAGCGCCCTCCAAAATCGTCAATAACCTCCCCTTCCCTGACATCTCCGAGCACATTCCTCTCCTCGACCAAGCCGACCAGAGAGTGATCCCCCCGTCAAAGATTTCCCCGTTCGGAGGCCGCGTGGTCGTTCGCAACGACCCAAATATGTTCACCCCAGATGCCGCAGATGCCGCAGATGCTGACGGCATGGCGGAGGCCGCGCGGGAGGACGGCTGGGAGGAGGATGAAGACGAAGAGTTTCGAGACGGCGAGGACGAGCACGCGCCCGTTTTGCCGCTCGGTCGGCCAGAGCTCGAGAAGCTCTACCGCTTCCCTCTCCTCATGCGGCGCGTGACGCAGCAGACGGGCAAGGGGAAGATCCACCGCCGCGGCGTGCTCGTCGTCGTCGGCAACGGGGACGGGCTCGTGGGCTATGGAGAGGCAAAGCACGACGACCCCTCGCGCGCGACGAACCGGGCCTTTGCGATGGCCGTGCGCAACATGGACTATGTGGACCGGTTCGAGGGCCGGACGATATGGACGGAGATGGCGAGCAAGCTCGGCGCGACGCGCATCATCCTTCGCCCGCGGCCCGTCGGATTTGGCCTGCACTGCAACCCCAATATCCACCAGGTCCTCAAGGCTGCCGGGATCAAGGACATATCCGCCAAAGTCTGGGGATCGCGCAATCCCCTCAACGTCATAAAACTGCTGTTTCGCATGCTCCACGCGGGTAATGCGCCCCTCGCCATGGGTAACGGCATTGGTGGACCTGGGCGTAAACTTGACAAGGGTTCAGGAGTCCGTGGGAAGCTGGAGATCGAGCGTGAGCGAGGCAGGAAGCTCCTCAACCTTAGGACTCGATGATCGATCTGTTCATGTCACTTTGCAATCATCACACCCTATTATTCACCTGCCGCCGTAAACGGTCTTCCAGTACGGAATGTATTCCCCCGTGCTTGTCATAAAACTATGATGGTACATAATACATAGATGGGTTGGAGGGTTGTTTTTCTACGGTGAATGTGATGCCGCGAGGGGTGTTTCAAGCAAGCCATGCAGCAATGTTCTGTGGAAAATAAACAGTTGTATGCTCGAGCGTTGTTACATGAGTATTCTGTTAGGGATAAAAGCCGAATTGATAAATAGGGTGTTGAATGTATTCCACCCGCAGCGATCTACGCTGCGGCGGCTGCGAAAAATCTACCAGAGAGCCAGTCCCGTGCGGATCGTAAGGGTAGACGATGACGCCGGCGTCCACGTGTGTGCTCCTGCGCTGGACTGGGCTGTTGTGAAGCGAATTCGGCACCTGCCGATTTTCGGTGAGGGGAACAGGGGAGAGGGGGAAATACACTAGGTGAGGAGGGCGCCGAACGTCGTGCGGGGACGATCGGCGAGGAAGAAGGGTGGCGAGGGGGGAAGGCGAACCTGATGGGATTGAAAAAACTTGAGGAGCGTGGCTTCCTCCGGGCATGGGTAGGGGAGGGAGGGGACTGAAATGGTGTGGTGGTCGCGGGGGAGGACTTGAGGGGTACGAGAGGAAAGGGCAGTCCGTGTCGGGGGCCCTGCGGTGCCTGCGGTTGTGGCACTGGTGGCATCATCCCGTAAAAATCCGGCCATGACTTGCCATTGACTGGCGAGTGACCGATCATCGTATGCTCCTGCTCCGTGGGGCTAAAATCCATCGAGGAAACGTTGACTAGATCCTCCTCGGCACGAGTACGCTCGTCAAACGTCGAGGCGCGCGTCCAGCTCATCGAGTCGCGGAGGCGTTCGTCGTCCTCCTCGTCAAAGTTGCTGATCCCCACCTCAAACGCAGACGGTGCCGCGTAGGAGGGTTTAGAAACAGACACCGAACTTGAGAGAAGAAAGATGAGAATGCCTCGGGGGACTCCAGCGCCGTGTGCATCGTGGTAGAATCTACGGAGCGCATGATGATGCTCCCTTCGTATAGTTCGCTGGCGGTTGAAATGGAAAGAGCCTCGGGCTTGAGCCGCTCGGAGCCATCGACATACGTTGACTCCTCGTCCCCCGTGGACACGTATGGGCCAGACAGTGCTGGAGAGTACATCGAGCGTGAAGACGAGGGCGTCCGCTGGTCGTCGTAAGTTAGGAAACTTGCCGAACCTTGCGACGGCGTGTCGGCACGAAGGCCCGAGTCCGCGCCCCAGGTCGCCCCTGACGCTGGGTAAGGCACCCATGAACTGCTGTCCCCCCGCGATGGCACAGCGAAGACTATATCGGTGCTGGATTCTCTGCTCCAAGCGGACCTCGGTTCCGGCTGCTGCTCCTCGTGTGGTGGCAAGTCGAAGCCATCGTCTTCGGGCTGAGATCCGCCAGTGATGTCGATACCAGCCTCCCATGAACACCTTGCCATGCTACCCTCGAACACGACGTCATCCGCGTAGAACGTTGTTACCCCTTTGATCGCGCGCCGTAATTCAGTGATGCTGATGCGGTTACGCCAGTCGATGTCAAGTGTCCGTAGAAGGATGTCGTTCACCTCTGCTGAAATCGGAAGAACGCTAGGGAGGAAGTTCGCGGGATTTTGCAAGTACGCCTGAAATGTTGGATCCGAGGCCGAGGCAGATTTCCACGGGTTGCGCCCAGTAATGAGATTGAGGAGAATAATACCGAGCGACCAAATGTCATTGAAGGGCGGTGAATACGTCCCACTGAGGGCAAAGCTTCCACCCTGACATTCTTGAGTACTCATTAGTACGTCTTGATGAGATACAAAGATAACGACGGTGACGTACCAGGACTCATGTGGTACACGCTGCCGGTCCGGAACTCCTCGCTGACTTTCTCAGTGGTGGCCAGTCCAAAATCCGTGATCGCAAGCCGCAGGCCCCCGTTAAAGCAGAGCACGTTCTCCGGCTTGAGATCACGGTGGTAGATGCCCAGGGAATGGCAGTAATTGACCGCATCGAGCAGCTGGAGGAAAACGTGTTTGATCAGGTCATCTCGACCAAGATAACGTCGCTTTTGCAGGATCTGGCCGAACAGATCACCATCTGGGCAGAGATCCATAACGATGAAGGTGCAGTCTTCCTCTTCAACGACACGATGAAGTGTGACGACATTCGGATGGACTGACGCAAGTTGGTGAAGGGCAATCTCTTGCATGTGAAGGCGTCGTTGGCGTCCGGCGTTTCGTGTCGGCGTGTGAAGAAGGCATTTGACGGCGTAGGATGGACCATCGAGGGTACCAGAGCGAATGTCGACCGCGCGATAAACGACTCCATAACCACCATGACCCAAGATACTCACGAGTTCGAGGGTACCATTGTCGATGAGAGTGCCGATAGCAGGGGGGCGAGGAAGGTAGTTGGACGCCATACTGCCAGGAAGGGTCTGCAAGACCTTCAAGAGGTATATTTAGGGGGGGAGGGGGGTGTGGGTGATGCCTTACGGCGAGAGAAGGAGTCGAGGAGCCGGGGGGATGATGCAAGAAAGGCCTGAAGGCCTGGCACTTTTACGTGGGCGGTGGGTGCCGTGCGGCATGAGGGCGATTGCGGCGTGTGTGCCAACATGAGCCAACCACGTTTCTTTGCACAAGTAACCAAAACTTCCAGCGGCGTGTTCTATTGAATCTAGACTTCCGGATCTGACTATAGCTGACAGAATTGAGATTGCCGGGCCATTAGAGACGCCAAGATCGACCTTAGGAGAGCCCCCAGGCACATCCTTGCCCTGTGGAGGCAAACACCCCTCTGTGACAATCAACTAATCATTTTATACCATCAGAGGACTTGCTACTGACACGAGTCGGAAGAATGTTAAGGCTGTGGTACGCCTACAAGACGTGTCCCCGCCGTGTTGTCAAGAAAAGAATAAATTTGCCCAAGACGCCGAGGTAAGGGGTTCAGTGTGGAAGCCCGGATTGAGAGTGCCGCAGCAGTGTATCCGCTCGCCGCCGATCGTACCCTTGGGAATGTGACTCAATATTCGTCCTCAGCAGGCGGTTTAGGTTGTTGGCTTCGATCAGCGCGCCCCATGAACAGCGCACCCTAAAACTGAGCTCTACAGTCCTGGGTCAATGCCGGCTATTCATCAATCCGTAGGATTAATTGAACCCAATTTTGGCTTGAATGGTATATCACTAAACGTCATTGCATAGTCATGAGAGACAAGTAGGGTTGACTCATACCGGCAGTGTGTAGCTGAGTTGCAGTGTGCCGCCACAATGCTCCCTGTCTCGACCCGACAATAGCCTTCGGGGGCCGGTAAAATGGATTTGGAAGAGTGACCCGATGCTCCACAACTTCGGAAAGTGGATATCGGTGGTGATTAGGTTTCTCCTTAGGCGCTGCATCCGCCCACTAGGCAAGGTTGTGCTCCATTACGAAAGAGAGCACGAGGTGACAGCACTGCGATGGGCGATAAGGGATCCGACGTCACACCGACATCTCGGAGGGTCACAAATCAAGTTGACTAGACCATAATGAAAGTGTTGGGCGTGGTGAACACGTTCCCGTCCTCGGACTCGGATCCACACCCTTTAGTCGTACACGTGACACGAACGCGTGTCACGCGTCGAGGTGCAATCGACTTCCAAAAAAGGACATGGACTGGTTGTTCGGAGTTTGAACCGAGGCAAGCTGTTAAAGGGCCGGGCCTGGGCGGGGCAATCCTCACCTCCTCATCGTGTTCGTTCACTCGCGTGTGCTATCATCACAGCCTCTTTTTTTTTCTCACCCTGATCTCCGGCACCGCCTCCTCTCCAACATCACCTGCTATTCGGTCCTTCCTTACCACGCGCAACTCACGTCAAGTTTCACGAACTATCTATCCCCAAACCGTTACGAACTCAACATGGCTACTCGCACATTTGTAGTCTTTCAAGATGACCCATCCGAACCCTTGCCCACTATCAAGACTGACGTATCGCCCTCCCCCGCTCTTATTGAACCTACCATTCTTGGCATCTCTTCTATCCCCGTGACCACTGCTGAGAAAGAGAACCTTCATCCCGTAACGGGCGCTCGTTCCGCAGCCGCGGATTCCCAATCAAAGAAGCGAAAGAATGGTATTCTTGCTACCAAGTTGCACATCCCTTCGACTACCAAGAAGCCGCGAGACTTGACTTTAGACTGCAGGAAACGCAAGACTACCACGCCGTCCTCGTCCAAAACTTCCAACGGCGGTAGAGTCATTAGTTCAGGAGCATTGAACCTCTCCAGAGTTGAGGAGATCGTAGAACATGAACGGCCTTGTCAGGACAAGGTCACGCAAGCTGAAGTCGACTCCAAATGCTATGACCTGACCGTTTCTCCTCTCGCCGATGTTTCACACGCTTTCGATCAAGTATCCCTTTCCTCTGCTGAATCACGACCCGGCGTTTCTCGCATACTTTCTTCCAAGGTAAAAGCGTGCCTGTTGTCATTCTCCCACATTTGACATATTTCGACAGAAGGCAAGTCTTAATGAAGACAGCGGGATTTCCTCATCCAAGCCATTGGCGGGCTCAGTCTCACCAAAAATGGCTGACACTGCTAGTCAAGAGGCCTTCTTCTCGACCCCAGAACGGAAACAGATTTACGCTGCCTTTACGTTCACGTCTCCATCACCATCATCCAAGCCTTGCGTATCTACCCACCTCGACGTTTTTGGAGACATCAAATTCGACTTCTAACCCTCGCGCTCATCAATCGTAACCAATACGCTGATATTTACGGCCGCTCAATGACCGCAAGATTATTCACACACCGTACTGAAATCGTGCATTTCCTTTGGAATGGGACTCGGTCGCATACTGCTATGTTGCACAGTGTTTTCCCGTCACTTCTACTCTCCCCCCTCTCTCATTGAAACCCCGGCCTGGAGCACTCATTTATTTATTATCATCTTGTGATTGCATCTATATCACATTTCTTCTAATCTCTTACCCTTGTCGTTTCACCATATGATGAAACACGTATCCTTTCCACTATCGGCGCCGTGTGCCTTAAGTATTCACTGCCCGTTGACAAGCTATGTATATTGTTCACGATACAGTGAGGGGTTTTCCAGAACATGACTGATGGCTTGCTACTACTAGATGTCTGGATAGAAAACTGTCCAAAACAGGAAGGTGAGTAGGTTCGTTTATCTCGGCCTGACGACCTTCGAAGGCTCGACATGTAAAATCCCCACGATCTCACTTCCTCGCCGAAATTTTTGGCACTTGAATCATCCGTTCAGTTGTTACCATGGACATCTATGGGCTCCTATTCCGCATCACAAGTTCGTCAACCAGGTCGCAACGCCTGCTCACAGCATCAATTTCTCCATTTGTATGGCGCCTGTTTCCGTCTTAACTCCCAACTTGTAGAGTGAGGACTGTTGTTTTAAGATGTGAGAAACAGACGTGGGACACAACGATCTTGTGGCATTGTACGTGTACTATTGGACTCGACTCGAACAATTATTAATAACTCATGGATCGAGTATACAGCTGTTGGATGCACTGTCAGTGATACAGAATGGTGGCAGGCATTGACCTGCGTCTGGGTCGGATACGGCATAGCTGCGCCATTCATGTGGCTAATTTCCGTCCTGAGTCGATCTTTCATGTCATGTTCCTCCGTGGTTACCCGCGCCTCATCTGGGCAGCTTGTGGTGTGTCTTTATCAGGGGCAATGGCATGGTAGGCCACATCATATCACGATCTAAGCATGATGCAGGCACCCTTTGATAACATGAGACTGACAGGCTCGCCTTGGACTTTGGTATGGTGTCCGGGCCAGTATTGGCGAAGAGTTCATGAAGGTATCATTACAGTCGATACGGCCGAGCACGGCTGCGCGAGCAACATCCGTCAGCTTTGTGAATACGAGAAGTGCAATGTGCACTGCGATGGACTGATGGGCTTCTCGCAACGAACTCGATGCCCCACATCATTGACAGAGACTGTTTGTGTTTCCTTTTCTGGCTCATCTCCCTCAGCAATCCGGTTCCCCATCCACCAAATGTAAGTTGCCCCACGATCTCAATACGCCGTCCACATGATCATGATTTGACTGACGTGGTTTTTTTTTCGATACTACAGTAACTACTAGTCGGCACCTCTTCACCCCCTCAAGGCCCCGGCCGTGCGTAGTTCGCGCCAATTGCCGGAATGACATTCTTTATCTGGTGGGGGGAGGGGGGGATCGTGTACGAGGCCAAAAGGCGCGTCGGATATTCGTCCACCCGCCTTCCGCATTGCAAGGAGGCCGATATTAGGTGCCAGCCAGCCTTCATGTGCTGCGTTTAGTAATGAGGCCACGCGTGTCACGTACGTCGTACGCGACCGCTCTATTTTTAGAGGAACGCGTCCTCCCCTCACCTTACGGGTTTGCTGACTGTAACCTGTGCGCCGCACCGCAGCAACGCGCTGGATTTCGCGTACGTATCGCGCGATCACTTCTTGCTGCCGGCCTCCTGCAGCTCACTGCCAGCTCCTCGTCGCCGGCCCTTTTACGTCCTCCTCCATGTCAGCTTCATAAGGATTTCAGTGAGCTCCCTTATCTTCGCATGATGTTCATCTTCGGCGATCCAGTACGAGTTCCCCCGTCTCGTTGAACCTCGTTTCTTGACGACAACCCCATAGCCTCGATCACATACCGCTCCCCGCTGTTGATGGTCGGTCCCCACCAGGCGCGGTTCATTTCGATGGCGTTTAGTGTTCTTTTTTTGATGGGACGGTGGCCTGCGCTCGTACAGCCCAGCCTGATACCGAAAGTTCGGGTGGGTGCACTTTCGTCCAGTAAGCCGCAAGGAAGCGTAGTTCCCTGCCGACTCCATCCCAGCCGGCCTGACCTCACCGCTTTGTTGCCTCGTTTGATTGTGCGTACGAACCATTGGCGTATAAACCCCGTTAACCCCCTCCCCCGCACACAGAACATTCTCAGGGGAGGCTGTGTGGCGGCGATTGTGGGGTTTGGTGTATTTCCATAGAAGTTGTTCCAGAAAAGCAATCGCCTCACCTCATACCCTTACTGCACAACTCCGTGTTCCTGAGTTCGATTGTGGGCGTGATAGTGCGGCTCGATTGTGCCCTCTCTCCCCCTTTCCCTCGGACACATGACCGACAACGGCCATTTTACCTCTCTCCCGGATCACAGATACTTCTTCTTTTGTTCGAAGGGAGCTACTATCGCATTTCGAACCCGTACAACTCTGGCAGCCACGGCTGGAATTACTACGTCTGGCGTAACCAGCGGTCTATTCCCACTGGCAGAACTACATCATAGGGCCTTTCCTTTTGTTTGTTTTTGTTTTTGGCCCTGGGCAAAGTACTGAACGCCATTCCTGCACAACGCGTACGCTGCATACATTGCTAGTCAACGTGGTCGGCTTCGCAGGTGCTAATATGCGTTCCGTGCTCCCACCACGTGGCCCCAAACGCAGCTGGTCCCACGGACCGTCTCGCCGCGAAGTGTATCGTTCACAGGGTCCGGCGTACATAACATTCTCCCCACCGGGCTGTTTCATGCATTTCAAAAGGTCGATCTCTCCGAGGAGGGAGTTTCCGGGTGATGAGCGCGAGGAAGGGGAAAGTGCCGAGCGCGACTAGGAGTCAACTCTGAGAGCAAGGAGGGCGACGGGCGTGCGGGGGCGTGTAGGGCCGTCTCCACGAGGGCTGTGCAGACGGGCAAGTGCGCTTGTACGACGTTCATTTATTAGCAGAAAGAGCGCAATGAGACAGCCTAACAGCTGAAAACAGACTTCCTAGCGAGTAATCGAGACAGCGAACCTACGTTCTACGTACTCTCGTCCCCATAGCCACTCTGTGTTTCTTCTCCCGCGTATCCTCGGCATAGTTCTCGTAAAAATTGTTGGGGTCACGTTCCTCGTACGCTCCTTCACCCTCGCCGTGTGTACGACCCGGGCCATCCCAGAAATGGTATGCCTGGCTGTGTACGCCATAGGAGGCAGGCACGACTTCGATTAGATCTCCGCGCGCAACCTCGATTGCAGGTATCTCGGAGGGCGGCAAACCGATCAAGTATGCCAGCAAACAGCGGATGACGGATGCGTGCCCAATAATCAGCAGGTCTTCTTGCTCACGCTCCAATTCAATTAACGTCGGTTCCAATCGGACTTCAGGGACGAGGCGGAGTTCGGTGGGAGGTTATCCAACGACAGATGCAAGCGTGAAAAAAACAGACGGAAATAAAGTACGTACCACTGAGATCATGGTAGCTTTCCGCACGCGGCGCACGGAAAGAATAGGGATCTTTGAGGAAGCGCTCCCACTCCTCGGGGTATTCTCGCTTGGCGTCTGCTACGGTGAGTCCATCCCAGACACCAGGGTTGATTTCGGACATTTGTGGCTTCTCTATAACCTTGACTTTGCATTGAGCACCCCCTGGGTGCTTAGGGTCAGCCGCCGCTGAGAACGGCCACGCGGTGTGGTGCGAACGGCGACGGGCAGATGTCCATATCTGGATAAATATTGAGCCGAAGACCCAGATGATGACGAGGCGGACGAACGGACCACTAGACGGCTCGTTTTGGGGTCAAGTCCACGTTCCTTCAATGCCTTTGCGCGACGCTCAAGGACGAAGTCTTTCAATCGGGCGGCATATTCCCATCCGATCTCTGAGAGATCAGCATCAATTTTATAGGAATGCTCATGCAGCGAGTGCCCGGACTAAAAAAACCCGTGTAAGCAAGGCGTAGGGAAAGCGCCTAAAACCATACGCGTGCAAAGTAGATGGTGCGATATCGATTGTGAATGTTCATCAAGAAGAAAATGATCCTTGACTGAACAAGATAAGGCCTAGGCATGGAACGAGTTGGATTTGTTTACCTGTACGTAGCCTCGGACATTCTAAGAACGTCAACGTGAGCAAGTGGAGAAGGGAGTGGAGCATGGAATGAACTCACATTGACCATGATCTTCTCGCCAACCTAAGTCTGACTATGAGTGGAAGAAAGATGCCACGAGCAGCGCATTGAAAACACACATTAATGATCCGGATGGAAGCCACATCGAGCTCATCCACTGTTTCGTAGTGCTTTTCATGGTCCCTTATACGGCTGTAGTAATCTTGCACAGCCAGGTTTGGATCCCAGCCACGGTACTGAATCACGGTATCAATGGGAGCATCAAGAGAAGAAAACGGGACGGGACGTGCATCCGGTGAAGAGATCTTCACACTACGTATATTACGTTCTATAATCGCAGGGTCGTCACAGATCGATTCTGCCAAGGAAAGGTCAGGGAAAAGGAGAGCAATGAAACCAAACGCAGTAGTGACAACCTAGGATCACAACGTGTATGCCCTCCTTGCCAAACTTCTCCGCCACTCTTTTCCGTTGTTCACGGCGCCCGTTATTTGCGTCGTAGATAACGCACTGCCCCCCTTCATTGAAAAAGTTCCAGATTAGCTGCTCACAGCCGTCCAGAACCTTCTGGCGCAATTCTATGGTCTCAGGGCTCTTCTCCCCTAGGTTTGGTGGCGTAAACATAGTGCAACGCCCGTGATCGATCGACCACGCACCTAGTGTGAAATAGTCAGGGGGGAGCTTCTGAGCACCCCCTAACGTCTTTCGCCTGTAGTCACCGAGAGAGATAACTTGTGTCTTTATCCCAGCCCATCGAAGATACCGTTCGAGAGCCCTAGAAATGTGGGTCTTTCCACGAGCAGGAAGTCCGACTGTGACTACTAGGATCTTCCCTGCGTGGAAAAGGAGCCCAGATGCGGTTGTGTAGAGTGGTGCTACCATCGCTGCGATTGATAACGACGAACACGGGAAGTGTCAGGTCTATTTGCCCTAACCCCACTCCAGGGGCACATCTCCCGAGGACCCAAGGATACAACTGATTCTACCACATCTCAAATCTCCTACTATGCATCAGAATATACACTACGAAACGTGTCCCAAACATATACGAAGTTTTATACGCACGCATGGGCCAGCGTCGTGGTATCAACAACGTACAGCTGGTTTGGCGGGAATTAATAAGATCAGCAACGCCTGTAAATGGCATACAGCAGACAATTCGAACGGAGAAGGACCCAAGCGTGCTCTCTTGAGTCTATGCGTCGTCCGTAACGGATGCCCGGTATTCCTCCATCTCTTGGTCTAACTGAGCAAGAGATTTCTTGACGCGCTTGGGACCTTTTTTGGTGCGCTTTCGAGGGGCCGAGACAACAATAGGGATCGCACTTCTCTTCTTCGCTGGATGCTGTCTGATGGTGATGAGTAACGTAAGCTCTCGCCGTCAAACGGCGTGCACTCGCAAAATGCAGCATCAACCGGAGACATACGGGGGTTGCGTAGTAGCGGCATTGTTGTTTGGCACCTTTACCGAGGCCACTCGTGTATGAGGACCAGCAATACGGGATAGTAGAGAAGGAGGGGTGTTGGGCTGCTCATTTGTCGTCTGTGGTGAGAGTTCGTCGCTGTCTGTCACTAATTCGATTTTGAGTTTGTGCTCTAGGTTTGGTGATGCCTAGTCAGTGGCAGAAGTAAACAGTGGAGAAGGACGTACTCCCGTCGATCACCTTGCCATCGTACTTTGAACGTGCGACCCCAGCATCGGCTGGACGGTGGAAAGTGATTATGGCCATTCCTTTCGATCGCGCTTGGTTGTTGTAGATGATGAACATGTCCTTGACAGGTCCAACTGTTCTCTTGAATAGCTCCTACAAGTAATGAGGGTATTGTGTATAGAGGGAAGTAGTTATATGCCCACCTCGACCTCGGTCTCGGCCACATCCATAGGCAAGTTACTAAGTAACATTTTACTTCCCCGCTGCAAAGCCTTTTTCGAAAGAGGTGATGTGCTTCCATTGGCAGCAGGACTACCTGTCCCGTTCGACGTCCGCCAAGCAGGAGCAACTTGACTGGCACTTGTTCCTATGAGCTGACGCTTTGTCCCGTGGTAGGCGCTCAGCCGCGCCGAGCCTGTTTTCGTCTGTCCACTCATTGAAACTTGAGGGGAGATATTGCGACCCAAATAGAGAGAATGGTAGGTGGAGAGGAATGAATAAGTGGCTGTGTTCATGTGACTGAGACGAGCACATGACCGATTGACGTGTAAGTTACTACAGTCAGCAGCGCTCGTATGCGTCTCTTATTACCAACCACCACCTCTCTCCCAACAGACCAATTAGTAGGTGGCAGGCAACTCAGTACGATGGTCGCTCATATGTTCCCTCAGATTGTTCACAGATACACAAATGGTTCCTCTTACCTATTGTTACTAGCGTCATGTATGGATCCTGATGTCTATGTAGGCTGACACAGAGCAGACTTACAAATTCGACGTCAAGGTAACGTTGATATACCTATGGCATTCCTATATCCCTTAGCATCCATAGATGACTTGCGGCGGCTGCTCCGGTGCCGTGACACGCGCTCTCCAGAAGGCCCAGGCGAATGGCCCTGGCAGTAAGCACTATACTCTCCTCAGGTTGATGATAGCTCACTTTGTGCCAGTCTCCTCCTACAATGTTAACCTTGACACCCAGGAAGTTCTCGTCATGGAACCATTCCTTACGATGATGTCCTCGCCGTTATCAAGAAAACTGGCAAGGAGGTTAGCATTATTGGACACCCTTGGAAAGTTCTCCTGATCTCCTGATATGATCTTTAGGTTCGCTCTGGGGAAGTTGTCCCCAAGGAGGTTGTCCCAGAGAAGGCTGTTCCCGAGAAAGTTGTACCTGTTGAAGTTGTCAACTAGTCAAAGATAGAAGACCTAAGCAATTACCTTTGTACTGATTGTGGTTGTCCGAAGTGAGACGTCTCCGTGTCAGCGTGGCAGTTTGATCTGCGGTCATGGCCATGGTCCGACGGAGTTCCGACGGTCGTGGACAGCTACTCGTTGATCCGAGGTTTAGACGCGAAAACTGAGCCGCAATTTCCCTCCGCTGTCTCTACTCGCCGATAGTCACCTACCTGCCAATCGAGCCTCGAAAGCGACGGCGGTTTATGCGGGACCCAGACAATGCTCTTGAACACGTCATATGGCATGTCCGCTGTCTCATGACTGTCTGACATAGTCGCCCCGCCAATATCAGTTCATCCCCGTGGACATCCTTAATAACGTAATTTACGACTCGGAGGCCACTCGTCGCTTCTGCTCGCTTTACCGGGCTCCCCGTCCAGTTCTTAGTTCTTCCAGAAATTCCTCTTACTTTCCCCATTTAGCTGCAAGCTGTACATTGGGTAATTCCCAGGCCCCATTACCGCCTTCCTCGTTCATCATTCTAACGGATGGATATTGGTGTGGTTTCCACTAGGTTGGTTTGTTCTCGCCACTCTACGAGCAGAAATGCATCTATCAGGTTGGGTGGCAGGACGCTTTTGCGCCACCATTTATCACCGCACTCGACGGCTTTTTTAGCTTTACTATGGGAAGTTGGTAATCAAGTCAATTCATGGCTAAGCCACCCGGAATGGTCGTAGGGGTGCTTGTCGAAGGCCATCAAGTAAGCTGGACTATTCCGAATGCCTCGATATCATTGTCGATTTTATCATGGGGTGCGTGCTTACTCTTCTTTATCTCTGCCCTAGTAACGCCCTCCCCCCGTCGTGCAGCGGTCCCATTGTACCTCACTCACAGGTGTTGTTTTTGCAGGATTTGCGTCATCACCATGACTCGTCTAAAAGGAATAATAATTAACGGACCAAGCGAGATCTGAGTGGTGGGTGTTTTATCAGCGCTGTTCGGATCACTGTCGCATCGCGCAAGTTCGCACCAAACCGCATATCTGGCGAACTGTTCTAGACATCACCTTAAACGCCACCTAAGGATGTGCCCCACCTGTGCATCTCTACACAGGTGTTGATTCGCAGTCGATGCTCTTCGAGCCAGAGAGTATCTGGTTCACGGCTTTGGCTGATGCGCGATGAGAAAATATAGATGGATCCGAAGGTTGGGGCAGTACAGAAAGGTATTTCAAAATCGTCTTGATGAAATCACCTGTCAGGGAAATTTCCATGATGAGCCAACTGATGAACAGGTGAGCAGTGAGCCGCGGGTAACCGTCGCGTGCTCAGTTGATCCTTGTTTTTCATTCCTCTAGTGAGAAAATTGGATCCTTCGCTATTCATCAATTGGCCATCGTCGTCATTCATTTTCCGTAGACATGGTGACCACTCCTCTCGTGTGGCCTTTTTCGCCAGTTGGATCAAGCAACGGATGCTCAAGCGACCATCACCTTCCACAGCCTCCACACCCGTCATGATTTTTCGGGTCTAATTTGCCACTCGTTGACGGTAGTTGAGAATGAGCTGTGCTGTCTTGACAGCATTCGTACTGTTCACTGTCGCCTGGAAATGTGGCGTCATCCAGGAAGACGATACCGGAGTGCCATCTTCAACTACGGCAAGCTTTCACATATCAAGGGTTTTCCATTCAAGTTGATGGCCCAACGTTCAGAACGTCTCCCTGCCAGTGAATACGAAGGTGTTAAATACAAAAATGGCGGTGACAAGGTAAGTCGTTCATTTTCGTAGGTGTGGGCTCAACTGACTGATGGTGACCTCGTCACGGTAGCCTCTCTATCCAGAAATAATTCTCCGGTACGTGGTAGTGACAAAGCCCGGACTTTATCAGATACGGAAGCCGTTCATATCGGTCCAAGACAGTCAATCATGATTGTCCCTCCAGATCAACAATCGGGTAATTTTTGCTACAATGCTGTATGCCTGACTTCTATGTGTACGTTCCGCGACATTGAATGGCAAGCTATTCATCTTCGTTTTACGCTGCGACGTTTATTTTGTCAAAATACCTGGCAGTCAAAGAGAAGTTATTTTTGGCGATGTCTTCATTTAGCAAACGAATGGCGCAAGGAATGGCGTGTCTTACTGACCGAGCTCTCGACTCATGATCGGCATTTTAGTTGATAAACGTGCGCGCCACATGATGACTGTTGAACAAGCATCTCTCGCGCTATCTATTCCATCCCTGGGATTAGTAGAATTGCCCCAGGTGGCTTGGTGGGCCATCCTCTGGCACTGTGGAGAGGCCGCATCAAGGTACTGTTGGGCTTGATTTGCTTTCCCCTCTCCGACCATCAGTTGTCCTTTCCACTGCCCATCTCATGTTATCCGTTAAAATCAGCTCGTCGGTGTCAAGTTACTGCCTACTGTATGCAAGCTCCCGCTGAGTTAATTTCAGTCATCCTTCAAGCTACCTTCTTTGAACCTTTGCAACCCACAGTTTAAGACAGCGGTGCTGGCGCCCTTGCTCTCTGCGGCCATCCGTTGCCGGACCAAGGACGACGGGTGGCGGTGATAATCCACTAGGTACTAATGGCGAACTGTGACTCGTAGAAAATAAGGCCATATACCTGAACTAGAAACCGTGCAACTCGGAAAATATACAAGGATCTTGGGACAGGTGGTCGCGAGCCATTTTGATATATGGAGAATCTAGTGTTGTCATTTGAGGTGGAATTAGTTGTACTGTCACTGGGATCGTATGTGGGTGTTTTTGCTCTGGCTGTTAGAATGGATTATCGCGTTCTTCATTCATGAGTGACAAATTAATCGATTGTGTACGATATTGTAGTTCTGGTACAGACGATTGAACGTATTACACACAATCGCAGCTGGGCTGGTCAAGAAGGGGTCCACCGCCCCTTACGCCGACGAGATACTATTTTGTTGTGTCGCCCCATACCGGGGCGATACAATGGTGAATAATGCGCACCTTCATAATATGCATCGCCCATATCGCACTTGAAGAAACAGACTATATTTCTTGTCGAAAAAGCACACTGTATTCAACGACTTGGTTGCCGGGTTGCCCTCTCATCATCGGCACAGGCAAATAGGATCTGAGGGTCTCCGTCATTGATAGTAATGACATCGAGATTTGGATTCTGAATTTGGTGAGTTGTCTCCAACAGGATATCGTGTTCCACATCAGAGTGATCGCTAATGAAAATCATAAAAATCAATCCTGGCCCGAGGTGTGAATTATGTAATCGAACATTAGTGTGCGATATCCCCAGGATATACTGCAGATCCATCACGACTCGTCGACAAACAAACCTCACCAAGTAAATTTACCCTCGGGAGGTCTTCCGAGGGTGGAGTGCTCAGCCTTGACTGATTCTTACTGAGGAGATATCGTAGTATTTTACGATGTCGAAAATTGATTTATCCGGTTATTTTCCGTCCGCCGGATTTACTTATTTGAGATGAAAATGCACTGGCAGGTCAGTGGGTCGAGCTGCTCTCCGCCCTCTCCACCCTTTTCTTTCTCTCCCTCTTTCGTCTTTCATCGTCCCCGTAATTCTATCCATGGACCATCAGGATGCGCAACAGCAACAGAAGGACTTTTACAATGCCCTCATTGCCGAGGTTGGCGCTGACCGCGGGAATGAAACCCACCATCCGTGTATGTATGGTGGCGCCCTGCCTTCGCCCACATCGTCGACTATGTCCCCTTCCAATCCGGTATCCCCAACTCCCCTCTCAACCTCGATCTCGTAACACAACTCATCGGCTTGCAAGGCCAGCAAACTGGCTCAATGAATCAGGGCCAGTATAGCCTCAGCTCGTGCTTGAGCAGCGTCTCAAGCTTAATCAGTTGCAGCAACTGCAGTTACAGAATCAGATCCTTCAGCAGCAAGTAAGTCCGATCCTTCTCACTTCTCCAGCACGTTCACCTTGCGTCGACGCCCTCATCGCCGATACCTGTAGCTCGAATTTTTGAATGGCCAAGGCACCACATCTCCCATTGAGGGCTCGGGCGAGCGTCAGAAACCTCAAAACCCCTACCTTGGTCTTCCTACACCTGGTGAGTGCAGTCTTTGGCTCACTTCATGGGGATGTGAAACTAATATGTCTCAGTCAACTCCGCCGAGTTGCACGCTCAATCCAGTCCAAATCCAGACTATATCTCCCCTATCGCCCTCGGTTATGTCGACGATACCTCGCACTATAGAACCAACAATCAGCCACAGCTCCCTCCAGATATGCACCTCCCCCCTCATCACATGCCGGCCTCGCATGACGCTCGCTCCGCGCCGGCAACATTGTCTTCGACACAACGCCCCCAATGCCCTGCCATCTCCTGGTGATTTGGACTTTGACCTTTCGCCTCTAAGTCCTTGGATGGACGCATATAAACCCGATGCTTCTCAGCACTCCCGCCGTAGTAAGCGTACTGCGTCACCACCTGAGGATGAGCGGGCAAAAGTGGCGCGACAGCGTCCGTCACCCACTCCACGGGTACCATCCACCCCGAACTCCACAAAGCGCGCACGGCGCGGCACGAAATCCGCATCTTCGACTCCGCTTCTGCGCTCGTCACGCGCAGGGGGACAAAAGAATGGCAGTGCCGATGTGCCCGGGGACACGCCGTCACCAGTAGACTTGTCCATGCCGCCACCCGGGCGACCAGTATCTCAGCCCGAGATCAACGCATCATCTTCCTCCGTAAATTGCCCGTCGCAAACTCAACGACTGCAAGTGCTCACAATATAACGCCCGTTACTCCTGCGAGTATCATGAATCTTGGAGGACTTGGCATGAATAGTGGTCTTGCACCCCCAACAAAAGCGACAGCAGGGGCAAATCCGTAGGCCGTGGGAAAGATGCTTCCCATTCAGGTCCTACTACCAAAAAAGGCAGCGGAGTCACACTCGTCAGCCCAAACCTAAAACCCATATTGCCTGGTAATTTGAGCTTTACTACTCCCTCCTCTTCAGCGCTGATTTTCTCGGTGTAGCTGGGAATATGTATTCTAATTCCCTCACCTCTTCGTCCCTACCATCTCCTGTCCTTCGTAAAACGTCGCATAAGGCCGCGGAGCAAAAACGCCGTGACTCGCTGAAGACAACGTTCGACGATCTGCGTATATTACTTCCTCCTATTCCATTGCCGAGTGAAGAAGGCTATCCTGATGAGCCAATTCTACCGGGGGCCATGCCTCCCCGCGGGCCACCTAGAGGCAACACAGATGGACCAAACCGGGGCATCAGCAAGTTACAACTTCTGCGCTGTGGCAATGACTACATCCGCCTTCTCAAAGAAAAGGTTGAAAAACGCGACAACGAGATGGCATTGCTCCGTTCTGAGGTGCGACGCTTGCGTAGTTTTATCAGCGAAGATATCTGGCGAGAGGGCGAAGAAGGTATTGATCTAGAACGCGACGTTGATTTTGGCGAGCTTGGACCCTGGCGTCGGAGTATGAACACATATGACGCCGACGATGGGGAAGAGGATGCAGCGGAGTAACATTACTGATTTTACTTACAGTGACATGTCTGGGCGCTAGTCGCGGTTTGCGTGGGGAGAGGACATGCCTTTCCCTGCGTTGTAACAGTTAGGTATATTCGAAGTTGACAGCAAAGAACTTTTTGTTTGTAACGTCGTGACGACGTATTGTGCAACCTTGCACGGTTTCTTGATAAATCCCCTCTGTGGGATTCCGACGGACTGACCTATTGTCCTGCCCCGTCATCTGCTTCTGAGGGGCACTAACCTCGGTTGTGTTCCGTTTCACCCGTTCTCTTTTTTTGTTCTTCTAACACCAGCCTGATAAGATCTTTCCTAGTCTCTAAGCTCGATGGTTGCTTCCCCCCCTCTTCCCCAAGATATAATAACAGGCAAAACTAGGCTTGGACATGGAATCGGGTACCTTCTTTGCTGATCTTCGGTTCGGAGCGCCCAGATACCTTTGGTCCTGTTCTGGAACTAGGCCTCGCTAGAACTCTCAGTCTATGATCGCGGCTTTATTGATGTCGATGCGCTGTGGCTAAGATATCTACCACTCGGGATGTCTATATGTCCTGATCGTCCAAAACAATGAAAAAAAACGCGGCCAGTGTCTCGGGCGACTATCCTACGTCACGAACGTATCCCCAAGGGTCTTACGCTTGTGGAGACTGCGCTACTCGGATGATACTGTGTCCATTCAGCCTGTCTGAGGCACGGAGGCCGCTTGGCCGTTTGTGCCTTTCTTGGTCATTACGACTTGTGATTCACTCAAATTATATCTTGTACACCACTCCTTTTGACCCGGATACGCATGTCTGCTATGGACCAGCGCCCGTCATATTTACCACGTCTATTGTCAATCGCTTCTCGCGGAGTGTCGCTATTGGTCCGATCGTGGCATTCACGGGGCAGATCCGAGCGGTGACACCGCACGAAGTTATTTTTTAATTTTCCTAGTCATACATACCACCGGACCGCAAGTACTTTCAGCCTACTAGGCAGCACAGCACCACCGCCAGTCATTTCAGCCGGCGCTATATGTCTTTCTCGTGTTACATGCTAGAGGTCACGGTCGTCCTGGGAGGTAAGGCGGGTGAGTGCACACAGTAAGCACATAGAGAGGCGAGAAACGTTCTTTTCCGTGTCTTCCCTTCTCCGTCATATATGTGAGTAAAGTGCGCGGAGGGCTCACGCACAGCTGTCGGCACTGCGTCCGACATATCGCTAGTAACAAGACCAGGACGAACGACTACCACGGATACCTCTCACCCCCAGCTCCGCGGCTTTACGTGTCTCCTCCGCTGGGTGCCAGTGCACCTGTCCCCGAAGCCCGAAGCTGCAATTCACGAACAAGTGAGCCATCATGAATACGCCCGGGAATGAACGTGAGAAGGGCGTCATGTGTGACGCCAACGCCGCATTACATCGCACTACGTTTTACTTGCTCCGTGATGAAAAAACGGTCGTGAAAGGGAAGACATTTCGAAGCGTTGAACTGAAAGAACCGGAGACTTCTTAATTAAATAAAGCCCCTTGGCGTCATGTGGACCAGCATGTCTACTACACCCATTCAGCGAGGCCGAAAGGCGGTATAGGTATCCACGGGTTATCTAATCTGTCGATTACGAAGAAGGAAAAAATATTGCAAACTCGCGAGGCCAAGGGCAAGGAGCGTTTGCGGAGACGCCTTGTAAGCACCCGGAGGTATCTATATGTTGCGGCATTTATGTACTACCAAGTAGACAAGCTTCGACACAGGCAGAAGCCCGATCCTGCTCTCGATGATGGGGAGGATCGGTGTAGGAACCCGGTACCCAGTGGTAGCACGGCTTTTTAGTAAACTGTCGATCAAGAGATCTTGACCTTCCTTCCCTCTCGCCGGCGGAGAACGACTGCAGACCGCAGTTGGCCGCCGAAGTGGAAAAAAAGACAGCGATTGCTCTGTTATGACTCGCCCCAAGCTCGGTTTGATTGGAATGGAATCATCTTGATTTAGGTTCAGGTTCAGAGACCGACCGACGATAGATAACGATCGGATCTCACCCCTCGAACCATGCATGAGAGAATGCAGATCTCAGATCCGGGTTTCCCCTTTTGGGAGGACCGTTCCTGGTCCCGTGGTCAATTGTGTAAATAATTTTTTTCCCTCCTTCCCCTCCATCCATCGACGTATCACCGACAACGAACGACGATGTCTCAGCCGGCGCGGAGTCCTCTGTACGTTGACCTTTCAACCTGTCGCGGGAACGTCCGCCGCACTAGCTCACTACGTCTGTCTGACATGTCAGCTCCAATGTGTTCTTGCTCCATATCGCCTTGGAGGTGCCACTGGCCGTCCAAGGCGTCTGGGCGCCCACGTCCCTTCCCTTCCTCCAGCTGAACAACACCTCGCTCGTCATGCTGAAGGTGCGTGTGTAGTAAAACTCCCGGGTGTAATCGGCGCCCGCTTAGACGCGCGCGGTTTGGAAAGATGTACGCGACTTTGGTGATGGGCGTCTGTGTTGTTGCACTGCTTTGCTATCCTCTGCCAGGTGAGTTGAGTTGTCGCCTTTGCGCATACGTGGCACGCGCCAGCGGCTAAACACAAATATACCAGAGTTCCTTCCTGGGAAGCGAGCCCTTGCCATTGGTCTCTGGTGTATCACACCATCGTATCGACCGTTCTCTTCCAAGCTCCACGTTTCATCCCGTTCTCCTTCGGTGCATTTTTTGAGTCGTCAGTGTAGCTCCCGTGTGCTGGCACACGTACGTATACCTGAGCTGATCCCGTTCTGTGGCACCTAGGTACAAGGTCACCCCAGAAATCGTTTGGGGCTGTATGCATGGATTCCTGGGTCTTGGTTTCGTTGCCTGGTGGCAGGGAACTGTGGCCTACGCGCAGATGATGAAGAGGATGCAATAGGTCTGCTAGAACCTATCCTACAGCCGACTATTGTCTCTTTAAGTCGGAGACCGAGGTGTGGGACGACGGGCGACTTGTGATATGCGATCCTGAGGAAATGTGGATCTTCGTCTTGGCGTTGAAATTGCGGGCGAGGAGAACCGTAACGCGCCAGTTTTCTAAGGGCTTCGAAACCTTTGGGCTCCTAGTGCTCACTGACAATGTATTAACGCATCGGTGGCGGGACATAAATTAACAGAGAATGAGAACTTCATTGACCCAAACAGGGTTCAGGACAGGTGTTGTATTGATTAAATGGGATTCAGTGATCATCGCTGCCTAAAAATAAAGTAGGGTCCTATTATTTGCAAGTATCAATCCATCACTCATTCCCGTTTAGCTCAGTTGGTAGAGCGCGTCACTAGTACTGCTTATATAATGACGAGGTCAGTCGTTCAAGTCGGCTAATGGGAATCCTTTTTTTGTGGTGAGCGGAGCGCCTTCGAGGGTAAAGAGGAGCAAAGCGACATTATTATCTTTTTGATCTGATCTCCGAACCACTACACCGCCGTAATCTCAAGCTTTGCTCTTCTTGGGCATCACAAAGAATAACGGGGGACACATGACCACCCAGGTCCAAAAGGGCGCCCATGGCAGTGCGGCAAACGGATCTCTCCACGGCCCAGGGTCTGAGTCATAGGAAGTGCCGCCCGTTGGGCCTCAGCCTCTAGTGGCGGCGCTTCTGGCCCTTCTCTGGCCATCTCTGGGTGGATGTGGAAACTAGAAGCCACCCCACGCCACCCCACATCATTATCTCATGATGGCCGTCCGAGTCCTTCAACTGTGCGTGGCGATTATCCAGCTGCGGCACAGCAAAACCCGGCACAGCAAGTGTCATAGCGCTGCGGTGATGCACGATCGGTGATCACAACGAAAAAGCATAGGAATGGCGGCGTTTGCTGCAAAGCAAGACGCTTTTTGATGGGGTCACACAGACAGACAGCGCTGGTGCTGACTCTGGCGCGCACTCTGTGTGACAGTTGTTGGTTTGCGGCCGTCAGGCTACCTAATCGAGTCATTCACAATGGGGGCTTCGAGCCTCGAGGCTGGAGCCAGGTAGAATACCCCAGAAGCGAGTACCCAAAGATGGTTACAGTCTATTATCCCCGGACCTTAATTCTTCTTCACACAATTGAGCGTTTCTCCTGCCAATAAAAATTTGCGCATTACACTTACACTTATACATCCCCAACGAGAATATCTGAAAGCTTCATAGAAATCTAGGTAAAGGGGTTAAATTTAATTGTGGCCGAGGATCCGTTCCGGCAGGAGAGGTTGCGTGTGCAGCTTACCAGTAGCCATAGCACTGCGCAGCTGCGCGCAGGACTCGGACGAATTCTTAGTCACGATTCGTCCGGGTCAAATTTTGCGTGTGAGTCCTGAATCAGTCAGATTGACGAGCGGCATGTCCTCGACAGGTGCGGCTGTGAAAGGACCATCAGCTGATATGAGTTTAACACTCAACGAGCCGGCTTATAGAGACAGATGATGGAATGATGAGGTGATGACAGCAAAGTTGATGTAGTTAGTGCGAGCAAATCGGGGATAACCATGCCAAAGCCAGGGAAGCATAATCTTGTTGATATTCCAAAGGCTTCAGACAAAAGAAGGTAGAGTGTCAGCAGCGGCAACTCAGACAACAACTCAGACAAGAATGACGATTAAAAGGCTCATCGAGTTGACTAACATCTTGATATAGTCATTTCCTTATCATCTCCTTATCAGTAACGATGTGTAGCATGTGCTCAAAACCTGCCCGTACAAACCTGCCCATATATTGCATTTTTCGGTAATTGTCTTGTCCTTTGACGTTTTACTTCCAAATTCTAGCTCTGACCCCTCCGATGGATTATTTTACATTCACGTAATTTTGAAGTGCAACTCAAAAAGTACAGCTTTGAGGTCCAATTTAAAATTTTGGCTGTGCCTGTGAAAGCGGACTGGGACGGTAAAAGACGGTGGTGGCACTGACAGTAACTTGAAGGGGATGTGCGTGTCCAGGCTGTCGGGAAAAGAAGATCTAGGGCTGCGCGCGGTAGGGGGACAATTGTGTTGTGTCTCCACAGCAACCGAAAGAGAAATGGACCAGACGGGCGGGACATGGGGCGGCATGAATGAATTGTGGAGGGCAGATTGCGCCCAGTGGCACGTCGCCGCGTATAAGCCAAAGAAAGAAATGGCAGGAAGAAAATAAAGATAAAAAATAACAAAAAAGGCCGATAAGATCTTATGGACGAAGACCCCTGAAAACGGGGGTGGAATGGAGCCATATCTGACGTTATCCGGTGGGAAATGGTAAACAAAACCACGTGCCTTTTTGTGGGTTATTATTTACGTTTCGCCGAGTATAACAGCCGGCGTTCAGTCGCCTGTTTATTAGGCCACCACGCTCACCCGCTCCACCCAACAACTGGGGTATACAAGCCCTCCACTCTGACTCTCCTCTCGATAACATGGCCGTTATCCTCCTCCACTTCCCTCTATCATTCCTCCCTATAAACGTCGTCGTCGCACCGCTACTTCCGTACTGGCGGGCGATTTCGACCCTCGACCGACTAGGGACGTGCTCACAAGCCTTCTCAATGGCGTCCCCCGCTATACCGCTGTAGAGTCAACGGCCGACTTGAAGCGAGAAAGGCGGAGGAGCAAGAAGGCTCGCGAAAGCGTCAAGAAAAGGGCCAAATCGGCCCAGGAGGAGCCCGTAAATGGTGAATCGGGCGCCCACCACGATACTATTCCCTCCATCGCCGATACCACCTTACATGCCAACGATTTCCTTTTCAACACATCCTCTTCCTCTGCCTGGGGTTCCCGGCCGGTGTTGCGCCTGGCCACCACGCAGCGTTCTGTCTCGGTCACGCCGCCACCTATGCCCTCTTCCCCTCCTACAACCCCCGGTCCCTCAATCTCGTCCAGCACATCCCGGACTTCATCCAAGCGGCCGCACACTCCCGGCGATGATGACTCCGATCTGGACGAGTCGGATGGCATCACCGAAGTAGCACCGCTACGTCGACGATCTCGCAAGAAGCGTCCCGCAGCACGAAAGGGCTGGAAGGGTTGGGTGGAGGGGTCGCCACCTCCATCTGAAAAATTGATCAAGCTCGATGATGTTCAAGTGTTGGAGGAGCGGCGGACTCGGAGTGGAAGAGTTTTGATGCGATCGGGCTCGGAAAAGATTCGTGGGTCTAGGTTGTCGGGTGTGTGCTCCTGACTCCGAGTTGACCGGCCTGTCAGGGCCTGACCTGACACATCGGACTCAGCGTACAAATAACGAGTGGCACAGCAGCACAGTGCCACGTGCTATGGTGTGTGCATCTGCCCGCAACGTTATTTATTCCATCATCTGCACTTTGCTTGTTTCCCCTACACATTCCTGGATTCAACCCTCTCCTGCTCTGGTTTGTTTTGATGTATATCCCCTCATTCCCATTCTGTTATGCTGGCTTTGCGCGCGATCTTTCACACATCGGTACCATCCTCATGTATTTCATACGCCTCGGGTTCTATTTCTGCAGCCAATATCCTCTTGCCTCTGCCGTGAAGACATCATTCTTATGTTTTCGTTGTATTTGTCCTTGAAAGTAGATTATCGCCTCAACCAGAGACCTTTTGATCTGAAGAATTGATATAGACGATTATTACTGGATTAATAAAAGGACGGCAAGGATCCGGATCAGGCTAGCAGGAAGAGAGGTCACCTGGATGCGGATAGCGTCGGGGACAATGCGACGCCAAACTCTCGTCGACCCTGGCACTCTTCCCACGATCGAAGTCGCCATATTGGGTCGACCCACCAGCCCGGCGCGGTTGGCCGTGTGAGCCCAGGCGTCAACGTGGCAGAGGGCATCTTCCCCTTCCACTTCTCAGCAACAAAATGTACGTCAAACTATTTCGCTTGTCTGTTTTCTTTTGGCATCTCTACAGCGCTTTGCACCGATCAGACGTTGTTCACCCCCTCCGCCGGCGCCCGCATGCACGATCACAACCGTCTAAACTGATGCAGAAACTGATGCTATGTGCACATCTAGACCCTCCTCCGTATCCGACGTTGCCACGATGATGTCGCATTTTCTGCACCCACCATTGCCACCGCCTCGCTCGTGGTATCCTGGACATATGACGCAATTCGCTCGCATGCTTCCCACCTTGCTAACTCGCACGGACGTCGTTCTCGAGCTGCGGGACGCTCGACTCCCACTCACAAGCGTCAATAGAAACTTCGAAGGTCAGTGATTGCGTCACGAAGGTCGTGGAAAGAACCACACGCCGACGATAACGGTGTGTTTTGCGAGCGATGACCCTGAGGGCGAGCCAGTCCCCCCACGTGTTCTTCATATGCTGCATAATACGCGTAAGAGCAACCCCAGACAGGCAGAGGACGAAAACAGCATATTATGCAAAACGCTGGGCGTGGCTGCACATGTGGCTGATCAGAACGCCCTGATTCTTCTCTGCTCGGAGATTCGATTGCCTATGAGGTTCCCCAGCACCAATTTCCCTTCTCTGGCGTTTAATAACCCCGCGCGGTCATGTCCAGCAGCAGGCGTGGCACGAGGCGCCCATGATTTTCGCGCCTATTCCTCGCGCACTACTTGCGTCTCGGGACCTGATTATTGTGGAGCACTTTCGCTAATGTGATCAACCGCGCACAGGTGCGTTGAACCGATGGCGCTCGGAGCGGGTGCAGCTCCCCAAACACGCCGCTGCTTCTTCTTCCCCGCTCACTGGTGCACGTGTTTGCGAGCGTATCGTCGTGTTTAATAAGTGTGACCTCGTCCCGGAGTGGGGTATCAAGGTATGGATTTTATTTGTCCTGCGGCTATTCGTCGCGAACCGCTCATTGCGTCTCACTTGCGGGCACAGCCCTTCGAAAGGGCTATGGCCGCAAAATTTCCTGATCAGCGGACAATTTTTGTGTCGTGGAAAAGGCCAAAGGATCTCAAAATGCTTAGCGGCCTTCTTGTGAGTACGTCGGCTTACTCTCCTGCTTGATAAATGAGCCGTTCATATATCCAACTTAAAAAGATATTGGTCGGCAACACCCACACATACCTGAGCTGAATGTACTTGTCGTTGGCATGCCTAATGTTGGCAAGTCAACGCTGTTAAATACTTTAAGAGACGTCGGTATCCCCCGCCGTACGTTTTGTTTTAATATTTCCATCTATCATGTATTTACTACCGGTGCATACATGCCTAGCAACGCCCAAGGCCCTTCGCACTTCCGCACAACCAGGGCTGACGAGAGCACTTTCCACACGGCTGAAACTATCGGAAGACCCACTTGTGTATTCTTTTGACACTCCGGGAGTAATGTTGCCCTTTCTTGGGCGTGGAGACAGAGGCGCCGAGCGGGGAGTCAAATTGGCGCTGATCGGTATGCAAGTTCGCGGAACTGCTACTTCCGCAATATGGATCAACTAACTCGACTCGGTTAGCTGGTATCAAAGAAGGGTTGTACGACAACGAGGCGCTCGCCGCCTACCTGTTGTATCGCCTTAATGTGCTCAACGGGTCCGGTATGGTTATCACATATCCGAATTTAAGTATGACTGATTGACTTTGGTTCTCGGCGTGTTCGCACCTTCATTTTTTGGTCAAAAGAGCCCTCTTATTTGACACTGTTACCACCGGGTACAGTGCCGACCGATGACGTGCAGGAATTTTTAGGTCATTTGGCGCGCAGGCTGGGCATGCTGCAGCGCGGCGGGGTACCAGATTTCCCGAGGGCTGCCGGCTGGTTCGTACGATGGTGGAGAGACCAGGGCGGTGCTGCGAGCAGCCGCCGGAGGGGATGGGGCCTCGACTTTGAGTGGTTAGCTGACGCAGACGCAGACGCGGATGCGGATGCAAGCGATGCCACCGTGCAGACGCGCATGGAGGGGTGTATCGACCGCTTCGTGGCTGAGGAGGCACGGGATGAAGAGGAAGGCTGTGCGGTCAGTGCGACGCAGGAACGGAAACGCATCCGCGAGGAAAAACAGGCGAAACGGGCATTGCTTGCGAAGGCCCGGGTACGAGGCTCTTCTTCGTGATTAAATCGAGACGATGCGGTAAAGCGACCCCCGGAACTAGTGGAAAGGGTTATCTGCTATGTGTCCCCCGCATTTACCTTCCAGTTAAGATAACTACAGCGCGGCGGGCTTCCCGACAACTCCCCGTCTTCTTTTTTTTTTGGCCTTTTCCCCTTCTCTCTCACCCCGTGATGCACAGATCGATTAGCCTGAGATGGCCATATTTGCATCCATCACATCATTCCTTCTCACACATATAATACGCACTATCCCCATTCGCCGGCGCAAGCCAAATCTGGGACCGTTGTACGGACGCACATTGCAGAGCGCCCATCCTGTAGGTGGCTGTAGGTAATCCACCTTTCAAGTTCCCATCATGATAGGGGGGGATACGGCGAAGAGTCAGATATTCCTCGATTTGGTGGGCCTGATTCGTGTCTTGCGGCAACTAGTCACCGGAGTGATGGTAGAGAACATTCGCGAAGAAGCGGTGAGTGGAGTTGTAATATCCAGCTGTATGTCACAAATATGACTGGAGTGGTGGTGCCACACGTGCTTTTGAGTTGACGTTCAACGTTCAACTTGGATTGGACTAGATCGACGTCGAACGTTTGTTACTCCATCTAGGTGTGTCACCTGTCCGTCCGCAGCCTTCTATCAGCACATACTGCGCCCTGCATCAGCCTTGAAAGCCTCGATTGGCCTAGTGATGATGACTACGACATAAGTGCAAATGCTATACTCCTATGTACGGGTGACATCGAGAGTCATGATTGCTTGAAACACACTCGGATATTTGTAAGGAGCCTCCATTATGCGCCCAGTTATAAGCTATAGATGATGTACTCAAGTTTGGCATGAATCCGAGTCAGATTGATTGATTGGGGCGTGAACGGAAATTCCCGACAGTTCCTGGGAAGCTGTCAATCTGTGGCGCTGTCTGGCTCCCTTTTTTTGATTTTTTGATACTGTCAAAACTAACTACAACGGGCCTCCTCTTACTTGTAGGGGGCGGAGGATTCCCCCGCGGACATGCAACCGTGAGAGCGTTCTCCACGGGTCCCTCGCCTCGAGCCCCCTGCATTCTCGGCACGCAGTTTTCGTCCTACATTTGGGTGTCTTCCAGGTCACATTGGCTGCCTCTAGACCACTGGTCATGGAATTGGCAAGCTTGGCGTGAACCCTTAGCTGGCTTGGTTGTGTGAATGCGGAGACAAATAGGCGGCTCCGAGGCCTAGGAAAGTGGCGCTCGGGCCTGCGGAGAAGACCATTGTTTCCCTTTTTTGTTTGCCACCTTAAAGGCTGTACACACGACTGGAGATAGCTGTCGACAGGCCAGGTGAGTTTTCGGGCACACTTCGCTGCGGATAAGGCTCAGGGTGAATGTTTTACATCGCGGTGAGAAAGACCAGCGTGTAGTATTATGAGAACAAGCAATTATTATTATTTTGATCATCGCGATAAGATCGGCGTACGCGAGCATCGTGGAAGGACATTATTGTAAAGAAGGGGGGCGAGCATACGGTGGTTAATGAGATTTGAGCGAACGATGGACGTTGGACCCACGGGCACAGTTGCAGGATCTGAAACCGAAACCAAATAAAATAAAAAAGACTCGGGGCCAAGGTAATAAGATACAAGACCGGCCAAGCGTGTGGCCCTTCGCACGGAGTCCCTCGAGACCTAGCTGCCGTGACAAAAAGCGTGCGGTGTCTTTTTGGTCCGTTAGATGTCCCGTCGAAACGTGAATGCGTCTTTGTCAGCGACGACACCGTGTGCGCACCCTAACGAGGACGAGTGAGCCCACTCGTGCACAAAACCTGGACGTCCCTAGTAAACATCCCAGGATACCGGCCGAGATTTTTTTGTTAATCGTGCCGTCTCGAACGCAGTCACCTATAGGCGCGTGAAACAGCCACGCCCGCCTTGCTTTGGCGCAGGAATGCCTGAACATGTGGGTCAAGTGAAATGACGTCTTCTTCAGGCACAGAACCAAAGAGAACACGACACGTTCAATATTATGTATCCAGGGCTTAACAAGAGCCGCCCCGCGGGCCCGGGGGAAGGGAGGGAGGGGTGCTGCACGCGGCTCTCCATGATGACCACACACTCCGGAATAAGATTCCGGAAACGTTTCGTTGCCTTGGAAAATAGCGGTAAAGTCAGAAGTCATCCGTAATGGAATGCTAATAAGTCAGAGAAAGGTACGGGACTTATCTCGGAATAGTATTTCTGGCTTATGATCCTCAAGCCCGGCGGCCTGTACTGTAAAGTTAGATCGCGTTCCCGAAATACCAAATAGATTCTATATCCCAAGGGAAAACAGTTCTCCCCGCGGTAAAATCGGGGCGGGGCAATGTTCCGCCTATATCCAACGTATCACGTACTGTACCTCATGGCGTGAGCAGGTTTCAGACTTGACGCTGCTAACCAAAGCCGTAAGTGTGTGCCTCGTTGCCGGGTGGAAAAGAAGTGTCTTGGTTCGCCAGGGAACAGGGAAGGCGCTCAATAGGCCACACAGGTACTGTGCCTGAGCTGTCTCTGCGTTGATTAGAATGAAGAGCCAGGTTCCCATAGCGTTGAAGAGCTCTGCTACTCGAGATCAGCCAAGGCTGATCGGGTGGATATACAGCGCACTTCGTGAATGAAATGATCAGCCGTATTGAGCTTCTTGCATATTAACATTTGATCTTCCTTCGTTTCGTTAGGTTTTCTTTTCTTTTCTTTTTGGACGCTAGTAGGTTGTAATAAACGAAGCACGCACCTCGGGACTGAGGTGATTAACTCAACGGTAGACGGGTGGTTCCAACCAAGGCGTTCCCGGCTACACATACACCGCCTCCAGTTGACCTGCAGTAACTTGTGACGTAGGGAGGGAAAACCGACCATTCATCGAACTCGGCATTGCTTGCTGGGCCATGCTAGCGGACGAGGGACAGGTCCGAGGCGAAGCGATGCACCCCGATATGTGAACCGCAGGCGAAACCCTTCGCAGGGGAGATTAATTATTGGTTCATAGCATTGTAGTGTTATTGGTGCCCAGCGTCGGTGGTAAAGTGGTGGATCTCAAAGGGGACCAAATAGGGTGATAGCACCAGCGCCAATCCTTGGCGCGGTCAAGACTCTGTGGGAAATAATTATACTAGTTTACCACAGTTCTGGGAAGGTTGAGCGTTGCTTGGACTTCACGAAAGGGTATCCAATGTACTGGTGACAACTGACAAGTACACAGCCATGGGAAGCGGCGTGTGGACTGACACCGCCTGGTAGACCTACGGTAATCTCCTGGGATATCGATACTCGGTGTCCTCACGAAGAGAGGAGGGCCGCTGACCATACTTCGGTGCAAAGGCTGTTATTAGGGTAGAGTTAGCGCTCATGAATCGCAGCACCTGTGATCAAGAACATTGGAAGGCCCCTAGGTTGCACTGCCTGTGAACCGAAGGCGTTCAATCTTCCATAAAAAACCTCGAATATGGTTCGTTAGGGTGGAGGGTCCAATTGTCAGTGAGGATGGACAGCCAACACCAACACCAGGCCCGGGCCAGTCAGCGCCCAAGACAAAGTGCCACTTCCGACTGGCAATTTCCGAAGCACGTGTCCTGGCACATATACCAACACGACAAGTTGCATTATCCCAGTAAACTTTCTACTGTAGGCATATTACCAGCCGCCACATAACAACTCATGCGCTGCTCACCCGATACAGTACCCTCATCAATGCTCAGCGCTCTGCAGGCCGCAGCCGCCTGCCGTGTTAGGGCATGTTCCCACGCAGTGTACCTTCTCTTTACTGCGGCTTCACAGAGGTCCCTGTCGAAGATTCCTTACTTCACCTGGTTACACGAGACAACGATACCATGTCTGCTGCCCTTCATGAAGCAGCCTCCCCATAGATGAACCTCTTGCGAACTTACTCTTCGACCACCCTGGTGCGGATATATTCTTCGATCTCAAGACGCTTATCATTTCCGAGTACCAAAGATTCACATCATCAATATCTCTCCTATTCTCGGCGAGCTTATACAAAGAGCTTTAGACAGTTTAGATTCCCCCGGCGATGCGAATGCAATTCGGGTAGTACATCTGCCAGAAAGCGGAGAAATTCTTCGCTGCCTTCTCACTTTCATTTTCCCCGTAACCCCACTCGTACCACCGACTCCTGAAGAAATCATGGAACTCTTATTCGTCGCCCAAAAGTATCGAATGGGAATTGCACTAACTCACATACGGGGAAGCATCGCTCGACAGAACTCACTACCCACCCGTCTAGAGCCAGCACTCCACGTGTATGCGCTCGCACAAAAGTACGGGCTTCGACCAGAAGCGCTCCAAGCTGCACGAACTATATTGTTGAAACAGTCGATGACCATCGAGGATCTCGACGATAAGCTCGATACTATGCCAGGTGCTTCTCTTTATGAACTCCTGAAATACCACGAAAGAGTTCGGGCCATTCTTGCATCGGACCTCACAGAATTTAGAATGTCTAGTGGTCACGGCACGATTACAGGCTTTCGCTGTACAGAGCTCAGCTCTTCTCAAATCCCGTGTTGGCTAGATCACTACATTTGTTCCCTAGAAAAGGCACCTAACCTTTTTGATCTCTTTGAATTCAATGCCGCCATGGCGCGCCACATTGCGGATAGGGGTGCCAGTGAAGGACTTCATTGTGATTGTGCGTCCATACCTGGCCAGACCCGAACCATACGTGAATTTTGGGAAGCTTTGGCATCTGTTATCGATGGTAGTTTCGAAAAGGTGAGTGTGGTTGATGTACCAAGCTGCTTACGATATTGAACCTCTCACAGGCAGAGCCGGCTCTATCTCTCGTGCATGAACAAGAGGATACTCAAGCCGAAATCAATCCGACGATTCCGACCACGTCTCCACCCGACGCCAATATCATAATCCGATCGTCCGACCGCGTTGATTTCCGAGTCCATAAATCAGTACTGGCCTTCGTGTCACCATTCTTCAGAGATCTACTCTCTCTTCCCCAGCCTTCTGACGGTGAATCTGTCGACGGCCTTCCCGTGGTTGAATTGTCTGAAGACTCGGAGCTACTGAATAGCCTTGTCTCTATACTTTACCCTGTCCGCACGGTGATACCGAACTCTTATGAGAAGGTGTTGTATCTGCCAGTGACTTGTCGGTGATAATAACTGACCCTTTATCACAAGGTATTGTATCTACTTGCGGCATGCCAGAAATACGACATGGTTTCGGTACAGGCATCTATTCATGCCGAGGTCGAGCGCGGGAAATTCCCTGCGCCAAAGGGAGCCGAGGCTTTCCCTGCATACGCGATCGCATGTGGCAAAAGACTCATTCCGGAAATGGAAACTGCAGCCCGTCAGACCTTAGATCACCCCATGACGTTTGAAATTCTTGGAGAAGGACTGCGATTGTTCGAGGGTTGGGCATTGCGCGACCTTGTTGACTTCCGCAAGCGCTGCAGAGACAACTTATTGCGTGCCTCGACTCATTTCTCGAAGCCCCACCTCTAGGACCTTTGAGTTTTCGGGTTGGTCGTTCCAACTCGAGATTTATTTGGACCGTCACACCCCCACGAGAAAGGCGTTTTCTCTTTAAATGGTTAATTCGTCTCCTCACACAGAACCAGAACGACTTGAAACTTCAAGCGTTCACCCATCCACTCGATATACATTCAAGAATAGGTCAGGAGTGCTTCACGGCCCTCCAGAATCATGAGACCATGGACTCCAGTTTCTTCCTGGGGTTCGCATGACGAGTGGCTCAACTTTCTGCGCGGAGCTCGAGAACAGGTTGGTGCAGGCACGAGACAACGTAACTTATTCGTTTTGAGATTTAAGTCTTGTAGGTCGCGGTGATTGCGGCTCTCACCTTCGTTTGACATACCTAATTCCTAGGAAACAGGCCTCATTCCGAGGCTGGTGTCTGGAGGTCCAAGCTACGCAACACTGTAATCTGACAGACGTACCGCCGGTAGTCACTGGGCCCGGGACCAGAGTTTTCCTCGATCGGCCACTTTCTCCCGTTTGACGTGCGGAGGCGAAGCAGTCGCCCCAACCCAACCTCGACACGCTCCTTATAATCGGCAAGTTCCAAGTCATGCATGTCTCTCAAATTCCTCCAGCAATTCGGCAAGTCAAAGTTGGGGTGTACCACAAGGCTTTTAAGACGTACGACATATTGACGTCCGCCCTGAAACTTAAAAGTTTGACAAGAACACGCTGCGGTCGCATGCTAAACGCAAGCCCGATGGTCTCGTCATTCGGTTGATAATGAACAAGACCACTGGAGAGCCCGCGCCCCCGCGGGGCGCACTTCGCAGCCAAGTTGCCGTGCTCGGTGCTAACCACTCATACTATGGCCTTTATCCTCCCCTCGTGGGCCAATGGTAGTCCCCCCGATTCCCCGGTGCGAAGAAACTACGGATAGGATGTCCCTCAACTCGGACTCTGAATGTGAACATGGCGGCGGTGCCAGTGGTTCCGATGATGAAAGTCAGTTAAATTTTGGTCTTTGGATTCACAGTGGAGTAACATAGGTTGAGACACGTAGGCGCCAAGTTGGCGTTTCTTGTTTCTTGTTTCAAGTCAATGTCATCTACAGTAATCTTGTGATGGACGGCACAGCGACCCATATCCGAGAGCGAGGCATCATATCTGGGCGTAAACCTCTCTTTTGGTGGTCGACTCCCTCTACACAACCACTCAGATTTCTGCCTTGAGTTTTATTAAAATGGCAGTCATTCACACCGCACGTAACATTCAGTGTGATCCAATAATATTTACATATGCAAGATGATCGTACTTCGGACAGAGACATGAAACTAACGTATATGTCCGTGAGGGTATCATATATATAAGAGGTGTTCAGCATAAAATCCTCAACAAGGAAATCACGGCTGCCGTGGGATAAAAACTTGCAGGGGTAGAAGGATGTAGGTAATAGTGCGGGCTTCGGTGATTCGAATATGTGGGGCTCGATACAAAATAGATTCTATATCCCAAGGGAGAACAGTTCTCCCCGCGGTAAATCGTGTGTTCGGCTTACATCCGGTGTGTCACATACTTCATGGCGTGTAGGTTTCAGACCTGACACTGCTAGCCAAAGTCGTAAATGTTGGCTTGTTGCCGGATGGAAAAGAAGCGTCTTTAGTTCACCAGGAAACAGAAAAGGCGCTAAATAGGCCACACAGGTGCTATGCCTGAGCCGTCTCTTTATTGATAAAAATGAAGAGCCAATAGCGTTGAAGAACTCTGCAACTCGAAATCAGCTAAGGCTGATCGGGTGGATATACAGCGCACTTTATGGATGAAATGATCAGCCGTATTAAGTTTCTTGCATGATAACATTTGATCTTCCCTCACTTTGGTTTGGTTTTCTTTCTTTCTTTCTTCCTTTTTTTTTGGACGCTGATGGGTTGCTATAAGCGAAGTGCGTCTTTCTGTGACTGCGCGTGGTTAAATCACTGGAAGACGGGTGGTTCCCACCAAGGCGTTCCCGGCGACATATACACCGCCCTCAGTTGACCTGCAGTAACTTGTGATGTAGGGAGGGAAACGACCATTCATCGAATTCGGCATTGCTTGCTAGGACCATGCTAGCGGATCCGAGGGCGGAGCGATGCACCCCGATAAGTAAACCGCAGGCAACGTTCTTAGGAGGGAAAATTAACTATTGGTCCATAGCATTGTGGTTTTACTGATGCTCAGCGTCGGTGGTAAAGTGGTGGATCTCAAAGGGGACCAAATAGGGTGAAACACCGGCGCCAACCCTTGGCGCGGTCAAGACTCTGTGGGAAATAGTTCTACTAGTTTACCACAGTTCTGGGAATGTTGAGCGTTGCTTGGACTGCACGAAAATGTGTCCAAAGTACTGGTGACAAGTGCACAGCCATGGGACGCGATATGCGGACAGACACCGCCCGGTAGACCTACGGTAATCTCCTGGGATATCGATACTCGAAAGGAGGGGCGCCGAACACACTTTGGTGCACAAGCCGTTATTAGGGCACAGCAGTTAGCGCTCATGAATCGCATCAGTTGTGATCGAGAACAATGGATTGGTCCGTAGCTTGCATCTTAGCTTTGCATTGCCGTGAACACGAAGGCGTTCAATCTCCCATAGAAAAGAGCTACCTCAAACATGGCTCGTTAGGGCGGAAGGTCCAATTGTCGGTGAGGATGGACAGCCTACCACCAATCAGCGCCCAAGAGCTTCTTCAAGCTGGCAATTTCCGAAGCACGTGCAGGTTTTGCAGGGCAGGGTTAGGGTATGGGGGACCCTACGCCGATACAACATGTCGCACCAACTAATAATCATATCTCAATCGTTTCAGGCCCCTTTTCCTCGCCATCAAACCTTGGGAAGACCCGCTGCTGCCATAATGTCATTATTTTTGACGAAACCCATCAAACACCACGCCGCAACACATATCAAGGTACAATCTCGTTTCATGCACCGTGACCATTTTTAGAACAGAAAATCCGTTCGCTACCCCTCCCGTACCCCGCATACCTCCCCAAGGTAGGGCATTCCAGGTGGCGCCGTACCCTTACCACCCTGCCATACCTCTTGACCTTACCCCAGGGTTTTCTATACCCCAATCTATTATCTGCTGCCCACCCGGTAGGCACAGTATGGCATACCTAGTAAGTGCTCGTCATCTAGTGGCAGTATCGGTACTTGCAATTTGGCGCTCGCTCGTAAAAGACCGCGATAGGGCCAAAGGATAAGATTGCCTTGTGTACCCAGCCTGAGAAAGTCAGCGTCGTGTAAAGTCACGAGGGCGCAGAAGACTCAGATGCCGGTGCCATGTGCAGGCTTCAGCGCCTGCCCTGATAGGTCCCATGCCAGTTCACCTTATCTTCGTTGCGGCTTGACAGGTATTTAAAGGGTCCCTATCATAGATTCACCACACGAGACTACGATACCATGTCCACCCCTCATGAAGCAGCCTCCCCACAGACGAACCTCTTGCGAACTTACTCTTTGACCACCCTGATGCGGATATTATTCTTCGTTCTCAAGATTCTTATCATTTCCGAGTACCAAAGATTTACATCGTCAATAGCTCTCCGATTCTCGACAAGCTTATACGAAGAACCTTGGATTCCCCAGTGATGCGAATGCTATTCCGGTGGTACACTTACCAGAGAGTGGCGAAATCTTTCACGCCTTCTCACTTTCATTTTTCCTGTAACCCCACTCGTACCGTCGACATCTGAGGAAATTATGGAACTCCTATCCGTCGCCCAAAAGTATCAAATGGGAACTGCACTAACTCACATCCGGGGAAGCATTGCTCGACAAAACTCACTACCCGCCCGTTTAAAGCCAACACTCCACATGTATGCGCTCGCACAAAAGTACGGGCTTCGACCAGAAGCTCTTCAAACTGCACGCGCTATATTATTGAAACAGTCGATGACCATCGAGGATTTCGGCACTGAGCTCGAAATTATGCCAGGTGCTTCTCTTTATGAACTCCTGAAATACCACGAAAGAGTTCGGGCCATTCTTGCATCGGACCTCACAGAATTTAGAATGTCTAGTGGTCGCGGCACGATTACAGGCTTTCGCTGTACAGAGCTCAGCTCTTCTCAAATCCCGTGTTGGCTAGATCACTACATTTGTTCCCTAGAAAAGGCACCTAACCTTTTTGATCTCGTTGAATTTAATGCCGCCATGGCGCGCCACATTGCGGATAGGGCTGCCACTGCCAGTGAAGATCTTTATTGCGATTGTGCGTCCATACCCGGCCAGACCCGGACCATACGTGAATTTTGGGAAGCTTTGGCGTCTGTTATCGACGGCAGTTTCGAAAAGGTGAGTGTGGTTGATGTATCAAGCGGCTTTCGATATTGAACTCTTACAGGCAGAACCATTTATGTCTCTCGTGCATGAGCATGACGATGCTCAAGCCCAAATCGATTCGATGATTCCGACCACGTCTCCACCCGAAACCTCTAATGTACCCGACGCCAATATTATAATTCGATCATCCGACCTCGTTGATTTCCGAGTCCATAAATCAGTGCTGGTCATGGCGTCACCATTCTTCAGAGATCTACTTTCTCTTCCCCAGCCTTCCGACAGTGAATCTGTCGACGGCCTTCCCGTGGTTGAACTGCCTGAAGACTCAGAGTTGCTGAATACTCTTATCTCTTTGTTTTACCCCGTTCGCACGGTGATACCAAGCTCTTATGAGAAGGTGTTGTATCTGCCAGTCTTGTGACTTGTCGATGGGTAATAACTAATCCTTTATCACAAGGTATTGTATCTACTTGCGGCATGCCAGAAATACGACATGGTTTCGGTACAGGCATCCATTCGTGCCGAGGTCAAGCGCGGGGAGTTCCCTGCACCAAAAGGAGCCGAGGCTTTCTCTGCATACGCGATCGCAGGCAGCAAAGGGCTCGTTCCAGAAATGGAAACTGCAGCCCGTCAGACCTTAGATCACCCCATGACGTTTGAAATTCTTGGAGAAGGACTGCGATTGTTTGAGGGCTGGGCATTGCGCGACCTTGTTGACTTTCGCAAGCGTTGCAGAGACAACTTCATTCTGTGCCTCGACTCATTCCTCGAAGTCCAACCTCCGGGACCTTCAAACATTTGGGTTGGTTGTCCCAACCCGAAAGTTGTTTTCTCTACCACACACCCACGACAAATGCGTTTTCTCCCCGTATGGTTAAATCGGCTCCTCGCACAGAACCGTAACGACTTGAAATTTCAAAAGTTCACCCATCCACTTGACATACATTCAAGAATACGTCAGGAGTACCTCACGGCACTCCAGGATCATGCAACCTGCAATTTCTGCTTGGGGGTGCACATAAAGAGTGGGTTAAAATTCTGCGCGGAGCTCGAGAACGAGTTGGCGCAGGCACGAGACAAGGTACCTTTTTTTTTACTTTTGAATTACCCCGAGATTTACTTCTCGTAGGTACGCGACGATCACGGGCCTTCACAGCTTTCACCTTGGTTTGACTTACATAGCTCTTAGGAAACGGTTGGTCTCATACCGAGGCTGGTATCTAACGGTCGTCATGGGGGGACAGTGCGGTCAGGCGTTGAATGTAGCCGTTCTCTGATCGGCCACTTCCACCATTTAAGCCGCGGAGGCGAAACAGCTTCAGCTCTTGATACAGGTCGTAATTTTGGGGCGACAACAGGCCTCTGGCTATCTGGGTCATGTCATTCTACTGCAATTTTCTCTCTTCTAGTTAACCTTTGACATAATATACTGGGAATGAATAAGTCGGGTCATATACCCGAGTTCAAGGCATCATATCTGGACGCACCACCCGCTCTATACAACCGCTCAAATTTAGGCTTTGTGTTCCTCTTCATCTGCCCCCGACCCGTCTAAATTGAGTGGCAGTCATCCATATCGCACATAATATTCAGTGTGATCCAGCGATAGAATTGTACTCCTACATATACAAGATGAGGATACCATCGTGATTCGGACAGAGACATTGTGACCTGGTAGGTGCATCGCACACCGCATAATCATCGTAGGCATGCTTATAACTATGATATGTCCATGGGGGTGTCACAGGGGTGTTCAGCCTCACAAAATACTCAACGGCTGCAGCGCGGATGAAAGATAGCAGGGGTAAAGGGGTGTGGGTACTAGCGCGGGGCCGGTGATTCGCATATGTGAGTCGGGTCATGTATCGAGGTCACCCCCTGTGCTGCTCACTTTCGTCGCATCAGACGACTCCGAAAAACTAATCTTGAGCTACGAGGGAGCAGGGTCACAGATCTTGGATTAGGACGGACCAGGGTTACAGGGCGGTCTGCAATCTGGCGGGCATCAATGAATGATGTGAAGGCATCGCCAGTAGGATCGCCACTCCCTGAATATCTGAGCTCCTGCAGTTCCGGTAACAGCTCCAGAGGGAGCTCTTCATCGCCCGGTCGTAGACAACGAGAGAGTTCCTTGACAAGCTCGTCGTGGACCGGAGGGTCTTCACTTTGCTAAATGGCCTAAGAGGTTGCGCCACTCGGTGCGGTCGACCTCGTTGTGCTCTCGAGACGACCAACTATGTTCCTCGTGTTCGAGTGTGAGATGCTCCACCGCAGAGAATATTTGGCTAGACGAGTTGAGAATTTGCGCCATGGAAAATACCTGCCAGTCGAGGTGCCAGGAGTCGACGTATATGGAAAAGGCATGCTTCGTGACCTCGTCGGAAAGACTCGGATACATCTCCAATAAACCTTATCCACAGAAAACTTGAATTTGACATTGTTGAACCCGGCGAGGTTCTCCGTGAGGTCCATAAACTGCAGGAGACGTGGGACGGAAAACGTAAGTTGCTTGAAGAACTGAATGCCGAGCTTCTCGAGGCGAGGGGCGGTCATCTGACTGACAACCGCTTCCACGTAAGCGCTAACACCTCGGAACACACACCAACGAAGGTTAAGAAGTGTGACAGGTGCTGCTGTGATTGGCGAATGCATAAGTTGTCTCTCCACTTCAATATTGGGAACGGGGTATAAAAATACGATCAGGAGCGTCTCCAGCTGCGGCATGTATGAAAGCCAATGGAGCAGACTGTTAGGCCGGAAGTATGTGGATGGGAGGCCCACGGTAAGGGCGAGGATGACGAGGCCCGCGGCGGACGTGAGTAATCGAGATCCCATTGGAAGGACAAAGCCTCTCAGTAGGAGGTGACGAAGATGGGGGGCTTGAAGTGTTCTGGGAAGCATCAAGGCCGTACATGTGTCCTCGACCGGGGGGCCCATAATGAGGTATTCCAGCACTGGATATTCGCCGTCGATGGCCATAATAAGCTTCTGTAGACTAGGAACCGCCATCCGAAGGCGAATACGGCGGATGCGATCCCGCTGCTCGAGTGCAACGATTATGTTCTCTTCTTCTTCTGCGGCGATGTCCCGATTTGTGTCGATGTACTCGATGATGATGGGAAGGGAGGGTGAGTGGGCCAGCATGAAAGTAACTGGTGTGCCCCATGTACAAACAAGGGAAAGGCCCAGGTAGGATGGCGACTCAAGTATGAGATGTCGCCATCGTCGACAAACGTGGGTAAGCTTGTACCACCACCGTTCGCGATCCCACACCCTCCCTCCGTAGATACGGACATCGTCATCATCGCTGCTATCGAAAATGGCAGGTCGATAGAGATTAAAGACGTTAAGAAGTGATAAATCATCCAGGATGTGGATCGATGCAGCAACTGGACTGTTGCCCATGGGGAATGGTTACTGACAGTAGATAGGCACAACAGGAGGGCTTACGCACCTCTGCCGTTCGGATTTGCAATACTTGCAACACACTATCACATCTTCAAGTTGGCCGAGTCTTTTCAAGGATGGAAGGTAGCAGGTAAGAGATGCGAGACAAGGCATGTTTGGAGAGTAAGTATTGGTTGATAAACGTTGACTGGCCGTATGTAACTCTTGTGGGAACAGTTTCATTCTGTTGGCGCTGAGTTACTCGGGCAAAGCGCCATGAAGAGCCTCATTCCTAACTGATCTCCAGATATCAGCTTCCCCCACCGAGTAAAAGCCTGTCATCAAGCGGAGAGGGGGTAAGAATTGCTGAAAGCGGGTCACACGGTGGAGAGAGGAGATCAACCGAAGCCGAAAGATTATATTTCGTAGGATGTACTTTATATGGTACAGTACAATTTTGGAAATCCCGAGCCACGTGCAGTCAAAAGTCCATGTAGTCACGCCCAGAGGTCCATGCTGGACCCGCAGTCGTAGTGCCATATGCGTCCTCTGTAGTGACGCCCTCGACGTCCTTGAACGAGAACTCACGCTTGAATTTGGCCTCGAGAGAGGACAGCGTACCGATCAGTTTGGTGCAAGCTTGCTCGAGGGCAGCAGTTGGTGTGATCGTCCCATCCGTTTGAATTTTCACCAAAAAATATGGATGCAGCGGGTGAGGGACCTTGTAGCCAGCGAAAAGAACCTGTGGCATGGAAAGGAGCTGGCTGAAAAATAGCCACGCCGGTGAGGGCAGCGAAAGCAGAGTTGAACGGACGCACCCGCGGACCATGTTCGCAAGCGTGTGATCTTGCTTCACAACCTTTATGGTCGCCGCGTTCGGAATTTTTGTATCCTCAGCGACCTCGACCCTATACAGATGGACGACCTGTAAGTATCCCAAGACAGCATGTTTAGAGCTACTCACGGCTTCTCGCCTTCCTCAAGGACATATAGCTCATATCTGTTCTGTGCGTTCTGTGCGTTCATGGAGCAGCTGTTCGAATATACAGAGGTCAGGCAATGTGTTATCACGAAGGCAGTTCAGGTGGCAAGTCATAAGCAGAACTGAAGTTTATACGTTGTCACCATGGTACAATGTACTCAGTGGATTGACAGATTGGTATAAAGTATAATCATATTGGGGAACAAGGGGGAAAAAACACTCACCTATCTCTACAGCCAACAGATGCACTTGCTCAGATCTGCGACTGCTAAAGGTTGGACAGTCAATAGGGAACCGTGGCCAAAATAAAGAGCGGTCAGGATACGATGTAAAATCACGAGGGATCATAGACAATAAATTTGAGGCTCAACGCCACATCATAGTAGAAAAGAAGGCGTGGACGCGGTACTCACATAGTAGCAGGAGACGCGCAGTGACGCGAGCCGCGACAAGAGCGGAAGATCCGCCTTTGACCGCGTTTGAACTCCGCTATAACTCCGACATCGTCTCCCGAAAGGCAAAATCATCTGGTGCAACTGACAAGGTCAAATCCCCTCTCAAGGTGAGTTGCACGCCGTTCGTTGCCCCTCCGCCTCGCCAGAATGCCTGCCACACCCTGTACGGGTTCCATATTCGGGGCTGGTTATGGTCCGGTTGTGGTCTGAGGCGGTTCGGGTAGTGGATGGACGTTCTGACATTCAGGTGACGTTCATGTGCTGACTTGGAGACGTAGAAAATGCCGACCCGTTTAACGAAAACTCGCAAGCATCGTGGTCATGTATCAGCGGGACACGGGCGTGTAGGGAAGCATCGGAAACACCCTGGAGGTCGTGGTCTTGCTGGTGGGCAGCACCACCATCGGTATGTCTCAATCTATCTGTATTCTACACGAGAGACCGACAATTTCGTGCTTAGAACCAACTTTGATAAATACCATCCTGGTTACTTTGGAAAGGTCGGTATGCGCCGCTTCCACTTGACGCGTAATGCACAGTGGAACCCGACCATCAACGTGGACAAACTGTGGACGCTCGTGCCAGAGGAGCACAAAAAGGGCCTCACGGAGAATTCACAAATTGTTCCCGTGGTAAACGTGCTGCACCACGGATATAGCAAGGTGTTGGGCAATGGCCGGTTCGTCCTTACAGCTGGGAATCTTCGCTTTGCGTGAGACTGAGGGTTCGCTAGGCTTCCCAGCTTACCAATAATTGTGCAGGCGCGATATGTGTCTGAGAAAGCAGAGTAAGTGATTTCGAGTGCCTCCGTGGGATCTGCTGATGGACTATCGTAGGGCCAAAATCAAGGCAGCGGGTGGAGTGGTGAAGTTGGTTGCCTGAGGTCTGGATTGTTCTGTTTTTACATTGTGATTCGTCAAGTGCATACATAAGATTGAAATGCGACGTGTATGACATGACATGATCGTGCTATTTTGGGCTCCGCAGCATGTCAGGCGATGGCGGGTGTGAGAGTCGGCGGGGCGAGTGCGAGGGAAAGGCCGGGCCGTATCTTTGCCGTCCTCGGCTGTGTACGGGACGCTCTCTACATTATTCCCCTCTCCCTTTCTTTTTCTCCTTTCCCAACTTCCCCCATGCCTTCCTTCTCACATTGGTGTAAGTCTGCTCTCAAACGGACCCCATAGCTGTTAACAAAGGACCCGCAGACTCTCAACAGTACGCGGCATGGAACCGTACTAGGAGACTTCGGGCATCCCCTTATCTAGCGAGGACTGAAACCAACACGTCACGCAGGGCGACAGAACTCGCCGCTGGTACGGCGAATGCGCTATCAGCTACTAATGATGTTGAGGCAAACATGTCCGGCGCTCCAAAAGAGACGAGGCAAGAGACACTCTTTGGCCCAAATATCGGTATCGTTAGCGACGGGCCAGCTTGGGCCCAGTCACACGATGCAACGAAGGGTACATCCTCAGATTTTCTCACGCCTGAGATCGTCAGGCGGTGGGTGGAGATGAGCAAAGAGGTCCTCATACCGTTCTGTCACCTTTGTCACACGTGCTCACCTTCTCCCAGACCATACAACCTACTACCACTCTCCAAGCCTTAGTCAACTTGAAGCGTCCTTCCCTCAGGCTTTCTCCGCTTGAAGCGCAAACGTCTGATGATCTAACTGCCGGAACAGAGTCGCATGATAATCACGCTCTTGAATTCGAATACGACTGTGATGCCCCCAAATGTTCCATCACTGTTCAGGTCATCGTTTCCTCCAATGAGCCGAATCCTCATGGAAACGTCAGCCTTTCCACCCGCCGTATCACCGTTTATGAATCCGTTTTCGAAGGTGGTTTCGGTCGCTTGCTCAAACTTGAAGATGGCGCAACAGTTGATCTTGGCCGGTTCGAACACCTAGCAGCACGCGGCGCCCAGGCGGTCGATGTGGATCATTCCTCGCCCAAAGTTGAAACCGATCTGATCACATCTCAAGTTGCCGAACTACCCGAAGTTGCTTCCCAACCCAATATAACGTCCGCACCAACGTCTGACCATCACGACAACGCGCGCAAACGCCGCTTCACGGCGTTACACTTTCGCCGACGCTCTCAGAATCAATCTGTTTCGGGGCCCGCACTCGCAGTCCTAGATAATGACGCTGTCGCCACCACCGAAGGTGGAGAGAGAGAGAAGGATTTGCCAAGTGAAGATGGCGTTCGCGTAATCATTCAACTTGTGGCCCTCGACGATTTCGGGAAAGAGCTATCGTCGGTCAACCGACAATCGACATACTTGCATGTCATTCGTCTTGGTTCACCGGTTGTGGGAGAGGACCATAGATCATGGGTGGTCAAGGTTGTGAAGCGCGAGGCTACGGCGAGTATATCTCATTCTGTTGTCATACGCATCCGGCTAATGGTCATTTTACAGATTGGCCCGCATACATTCCATCTGCATGAAATCTATGGACTCTCCTCAGCATCTACCCAACCTACTGCACCTGCTGTCAACCCAACTACGCATACGTATCCGCCTACACCCTCGGCTCCCGCAGAGGAAGAGCCATCGTCTGAGTGTCTCGTATGCCTCAGCTCACCACGCGAGGTCGTTCTTTTGCCGTGTCGCCACCTTGTCGCGTGTAAAGAATGCGCCATCAATATGGTCGAATTCGGAGCCGGGGGCGCGATCATACACACGGAGGAGCCTTTAACGATTATTGATCCACAGCCAAACGAGACTGCCGAAACACCCGCCGTTGATGGCTCTGGGCGTCCAACTTCAGCGACAAGACCTGCTGAGGAGGATAGTGCTTCTCCAGTGGCTGTGCCGGAGAATGAAGAAGGCAATGCGGACTCGTCTGCTAATGAACCACCCCAGGTAGCCGCGCAACCTGCCAGGGAGGAAGACCTGGTGGCATCATCAGCGTCAGCTCCACCTTCAGGTCCTGCTACAGTGGTACCGCACACTCCAGTCGAACCCTCAGCAGCACCGGCTCCACAGAACCCACGCCGCAAGCGGCGTGCCAAGGGTTGGTCCTGCCCCGTTTGTCGTCAACGTGAGTAATCAAGAATCTCTCATCTCGCCCTCCTCTCTCCGTGTTTTGATTATTTGGATTTTCCCTACAGCCTACACATCTCTGCTGCGGATCACCACCACTCCACCTCCGATGGACGGCGGCAAGGAAGGGAAGCGCATCTCGACGTCGACGGTCGACCACCCACTGACGACCGCTGTCCACGTGACTCCCGCCACTGCTACTGGGGTGACGAGTCCTACCACCCCCGCCCTAGAGTCGACGCCAGAGGAGCCGGCACCCGCGCTTGCGCCCTCGCGTTCATTGCGGCCAGTGTTCTTCCGTGCACTCTCGCGTCGCGCTGCCGACCCTGTGTCACCTGTCTGATTCCCGAATCCTAATCTTCTCGTATTTCGTTTCCCCCTTCTAACCGACTCTTTAGTATCATCGCACCCTCGTCCGTATATTCAGGGTTTCATTCACGGTACACCTTGATGTGGGCATGGAGAGGGCACTCCGTTTGATTGTAGTATATGTGTGCATGCTTCGCGTGATTGTAAGTTACTACTGAGTCCAGTGGTGGACCTGATCGCTCGTTTATTCTCTTATTTCCTCTTAATGTTTTCATTTGCTTGCTTGATTGTAGTGAATCCTCCCATCTTAGTTGCTATGGAAGTTATTAGGTTTCTCTCTGGTCTATGTTACTCTTTTCCCTCCTCCCTTCTCGCAGCCACTGCATGCCTGGCATGGATGACCCTGAGTATAAATATGCACGACTGTCGACGCTAAACCAGGGGTGCGCGAGTACCTATGTAATACACGATGTAGGTATTGAGTACAATGGCGTGAAGTACGTACAGTATGTACTACATACAAGTTTCAAATACAAGGGAAGAGACGATACAGAAGGGGGCGCTCTCGCTCTATGGTATGTAGTTGTCTGATGGGTCCCAAGTCTATCTATCTATATCTATCTATCTGTAGTCTGGGGAATATAATAATAATAAAAATGGGTGTGGTCATCCTCTATCAAACGCTCACCAGTCGTGCATCCGCATCATCACTTCCAAAACCAGTCGACTGCGTACCCGGTGTCTGCGGTTCAAGCATATCCAGCGTCCACTCAGCGCGCAAACGCGCAGACACGGCGCGAAATGCGCTCACGGAGCCCTTCTCCTGCACAAGTGTCATGGTGCATCCACTACAGCTGCCACTGCCGCTGTTGCTGTTGCTACCACGACCAGTGCCACCGCCGCCGCCGCCACCACCACCAACGGTAAAGTCGATGCGGAAGCGCACTGCCTTCTGTACAATGTGTCCCGTGGTGGGATCGTATGCTTCCTCGATGCGCGCGCGGAGGGCGCCGTCCGGCTGCGGTTCGGGGAGGAGCACGGGCGCTAAGAGACGGCGCACCTCTGCGCGGGTAGGCGCCACGGCGTCGCGGGACTGCAGGGCGATGGAGTGCGTGCGCCAGTGAAAGAGGCTTGAGAACCAGCCTTTGACCTCTCCAACGGCGGGCGAGACGAGTAGGGATGATTTGGGTGAGCCGAGCACAGGCGAGGCGGTACGAGGCGAGTCGGAGAGATCAAGTGCAGGCGGCGGGGGTGCTGTTCCCAAGTCGTTTCATTCATTCATTTTATGCGGGGGTAAGGTGGGTAGGTGAGGACGACAGAATGGGAAAGGGGGACTTACGCTTGTTGCTCTTGCGGTCCTTCTTGGTACGGGCCACTGTCACTGACTCTGGGGGAACAGCTATGTTGCCGATCTCCTTTCGCAGTACGCCACTGCCGTTCGCCTTGCTAAAGCCGAGACCACTCAGCACCTGACCCTCCTCTGCCGTATAGCCACCATTGGGCCGTCTGCGCCCACTAAAGCCTTGTTCAACATTTTCCTTGTCTCCCCCGGACGCCGTATGCGTGTGTGCAGGCTCTTTATCCGGCTCTGCTTCAGCAGGGGCAGGGTACTGCCCAAGCATTGGCAGACCACGGTATCGCGCTTGTGCTTGTGCCTGTGCCTGAGCAGTATCTGCACGCGCTTGGATCTGAGCACGCGCGAATGCTGCATTGAGCATGTTCATGCGACCTGCGATGTCGTCGATCGTGCGCTGGAAGGCAGCGTTTGAGATGCGTGGCGCACTGACGGGCGGTAGGGTTCCGGAGAGCGGCGAGGGAGCCATTGGACCCAAGGGAACCACGAACCCCGTCGTATGCTCATGCGAGTGAGCCTGAATCGACGCAACGAATGGGTTGAGTTGTTCGGCGTACGAGGCTGCAGGTGGTGATCGTGACCCTCCATAAAAGGCGCGGGCATGAGACGGCGAAGACGGGTTATTGGGGTGTGTCATATTCGGTATCGCAAAGGTCGCGTGAGCATGTATGTGTGCGGGCGGGGATGATGAAACAGGACGAGGGCGATGGCCGCGTGGACCGGCAGGAGAGCTAGGGCGTGTTCGGCGCGCCTGCGCCTGCGCCCAATACGGCTGATATGCGGGCGGCGCCATAGCCATGCGATCATCGGACATATGCGGTGGTAAGAACGCGAATCCGGATGTTCGCGAGGGAGTGTTGTCTGCACTGAGCGGCCGGGGCTTCTTGGACAACGGCGCCATATATAGCCGAGTGACAAACTTCTCGCCACGCACACTTGATAGCGAAGGCTCATCGATGTCCATGAAAATGCCGCGTTCCTCAAGCGTTCTAGAGCGGCGCTGCAAGAGAAGGAAATAGAATGCTTTAGTCAGTGTGCCGGATCCTGCGGGGCTGAGCAACTCGGCTGTGATTGTGTTGGGGTCGGCATAACGTCCCCAGATGACACAAAGATGCTCAAATACGTCTGTGTCAATGTGTGCGGTTGATTGGATAGGCCGCGCTAGCTCCGCGACAGTAGGCGCTGGCACGTACAGAATCCCTGGCGTGTCTTGTGTGAACCAAGGATGAACGAGAATGTCAGGGATCTAGAAGCAGTGGTCCGTAAGCCGACGCATATAATGCAAGGTTACTGAACCACTAACGGATATGCGCTGTGACGCGTCCACAGTGAGCATGCGAGAGATGAGATCCTGGGCTTGTAAATCAACCCAAGCGGGCATATCGTACTTGCCTGCCTTGACTTTGGAAAGGAGAGCACGGACATTCTTATCATCAAAAGGGAGTCGACCGGTCAGGAGAGCAAAAAGAATAACGCCACAAGACCATATATCAGTGGCGGTTCCGCTGTATTTGTGACCATGGACAATCTCAGGACTGGCATAGTGAGGGCTACCGCAGCTAGTCTCAAGCTCAAGGGAGGGTGGTGCGAAGGCTGCCATGCCCCAATCGGCGATCTTGATTAGGGGAGGATTAAGCGAGTGTATTAGGATGTTCTCCGGCTTGAGATCACGATGAATGATGGAAAAGGCATGGGCATAGTTGAGACCGTAGATGATTTGCTTGAAATAGGCGAGGGCATCAAGAGGAGGCAGTTTGCCACGGTTTACGAGAAAGTCGAATAGTTCGCCGCCTTCGATGTACTCCAGGATGAGGTAAAGCTCCTTGTCGCCTTCATAGACATCGTAAATGCGCATAATATTCGGGTGATTCATGAGCTTCATCACGATAATTTCGCGGTCGATGCCAAGGCGTTGCTTTTCTACCTTTTCTTGCCTGGAGTTAAGGGAGGTGCGAGAGCCAAAGACAAAATCCAGGGGGAGAATCTTTATGGCGGCAAGCTGACCAGTGCGACGGTGTCGAGCAATTTTGACATGCCCGCTGGCACCTTTCCCGACGCATTCACCAATAATCCATGGACCGACATACTTTGCATCTTCTGGGAAGTCAAAGGCGCCATGGCTTGCGGCGGCCTTTTCCTTTTGCCAGCGAGTTCCATGATGAGCCATATACTTCACTGGAGGCGCGCGGGGCGGGGTATCTGAGAGACGGGACATTATAGGAAGTGTAAATTAGGTGTTGATACAGTAGGATGTGCTGTCGTCGTCGTTGGTTGGATGGAAGGGCGACAATCGCCGAACTCGCCGAACATCAAGCACGTGATCGCGAAACCGATCGGCTCGAAATCAAATGAATCGCCGAAAGAAGCGAGTGAGCGAGCATCGCACTGCAACTTGTCTCGAGCCATGAAGATACCCTTCTCCCTTCCCTTCCTTTCCTTATTCCCCCTTCTTGCCAATGCATACACCTGGCACTTCAGCACCCAGCCTCGTCAATGTCAGACCGTTTCCGTTGCCATCGATGGTTCGGGTCAACCTCCGTACAGTATTCTCCTTATCCCCACTGGACCCTCGCCACTCCCAAATAACACCGAAGTTCGCACAATCCAGAACATAAATTTTACTGGGTCCAGTACAACCTTATCTTTCAAGCTTACTTACCCAGAAAATTCGTCATTTGTCGCAGTGGTCCGCAGTCATTTATCCGCCACATTTTCTCAGTTATTTGCTCATATCGCTCCACACTATTTGCAGGTCAGCGACAGCAGCGGTTTTGGCTCCGGTGGCGCCAGTACTTCGGTCACCGTTCTCCCATCATCCGACTCGAGTTGTTACAATACGTCTCAGCAAGCTCAAGTCGCATGGGATTTCAGCCTCGATCCTTCTAACGGGCTCACTCAGTGTGAATCGGTTCGGTTGTGGTGGGAACCGCCTTTTGTCAATGGGTTCGTTCCTTCATCAGTGTTTCGTGATTTGGCGCGCTAATAATTTTCGTCCATCACGACACCTACCGCCATGTAGAACAGTCAATTTTTACGGCACCATCCCAGGCGGCACTTCCTTTACCATCCCTCAGGGTTCCCTTTCTAGTAACAACGACACCGGCACTGGCTTCAATTGGACTGTTGATATTACCGGTGGGACCAATGTTCTCCTCATCGGGAGTGATGGTCGAGGAATCGGATCTGGCGGTAGTGCTGCATACATAATTTCATATGCGACGAACAGCTCCTGCTTGAACAGCAATTCCCCTTCCTCCACTGCTGGTAACCCCGCAGGAGGAAGCTATCCCACTAGCACCAACCAGCCATCAACTGACAACGGCAATCATACGTCTTCGTAAGCCAATTTGTAATGCTTGAAACGCCACAGCTGATGCCCCGATTTTTGTTACAGCAATACAGGCGCTATTATCGGTGCGTATTTCCCATTCAACAATATCCATTACTTATTTTTTTCCCTTTCCAGGCGGCGCAGTCGGTGCTGTTATTTTCCTCCTTTCAGCCGCCCTGTTTGCATTCTATTTTCTGCGGCGACGGCCGTACTCTGCTATCTCGAAAGAACGCCCCGTCAATGTTCTTCAAGATGATGAAGATGGAAACGGGGAAGACCACGATCTTCCTCAATATTACGCGCCAGAACCCTACCTTGTACCCGATCCGACGATCAGAGGGACATCTGATGCCGCCTCCACACAAGAGCGCCCGGTTTCAATGACTACGGCAGATTTTATGCGCCCCCCAACACCGATGACAGCTACTTCGACAACAACGCGCAAAAGCGCGGCACCCCCTCAACTACGTCCTGTCAATATTATTCAGCACGACGACGCCGGTCCTAGCGACGATCTGTCAGGCCATGGTGACGCTGAGACTATCGAACTTCCACCTGCATACACGCATATCCGCCAAGCTCAACGCTCCCCCCTTGCTTCTTCCACTCCGACCGCAGACGAGGAAGCTTCGTGACATCGTCGCCTTTGGATCTGTTACCGACCGCGATCCCACTCATGCTACGTTAGTCGACATCCGAATGGACAACTTCGTTTTATATACTCATATCATTCTCACGCACTTGACACTGGACATTTACCTTTGTTTAGATTACCAAGTTGTAAAACACTTCCCACCCGGGCCTCGTCCTCTCTTTATTTAACTCGTCGTCCTTCCCGGACTCACGCGATAGCTCGCTACTGGAGTCTCCCCTGCCACTCCCCCTTATCTCGTGCTTTTCTATGAAATAATATGCTGTAGTGTATTGGTAATTTTGCCGTTCTACCCCCTTCGACACGACAGAATGGGCAATGAAATTTCGCGTTCCGATGCGAGGATACAACGTTAACGTAAATCCAAATCTCGGAGAAGGAGCTGCGTTGTTACCGTACGTACGCGTTGTCAAGGCTTTGACTTCCAGGAAGGCAGACATCCTTGCTTGTAATATTGTGCGCACGGAACAGCAAGTCGAACAAATCGATTCACAGTCAGTTCGCACCAGGGACAGCGTTCAGGGTCTTGATGATCTGTGAAAGTGGGCGAACAACCCTCCGTGAGTCCCAACGTATAAAGACGCCGCAAACATCGTTCCCCCCACGGGGAAAGAAGGCGTGTGGGGATGGAAGGCGGGGGGTAGAAAGCATTGTATTAATTAAAAAAGGGACACACCTCGCGATCACGTTTTTTGAGAAAGGGGTAAAAATAGCGGTGTCGTTGCCAGTCATCGTCCACCCTCGTAAGCGGTTCGGGTTTCGCGGCGGGCCCTTCCACTTCAAGACGGCGTAGGTACCGTAGCGCAGCATCCGTACGCGCATTCCCGCTGCCGCTACCCCCGCCCTCGACGTACCCGAGATGGTTATGGAGTAGCTCGGCGACCCGCCGCGCTTGCACGAGCTCGCGGCGGTCGACGAGTCCACGTAGGACGCCGGTGTACGCGGAGAGCAATTGCTGCTGCTTCTTCGTCCTTTCCCCCACTCCCACTCCCATCCCAACCTCCAGTTCCAGCAACCCTGGTTCCACCTCCTCGTCGCGTTCAAGTAGTCCCCGTATGACGTCAAGCATTCGCAGCGCGAGCGCAGGTTCACCGTGCCGCGCCTGTAGTGCCGCGGCCGTACTGAGGATTTGTGCGCTTGGCGCGATGCCCCGATCTTGCATGTCATCCAGGACGCGCAGGCCGTACTTGACGTTGCGAAGTAGGGAGAATGCGGTGAGGAAAGGGCGGAAATGCGCGGCGTCGAATCTGTCTGCGGGTGCGGGGACGGGAGCGGAGATGCTGTTGCGGCCGTGGGAAGGATGTTGGTGGTGCCCGACAGTAGGTTTCTGGAATTGCGCGCTACGTTGGAGAAGCAGGTGATAGAGGGCTAAAAGTTCCTCCTCGCTCTCACAGAGGTGGACGAGGGCGGTCCAAACGAGGGCCGTGTGGTGGCCTGTCGGCCATAATCTCGAGGGGAGATTGAAGGTCGTCTCCGTGATGCGGGGTGGGAGGTACCAATGATGGAGGTGCGAGCGTGGAGGGTAATGTTCGCGCTTCCATAGTTGTCGTGTGACATCTTCCGAGGGGACACCAACGACGTGGAAAAACTTCTCGAAGACCCAGAGGACATGTCTAAATTGACCACGCCGATGGTGATGCAACTGCTCAGCGAGGAGGACAGCAGAGGCTGCATTGAGTGAGATTCTGTAAGCACCAGAGCGAAGCTGGTTTGCCGCTCGGCCACCACGAAGGTGGGTCTTGTATATATCAAAATAGGACACAATGTCCACGGCATAGGCTGGCAATCCTGACCGCGAACCGCGCTTGAGAATGGCCAAGGCAATGGCCTGGTTCAGGTCCATACTTTGTTTAAGAGAGATTGGGGGAATCGATTTGAGGCTGGAAACGTCCTCGACAAGTCGGCTCTTCGCGACATCGAGAGACCCACAGCAGGGGAGAGCCCGAACGTCTGCCGCGAGGTCATTGAGGCCATCGGCCTCAAGCTTTCCTAAGAGGTATTCATAGGTATATTTAGTAAGATGGAAACCACGTTCGTGTGCTTTCTTGGCCATTTGGAGAGCAACTTCCGGTCGACCGGCGGTGCAATGAGTTCGAACAGCAATGCTCCATAGACGCTTGGCGGTTCTTCGAGTCGACGCGTTATGGGTGGTGCCGAGCTCGCGTCGATTGTAGTCATCGTTAGCGGCTATCATCTCATCCAAAATTTGCGAACTGACGTCCGGGTCTGCGTAGCGCGTTAAACAAGCAATCACAGTGGGACCCACATTTCGGATGTACCCCTTCGAAGACAGGATGATGCCAAATTGAGCAACACTCTCGAGGTCTAGATGTCTTGAGTTGAAAAGCAGGGCCGACTTGAGCTGAGCGATATCAGACGCTGTGCTGTCGCTGGTCATGCTGGGAAGGAGAGACAGCCAGTTTGTGAACATCTTGGCACGGTTTGGCGGCCAGGGTCGTTGGAGTAGGACATTCCGAGCGACAGAAAAGTAAACGTTGCTCGGGCGTATTGGTACATTCATTTCGACCAGCTCTTGTCGTACCTCTTCTGCCTCTGCAAACTTTCTGCTTCGGGATAGTTGCTCGAGCACGCCACTTGCATGGTAGCCCTGGTTCGCGCTCCGGGAGGATTCCACCCTCCCTGTAGACAGATGTGCGTGCACAGCCTTGGGAAAACGCATCCCATCATATTCATCCGACCAAGACTCGAAAATGGAGGGGTCTGGGGAAGCAGATGGATAAGGAATGTCTTTGAGAGCCTTCATCGCTGGTGTTTCTTCGTCGAAGGCTAGGGATGAGCTGAAAGCCTTGAGGGTTGGGTTCGAGGAGGGCAAGAATAGGTATTTTAGGTGACATTGGAGGCGAGAAAGACCATGTGGGAGGGCCAAGATGGCCGGGGTCATCAAAGGGAGAGTGGCACGTGGTCGGCGTGGGAAGGTTGAGGGTGTGCCCCCAAGAGCGCAAACGGCAAACAACTCGACTTGTCACTTTTCAGCGGCCGCGACGCGATTTGGCCATGGACTCACCCAAGCGTACCGCATCCCCCTCCCCCTCCACATCAGATACAAAACGTATCAAACTCAATGTTCCACCACAAAACCAAGGCGCCACACCCGTTGACCCTGACAACGCACCAGGAAAGCGCGCTGAGCTTGATCCCATCCAAGGTGGTGATATCGGCAACATTCCAAACGACCCACCGCCAGCTCCCGGTCCAGAAACGGGTGGAAAGGTCAAAGTGCTAAAAGGAGACGGTGAAGGCGGCGAGGAGGAAACGGCCGATGTGGAAATGGCAGAGGAGGAGGCCGAGTCCGGCGAGGAGAATGACGATGAAGACCCGGCCCAACTCGAAGCCAATAGGCAGCGCGTTGAAGACCAGGCCCGCAAGTACCTCGCTGCGCAGACCCACGAGGTCATCATACCGTCTTACTCGGCCTGGTTTGACATGTCCAAGATCCATCCTGTCGAGCGACGCGCGCTCCCAGAGTTCTTCAACTCAAGAAATAGATCGAAAACACCGTCAATTTACAAGGACTATCGGGACTTCATGATTAATACCTATCGTCTCAGACCCACCGAGTACCTCACCGTCACTGCGTGCAGACGGAATCTTGCAGGTGACGTATGCGCTATCATGCGTGTGCACGCTTTTCTGGAGCAGTGGGGTCTCATCAACTACCAAGTGCATACGAATATCTCTTGACTCCCCGACTGTCTGCTAATACACCTTTTGCATAGATTGACCCAGAAGCGCGTCCCGCCGCCCTCGCTCCACCATTTACTGGCCACTTCCGGGTCATCCTCGACACGCCCCGTGGTCTCCAATCACTTCATCCTGGCACTCGTCCATCCCAACACCCCAATGCAGCCGTTAATGGCGTCAAATCCCAACCGCCTGCCACCCCTGCCTCGCTTGGGCTTCGCTCCAATATCTATCAGACCACGTCAAAATCATCACGTCCTATCACCGAGACAGAGGCCAGCACATTAGCAAACGGGGCATCTTCAGGCGCCGTAAATGGCTCTGCGGGACGGAGTATCGCGACAGTGACCTATAAATGCGACACCTGTGGTTCTGACTGCACGGCTGTGCGGTATCACTCGCTGAAAGTGAAAGATTTTGAGCTCTGCCAACCGTGTTATTTGGACGGCCGTTTCCCATCAACCATGTTTAGCGGCGACTTTGTTAAACTGTCGAATGTCGGTACTGGTGGAAATGCGCACGGCTCAGGCAACGGGGATGCGTGGACGGATCAGGAAGTCCTGCTCTTACTTGAGGCGGTGGAAATGTTTGACGACGACTGGTTCGCTATCGAAGCACACGTCGGCACACGCTCCGCACAACAATGCATCCGGAAGTTCCTTGAGCTACCAATCGAAGACCCATACCTTTCGAGCGAGGGCGAAATGGGCGCTTTACGATACGCGCGGGTGCCATTCGAGCAGGCGGACAATCCTGTGATGAGCGTTGTGGCATTCCTTGCTGGAGTCGTTGGCCCGGGGGTTGCAGCAGAGGCCGCAAAGACGGCTTTACACGACCTCACTGCCGACAAGGAAGAAACCAAGCCTGTAATGGAGAGCGGGGAGCACACGATTTCGGAGAAGGATCGTGCTCCAAAAGACGGCATGGACGAGGATACCAAATCATCGGCCGCCGACGTTTCTTCAAGCACTGCCGGGCCTGCGGCTGATGACATGCCCGTCGATGGGCCACCCACCCAACCTACTCCAGGCGTTCCACACTCGAAGGTTGTACGGGCCGCAAGGCTGGCGCTCGGTTCGTCATCCAAGACTGCTTCGGCTCTCGCCGACGCAGAGGAGACCCAAATTCGTTCGACGCTGGCAGCGGTGATCAAGCTAACGTTGTCAAAGCTGGAGCTGAAGATGTCGCAGTTCGAGGAGCTGGAGGATTTACTAGAAGAGGAACGGCGGACGCTCGAGGCTGCGAGAGTCTCGTTGGTCAACGAGCGTGTCGGCCTGAAACGCGCACTCGATGGGGTACGTGCTGAACTTGCAAGACACTCGAATGGCACGGCCAGCGCGGGTGCCGTGGCGGCAGCCGTCGCGCAGACTGGGCTTGGAAATGTGGGCCAGGGCTTGCGGGCGGCAGAGGTACAGGGTAACGCGATCACAGAAGGCGAGGGAGGTCCGTTGAGCGGAGGTAATATTCTGACGCTAACTTGATGGGTGTAGATATACAACCGTGATGCTGTGCTTTACTATTGTTACCAACTCTACCTCTCCATCCGCCCCCCCCCTTGTTTCCTTTCTTTCTCTGTTCTTCTCTTTTCGTTAAGTATTGTCGTCGTATAGCCCTAGGAATCCGTATACTAGTACTGCACCCTCATTTTTTGGCGTGTGTTCTCCCGAGATAGTTATGTAATGCGCGTTTATTAAAAGGGCGTGCGTCGGGCTTCGCCGGCAACTGGTCCGTCACCGTCAGCGGGGCGGGCCCACGGCGTGGGGAGCTCAGCGCTCAGCGCTCAACTGCTGCCTATCGATCGTCCCATCATCCTCTCCACACGCGATGCATATAGTTCTGTCCATCGTCCTCTCTCTCTTGGCATATTTATCGTACAGCTCCTCCTGGATCTTCGAAAGGTTGCTCGCGATGTCGGGTGGGTGTGCCTTTGATTTTTAGTTAATTAATTGTTGACTTTGGGATAGCAATCTCTCTGGTTCACGCTACCTTCTTCACCCGGGCTCTGCTGCGGGACGGTTGCTTGCACGGATTGCTCCCCCGGTTCGTTATTTGAATTTGGGGACCAAGTGGACTTTCACCAGGAAATACGAAGGTACGGGCTCATGACAACAGCACAGTACTGTAGGCGCTATCTAACACGTGTTCCTGCACAGCGTATGCCTCTGCTGGACGGGACGCGATTGTTCTGGTGATTTCTCCGTGTACGTTATGGGAGACACAAACTCAAAGAAGCAAAACTTGTAGATCACCGCATTTCCTCGCCCAAATGCCATTCTACTCCTTGCAGATGCCGGCGCTATCAAAGTATGTCTACTTTACCTCGGATTGAGTGAAGACCCCTCCTACAACTTGGCCCGCAGGAGGTTACAACCTCTCGCGCCAGATTTCCTAAGCCCCTAAAGCTATACAATGCATTGGCCGTTTTTGGAAAGAACATCATAGTTTCTGAAGGGGACGAATGGAAGAGGTTCCGAAAGATCGCCGCTCCGGCTTCTCAGAGGTATGCTGCTGTCTGAGCTCCGTTTGGCGTCTTTTCAAGGCTGAACGCGACCACCAGAGAAACAATCAATTGGTGTGGGACGAGACCATCCGGATTATGGTGGATCTGTTCGACAATGTCTGGGGCGACAAGTCCGAAGTTGTTGTCGATCACTGTTTGGATGTCACCCTTCCAGTACGCTTCCTATGAGTCGGAGTCTACCCTTGGCTCAACTTCTCTGCCAGATTGCCCTCTTCGTCATCGGCGTCGCAGGTAGTTTCTGCCCCGTTCCGACCTTGGTAGTCTCATGACCGCCGATACTAGGGTTCGGCCGTCAGGTCACATGGACAACTGACCTCGTCGTCCCTCCTGGCCACCAAATGACCTTCAAGGATGCCCTTCACACTTCGTCTGATAATCTGATTCTAAAAATCGTTCTTCCCAATTGGACAACGAACTTAACGAAGCACACAAGGAATGTTGATCTGGCATTCACGGAGATCAAGGTTCGTTGCTCCAAGTCGTCCGCGTCCTGTGACTCCTGTCTCACCCGGCGTGTTTCAATGCTTCATGCTCGAGCAGCAATACATGCTGGAAATGGTGGAAGCTCGCAGGAATGCGGAGACAGTAGTACAACGCCATGATCTGTTTAATGGCCTTCTGGACGCGGCAGAGGACGAGCTGAACAACGGAGCGGCGTTGACTGACGACGAGCTTATTGGTGAGGACTCAACGTCGCGATCGTTGGAAAGTATCTTACCCCGTCTTCCCAGGAAACATGTTCATCTTTCTTCTTGCTGGGCATGAGGTGGGTTCTTCCCTTTCTTCTTTTGATGTCACCCCAAAACAGTGCCCTAAGACCACAGCGCATACACTATGCTTCGCATTTGGCTTATTAGCACTCTATCCTGACGACAAGAGCGTTTGTATCAAAACATCAAAGACGTTATGTCCAGCCTAGATGGAATGCCCGTGGGTACCAGGAACCCGAATTCGTATCGAGAGCTCACATCCATGTAGGCCTACGAAGACATGAGCCGCTTCACGTATTCGTTGGCGTAGGTTCATCAATTTCTCCACTAGAACGAGGATTCTTATCCTTAGGTAGCGTTTTCTACGAGACTCTCAGGCTATTGTGAGTGCTATTCGATTGTGATATCACCACACTGGCTGATAGCCTGTCCACAGCCCCCCGTACGTTGAACTGAAAGTGTTGCGACCCGAAGCAATCATACGTATGATGATCAGGTACCGAACATTCCGAAGGTTGCCACGGAGGATACCACCTTGACAGTGAACAACGCCGACGGTGGAAAGACAACATTCCCTGTCCCGTCAGGGACAGAAGTCTATCTTCAAGTTCCGGCCGTGCACTATAATCGTATGCTGAGTGGCTTTGTATTATGGAGACATGTTCTGATGTTGTCTTGCAGCGCGGTATTGGAAGGAGCCCCACAAGTTCATGCCAGAGAGGTTCCTTGGCGACTGGCCGAGGGATGCCTTTATTCCATTCAGCCAAGGTATATCTTGCCCATCGTAAGCTGTAGTCAATAACTCATGAATACTTTGCAGGTGCCCGCGCTTGTTTAGGGAGACGGTGCGAGGTGTTGCAGTGTAGTTGAGAGCAGAATCCTCACAAGTTCTTTCAGGTTCTTCGAAACTGAGGGCTTAGCCACCATGACTATGCTCGTGTCAAGATATAAAATCGAGGTCAAGGAAGAGCCTCAGTTCGCTGGTGAGACCTTCGAAGAGCGCTATGCGCGTGTAATGGCTTTTGACGAAAGCATGACTGTAATGTGAGTAATGTCTACCTTACATCCCCATGGGGATTTTACGGAAACGTTCCAGGTCCGTCCGCGTGCCGTTGGTATTTAAGAGGAGATAACTGTCTGCGTGCTGGAATGGACAGCGGCCGTTTATCAAAGACAGTCTTGTTTGAGTTTATCCAGTTCTTCTCACATGCATGGGGGAGCATCAGTTGGAAATACAATATTGACCGATCCTCCGAGGCTGCTACACTTGATGAGAGAAAACGATTCCTGGGCCCTGGGCTGGCCCCTGGCTCAGTCTGATAAGATTAAAACGGTGGTGCTATAAAAGGTGTACATTTAACTACTGATCTCTGTGTAATTGCGGCGTAATGGGGGACGTACTGTACAGGGTAACGCGATCGCTGAAGCGCTGAAGGCGAGGGAGGCCCGTTGAGCGGAGGGGTCCGCCCCCTTGTTTCCTTCTTTCTCTGTTCTTTTTTGTCAAGTATTGTCGTCGTATAGCCCTAGGAATAGCCCTAGGAATCCATATATTAGTACTGGACCCTCATTTTTTTGCCCGCGTGTGTTCTTTCGCGCTCAGTGGGACAATGGAGATAAGATAATACGCATGCCGATCATACGCGCGTGCGTCCGAGTTGGGCGTCGCCGGTAACCTTTCTCGGGCATTTGTCGGTCCAGGTTCCGTCAGCGGGCCCCGTGGAAAGCGCGGGCAGGAACTATAAGGATCCGGCGAGAGCTCAGCTGTCTGGTCATCGCATCCCTTGTCCACACTCGAATCCGGCGATGCCCACAGTTCTGTCCATCGTTCTTTCCCTCTGTGGCCTATATATCGTACAACTCCTCCTGGATCTTCGAAAGGTTGCTCGCGATGTCGGGTGGGCGTCCCTTTGATTTTTTTAGTCGACCGATTGTTGACTTTGGGGTAGCAATCTGTCTGGTCCACGCTACCTTCTCCGCCAGACTTCTACTCTGGCTCGGTTGCTTGCACGGATTGCCCCCGAGACTCGTTATTTAAATATGGGGACCAAGTGGACGCTCAGCAGGAAATACGACGGTACGGGCTCATGAGAAGAGTAACACGTAGGCGTTGTCTGACACGCGTTCCTACACAGAGTATGCCCTTGCTGGACAGGATGCAATTTCTCTGGTAATTTCTTGGTGTACGTTATGGGAGAGACGCAAACTAAACAAGACAAAACTTCAATTGTAGATTACCGCACTTCCTCGCCCGGCCGCCGTTCTACTCCTTGCGGATGTCGGCGCTATCAAAGTAAGTCTACTTTACCTTGGAATGAGTAAGACCCCCTCCTCCAACTCCGAGTCTTGGCACACAGGAAATTACAACCTCTCGTGTTAGATTTCCTAAGCCGCTACAGGTATACGAGGCACTGGCCGTTTTTGGAAAGAACATCGTGGTTTCTGAAGGGGAGGAATGGAAGAAGTACAGAAAGATCGCCGCTCCGGCATTCTCAGAGGTATGCCGCTGTCAGACCTCCGTTCGGGGCCCAAGTTCGGCGCCTTTTTTTCTGTCGAGACTGAACGCGACTACTAGAGAAACAATAAATTGGTGTGGGACGAGACCATCCGGATTATGGTGGATCTGTTCGACAATGTCTGGGGAGACAAATCCGAAGTTATTGTCGATCACTGCTTGGATATCACCCTTCCAGTACGCTTCCTATGATCGGACTTTACCGGCTTTACCCTTGTCTCAACATGTATGCCAGATCGCCCTCTTCGTCATCAGCGCCGCAGGTAGTTTCTGCCTCGTTCCGACCTTGGTAGTCTCATGACCGCCGATACTAGGGTTCGGTCGTCAGGTCACATGGACATCTGACCTCGTTGTCCCTCCTGGCCACCAAATGACCTTTAAGGACGCCCTTCACATTTTGTCTACTAATATAATTCTCAAAATCGCTCTTCCCAAGTGGGCGACGAACTTGACGAAGCACACAAGGGAGGTTAATCTGGCATTCATGGAGATCAAGGTTCGTTGTTCCAAAGTCGTCCTGTCTCACCTGTGTTTCATGGTCGAGCACTGGCAGCAATACATGCTGGAAATGGTGGAAGCTCGCAGGAATGCGGATACGGTAGAACAACGCCATGATCTGTTTAATGGCCTTCTGGATGCCGTGGGGGACAAGCTCGACAATGGAGCGGCGTTAAGTGACGACGAGCTTATTGGTGGAGATTTAACGTCACAATCATTGGAAAGCGTCTTACCCCGTCTTCCCAGGAAACATGTTTATCTTTCTTATTGCTGGACATGAGGTGGGTTCTTCCCTTTCTTCCTGTGGTGCCATTCCAAAGCGGTCCCCTATAGACCACAGCGCATACACTATGCTTCGCATTTGGCTTGTTAGCACTCTATCCTGACGAGCAAGAGCGTTTGTATCAAAACATCAAAGGCGTTATGAGCCTAAATGGAATGCCCGTGGGTACCAGGAACCCGAATTCGCATCGAGAATTCACATCCATGTAGGCCTACGAAGACATGACCGGTTCACGTATTCGTTGGCGTAGGTTCATCCGATTTTTCCACTAAACGAGGGTTCTTATCCTAGGTAGCGTTTTCTATGAGACTCTCAGGCTGTTGTGAGTGCCATTCAATTGTATTACCATATCGGGCTGACAGCCTGTCCACAGCCCCCCAGTACGTTGAACTGAATTTGTTCCGACCCGAGGCCAATCGTGTGTTACGGTGATCAGGCAGCGAATATCCCAAAGGTTGCCTCGGAGGATACCACCTTGACAGTAAACAACGCCGACGGTGGAAAGACAACATTTCCTGTCCCGTCAGGGACAGAAATCTATCTTCAAGTTCCGGCCGTGCACTATAATCGTATGCTGAGTGGCTTTGAACTATGGGGACATGTTCCGATGGTGTCTTGCAGCGCGGTATTGGAAGGAGCCTCACAAGTTCATGCCAGAGAGGTTCCTTGGCGACTGGCCGAGGGATGCCTTTCTTCCATTCAGTCAAGGTATCATCTTTCCCATCGTAAACTGTAGTCATAAGACTCATAACTCATGAATACTTATTACTTTGTAGGTGCCCGCGCTTGTGTGGGCAGACGGTGCGAGGTAGTGCAGTGTAATTGAGAGCAGAGTCCTCACAAGTTTCTTTCAGGTTCGCTGAAACAGAGGGCTTAGCCATCATGGCTATGCTTGTGTCAAGATATAAAATTGAGGTCAAGGAAGAGCCTCAGTTTGCTGGTGAGACCTTCGAAGAGCGCTATGCGCGTATAACCGCTTTCGACGAAGCCATGACTACAGGGTGAGTGATGACCACATCCCATGGCGATTTTTACGGAAAGCTTCAGGCCTGTCCGCGTGCCGTTGGTATTTAGAGAAGATAACTGTCTGCTACTTTTTTCCTTCATGTTTGGATCAGTATCTGCGTGATGGAATCACGATGGACGGCAGTGGCAAAGACAGTCTTGTTGAAGCTTATCCAGTTCTTCTCACGTGCACGGAATCCTTGCGTAGTCGGTACTGCCATGTCACTTAGTAACGACTTAGACCTGGCCTGATGAGGGAAAACGATTCGAGGGATCCTGGCTCAGTATGATAAGATTGCGCTTTAAAAGGTGCACTACTGATTTCTGTGATAGTCTGTATTCCAGAAGTAGCGTGGCGGGGCTGTCTGATCGCCCAACAAGCGCAGCACAGTTCGATGCTTAGATGCAATCACGCTTTTTATAGCGGAGTGAAACACGTGAGAGGAAAGGTTCAACAACGGCGCGACAGGCCCGGTTCGGGTTCTCGGAGCTCACAGACGTCCACGGTGTTTTTTTGGGTCGGCGTAGTGTCTTATCAGTAGTCGGTACTGTACTGTCCACGAGGGAGGCTTGGATGGTTTGATGTCCGGCTTTCTCCATCTGTTGTTTTGTCGTCGTTCTCCCATTATCGTTCCACACCAGACCTCTGCGCTGCGCACGTAGTATTGTAATGTCAGGTCCAGACTTCACATCGCCCGGGTAACGGCAAGGACGACCTTCCCAGCGCTCAAAAAGAGGATCGCGTGCCCTGTATATCAATTGGAATATCAACTCCACTCCACAATTGTGGCTCTACGCACCGCACACGGGTGCTATGCGATGCGGGGTTTGACCAATATGCTCGTTAAGGATAAGTCAGTTCTCATCAATAGCGCCAACACGCCTTGTCCGCGGACGACTGCCTACGCCATTGACCCTATTCGGATAACCAGGCGTCGCAGGCGAGAGCTTCTTTGGGGTGGGAATCGCTATAGCACCATTGAATAAATCGCTCACCCTCATCTCCATTTCAACCCTCAGTCCTCTTCCCACACGTCCACGTCACTCTCAATGCCCACAGTGCTACCCGTCGTCCTCTCTCTCTTCGCCCTATTTCTTATACAGCTCCTGCTGGGACTCCGAAGGGTCGCTCGCAACGTCGGGTCAGTGTGTCTCAGAGACCCCAAGTGTGACGTAGTCGATCAAACCTTTAACGTGACGTTTACAGCAATCTCCCCGGTCCATTTTTCCTTTTTAGCCTGGACTCTGTTCCAGGAATTTTGATTGCACGGATAGTCCGGCCTATACCTTATCTGAATCCGGGGACCACATGGATGCAAAGTAAGAAATATGATGGTACGCCGGTCGCGTGACTCTGCAGAATGAGGCAATCTGAAACGCCTTCCTTCCCACAGAGTTTGCTGCGACCGGAAAGGATGCCGTTTCTATGGTGAGTTCTCTGCGCGTTTATGGAAGGAATGCAAAACTCAAAGCAGTGGACTTGCAGATTACCGCGTTTCCTCAGCCGAAGTGCACTCTGTTCGTTGCGGACGCGGAGGCTAACAAAGTACGTCTACTTGAATTGAGTTAGGCGCCTCCAAACCCTGTTTCGCAGGTGGTCACAACCTCTCGTGTCAAGTTTTCCAAGGATCTAGTTCATTACGCAGTATTGGGTATCTTCGGAGCAAACATCGTGGTTTCGGAAGGAGAGGAATGGAAGAAGTACAGAAAGATCGCTGCTCCAGCATTCTCAGAGGTATGCTTTGAACTCAGTGGTTGCCGAAATCTGAACGCGATTTCCAGAGAAATACTAAATTAGTTTGGGACGAGACCACCGTATCGTTATGGATCTGTTCGACAACGTCTGGGGCGACAGGTCCGAAATTGTCGTGGACCACTTTCTGGATATCACTCTTCCAGTACGCTTCCCATGTCTCATACTTACACTTTCCCTTACATCACCACCAGATTTCCCTCTTTGCTATCAGCGCCGCAGGTAGTTTATGCCACATTCCAATCCTTGTAGTCTCATGACAGCCCATAACTTACTAGGGTTCGGTCGTCGGGTCACATGGACAACTGACCTCGTTGTTCCTCCTGGCCACCAAATGACCTTCAAGGACGCTCTTCGCACTTTGTCTACTAATTTCCCTCTGATAATCATTCTTCCCGGTTGGGCAAAGAACTTAACGAAGCACACAAGGAGGGTTCATCTAGCATTCGATGAGCTGAAGGTTCGTCAAGTTGCACCGACTCCGTGTATGTCATCCATGCCTCACGCGTCGAATAGCAATACATGCTGGAAATGGTGGAAGCTCGCCGGAATGCGGATAAAGTTGAACAACACCATGATCTGTTTAGTGGCCTTCTGGATGCAGCACAAGATGAACCGGATAATGGGGTGGCGTTAAGTGAGGAAGAGCTCATTGGTAAGTACAATATGAACCAGTTGGAAAGCGTCCTGACCGTGATCACAGGAAACATGTTCATCTTTCTCCTCGCCGGACATGATGTAGGACCATCCCTTTCTGCCTATACCATGGCTTAAATCACTGTTCTATAGAGCACAGCGCATGCACTATGCTTCGCATTTGCCCTTTTAGCTCTCCATCCAGACGAACAAGAGTGTTTGTATCAACACATCGAAGGCATTATGTCCAGCCTGAATAGAAAGCCTGTGGGTCCTTGGGATGGCAATTGTTATAGAGAGCTAACGTCCTCGTAGGCTTACGAAGACATGAGTCGCTTCACGCGCTCATTAGCGTGAGTTCACCAGAGTCTCCTTTGGAACGAGGATTTTAATCCACAGTTAGCGTTCTCTACGAGACAATTAGGTTGTTGTGAGTACGTGTTCCGTCGTGTTATCACATCGTGCTGAAAACTCGTCAACAGCCCCCCAGTATGTGTAATTAGATGTGTGATGACCCGAGGCCAACCATGCCCTATGTTTATAAGGCTCCCTACGTCCCGAAGGTGGCCGCGGAAGATGCCACCTTGACCGTGAGTAATGCTGATGGCGGAAAGACAACGTTTCCTGTCCGGGCAGGGACACAAATCAGACTTCACATCCCCGGCCTGCATTACAATCGTACGCTGAGTGACATTGTATTCTGAGGAACAGGCTCTTATAGAGTTTCATAGCGCGGTACTGGAAGGACCCTCACAGATTCATGCCAGAGAGGTTCCTCGGTGACTGGCCGAAGGATGCCTATATCCCATTCAGTCAAGGTATATCTCGCCAAACGCAACACTGTAAACATAACTCACGGACACTATGCAGGTGCACGCGCTTGTCTGGGGAGACGGTGCGAGCTGTCGCGGTTTAGTTGAGAGCAGTCCTCACAAAATTTCTTTCAGGTTCTTCGAAACCGAGGGCATAGCCATTGTGACTATGCTCGTGTCTAGATATAAAATTGAGGTCAAGGAGGAACCTGAATTTGCTGGTGAGACGTTCGAAGAGCGCTATGCCCGTATAACGGCCTTTGGCCAAGGGTTGACTACAGTGTAAGTGATGTCCACATCCTCATAGCAAATGATTTTACGAATAGCCTCCCAGTCCTCTCCGCGTACCGTTGGTGTTTAAGAGGAGATAGTAACTATTTTCGGGTTTTCTACGCATTGGCTACCTCTCCCTTCCCCTTTCTCCATCAACACGTAGAAACGCAGTCTAACCTATTGCTGTAACATCTTTGTTCAATTGTACTCTGTCGCGGGCCGACGGGCGCCGACTACGGCGACTAGGATATCCATCATCCCGTGATTAATGCTTGGCTCGTGCGACCTGTGGCTCATCTCCTTCAATTCGTCCACCTCGGAGGCAATCCATGAATTCGGCGATGTCCAGCAGTTAACTCTACGGTCTCGAGAAGCCGCGCCCACGGCGTTTCAGACAACAGCAATCATAATCGCGTCGGGTCGGGCTTTGTGCTTCTTTATACTCTCCCCATCGATGCTTGGCAGTGTGTTCAAGTTCTTAAATTCGTATTGATAACGTCGCAATCACAAGGGTCAGGATCCTTACATGGTGCCGAATCGGAGCCAGGCGCAGCGGAACAAAAAAGGGAAAAACAATCAGACATTTGAAACACGTGGTACAGCACGGTCTCGGTGCTCCGTGGGCCTCATCATTCCAATCAGTGCGCAGCAGTGCAGTAATGGGGTGGGTTCCCCCCATCCGAATGCGCGAAAGATAAGGATCCCTATCGGCGTCTTTTTGTTTGCCAGCGTTCGGTTCATCTCGGTTCGTCTCATTTTCTATTCTTCCCCAGTAAGCTTTTCGGAAGCACGTTCCAAAAAAAAGGCCCAAAGATATCATCGATCATCGCCAACGTTACGTTGGTCTCTTAGCTTCCTCAGGACCGTGATTATTCAGCTTGAAACTCAAGTTGAAACGTCGCCAAAAAAAAAGGAACCGGAAATGAAAGGATAACATGGGTTCCTACCATCCTGCCAGCGGACAGGGCGCAGCCTGAAAATGACTCCATCTAGGGGAAATTGAAACGTGAAAACAAAAAGAGGTACAGTATCTATGGCTAAGATGTCGTGATTCTCCCATTATCATGCAAGGCCCGGGAAAGGGGGCCGTGCAAAAGCCACGTGAATGCGGTTGTATACGACCCGATCTAGCCAAGCCCTCGTCCGATCCTACGACCTACACGCATAAGCCTCCAAGTTGCTACTAGTGAGCAGCGCATTAAAAAGACAGCCTACGCGAGGCGCATACAACTTCGTGAGATACGCACACCGCATATCACAGCCCTAGCTGTACATCACCGAACCTTCCTAACATCTCCCCAACGGTGCCAAGCGTATCAAACAACGCACTCCAGTCCGCCTCCCCACTACCACCGCCGCGCGAACTAACACCAATTGCGACTGCAGCGCCCAGCACGAGTACAGCACCCACAACCAGAAGCCGTGTCTCGCCCCTCCTAGCACTTTGTCGCGGCACTTTCGTAAGTGAGGCAGGCTCGACCTCACGCACGACAATATCAATACCTGCGACAACAAGCGCCTCTGCCTGATCATCGCTCGGTAGCAACGCAGATTCCTCTGCCCAGGTCCGCATAACGCTCGCAGATCCAAGAGTGCGTGCGAGGCATAGATCGGGTGCGCTCGGTGGGAATCGAACAATAAGGTCATCTGCAAGCAGCAAGACATTCAATAACGAGAGTGTCGTTTGAAAGTGAGAAGGCTCTGCGTGTGTGGGAGATGCAGGGGGGGTAGAGGCTGCTGAAGGAGGCAATGGTATGTCTGCAGGGCCAGAAGAGACAGAAGCGCTCCGAGCTGTGGATATAAATATTCCTGGTTGTGAAGGAGGTGGGGCTAAGGGATCATCTACAGAGGGTATACTGATATCCCCTCGTCGCTGGGAGGTGGTCGCTCGGTGAGGGATGTACCTGTCTCCGGATATACAGCCGTGGTGGCTACGAAAGGACCAGGTAAGGGCCCAGGAGTGCTGTGAACGTCGCTGTACTCGATAAATGTGGGAAGTCCAGTTAAGATCGAGTGGATCATTCCCTCGTCGTCATCACCGCAAAACCTCATGACTTGATCTTTGCGCATTAGGGTTACCTAGACATACATCTTAGGATGTGGACAAGAGTATGTTAAGAAGCACGCACGCACTGCGGCGACAAGATAGACAATGATCAACGGTGGACGAGTGAAAATGTAGTCAAATATGTGCTGGATGAGCGGAAGGGTTGGCGTGGCGTGTGCGAATAGGGTGAGAAGATGAGGAAGAGCTGCATATGGAAGAGGGGAATATCTACGGTGACCTCTTGGAGTGAGCTCACGGCACCCCGCTTAGTCGAAACACTCACTCCTCGAGTACAGTGGCGTAGGGCGGATCCGCAAGTCGCAAAAGCCGTTGCAAAATGCTGTGACATATGATGAGTACTGGAGTCGGTACAGAAGCTAGAACGAGAAGCGCACGTCATGAGACCTGTGAGAGGTTCGAGGGTGTGTCCCATCGAGTCGCGTAGACGATGCAAGCTCAGCTTCTCTAGTGTATGAAAGCAACTTCTGGGGGTAATGTAAGCTGTAGGACGGTGGCAATATCATGAAATCCCTGTATGCGCGTTTCAGGCTTCACAGAGGGGGGTGGAAGTGATGAATAAGCTGACTTGAAAGTAGTTCAAACCCGGACGTCGTCGGAAAACTTTAACAATGAGCTTGTTGAGCTCTGCCTGGCGTGCGAGCCGAACGTCTTCCGGACTGTCATCTGCATATTCGGTATGGGTGAAATTGGAAGGAGGTAAGGTCTGAACGTGCGTCACCTACGGGGTAGAGCACGAAACTGCGGTCTGTGTCGAGTCGGATCTGCCGTTCATCTTGATGGGGGTCATGCTCTTTGTTGAAATTTTGGGGGGATTGTTTTACGTCAAGGTCGGGGTCAACATGAAGGAGCCTGGGCCTGGAATAAAGTTCAAGAAAAGGGGGGAAAAGAGATGTGGGGACGATGCGTGCCAAATATATGCGCGTGCACCACCAAAACCGCCCGGCGCAAGACTCTGTAAGCGAAGGGCATCCCAATCGAGCGAGTGCGAGTCATCGGATGGGTGTGATTTCTCCGAGACTGTAATCATCGAATCGACGGTGATGCTGTAGAGTGACAAGGGAGTGCGGAGGCAGCTCGAGAAGCAGACATTTGAATTCCGAATTCGCCGATCGCCGATCGCCGAATAAAGTCATTTCCCAGCACGTGATTTAGACGGGTTGTGATTGAGCTCAAATCATGCTCGTCTTGACTGCACAGCCACTCTTTGAGCATGAAGAAAGAGACAGCGGCTGTTCATTTTTGTTCGGGGACAACGGATATAAATGCAGTATTTGAGATCTGAGACGTCTTACGTGGCGACCAAGATAGAAAGAGTTGGCATGGAAGTCGTATCTTTGACTAATTGACTAATTAAGTAATGTGAGGAAGATTCACAAGAATATCACATGAAAGTGAGACAAAGGATTTATCTCAAAAGGACGCACGACTCGTTCACACTCCAAACCCTCCCCTTGCCCTTTTCTCCCACACATGGCCACAGAAACTCAATCTGCGCCCGCCGCGCCCGAGCTGAAAATCTTCAACCGTGTCGCCTCGATTCCCTTAGTCAATGACACCTTCTCGGCCGTGCATTCCTCACTTATCTCCAACAAACTTACCCGTTCGCCCTATACTACTGCCCAAGCTATCTCCTTATCCGCCCTCCGTGCCTCTGAGCCAATAGCCGCGAAGTTAGCCCCCATCATTGTCCGTGCTGATGGTTTCGCTCTCAAGGGTCTTGATGCCGTCGAGTCTCGCTATCCATACGCCTTTACCGTTCAAAGTGAAGACATCCTTAAGGCTTTCAAGGAGCGCTCAGAGTATGCTCGCGATGTTGCCAACAAGACCTTAGACGAGCGCGTCCGCACACCTGCATACTCTGCTGCTCAGGGTATTGACCAAGTATGTAACCCCTGTCCTCATCGTCACGCAATAATGATTTGCTCATTTATGTCTCGCAAAAGCGGCTCGCCCCTGTCGTGGACTATTTGATCGCCCGACTAGGCACGGAGGAAAACTCGTCTCAGACAGAGTCAAAATACCAATACCAACGTGCATATGCTCTCTCTCGTGAGCTCAAGGATCAAATTCTGGATTACTCCAATACCCAGCTCCACCAGTTGCAAAGTAGCAGCGTTCTTGTGTACGTTCAATTTACTTTCTGCACGTTTTATCTTTTGACAAGCCCTTGCGTCCCAGTCAACGTGCTACCGAGACTGCGAAGAACATCCAAAACGCCGCATCCTCATCCGTCGTCGCCGCTCAGGCAAAAGTTAGCACTCTAAGTGATACTATGGTTTCAGAACTTCAAAAGATTCAGGTTTGGTGAATTTGTTTGGTCTTTTGAGTTTTTCTGATCTCCCCCTCAGGCTGCGACGGCTGCTCTCCCCTCGAACCTTCAGGCATCGTTCAAACCCGTGCAAGAAGGGATTGCAAGCACGATTTCCGATTTGTCCAGCGTGATCAAGTCGGACCTACCAGTTAACGAGAAGGTCAGCAAAGTCCGTTTGACAGTTCAAGACCATGTCACACCCGTCCTCGAGACCGCCGCTGTGCGGCTACAAGATGCGATTCGATCCCTGACTCGTGGAGACGCTGTTGGAGAAGACGGTATTCCACAGAGCACAGAGAAGAGTAATAATGGTGATTCACGTTGACCTTTTGATTTTTCCCTCACTGGGACATTCGTAATCAGACGCTGAACATGTCCATACGCGTCCATAACACTATCCCCATCTCAATTCAAGCCACCCTTTTTCGCTCTATCGCATATGAAGCCGAAGGCTGCATTCATTCTCGGCGTTTATGTACGTTCCGCGTAGTGGCATTCGCCCTCGATATTCTCGATTGTCGTGTACTCATATTTACACGCTTGTTCACGGGCTTCACGCGTCTGGTTACCAATGTTATCAAATTTCGGATTGTAGTTGCAAGAGTTGTGGTGGTGGGAAAGCGGGGAACGTCAACCCCTGTCATCTGTGCCATTGCCCCCGGCTGAGGTAGTCACACTTGACTGGCCGGACATCCATGATCCTACACCACCAACCGTATCTACTCTCGCGTCTTCACCTGCCCACTCCCTGTTGCCCCTTGAAGGCAGATCCACTGCCACTGAAATAGGTGCATCCGTTGGCAGCGATGCCTTCTCATCCAGCACGACTTTCTCCTCTCCGCCTGCACCCAAGTCCGTATCCTCCTCATAGTCCAACTCCTCCTCGACGAGCGCACCTGCCGCGCGCAGCTGCTCGTGTGCCACGTCTGTCACGGCCAGATTCTGCCCTGTTGCGAGAGCTTTGACGAGTGCCCGTTCATGGCCAGTGTGCGCAGCGGTACGCAGGGTGCGGACAAGGTAAAGCGAGAGCGTGCGAAGCGGCCAGTGTGGTGGGAGCGTCGAGAGGACTGTTTGTGGGTCGAAGGAGGTAGCGTGTGAGGAAAGTAGTTGTGCTGCGGCTGCTTCAGTAGCCTTTAATGGTGGTGGTGGTGACGGTGACGGTGCTACCGAAGAAGGGGGATGAGGTGGGGGGACACATCTGGGGAGGTCGTGGGGTACTGATGTAAAAAAAGACAAGGAAAAGAAGGGTGTGAGAACTTATATGGAGGGGAAGTTGAGATACGTACGTGGTATCGACGGTGTAGATAGTCAGTAAAAGATGCAAAAGTCGCCTTGTCTCGGAGTTGTCAGTTGTCAGCGCGTCTGCTGTCGGTGGCGGTGGGGGCGGCGCCCAGGCTAGCCCGGTGCGCTCCGCGATGTGCGCCGCGGCGCGTGGGGGTATCACTGCGCCGTTGGACGTGCAGAATGCCGCGGCGGACGTATGGTCATGTACGGTTCGTACGAGGAGGGAGAGTGCTCGAGCGCGTCGCCAAGCTGTGGTAGTCATTTAGTTTTGTCAGACGTCATCTCAGGGGGAACGCAGGAGAGACGGGCTGGCTGCACACGTACTTTACTGGCTATGATAGCGAGCTCTGGTGCAAGTAACGGTGCGTGTGGTCCCAGGAGGGCCCAGCTGCGACGCGTCGTACGCGCTTGAGGTCTGCAGGAATAGCGCGGTGCGCAGTCGCGCGTGCTTAGCTGGCGAGGCGGGAGTTGTTGCCTCGAAATAGGTAAGAAACGGGCGGGGTTTGGAGAGGATGCATAGGACGCCGCTTGGGAGAAAGAGGATAATACGAATATGAGTGGCTGGAATCCGCTTGCGCATACAAGTGAATAAACAGAGAAGTCGATAGACTCATACCTTTGGCTCGCCAAAGCTTAGATGTCGCGTCGTCAGCGAGAAGGGAGAGCACTTCCTCGATGTATGTAAGCGCAAGTGAAGTGTGAAGGCTGGATCCTGGGAAAGGAATATCAGCACGGAGTCTAGTCGCCAAGGGCATGCCTACCGTTCTCCGCTTTTGCAGGACAAGGTGTTCGAGGAACCGTACCCCTGCCTCGGGGTTCACAGCGCGGATCTGTTGTAGCGTCGCGGCCTCATCCTCCGCATTTTGTCCACGCTTTGAGGTACCATGGGTTGTCAACAACTGTAAAACGACATCAAAACCTGGTTAGGCGTATACCCGAAGGCGAAAATGGCAACGCGCGACATGTTCCCACCTTCAGTGCACGTTCGGCGTCCTTTCCGGCCAACCAAATGCCCCACTGTTGAGTCAACGCACGGTTGCGCCGAGCCGTGAGAAGCGCAAACATGTCTGATAACGGATCTGGAATCCCGGGATCCACCCACTCGCCCTCGACAAGTCTGCGATTCAAGTCGTAAGTGGCAGGAATGCAATCATACCCGTAAAAGGGAGGCCGCGCACTTTGACCAGACTTCGAGCAGCGCGGCGTCATGTCCGCGTTGTGAATAAATTTTGCAGAGCGCGCTATATAGACCCGTCGCGCGGAAAACGGGTTCGACTTCGGGGAGGATAATGATATCTGACATGTCCAGCAGCGCATAGAGGTCAGTCGTTTTCTCGCCTCGCGCAAACAACTTCGCTAGCACCGTGTCGACAATCTGCGATGGAACGCAGGTGACGCACACAATCGGTCAGCCAACCACCAGAGCAGATAAGCAAAACAGCTGAACAGCAACGCACAGCGCGCACGTCCGGTGTGCTAGAGTCACTTCGTACGCGTCTCCACTTGCGTAGGAACTCCTCCAGCATGTCGTACGCCGCGACTCCAAGTACACGACGGAGTTCTGCAGTGGGGTGCGCGGAGCGTGTGGTCGGCGCGAGGAAGGGGGAGTAGTTACGGACTATGTTGGCCACGACTGCATGTTAGCCGCCAGCAGACGGGGGGACGCGTCATTGCGGTTGTGCGGATGCGGGGGAACGGTGGTGGGGGGAGAGAACAGGGGACGTACTGAGGTCGTCGATCGAATCGTAAGGCGGCATGCACTCAGCAATGCCTGCAAAGACGTCAAGCGTTGGATCCGTGTCGAGGAGCGCGGCGCGGAGGTCGGGGAAGTATGAAATGAGTATGCGGGGGTCGAGCTCCCCTGGAAAAGGCAAAACCCGGCGTCCTCGAAGCGTGTCTCGAGCAGACACTGGAAGCCGATTCTCTGGTAGACGTATGCGAGTTCATCTACCTGCGGATGTTCAAGACAAAGTTAAAACGGGCGGGCTCAGAGAACAAGACGCACTTCATTTGCATCTGCAACAAGCTTACCCTGGACCTTCTTCCGTTGTTGGTCCGCGAGCAGGATGATGTCCTCTATTCGGTGGCTTTCGAGGAGGGCCTCTGCCTGGGAAATGGGTGTGACTGGAAGGAGGGATTGAATCGAGTTGGGGCCAAGGATGAGAAGGTGTGAACGCGGAAACGTGGAATGCTGAGCCATGCTGTTCTGGGGCAACTCATGAGTGGTGGTTTTGCAATGGCAGGCAGGAAAACAGCCTGAACCTCTCTGCCTTGCTCCTTCGCTCTCGTACACTCCCCGGGACCCCCGGCCCGAGCTTAACCGCGTAACCTCTAATGACTTTCTCTCACTACTTCTCTATATGCAATGGCAGAACAAGGTAGTCCGATTGTAGGGACACGGTGGCTACTATCTTTGTCATGAAAAAGGATCACTACAGTAGGCCTATAAGAAAAGAAAGAGATGACGGATTGTCGTCGTCCATGTCACATCTCAGGGCGTAGAACTTGGGGCAGCTGGGTGTCTGTCCATTACATGGATGTCGCAAATACGTCAGGGCGGATATGATGTTGAGCACAAGGCTTATCAGTCACATGTGATGATTGAGGGTAGAAGCGAGATCTGGTCGCCAAAATCTGGGGATGCAACGATTGCGGAGAAAATGCCATTATTTGAAAGATATTAGTGCAAGTGCAAGGATCAAGGGCGCCTCCTTTCCAACTGGCATTCACCCGCTGGACATCCTCTCTTGATTCCGACGTATTTGCAGCCCGTATCTCATCAACTGAACTTTCCCGAGTTGTAGCAGCATGAACAAGTGGGATGGCCTGAGGCCGGGCATCGGAACGGATCACTGAACAGATCAGAGAGCGTGGGGTGGTATCGAACAACTAGGGAAAGCAGTCTGACTCCCAGCTGTCATCTGCGACAAATCTGGAAGAAAAGAAGCTCATTTAGATGGACCAACTACGGTCACGATCACAAGGAAGCGTGCGTGCCTCGCTCGCATTAGAACAATAGCCGTTACTCGTAATGGTTCTGCAAAACAGTACGCCCAACTAGAACCGAACACGGTGTCAACTGTGCTGGATCCTCGATCAGCAGAAAACCTTGCAGACTTCAGAAACGGTAAGACAGGGGTAACGCCGTGTTGGGAGCTTCGTCTGCTGTTGATTCTGTGCCTCGGTCGCACTTGAGAGGATATAGTTCAATAGTGTGAGGGTTCAACGTTCGGCTTGGGCTGCCATCGTTCGTATGACGGGCTCAGAATGATATCGGTTGGGCGAAATACGACAACGCCGAGAGTGTCATTAGAGTGGCTGTCGCTGCGTGCACCACCGTGCATGTACATAAAGGACGAGGTTGGGGTTGGGGCCGCGGGTTGGACAATGCGTCGGAGGGTTGAGAGTAGCCACTAGAGGCTGCTTGCGCTGGTCCTGATTCCTGTGACAAGGCGTAATTCATTTATGTGAGACGGCGTTGTGGCTTGTAGGAGGATGAAGCACCCACGCTGCCACCACAGGAGTGCTATGGGTTACAGTATCAAAGGTATCAGTTAGGAGAGATAACTATACGAACATTGCTTCACAACAGTTGAACAGCCACATGGGGGAACGTGTCTTAAACGTGTGAATCTTGACACGGACGAAAACAAACAGGGTCAAAGATGGACAGGTACAGGGGAGGGGACCGTGGAGAATATGAGAATCCAGGGGAGGGTGTGGAGAATATGAGAACCCAGGGGACGGTGTGGAGAATATGAGAATCCAGGGTGTGGAGAATATGGGAATCCAGGGGAGGGTATGGAGAATATGGGAATCCAGGGTAGGGTATGGAGAATATGGGAATCCAGGGTTCGGTGTGGAGTACAGGGCCCTATACCCGATACATCTTTCACAACAGCCACGTGGACCCTCGGTTATATCCGACAAAGGAGTCTGGGTAAATAGCTACTGTAAGAGACGTACTTTGCAGCTGTACTGTTACAGTTGAGCCCATATCCTCTGCGGTTCTGTACTAATGCCTGTACAACCTAATTGTCTCGTAATTGTTCCGAATTATTTGTAGAATCTCCCCAAAAGAACATACTCCCCCAAATGTGCGCTCCGGAAGGGTTACAGTAAGTTACAGTACAGTATCCAGATTCCAGATGACACATCTGGTTGCCAATGGTAGACGTGACCGTCTCTCGGGATATTGCGTTAGCGAGAGCTGGTCACGAGCTATGCAATGGCGCTGGATGGGCGTGCCACATTTATTGAGATTTGAATAACGTTAACCCCGATAGGTCAGGTGTAAACATAGGGAACGACAAGTCAGGCTGGGCTGGTCAGCGGCGTGGAGGCTGTGTAAACATACTAGGGAAGCGAGAAACTCGGAGAAAGTTGCACAACCGGACTGTTACCGGAGTACATTGAGTTCCGAGGGAGTGGAGCTGCCAGTGGGACATTCAATTGGAAAGCACTACGAAGGGAATTCTCCTGTACAGTGCAGGCTGCGACGTCTGCGGGTCGAGGCTGCGGATCAATACCGATCAATATTTGATCAGTACCCGAATCGATGGGCGTCACAAGATCGTCGCCGTCAAGACCTATCACAACAAAGGACAGCATTCACTGGCGCGCCACCGATTCCCCTGACGGCGGACGACACACGTACGCCCACGCTCACCGTGACATTCTCAACGCCACGCAAGCAGACGCTCACATTTTCCCCAACGCCACGCATTCCTGATGTCCGAATTCCACGCCACGCGTTTCCGACGCCCGGCCCCGCATTCCATGCAGATGTGGTGATTTGACACTGTACAGCATGCGCAACCCAGATATAAAACGAATTTGGTTCCAAATTCCAATAGACAGGTGTTGCTCCTGGCCCTTGTACTCCTGCCCAACCCTGGTCACCTACACCATGTATTATCCGAGTAATGAATTCATTGCTTTCAAGAACGACAACTTGAATGGAACCCACTTGCTTCCGATCCTCCCTACTTTAATTAGGGATGCAAGATACCGGGAAGACGCCCGGTACGCCATTAACGCCGCTAACTGGCAAGCCCTCACCGTAGCCCCTTTTCATCAGGGTCAAACTCACATCGACCATTATTTCACTCGGAGCCAATTTCAGCTCAGCGTGCGCCTATTTTCTATCGCATTGTATGAGGCCGTCAGAACTAATTTTGCCAAGATCATCCAATCGATCCCAAGGATGGATGATATCCGTTCATCCTGAGGGCAAACGCTATGCTCACAAAATCACCGAAGATGGGATATCTGTTGTCACAGAGTCTCATGTCACAGACCCTGGAGTTGCCGAGCAACTGGAAGACTGCCTCGCAATGATCCGTGTTCTTACCGTCGAGGAGGATATTCACCTTGCAGGGACCACGGACTTGTTCCTCGAGATTGACCAGAATTCGAGAAGATGTAGCTATTGGTTCGCTGACCATGCCCACCGCACCATTTTTTGGTTGCATCGAGTGGATACAAAAACCGTTGGACTTCCTGATTCTTATTCGAAGCTTCATCTTCGTGAGTCTTATACGGTCTTCACTTCGTCAAATGAGTTTACAGTAATTACTCCGGTTAGAATACGCCCTGGAGGAAAATTATTGGACCCACGTCGAGATGTTCCCTGCCACCGCATCTCAATATTCGACGACTGCATTAAATGAACTCCATATAATATTTTTGAATGCCTGTGCGAGTAAGTTGAGAAATATCAGGGTTCCACCATAGTAGGAATGACGGGCTGCATCAGATGCTCTTACAACCGATATTCCCACCATCCCATACACTGTCGAAGAGTGCATAGGTTTATCAATCTCCTTCAGTCCCGTAAAGGTGTGTTCTGTTGAGCAAGCCCTGCGTGATTCATACCTAATCTGTTAGTCAAAGAGCTTGCGTTCAACACATACACCACGGCTTTCGTAGCTAGGCTATGGGTGGCCATCGGTAAGTAAAATGTGGTTACGAATCCTGAGACAGCTGACGATCCTTTTCTCTCTAGCTCATCACCGCTTTTCCACCCATTTTGGAGACGATCACTGTCGCATGTCTTCCGTCCATTCTGTCGTGGAAGCGCCAGCCAGAAAGCGGGGCCTCATCTTGACGGTTCTCTTCAACCTACCCATTGAATATAGAGAATATGTTAAGCGCTTTGGGTGGGCGATCTTGTTTATAGCCCTGATTGGCGCAATGTATCTGAGAGAGTAGCAAATAACATGGGTAAGCAAACGCCACGTCAGGCCCCGTAAGCTTGTTGACATGGCAGTACCGCAGGGGTGAGCGTCTGACGCTTCGTAATCGACTCCTACGGTTGGCAAGGTTGCATTTTGATATCCGCAAAAGCAGCTGTGGCTACGAACCCACTGCAATCGTCGACAACCTGCTGCAGCCCGAGGCGTGGTTCGTGTGGACGTTTTTCCTTTTTTTCAATTCAGGGTTTTTGGATGACTTTCGGCGACCTCCCTCTGTGGATGCTTCTCCCAACAATTTTCCTGTAGCGGTCGTATTGGTTTCAGTATGCTTCGTATCGGTAGTACTTCACGGAAAGCCCTTCGAGCAGACACCGTTACTGGCATCCGTTCTACTTCTGATCTCCCCCATTGATCCGAAAGACCCCGGTGGTATTGTGGTTCAGAATGGTAACCTATCGCCCGTTATGCTGTAATTATACGTGTTGATGAGTCAAAGTGTGTTCTGTGACCTACTCAGTTACTCAGGAGCTAGCCTGCCTTAGTCTTACGAGAACTACCCCAAGGCGAGTAGCGCTATGCCCTTATGACAGGAGATTTTTTCACTTGAAAATTCGTCGTACATCTACAGCTGACGGGATTCCCTGCATCCCCGGTTCGTCACCTGAAAGACTGCACCGTCTAGGTGTGTGCAATTATATTATGTCGACCTGCCGATGACCTCAGGCTGCCAATACCTGGTATGAGTGTACATCAGTGTCAGGTGCTGTACTTCCAAGCGGTGAGAGTAAAGTAGCGGTTGGTTGACGAGCTAGAACTAACAATTGAGCGCTGAGCAGTCGAGAGCGCGCGTGCCCTCACGCGTCACGCGTCACGGCCGGCTTACTCAGGCTGTATGGCTTTATTACAGCGCGGCCTCGGTGGACACGTGCATGTAGGGTGGAGTTTCCACAAGCGCTCAATCATTTTCAACTTTTTGACAAGCTCACGTGCAGCCGGATGAACGCGTGCGTGCGGGTTGGTGTGTGCAATTTCTACAAGCGCTCAATTATTTTCCACGTTACGGCTACAGTATGTTCGACAAGCTCACGCGCGACGGCGGCGTCACATACATGACTACTGTTACGTTAATTTTCCAATCTGATGACGCCGATGGCAGCACAGCCCAGTGTAGTAGAGGCTGCATTGACCTCCACGGAAGTGCATGACACGAAAAGGGGGTGGGTCAACTACCGTCAAATCAAAACCTCCTGCCCTTTTGTTGGAACTGGTTGGAACTCTAGGGCTTGCATGGCTCTAAATTTTTTACGCCGCCGTTTTTCTCCTCTATGGCTGAATCTGTATATCTGTCTAGTATATCTGTCTAGGAAATGCCTCCACCCCGGATGTCGCTTCCCCACCCTTTGTCTTTTTCCCTCTTGCTGCCCTGCTTATGTTACCCGTAACCATTCTTCGCTCCCCAATGTGGATGCTTCATCCTCCCGTCCAGGCCACAATACCGCGGCACCGCCTCGCATGAAAGTGCCGCGACAAAGTGCTAGGAGGGGCGAGACACGGCTTCTGGTTGTGGGTGCTGTGCTCGTGTTGGTCGCTGCAGTCGCAATTGGTGTTAGTTCGCGCGGCGGTGGTAGTGGGGAGGTGGACTGGACGAGCTGGCTCCAATCCGGGTAAATGAAGACCGGTGGGACTTTCTCACTAGCACATCCACAAGTGTTTTTTAGGGTGACGAAGGTGGGTTTGATTGACAGCACCTATACCGCGTGGAGTAAATGGGTCAACTGTAGTTGGGCAGTACAGTACTGTATGGCAAAGGGGTCATTCGACACAGCTCGGCGATCCGACCACAAACATGATGGGTTTAAACCATACTCGGTTCCTGAGCGATCCGGAGACATACCTTTTCCAGTGGCGGGTTTGGACGGCGGGTTTGGGCGCCGGGGCGTCCATCTGTCCATCACACTTAAGCTCAGATAGATCAGGGTGAGAAATGTTGTCAAACGAAGCCGGCGAGGGGTTTGCCATGGATTAAACGAAAGCGAGCAGCTTGACCAGAATTAGGCAGGCAAGAGCAATGGTAACGCCACTGATGGTTCACTGGCAGGGTAAGCTAGGACGTTTGTAAAAAGGGATAATAAAACCCATAATAAACCCATGACATGCATGCAGAGCTGCGGATGACATAATGGGAACAGTCATCATGCCCGGACTCATTGGAGTCATGCTTAGATGGAACTTTCGTCATCAAGGTCGCCACAAGCCAACTGCCCACTCATCACAAAATGCTGTGCATGATCTGCGGATATAAGGGACAGAAAAAATTATCTCCAATGTCCGATACACTAGACTTCCCCTGTTTGCAGTCCTCCCCGACCTCGTCTCAACAGCATGTATCGTCCAAGTAATGAATCCGTTGCTTTCAAAGATGATAACTCCGATGGAACAACTTGCTTCCGATCCTCCCTACTTTCAGGACGCAGTACGCAAGATACCAGAGAGATGCCCGGTAGGCCAAAATGTTCTGGCTAGCAACGCTCACCATAACCCCCTTTTATCAGGGTGAAACCACATCGACCATTATTTCACTCGGGGCCCAGTTCAGTTCAGCGTGCGCTATTTTTATCACTTTGTACGAGGCCGTCGGGACTCATTCTGCCCAAGGTCATCTACCTATCCAAGGATGGACGGTGTCCGTTCACCCAGAGGGAAACGCTATGCTCACAAATTCACGGAAGATGGGATTTCTGTTGTCACAGAGGCTCATGTCACAGATCCTGGGGTTGCCGAGCGATGGGAGGCTGTCTTCATGATCCGATTCTTACCGCCAGGAAGAATATCAGCCTTGCCAAGACCACGGACTTATTCCTTGAATGGACCAGGATTCGAGAAAATGCGGCTATTGGTTCGCTGATCATGCCCACCGCACCATTTTTTGGTTGCAGCAAGTGGATACAAAACCGTTGGACTCCCGTTTCTCATTCAAAGCGTCATCTTCGTAGTTTATGTCTTTTCAGTCGTGAAGTGAGTTAAATTACGTTGGTTAGAATACGCCTGGAGGAAAATTATTGGATCCATGTTGAGATGTTCCCTGCCACCGCATCTCAATATTCTATGACGGCCTTGAACGAACTCAATATCATTTTTTTGAATGCCCGTGCAAGTAAGTTACCGTGAAAGTAAATATCAGTATTCTACCATGAGAATGACGGGCTGCATCAGATGCTCTTACATCCGATATTTCCACCTTCCCATACACTGTCGAAGAGTGCGATAGGTTTATCAATCTTTTTCAATGTCGTAAAGGTGTGTTCTGTTGAACATGCCCTGCGTGATTCATATAGCTAATCCGTTATTTACAGAGCACGCGTCTAACCCATACGTCACGACATTCGTAGCTAGGTTATGGGTGGCCATTGGTGGGCAGAATGCGCCTACGAATTGAGACATCTTACGATCCGTTTCTCTGCAGCGCATCACCGCTTTTTCACTCATTTCGGAGAAGATCGCTGTCGCATGTCCTTCATCCATTCTGTCATAGAGGCGCCTGCTGGAAAGCAGGGCTTCATCTTGATGGCGATATCAAAGGTATTTTCGACCTACCCACCGAATGTAGAGCACGTCTTCGGCGCTTCGGGTGGGTGATCTGTTGATAGCTCTGCTTGTGAGTATGTATCCGAGAGAGCCGAAGACCTGTCACTGTATCGCAAACGACATGGGTAAGCAAACACTACGTTAGTGCGGTAGTATATAGGCTCATACACTTTCTTCCACAGACAATGTATGCAAGCTTCTTCCAAACTTGAAAAGCAAGAAACGTAATGACTGAGCTAATCTTGCATGATAACTGTGCTATTACTATTGCCCTGCTTTGAAGTACTCAATTTCGCTCTGTATTCTGGCCTGTGCATCACACTTGTCCTTACCAAGAATAATGTAAGCTTGTCGATACCAGCAGTGCTGCTGCAGGGGTGAGCATACTGACTGACACCTTCCTCCAAACGTCGTCCTACGGTTGTCAAGGCTGCATATTTAGATACCCGCAGTACCGATATTGCCGCGAACCCATGCAATCGTCACAGCGTGCCTTTTTGTCTTTCTATTTGCAACTCAGGGTTTATATGACTTTGGCGACCTCCTCCGTCGAGGATACTTCTCCCAGCCATAATTTCTGTAGCGGCCGTATTGGTTTAGTATGCTCCGGTGTATAGGTAGCACTTGCTCGCGGGGAACCTTTTGAGGAGACTCCGTTGCTGGCGTCTGTTCCACTTCAGATTTCTCCGGTAGAAAGGTAAGACCCGTCGACAATCGGTGGTCCATCGCCTGTTGTGCTTCTGCATGTAATTGTACGTGATGGGTCAAAGTTCTGTGTCCTACTACTCATATGGAGACTCGAAAGTAGTGTGCGTTGTCTTCTGCGTATGAGAACTACCACAGGCTTGATTGGGTGACGGCAGGGAGGCAACCCGCAAGGCAAGTAGTGTCATGTCCCAAACTCATGACATGAGATTATAAGAATTTTTTTCGTCTACTATCTAGGCTGACAGGTTTTTGCACCCCGGCCGAGGCATACATGATACAGCTATCTGAAAGACTGCATCGTCTAGGCGTGTGCGAGACAACTCGCTGACCGTCTAGTGAGTCCTCATTAGTGTTGTATGCTATACTGCCATGCGCTAGTACCGCACCAGATGTAATCAAGCGATACTACATCAGCAGTGGCTGGCAAAACTGACGCTAACGTGCTGGTGCCGATAGTCGGACTCGGCTCGTGGAGTGGAGTGCAGGCCAGAAGCTTTGGGTCTAAGGAGTGGCTTCCGATGGTTTATGCAAAGCGGTGTTGTCTCGGACGAGACAGGTGTCCACAATGACTCGACAACTTGAATGGTGAGGAGAAGTTACTACGGGAGGCAATGCAGCAAGAGGAGAAAAGAAAAAATTCAAGGAAGTAGCGGGGAAACGAGAATTTATGATGTATGAATCCAGCGAATGGGAAACAACGCAGGCAGGGACGTACATGATATATTAGACAGATACTGTACAATATACAAATCAGCCGTGGAGCGTAAAACTGGCGGCGTAAAAAAACTGGACTATGCAACAATGGAGGTCACAGGAGGTATCCCGGAGCTGAAGACGGGAAGGTAGGAGTACTTATTCACCTCCTTGGCGCAGAAGGGGTTTACTGGGCTCATCCGTGAAGCGAGGAATGCTATGATGTGGGCCGCGACCGCTAGTATGACTGGACGGGCTCGGAATGATATGCCCTGAGCGAAACACGCCAATGCGAGAAGGGAACAATGGTCGTTGGAGAGATGTGTCGCTGTGTGCATGACGAATAGGATGTGCTTGGGCTGTGGTCGGACAATGCGTCAGAAGGACAGAGACATCGAGAAATGTACCGGTGAGGGTAGCCGTACTAGCCACCGGTTTACCGGAGGCCGCGGCGCTAACTCTATGACACAACTTATTTATGTGAGACGGTGTTGTGTCTGGACGGAGGTAGCATCAAGCACTGTAGCAAAGGGTAAGGAACCAACGGCCTGGATGCTAGAGAGATGCACTAGAGAGATGTACGAATTCAGCCCTTAGCCGTAAAAACGACGGCATAAAATTGAGCTATGCAAGCCGCTAGGCCCAGCGTTCGATACGCGCAGTTCAGACAAGGCAGGACTCCAAGGCCTTGATTTCACGATGGCTGACGTACCTCTGAGCAAATTTCTTGACGTGTGGCATATGCCGGAAAATTGGCGCTTGTCAGCGCTTGTTGTCTAGTGGAGTCATACAGTACAGTAGTAGGGTTGCAGTGGGGTTGCCGGTCCTCTGTCTGTGTGAAATTTTTTCAAAAAATTCCGAAGCTGAAGTTCGGAAACTTCACCCCGATTCCATTACTGGGTAAATGAAAACCGCAGGACCTTCCCACGTCCACAAAGGGCGACGAACGTGTGAACCTTGACAGGACTCGCAGCACCTGAAGGTGTGGAGTAAATGGCTCATACTGTAAGTGGGGAGTACTGTATGGTTTCGACACAGCTCGAAAGCCTCAGATTCATTCCACAAATGTGATCAGGGTTTTAACTATACCCGGTTCCTGGGCGAGGTGGCTTGGAGAGCTGTATCGGATGACTGGGCTTAAGTTACCAGTGGCGGCGTGGCCGGGCGGAATTGGAGTGCGAGCCTTTGGGCGCCGGGCGGCCGGGGACCACCACCACCACTGTCTTAAGCGCGGCGGATAAACTCAAACCTCCCAAGGTGTTTGCTAGATTAGTGACACTTAATCAGTGCACAGACAAGAGCAGGAATACCACTGAGGGCTGTGATATGTGGAATGGGTTCATCGAGCTCCGAGGGCATGGAGTAAGGACACGGGATGACAAAAGTTATGGAATGTTATGGACCAAGCCACCAACAGTCAGGGCGTGCCATGCCTCGGTAACGGACCCTGGCGCTTTCTCCGGTACATAGCCTCGACCCTCGAAGATGGGACCTATGGGGAAGAGGGGGTCGAGTCAGTCGACGCTACATCGGATGGTGGCGGATGACATGATGACATACTGGCTGGGCGAAAAAATAGACCGCGCCTGAATACAAGAAAAGGCACCACATTGTGGGAAGATTCGGAAAAAAAATTAGTGCCGACTCGACTTGGCGACCTCCGATCGGAGGTCGCCACAATGATCTTCCGCGCCACTCCCGCGCCAGACAGTGCCCTGCACGCATACTGCGTACGAGTCAGATCCCAGATATAATAGCCAAGTGTTGCTCTGTCTCTTTCCCTCATCTTTCCCCCCTCTTGTTGCAGTCCTCCCAACCTTGTCGCCCATAGCATGTCTAATCCAAGTAATGAATCCGTTGCCCTCAAGAATGACAACTCCAATGTAATCAACTTGCTTCCGATCCTCCCTACTTTCATTAGAGATGCAAGGTACCAGGGAAATACTCGGTAGGCCAACAATAGTTCTGCTGGCTTGCGACGCCCTCACCGTAGCTCCTCTTTATCAGGGTGAAACCCACGTCGACCATTATCTCATTGGGAGCCCATTTCAGTCCAGCGTGCGCCTGTTTTCTTTGCACGAGGCTATCGGGGGCTCATTCTGCCCAAGGCCGTCCTATCGATCCCGAGGATGGACGGTGTCCGTTCACACAGAGGGCAAGCGCTATGCTCACAATAACATGGGAGACGGGATCTCTGTCGTCACAGAGGCTCATGTTACAGATCCTGGAGTTGCGGAGCAACTGGAAGGCTGCCTTGCAATAATTCGTGTTCTCGCCGCCAAGCAGGACATCCACTTTCCGGAGACGACGGAGTTATTCCTCGAAATTGACCAGAATTCGGGAAAATATAGCTATTGGTTTGCTGATCACGCCCACCGCACCATTTTTTGGTTGCATCCAGTGGATACAAACACCATTGGACTCCCAGTTCTTTATTCAAAGCGTCATCTTCGTGAGTCTTGTACGGTCTTCAGTTCGTCAAGTGAGTTAAGTTTCATGTTAGAGTATGCCCTAGAGGAAAATTATTGGACCCACGTCGAGATGTTTCCTGCCACCGCAGCTCAATATTCCGTGATTGCCTTGAACGAACTCCATATCATATTCTTGAACGCCCGTGCCAGTAAGTTGAGAATACTATTAGTGCTCCACCATGGAGATGACGGGCTGCATCAGATGCTCTTACATCCGATATTCCTACTTTCCCATACACTGCCGAAGAGTGTGATAGGTTTATTCATATTCTTCAGCACCGTAAAGGTGTGTTCCGCTGAGCACGCCCTGCGTGGATGATCCATATATAATCCGTTGATTGCAGAGCACGCGTCCGACCCATACGTCATGACATTCGTAGCTAGGCTATGGATGGCCATTGGTAAGCAGAATGCACCTACTAGGTTACGAATCCTGAGACAGCTTGCCCTTTCTCTCCAGCCCATCACCGCTTTTTCACTCATTTCGGAGAAGACCTTTGTCGCATATCCTCCATCGATTATGTCGTGGAGGCGCCAGTAGGAAAGCGGGGCCTCATCTTGACGGCCATATCCCAGGCACTCTTCGATCTTCCTACGGATTATAGAGAGCGTCTTAAGCGCTTTGGGTGGGTGATCTTATTTATGGCTCTGCTCGGCGCAAGTATGTATCCGAGAGAATCGAAGACCTGTGACAGAAAATAAGAGAAAATGGGATGGGTAAGCCAAACGCTACGTTGGTGCGATATTATATAGGCTCATACACTTTTCTCTCACAGACAATGTACATGAGTTTCTTCCGGACCTGACAACGCAATGACTGAGGTGATCGTTGGCATATACTATTTTATCATGATACTAATTTCTAATTGCCCCGCTTTGAACAAGTGTCCTCAATTCTGCTCTATTCTGGGTCTGTGCATCACACTTTTCCTTACCCAAGACCAACATAAGCTTGTCGATACCGGCAATGCCGCAGCCGAGGGGTAAACACACTGATACCTCTCCTAAACTGCGTAATCAACTTCTACGGTCGGCACAGCTGCACAGATAGACACCCGCAATACAAGCTATTGCTGCAAACCCACTGCGGTCGTCCACAGCCTGCCGCGGGCGTCGTTCGTGTAGCTCTTCCTATTTGCAATTAAAGGTTTGCGATGACTTTTAGCGACCTCCCTCTGAAGATACTTCTCCCTACCATAATTTGGTACTTTCCCAACCATAATTTCTGTCCCGGTCATATTGACTTTTGATATGCTCTGGCACTTCACTTCTCGACGTTCGGCGCGTGGCATAGAAACGGCAGTATATTGCCTGTTATGCTACGTGCATGTAATTGTATTGTCGATGGGTCGAAGTGTGTTTTGTGTCTACTCATTACGGAGACGCCGGAATTAGCCCTGCCTTAATCTTCTACGTGCGAGAACTACCCCAGGCAAGTAGTGTCATGCCTTAGAATTATGACATCACGTCCACTATCTACAGCTGATGAGATCTTTTGCGCCCTCGACCGTGGCATACGATTGTCCACCACGCCTCTGCATTCAGGTGGAGGGCAATAGGGAGACTGACCCACGAATATATAAGGGCGAATTTTGCGTCCTTTTCCAACCATCGGTCCTCCGCTGGATGTGATCTCTATATCCCAAATCATTTGTAGCCCACAACTCATTTACTGATTCCGAGCTGTCACAGCTGTGGCAGAAAGAATTGCAACAACACTAGGCCGGGCATCCGCGATGGTTTCACTGAACATCAGAAAGCATGGGATGGTATCGCACAACTGGGGAAGCATTCTGATCTCCGGCTATAATCGGAGGTACTGTGGCGCCAATGAAAGAGTCGAAGGATTATGGACAGGAGAGAGAAGGGTTTATACGTTAAGATATGCAGGTCCAGAAGGGGGCGGAACGTAAGGCACTTGAAGAATGTTGGGACTGAATATTGAATGGCGAGGCGGGAGGAGTCGTGGGTGTCATGCAGGTCTTCTCATGTGCTTCATAGAGATGCGGGGGTCACTGGTCACCTATGGAAAAGGCGTCGGATCGTGGGTGGGACTGTATTTTCAGCTCTCAAGAGTCAAGCCAAGCCGGCCTAGGCTTGGCATTTCTAAACCGAAGCCAACTCAGGCCGTCACATCCCTACGACGTCAACCCAGAACGTCACCTTCAGGCCATGATGCTTCTGGACTTGAACTTCAATCCGGTTATGTTGCGAACTGGTTCAAACGAAGAAACATTTAGTTTGCTGTGTATGACAGCTGGTCCGAGCAAAGCGGCGGTGTGTTCATGAGTCTTGATTATGGTACAATGTTGCAATGGGCACGACGTACCCTTGACGGAATGGAATAGTGATAGCATCCTTCGGCCAATCGCCAAGGAACCGCTCCGGGTCTCCGACACGAACCTGCGAAGCTCCTTCCAATATCGCTCTACGAGACTTCATGATAACTTGTCCAAACGGTACAAAAGCCACTCAGCGTACAACTTTTGTGTAGGTTGGCAACGTGAAGATCGATAGCCGTCCCTGACTGGACAGGGAGTATTGTCTTTCCACAGTTTACGTTACTCACTGTCAAGGTAGTAAGCTGCGCGGAGGCCTTCGGAATGTTCGATACCAATCACCATAACATATGCGGCGGCAACCTCCTGTGGGATGAGGTCTTCGAGAAGCCAGCTGGCGGCGCGTTACTAGCAGCCTAGGCCTGCGCGGGCGCAGGAATCACCCGGTCACGTGACACGATACGCCTCGCGACTTACTCGTGCATGTCGAACTTCGCTGAACGCCGAAGCTGAAGATTCTAGCGTCCAAACACGTGAAGAATGAAACGCCCCTTGAACCGCAAGCATATGCCAGTCTTATCACGATTAACACCAGTATAATCGACTCGCTCAAAATAGCACCTCCATTCAAGTTTGAGCTTGAGTTTGAGACGACCAAGGGAGACAACAGGTGTACAATATCGTATCAGCAAAATGTCAAGGTTCGGAGCCCTTTCAGGGAGATTAAGAACAGGATTGCCACTACAGCGGAAAGCCACTATACATGCGATATCAAGGCTGAGCATACCAGCATCCCTAACAGTCGCCGTTACTGTAATCCCGAGACGAGAGTCACGAGACAAGGAGTCGCCTGCGTCAGAGAGGAACGGTACGACGCACGGTAGTAGGTCTCTCTCTCTCTCTCACATGCCTACATTCGAATAGGGGGACGAATAAAGGTCAGAAGAACGTGTGAATGAGACTTCGCGTTCGATCAATGGAGAAATTTGGGATGGTTTTGGCCCGTTTGAGGTGAGGACTGCGAATATCGGAAGCGGTTATGCGTCTCGACCATCGAAGCGTGGTCTGGGAACTAGGTCCAATATGATACTGCATCAAGTACTGCAATGTCGGGTGTGATGGGTACTGTACGGTATATGCGGTCTCGAAGGCTGTGCCGGCCCTTATCCAGTAGATAGGGGTGCGTGAAACATGACTCACCAAAGGAAGACACACACACGGAATTCAGTGGAGATGAGGCGCACCGCCCAACTTCAAGTTGCAGTAGAGTTTATTGACGACTGCCGGGTTCATCAGCTAATTATTTTTTTTAAATTGCGTATTCCGAAACTGTTGTAAGCCGCATCTAAAGCGAGTTCACTTCTGCGAGTCCTAAACAAAACATTCGCTCTCCCAGGTAAACGCAATTCAGCGATGCAAATCGGGCGCGGAACCCCTTTCCCTTCCTCAAACCTGACATCATAGTCGCAACGATATGGGCAATTACTGCCTTCATTTCATTGACCGCAAACAATCGTCCGGGACTAATACCAAATGGTGACGGGTTAGGATCAAGAATCATAAACCACCCGCCGTAGGAATGCTTACCAGGTGTGTCGGCCGTGTCCAAAAACCAAATTTTCGTTGGATGTGGACGCCGCTTGATGCCTGCTTGTCATGCTATAGCTTTCAGTCTCGCGAAGCTTCGCAAGCGAATCCGTCAAATTCATCGGGGTTTAGATAGATTCTTTCATCTGTATGGATGGCACTGGTCGGGTAGGAGACAAGTGTGCCTGCGGGAACAGTCACACCATTGGAAAATGTGAACGGGCGCAACGCCAGACGGCTGGAAGGTACTGTGAAGGAGGGAGCAAATCAGTATCTCGTTCCTGGAATACGGGAGAAGGATTTCAACAAACAGATGGTGAATTCGTCAAGCCGCTGGGTCTCCCGGAGGAAACTGTCCACCTTGTGCATCTTGTCTATCCCAGCTTTCGTCCAACCTTCTTTGGTAATCACCGCGTCGACTTCTTGGCGTAGGGGTTCTATATATTCAGGATTCCAAGAAGACGGTACAATGCAAGCGTTAACGTCTAATGACATGATTAGAGCTATATCATAGAGGATGTCATGATTGTCATCACTTGCCAAAGACGTCGTATGGATAGATACAGCGTTGGCTAGAAGCAATCGCCGCGCCACACCTTCGAGGGACCTCTCCACTCCCTTGGCCTCGCTCATCAGCCACATGAGCAGATCGTTCTGTGAACCAGCCGGCGGGTAATGAGAAAGGTACCGATACAATGGTTTGACAAACCGGCTTATCATCCCAGTCCTCCCCATACTCGTCCATCTTCGCAATCGCTCCTCAACCATAGGTCTGATAAATTCGATTTCTTGTTGAATTATGGAGGGAAGGTTCGATAACATGCGTGAAACGATACTAAAGTGCTTTCTGTGACAAGGAAACAAGGATGTAGGAGGCCACGCACAACTTGAGAGGTTTCGGAAACAACCTGAGTAGCCTACCAAGTCTCATGAGATTGACCGTGAACATCAAATTCAAAGTCTGATAGTCATGGTTTCGGCCTTGAGAATTTTCAGCACCGGCCACTGAAAGAATCATAGAACGGGAAAGTGATCACGAACATAGAGGAGCGCCGACAAAAATACGATTCGTGACGCGGCAATCAGGCTTTCAAGGGTCTTTGAATAGGGACTGTGACCCATTCTGCGTTCCGAGTCCCGTGAAACATGGCCTTTTCGCCTAGAACCTTGCTACGTACCATCTCCACGCATCGGGATAAGATCATTCATAGCCATGACGAACTCTTCGCGGACATCCTTGAAAGTAGCCGCAATATTCCGCGTTAATTTGGTACGAATTACGTCAGTGTGGTATGAGTCGTTCATGTCCAATAAGTCTAGCGTGTATTCCAGTTGAAAGAACTAGATAATCCTTCTGAGTATGAACTCGCCTTTGTGAACGTCAACGTACTTCGATCGCTGGTTCCCTCATAGATAGGACTTCTTCTGGGGCCTTCCTGACATCTTCAATAAACTCAGATCCGGCAGGCAGCACCAGCCATCTCCGAAAATCGGCGATTTTGAATAGACCTGGTCTTGTCTACAGATAGGAGGGTCACCGGATTGATACTAGGAAGGATGCATATAAGGAAAGAAATCACTTTCTCATATCCGTCCGGATCATGCGAACGCCATCAAAGACAAATCGAAGAGCAGAAAAGTACGAGAGAATCGGGTCAGAAACCCTACGGTTGGATAGCATCGAGCTGGAGTGTGTAACGTGTAACGTTTGTTCAGGTTAGTGTGAATAAAACGGCAAGGACCGGACCGGCCTGACCATTGGATCACGCCTGAAATGCCGGCCGACGAAGAGAGAGAGCACCACAAAAAAACCCATGAGGAATGACACCCTTAGAGTGAACTCGTCAGTGGGCATGCTGGCAGATGCTGCAACAATGGTGTGGGAGGTGGGATGGTAGAAGTGACCCACTGTTCCACAACGACATGAATTTCTATATAATATGTAACGCAAGATGTAACGTACCTGCCTTGGTACCCCGTACCCGCGGTCCCGCGGATCAGTATCGATCAGTCGCGGATCTCATTTTCGTTTGTGTTTTTATTATCTAAAGATTTATGGACCTCCGCTCGTGTTTGGGGCAAGGGAAGGGGTGGCATTGGGTGTCGCAGGGACAAGAGCAACCCCCATTTGCTCGTTTGGGGCGAGGGAGGGGCCGGTGTGAAAAAAAGAAGAGAACACCACCTCGCTTTGGAGCGAGGCAGGGGGGCAGTTGAAAGAGTGTGCGAGGTGCGAGGGAGCGGCAAGAAGCTGCAGTAAGACATGGTCGCATGACCATGACTGACACGTGGCTGTTGTGAGACTTCTTTGTGGATGTGGGGGCCGTAGATTGGCCGCTCTCATTTACACCGGAAATGAGTACTAACTAGTACTAACTAACTACTACGCGGTAGGGCCGTGAGGCGACAAAAAGGGGAATACCGTTATGTAAGGTCCATCATCCCGGTTTCTTTACCATTTTATCGTGATGATTCACAAGTGAAGGCAATTCAGTTTCAACGAATTGTTCCTTTCTGGTGGAGGGCGTCGCGGTTGTGTTTCCCCTTGTAGAGAATTCGAGATATGTGCCCGAGTCTGGCATCACCACCGTCAACGGCAAGATTGCAAAGCCTGGCAGGCTGGCACGATCACGCGGAACGGCAATGGCATCAAAAATATCTTGCGTCACCACGAACCTCCAGTGACGTCTAAACCCGTCAAGGGACTGCACAAGGACTTGTCGACACAACCTCACAGAGTACAGTACCGGTCTGTCACGAACAACACTCAGGCTGTGTTGACAACTTGAAGCTCCCCAATACATGTGAGAAGAACTCAATTGATCTCGAGAAATGTCTTTTATCCGTCTAGAATAATGATTGCCGTGTCAACATCCAGCACGTCGATAGTACTCAAAAGAGGATTCGAGGAACCAGGAGTTAGCCAGGGCAAAATAAATAAATAGTTATCTCCTCCTAAATACCAACGGCACGCGGACAGGACTAGTAGAATTCCATATGTAAAATCGCGTTGAGGATGTGGATATCACTTACACTGTAGTCAAATTTTGGTCAAAGGCCATTATACGCGCATAGCGCTCTTCGAATGTCTCACCCGAGAATTCAGGCTCCTCTTTGACCTCAATTTGATATCTTGACACGAGCACAGTCACGACGGCTGTACCGACGGTTTCGAAGAACCTGAAAAGATTTGTGAGGACCCTGCTATCTCGATTACACCGCAAGAGCTCGCACCGTCTTCCTAGACAAGCGCGGATACCTGCAGAGTGTTCGTGAGTTGTGATTACAGTGTTGCTATAAACAAGATATACCTTTACTGAATGGAATAAATGCGTCCTTCTGCCAGTCGTCAAGGAACCGTTCTGGCATGAACTTGCAAGGGTCCCTCCAATACCGCGCTAAGGAGACATCATGAGAACCTGTCCCCATGACATCATGTCACTGAGCGTACGATTGTAGTGCAGGCCGGGGACGTGAATATTAATTTCCGTCCCCGACGGGACAGGGAATGTTGTTTTTCCACCGTTTGCATTGCTCACTGTCAAGGTAGTATCCTTGGCGGCGACCTTCGGGATGTTCACTACCTGATCACCATAACTTATCGTTGGCTTTGGTTCGGAACACATTCAATTAAACGTACTGGTGGGCTATGGGCGGTTGTAAGCCCGGTGTGTCAACACAATCGAATAGCACGCACAACAGCCTAAGAGTCTCGTATAAAACGCTTCCTGAGGGTAAGATTCATCGTTCTGGTGGGAAAATAGAACGAACTTACGCCAGTGATCGCGTGAAGCGGCTCATGTCTTCGTAGGCCTACGGGAATGTTAGTTCTCCATACAAATCTAGATTCCTTGAACCCACAGGTATTCCATTCAGGCTAAAGCCGCTGGACCTAACGCTTTTAATGTGTTGGTACAAGCGCTCTTGTTCATCGGGATAGAGGGCCAACAGGGCAAGTGAGAAGCACAATGTATGCGCTGTGGTCTGAAAGGAACTGGTTGGGGGAAACACCGCAGGAGGAAAAGGAAGATCCTACCCCATGTCCAGCAAAAAGAAAGATAAACATGTTCCCTGGGAGGATGGGCAAGTCGGTGTCCAACATGTCGAACAATCACGATAATTGAGTACCCACCAATAAGCTCATCGTCACTGAGCGCCGCCTCACTGCCCAGTTCGTCCTGTGAGGCATCCAGAAGGCCACTGAACAGATCATAGCGTTGATCTACTTTATCCGTATTTCTGCGAGCTTCCACCATTTCCAGCATGTATTTCTGCTCGAAGCATGGTGATGAGGCATGCACGGTCGGGACGACTTGGAGTAACAAACCTTCAGTTCCATAAATGCCAGATCAACCTTCCTTGTGTGCTTCGTTGAGTTCTTTGCCCAATTGGGAACAGCGATTTTTAGAACCAGATTAGAAGACAAAGTGTGAAGGGCGTTCTTGAAAGTCATTTGGTGGCCAAGAGGAACAACGACATCAGTCGCCCATGTCACCCGACGACCAAACCCTGGTATCGGTTATCATCAGTCTACCACGGCCGGAACTAGCATAACTACCTGCGGCACTAATGACGAAGAGGGCAATCTGCCAGTGGTAAAGATGTTGGGACGTGGGTTAAGTCTAAGCCGTAAGAAGCGTACCGGGAGAGTGATATCCACACAGTGATCTACAACAACCTCGGACTTGTCGCCCCAGACGTTGTCGAACATGTCCATCATAATCCTGATGGTCTCGTCCCATACTAATTTATTATTTTTCTGGTAATGATGTTCAGGATTAGGCGAATTAGACGACGAACAGCGATCAGTACATACCTCCGCAAATGCGGGAGCAGAAATCTTTCTAAACTTCTTCCATTCCTCTCCTTCTGAAGCCACAATGTTTTCTCCAAAAACACTCACTACCTCATATAGATATATGGGCTTGGGAAACCTGGCACGATGAGTTGTGATCTCCTACGAACGAGTGTCAAACTCAACCAGATAAACATAGTGTGGACATACTTTGATAGCGGCGGCATCTGCAATGTGTATCATGGAATTTGGCACAGGAAATGCTGAAACCTGCAAGTTTATGGCTTTGAGTTTGCTTCCACCAATAGGTGTTCAAGAAAGCTACCAGAGCAAATGCGTCTTGTCCAGCCGAGGCAAAGTCTGTGTAAAAATGTGTCTCGAATAGCTCCCCTGCATCGTTTGCCATGAACCCGTACCTTCGTGTTTTTTACCAAGTGCCCACCTAGTTCCCGCATGTAGATAAGGAATCTGCGGGACCATCCGTGCAACCAAAACCCTACAACAGTAATTGGGTTAAAAAGGAAAAATGGACCGGAGAGGTTGCTGCAGAGGTTGATCAAATGGTCAGTTCGAGGTCAAAATTGCACTGACCCGACATCACGAGCAACCCTTCTGAGTCTCAGTAGAAGGTGTACGAGAACTAGGCCGAAGAGGAGAAGAACGACGGACAGAGCCGTGGGCATAGTCGGATGTGAGAGTGGGCGGAGAGCAGAAATGGCATACTCATTCCTACTGACTAAATAATACCTGAGATAGTTCGGTGACTGGAACAAACCCCAACTAGGGCAGAGCACGCAGATGACGTGATTTCTGAGCGTGGTTCCCCGAGAAGTCAAAGTTGGCAAAGTTGGCATTGGCCACGATCCGGTGCGCGGTCAAACCCTAGTCAAAGGAGTATATCTGACCAGTGACCACGCTGTCAATAGTGATCTCTGCTCGTGATAAAACGGACGCGTACGCACGAACGTAGGCATGAACTCACTCGGATACGTAGTACACTAGTACTAGGTATGGCGGACATAATAGCAACCCTGAAAGGTGAACTCAACGATGATTTGATCTTCGCTGTAGCCTGGAAACACTGTAGGCCTCTACCCTGTAAGCGTTGTGTCAAAAATTGGTGTTGATATGCCGCCAGCGGTGCTCAGCGCTCAGTACTCAGTACTCAGTCCCAAACCAGCGCCGAGCTGAGCTGAGCATATCTGGCATTACCCGGATCCGGACCATCCCGGCCGAGGTCCGAAATTGCCCTATTCAGATAAGATCTGGGGCCCTGGGTTAAATCTGACAATCACGTTCGGTTGTTATCTCTGCTCAACCGTGTTCTGCTGCTCCGAGTCTACGCCGAAGTGCGCGAGTGCTTGCATTTTAATAATTGTACCTTGACTAAATGTATTCCATTCAGTCATAGTATCCTTCGGCCAATCTCCGAGAAAATTAAGGAACCGCTCTGCACGCATGAACCATGGTACAGAAGCCACTCAGCATACGATTGTAGCGTAGGCCGTTAACGTGAAGATCGATATACGTACAGGGAATATCAGTTAACGTAACTGTGAATGTGGTATCTGGCGCGGAGATCTTCAGTGATTGTTACCTAATCGATAGGCTGATCAGCGGTCCCCTCTGTGGGCCCGGGGATGGGATCCTCGAGAAGCCAACAGGTGGCGCTAGCGAACCCGCCCGAAGGGATCTCACTTGCCACCGCCTCGCAAGAATCGCAACTTCCGCGCGTGTACTTGTCGGACCAAGTGTCGGACATACTAGTGGTAGGCGTAACGTTGGGATCGTGACTTGGGAATGATTGGGGGGGAGCACTTGTAGTAACTGCACACCAACCTGCGGAAGTGATTCACGCTCGCTCAAGCCCAGCGGTCAAGGTTCGGAGTTGTTTCAGAAAGGTTGAGGACACGTTCACGTATTGGCACTACAGACAGTAAAGTACATGCGATATCATGATGCTACGCATGCCGTAACCCTCCGCTGGCCCGACTCCGAACAGTTCTAGACAAGGTGTCACCTGCATCAAGAGCAAACTGTACGAACGCACGACCGTACGGTACACCCACACAGAGCACCACGCCTCTACATTCGGAAGGGGGATAAGGAGATGAATAAAGGGTCAGAAGAGCGCGTTGATGAAAAGCGTCCGCTCAATGAAGGAAGTTGAGATGGTTTGAGGTGAGAGTTGTGTGACTTGTGTGTCAGGGACCGGGCGAAATATCGGAAGCAATTATGCCTCGGTCTCGACCATCGAAGCGTGGTGGGAAACTGGGAACCAGGTCCAATATAATACAACGTAATATTGTATGGTGGGATGAGATGGCCCTGATGGGCACTGTTTCCGGTCTTGGAGGAGGCTGTGACTTGATCCACATGATGATCAACGGTTGACATTTGTTCCAAAAGGCAATACTAGAAAACAGCTACTAGTAAGCAAAGCACCACCATAATTGGGCAGAAGATTGGGGTGCCTGAATCCATAGGCACTGTGCTCTTTCACGTAAGTTACGTGAGAGGTCCACTAGCAGCCCCAGATCAATATGAGCCAAGACACGAGCTATCACGATGTGCATGGCAGGTGTCATTTGCCGAAAGCGAAATGGGCTCCGGGGGACTTCAGTTTTCGAATCCGTATACCGCTCCCGTGTCGTATGTAGGGCATTGTAGGCAAAAAAGTCGGAACCAGTGGAATGCAGTCTGCGGATATATATAGAGGTCTGAGAGGGCATTTTTACCGCCGTTGGAGGGAGACTATCCCGGATCGGCGGCTAGCCTATCACCTTTGAATTGAAAAAAATATGTGTGGGCTCACGCGTGAAAAGGAGGGCCGCGGGCTGTGTTAGGTGCCTAGGTGCCTTCCGCCGTGTTGGGTGGGTCGACTACCGCACTAAGGTAGCGTTTCGGTTTCGCTTACCCTGGTTACCTATGTCATTTTCTGCAACAGGTCCTCGACTCGGGCCTCTCTCGATACATACATGCGCCAAGCTGGGCCATAAACAAGATCATCCAGTGACATCCATACAAAGCTTCTCAAGGTTCTCTGGGTTCTTGGGTTCAGTGAGTGGGTCGAAGAGAGCCTTACGTCAGTTACATCTGATCCTCTTTGAAATGAGCGAAAAAGCGGTGAGTGCTGGAGCGAAAGGGATCGATAGCTATCACAGAATTTCTGCTTACTTATTAACGCCTATAATCCAACTATGAATATCGTGTCGTATGGGCTGGACGCGTGCTCTGTAACGAACGGATTAGGTATGGAACACGCAGGGCGTGCTCAACGAAGCACACCTTTACTGAAATACAGATATTGATAAACCTATCGGAGGACTCTTCGGCAGTTTACGGGAAGGTGGGAATATTGGACGTACTATGAGCATCTGATGGAGCACGTCACGGTCATGTGACGGTCATTCCCTAGGTAAAACGCCGATAATTCTCAACTTGACCTGGACGGGCATTCAAAAAAAAATGCAATTCGTTCAAGGCAGTCGGAACATTGAAATGCGGTGGCAGGGAAACTGAGGGAACACCTCGATGTGAAACCCAAAAATTTCCTCCAGGTCGCAAGCCTCCAAACCAATATTGGCTACTGCGAAGATCATATCGGTCAGCTCATCAGCAAGGTGCCATACTACATAGTACGAATTTGCTGAGTGAGTTCGCTGGTACCACAGCGTTGGTTCCTTTACTTGCGTCTTGGTTCTCTTGGACCGCGCACCGGTTCGTGCCAGTGCAAAGTTGGACGTCTCAGGGAAGCCATGTCCGTCAATCACGCCGCCCGCGGCCCGTGTGCTCTTCCCCGTTTGGGGTTCAATCAGTAAGCTGCCCCACTGGGGTAATAAGTAGGAATGGATTCTGTGCCATCCCTCTGATCTCTGCTCACACTCATGGCCATGCCTACAGTGCTATCCTTTGTTTCTCCTCTTTTTGGCCTATTTCTCGTACATCTTCTGCTGGGACTCAGAAGGGTCGCTCGCGATGTCGGGTCAGTGTCATTTCCTCGAATTGACCATTTGAATGACCTTCGAATTACTTTTGCAGCAACCTCTCCGGTCCATTCTTGCTCTTTCGCCCACTTTCTATTGTAGGATTTTTGGTTGCACGGGTGGTCCCGCGAATTCCTTATCTACATGCGGGAACCAGGTGGGCACTCGGTAAGAAACATGAAGGTACGGGTGCAAGACAAACGATGCCGGGGAGCTATCCGATACAACATTTCTACACAGACTTTGCCACGGCTGGACAGGACGCATTTGCCCTAGTAGCTTTTCTTGCAGACTTCATGGGGGGGAAGCGGCAAAACTCAAAGCAATAAACTTGCAGGTTTCAGCATTTCCTATGCCGAAGTCCATGATACATATTGCAGACGCCGCTGCTATCAAAGTACGTCTACAATATGCCTACTCGGATGTCTTTGACCTTCGTTCTTAGGAGATCACAACCTATCGTGCTCGGTTTCCCAAGCCCGTATATATATATAAGGCAGTGTCCATTTTTGGAGCAAATATTGTGGCCTCTGAAGGAGAGGAATGGAAGAAGTACAGAAAAATATCTGCTCCGGCATTCGCAGAGGTATGTCCCGTCACGCACTAGTCATGGCCCAGAACCGTTCATCGATCCTGAATACCATTTCCAGAAAAATAATAAATTAGTATGGGACGAGACCATCCAGATTATGATGGATCTATTTGAGAATGTTTGGGGCTCCAGGTCTGAACTTGTTGTCGGTCACTGTGTGGATATAACCCTTCCGGTATGCTTCCCATGGCTCAAGCGCTCATGCAGCTCATGCTTTACTACCCCTGTCTCAATATCTTCACAAGATTGCACTTTTCGTCATCAGCGCTGCAGGTAGTATTTACCCCATTTCAGCTGTGGTGGTCTCATGACAGCACATACTAGGGTTTGGCCGTCGGGAGACATGGACAACTGACCCCGTTGTCCCTCCCGGCCACCAAATGACTTTCAAGGATGCCCTTCACATTTTGTCTGATAATCTGAGTTTGCAAATGGTTCTGCCCAATTGGGCAAAGTATTTAACGAAGGGGACAAGGAAGATTGAATTGTCGTTTATGGAGCTAAAGGTCTGTTGTTCCAAGTCGTCCCAACTGTGCTTGTTTCATCCATGCCTCGTGCTTCGAGCAGCAATACATGCTGGAAATGGTGGAAGCTCGCAGGAATACGAATAAAGTAGAACAGCGCCATGACCTGTTTAGTGGCCTTTTAGACGCAGCACAGGAGGACCTGGGCAGTGAGAAGGTGCTAAGTGACGAAGCGCTCATTGGTGGGTTCTCAGCGTCGCGATTCTTGAAGAGCGCCCCATCCATCTTCTCAGCAAACATGTTTATCTTTCTTGTTGCTGGACATGCGGTGAGATCTTCACACTCTTCCTGCGTGTTCTCCTCAAACAATTTTCTACAGACCACAGCACATGCACTATGCTTCTCATTTGGCTTGTTGGCCCTCTATCCTGACGAGCAAGAGCGTCTGTATCAACACATCAAGAGCGTTATGTCCAGCCTGAACGGAATACCTGTGGGTTCCGGGCTTGGTTCCGGGAATCTCAGTTCGTATAGAGAACCAACATTTCCGTAGGCCTACGAAGACATGGGCCGCTTCACGCGATCCTTAGCGTAAGTTCATTCAATTATCTTGTTAAAGCGATTATTCTTACCCACAGGAAGCGTCTTATACGAGACTCTTAGGTTATTGTGAGTGTCATTCGACTGTATTACCCTGCCAGGCTTACAACCTGTCCACAGTCCCACAGTAAGTTTAATTGAATGTGTTCAGATGTGAAGCTTACAAACCTTACGTTATGGGACCGAGGTAACGGCCATCCCGAAGGTCTCGGCGCAGGATACGACCTTGACAGTGAGCAACATCAGCGGTGGAAGGACAACGTTCCCTGTCCCATCAGGGACGGAAGTTAATATTCACGTCCCCGGCCTGCACTACAATCGTACGCTGAGTGGCATTGTATAATGGGGACAGGTTCTCACAAAGTCTCGTTAGCGCGGTATTGGAAGGAACCTTTCAGGTTCATACCAGAACGGTTCCTTGGCGACTGGCCGAAGGATGCGTTTATTCCATTTAGTCAAGGTGTGTCTCGCCCATCACAGCAATGTAAGCATGACTTACGAAGACTTTGCAGGCGCACGCGCTTGTCTAGGGAGACGGTGCGAGCTAGTATTGCGGTGTAATCGAGAGCAGAGTCCTCACAATTTTTTATTCAGGTTCTTCGAAACCGCGGGCGTAGCCGTCGTGACCATGCTCGTGTCAAGATATAAAATTGAGGTCGAAGAGGACCCTGAATGTTCCGGTGAGACGTTTGAAGAGCGCTATGAGCGTATAATGGCCTTCAAACAAAGTTTGACTACAACGTAAGTCACGTCTACATCCTCGAAGCGATCCTTACAGATACCTTCCAGTCCTCTCCGCATGCCATTGGTATTTAAGAGGAGATAACTGTTTGATTGTTTTTTGGGGGCATGGCTACCTTTTCCTTTGATACCGGCCCCAGAATCAAATGTAGGAAGCAATACTACTGTAGATTGTATGCGGTCTAAGATGAATGAGTCCGACAGAGTGCGTGCGGGTTGGTTCTGCAATGGAATTGGATTACAAAAGGATGTACTCAGTACCGCAGGATATCGCATGTACAGCAACTGAGCTGGCTTGTATGCTAATGGCACGGTATGTATGACTAGAGCACAGAGGGAATCATACTAGACTAGACTAATTATGCCACTATTCGACTTGAAGCATGAATATGCATGAATGCCCACGCGTCTACGTTTACTGTACTAAGACACCTCAGTCTTGGCCTCATCAGACTGAGCAAGGAATTAGTACTTCCTACAGCAAAAGTAATTACTGTAAATGGTCGGTACTGTTGACGCAATCCCACAGGGACGGTCCATCAAACACTGTATTTACAACAAGTTCTCTCATGCATGCAAGAACTTGATAAATTCCAAGAAGTCTCTCATCCAGTCGAGATAAATGATCGCAGCGCCCACATCCAGTACGTAGATGCCGGTCAAAAGGGGAGGGAAGGGGTAGCCAAGACAAAAAACCAAGCAGTTGTCGCCTCTTACTGTAAATACCAACGGCACGCGGACAGGACTGGAACGCCATCCGTAAAATCGCTCAGGGGATATGGACTTACGCTGTAGTCAAATCTTGGTCGAAGGCCATTATACGCGTGTAGCGCATCACTAGCGCATCTCACCGGCAAATTCAGGCTCCTACTCAATTTTATATCTTGACAACGGCACAGCCATGACGGCTGTGCCCACCGTTTCGAAGAACCTGAAAGAAATTGTGAGGACCCTGCTCAATTATACCGCATAAAGTTCGCACCGCGCGGCGCGCGGGCACCTGCAGAGTGTTCGTGAGTTATGGACCCTCAGGCCTCAGCGCCTCAGCGCTCAGCGCTCAGCCCTCCAACGCACTGTCCAACGTGGCAACGTTCCAGTCCCAACTACATTCTCTCTGTCCGCTTATTTAACATTGCATGGAACAAACATTCCCATTTCAACCTTGTCACGTTTCGCTCAGCCAATATCATTCCGAACCCGTCATGCCAACGGTCACAGCCCAAGGTGAACCTTCACGATATTCCTTCCCTAGTACGACTGGGGCACAAAATCAACAACGACATGGCGTAACGCCTGTCTTACCCCTTGCAAATTCTGCGAAGTTTTCGGCAGATCGAGGATACAGCACAGTCGACACCGTTGGCAGTTCTAGTTGGGTGTACTGCCTTGCAAAACCATTACAAGAAGTAACGACTAACTTACTGTGCGAGGCGCGTGCACTTCCTTGTGATCATGATAGTAGTTCGTCCACCTAAACGAGCTTTTTCCCCCCCAGATTTACCTTCGCTACATCCGGGAATAAGAATGCTTCACCAATCGTGCAATGCCATCCCATTTTCTCTGATCCATTCAATGAAAACATCGCGGAGGCCGGTCCTAGACCTACTGATTTTGTTGCAATTCTTTCTGCCACAGCTCGGGAAGGTCCAGTAAATGTGATTTTGGCTGAAAATGAATCGAGATTTAGAGGCCATGTCCAGCGGATGGCCGACGGTTGGGAAGAGGACGCAACAGGTGTCGTTATATTCTTCAACTGATCTTTGCCTTTTAACTTGCTAGTGGCGCCGTGGCGGGCTTGGACGGTGGGATTTTGGCTCAGAAAGGCGGGGTCTCCATCACACTTACTGTAAGCCGAGCATAACTTGAATGAGCTGTTGTCAAACGTACTGCCCAGGGATTAAAATGAAACTGAGCACAGCTCCAGGACATCGGTAAGTACAGGATAACGCAATCAAGGACCTCAGGGAACGAGATGAAAAGGCTGTGATGTGGCGGCAGTAGTAACTTAGGGTGCTTCCTCGGGTCGGGGTTTCGAATAAGCCGCTGCCATCATGCCACCGCATTGCCGCGGCGGCCGCAGCATGATGTGACTACTGTACTGCACGTTCCGGTTTAAAGTAGATACCCGCAACACCCGGCCGTGCACGACTTGGATGATTATAAGGGGCAGCAAAATTGATCTCAATTGACGAGTGTTACTCCCTGTCTTTCTCTTCTAGTCAAGCTCCTTGTTGCCAGTGCCAAGGCCAGTGCAATTCCTCCCGAATCCTCGTCATCCACACCCATGTATTATCCAAGTAAAGAACTTAAGAATGACAACTCCAACGGAATCAACTTGCGTCCGATCCTCCCTACTTTCATTCGAGATGCAAGGTATCAAGGAGACGCCCAGTACGCCAAAATGGTTCTGCTGATCGGCAACGCCTTCACACTGTAGCCTGTTTTTATCAGGATGAAGGGCGCCTCAACCATCATTTCACTGGGAGCCCACTTTAGTTCTGCGTGCGCCTATTTTTATCATTGCACGGGCCGATCAGGGACTCATTCTGCCCAAGGTCATCCTGCCGATCCCAAGGATGGATGGTGTCCGTTCACCCAGACGGAAAACGCTATGCACACAATGTCATGATAGATGGGCTTTCTGTTGTCACAGAGGCCCATGTCACGATCCTGTAGTTGCGGAGCAACTGGACGCCTGCCTCACATGATCCGGGTTCTTGCCGCCAAGGAGGGTGTCCATCTTTCGGAGACCACGGACTTATTCGTCGAAGTTGACCAGGATTCGAGAGACTGCGGCTATTGGTTCGCTGACCACGCCAACCGCACCATTTTTTGGCTGCACCCAGTGGTTACAAAATCCGTTGGACTTCCGGATTCATGTTCAAAGTATCATCTTCGTGAGTCTTATACAGTTTCACCATGTCTTCACTCCGTCAAGTGAGTTAAAATTCGCCGGTTAGAATACGCCCTGGAGGAGAATTATTGGACCCACGTCGAGATGTTCCCTGCCACCGCGTCTCAATATTCCATGACTGCCTTGAACGACCTTCACATCGTTTTTTTGAATGCCCGTGCAAGTAAGTTGAGAAATATCTGCGTTCCACCATGAAAGTGACGGGATGCATCAGATGCTCTTACAACCGATATTCCCCCATTCCATACACTGCCGAAGACCTCGATAGATTTATTAAATATCTTCAACTCGTAAAGGTGCGTTTCGCAGATCAGCTCTGCATGATTCATATTTAACCCGTTTGTTACAGACCATGCGTCCAACCCAGATGTCACGACATTGATAGCTAGATTATGGGTGGCCGTCGGTAAGCAGAATGGGCCTGCGAATCGTGAGACTGCTTACGATTTTTTTCTCTCTAGCCCATCACCGCTTTTCCACCCGTTTTGGAGAAGATCGGTGCTGTACGTCCGTCCATTCTGTCGTGGAGGCACCAGCAGGAAGCGGGGCCTCATCTTGACGGTCATATCCAAGGCTCCCTTCAACATTCCCTCTGAATATAGAGAATGTCTTAGGCGCTTTGGGTGGACGATCTTGTTTATGGCTCTGCTTGGTGCTAGTATGTATCTGAGAGAGTCGAAGACCTATTACAAAAAATGACATGGGTAAGCGAAACGAACGTTACTGCGGTAGTATACAAGCTCATACACCTTTCTCCACAGACTAATACATGATTCTTCCGAACATGAAAATGCAATGACTGTACCGATCTTATACGGCGTTAAATTCTTATGATAGTCATTTCTTCGTCTGCTTTGAACAAGTCCTCGGTTCTTCTCCACAGTATTCTGGGCCAGGATATCATACTTGTCCTTACCAGGAACAGTGTGGGTCGATACCGCAGTGCCGGAGGGATAAGTACACTGACCTATCTCTCCCAAACTTCATATCAACTCCTACGGTTGGCAAGGCTGTATATTTAGATACCCGCAATACAAGCTATTGCTGCGAACCCACTGTAATCGTTCACAGCCGTACCGCAAGCACCGTTCGAGTTCATGTGGGCGTTCTTCCATTTGCGATTGACCTTTGGCGACCTCCTTCTGAGGATGTTTCTCTCTCCACCCATAATTTATATAGCGGTCGTATTGGCTTTACCATGCATCGGTGTTTGGGTACCAATTTCGCCCACAGGTGAAGCCTTAAAAGACACCCTTGCCCGCGTCTACTCCACTTAAAATTTCTTCATGGCTCCAAAGAACGAAACATTGACGGTTGATGATATGGTTCAGCGCTAGCCATCCCGTGTTATGCGCCCGCATGTAATTGTACTGTTGACAAGTGGCGGAAGCGGCGGCGTCGCCCGATAGCGGTTCTGCCTTTTGGGATCGCGCTCGCGTACACCGTCTGTACGAGTGGCGGGAGGACGCAGGGTAGGGGGAACAACGGGAGAGTGCAGCCAAGAGAGCAGGACGACTCCCATCTCTTGGTGGTGTGCAGCGGAGGGAGGGAGGGAGAGGGAGGGAGAGGGAGAGGAGTGTGTCGCGCTGTGTTCAGGAGAGCTCGCACCAGCGAGTGTGGGTGGGGACGCGGTTGGCGAACACGATACCGTCTCTGTCGCTCGCGTTGAAAAAGTCTTGCTATGCTGTATTGGTTATCGACCCGGAGAGGAGGGGGAGGGGAGTGCAATGGGCATGTCACTTGCACGGGGTCGTGAGGGGAAAGGGGATGGAGAGGCGAGCGTAGTCGTCATGGGAGGGATGACTTGGTCGAGTCCCGTCGCGTTCGCAGCCGCGTGGAGTGTCCTGGAAAGGAGTGAGAGCGGCTTGTGTGCGCACGGAAGGAGAAGTACTGTGGCGAGTTGCATATCGTCTTTGGCGCTCACAGTGAAGTTGTGCTTCTCTACTCCTTCGCGCGTCCGGTGTGGTCTGTAGGTGGAAGCCCGTCGAGCGTGTGTGTACTGACGGAGGAGGCGAGGCGAGCTCGATAGCATTTCTGTCGTTCACGGTGAGGTAGACTTACATGTAGAAGAGCATCTGTAGTAGAGCGTCTCTGCACTGGCGCCCGTCGGAATCGGGACCAGTGGCAAGAGCGCATTGTCATAGATAGTGCCCCTGAGCGTCCGCTTTGGTCACAAGAGTGGGGGCAAAAATGGAGTAGAAGGCCTTGCATAGACGGCAGAATGAGTTCGGAGTTGCTCTTACCCCTCTTTCTGCATGTGCCCCCGACGTCCCCGGACGATTTCCCTTTCTTTTCCTTTTCCTCTTTCTTTCCCTCTCGTTCCGCTTAGCCGATGTAACCACTTCGTAGGCCGACGTGTTTAGTATTCCTCCGCGCTTCCGCGCTGATCCCTTCTACCTTAGATTGGGAGTTCCTCGCTTCGGCCCTGAGCAGAGAGGGCGGCACGTGATGCGTTCGTCTTGTCTCTCGCTTTCTTCTTCGGATGGTTCAAAGACCTCCCTGCCGTTTCAATTTTCCCACCCGCCACGCCTAGTTTTTAGGTCCTGAAGAAATTTCATACAACCTATCGATGACGAGCCCCGCAGTCTGATGGCAATCAACCCGCTTGGGTGGGCCCACCCACCCGTCGCGAGCTCGCCCCCAGACACGCAGCTCTCATCTTCGACGAGAAGCGCTACGCGCTCCCACCCATTTGCCGTGCAGTCAAGTAGTAATCAGACTTGTGTAAATAGTAACAACCCTACCAGGATGCCGAGGGCCTCTTCCCAAACTCAGAACCTGCGTGCCAATCCCTCTATCATCATCTCGGTGCGCCACCATGGTGAGCATGGAGCACCTCGTGTGACCCACAAAGACTACTTATTCCTCTCCATCCCATCCCATCCCATCCCTACCCCTCCTCCCTCCTTACCCCTCCTCTTCTATCTCCTTCCTCCCTAACTCCGAGTCGCGCGCTCCCCCCTCCACCTCTCGCAACGGCTTTTTGCCTTTGTTCAGCTCTTGGTGGCTAGTACAGTAGAAACCATGTGAATTTGTCTTCAAGGATGCGCTCGAGAGAAAGGTGCGCTTTCCGAGCTTGCATACGAGTGACTCGGAGTGAGATTTGCGTTTTACATCAGCAAAATGGATTTAACGTTTCCAGTGGATTCCGTTTCCGGAAACTTGGAAACCTGGAAACCTGGAAACTTGTTAATCTGCAGCCCTCAGTTTCATTGACTTCTGTAGGTTTCAGTAGGTTTCTAAGTTCCCACTTCTCACCCTTGAGGTAGGTTTTCAGAGAACCAGACATAAGTTCCAAGTTTCCAGGTTTCGGCTGGTTTTCAGTGGTTGCCTCGTAATCCTGATGCCTTGCCTATGCGGCCCGAAAATGCGGAGCTACATCTTTATCCGCAGACCGCATACTGAAAGTTTGGCCTCGGTTTGCGCCGCTGTTACAGTAACCGTAATACAGGAATTCCATTTGAACGGCACGGAATGTGACAGAGCAATGGTGAGCCTATGATAGGACAACTGAAGATATATATCGATCCCATCCCACATGACCGCCACTGGCCAGCCTCCCGACAATAGGTCGTGCAAAAACTTGTTGGTATCAGATACCGCCCTGTTCAGCGCCTAGGTCATGCGAAAATCGCCCGTGGCGCCTATGTTGATGTTCTTACGTAGATTGTGGCCAGCATGGCCAGCATCATAGGATCCGTTGTCCACCGTCAATTGAACTCTCCGAGTCGAACTTGCGCCACCACCCTGGTCCTGCCCACCTTCTCAACTTCCACCATGAACCGACCTCTTGCGCGACGGCTCGGATGGTCGTATCGTCTTGACGTGTCGCATTTAACGCTCGCTATTTATCGATATTTATCACGCGGCCTTGCCAAACTCGGATTTATTCCCTAAGGTCACAGTGATTACCCCATCGTGCCCCTGCCATATACAACACGGGAAAGATGTGCGTCTTCCGCCTTATTATGCGCGCGCACAAGACGCCGGTTGTCGTGGTCGTCGTTGCGTATCCCGCTAGTATGCCTTGGTCACCCTAGTGACCCCACGTGTGCGCTTCTGGCGGCGCCCCTGTGTGGCGCCACACACACGAAAGATGACATCGACGCGATCTTGTGACGTGCGATAAAATTGGGAATGTATTTGATTTGAAACACATACCTGGCGAGAGATGGACATTAGAGCGGATCCTTATCAGTGCCGTTGAGCTCGTAAACCTTGTCGTAAATATAGTAGAGTTCACGACACATGACTGGTGTCTCTCTATGACAGCACGCCCACACCCATTAGCAATGATACATCCTGGCTCTTTTGCTTTCTCGTAAAAATCATTTGATTCGTTGTAATTGTTTAAACTTCACAATGAACCGGTCGACAGAGCATATTGTTTTAAAATGAATTCGGTGATTTCTAGGTAACGGCGGGCGTTGAGTTACAACTATAACACGGCCCGGGGGATGACCCAATTCATGAAAGTGCACACACCAAATCGGCGGCACTGAGTTTGTTAGGGTTTTGGTGATTCGGCTGGTGCGGAGTGAGAAGCGATAAAGTCACTCCCGGGCCCAGCACCCAAGCGTACAGCAATACTGTAAGACGTCTGACTAAGCTACAGAGCTAAATGGGGGAGACGGGATCAATGTCTCCTAACAGAGTTTGAGCCCGTACCGGAAGCGCAAAGAGATCACCAAGCAGGGAACTTAATGGGCGCAGGCATAGTGGGCGCAGGAACTGATAAATTGAAGACGGCGTTAGGAGACCGCACAAATTGAGTAGTCTACATTTCTGGTGTGCGTCGCCGTTGTTCTCTGTATATGGGCGGACGGGGCTGTACCCTGCCAATCTAGGGTGCAATGCCATCATGATGATGGCCACGAATGACTTTCGCATGACCAGAGCACAGGAACAAGGCGGTATCTGACAGCCACCAGTTTTGCACGGCGGGAGACTGCCAGTGGCGGGCAAGGTGGCGGGTCATATGGGATCGATATACATCTTCAGTTGTCCTAGGACCTAGGCTCACCATTAATCGATTGATCTGTCAGACTGTCACATTCCGTACCGTTTACTGTAAATGGAATTCCCTGTATTTACATTTAAACACGGCGCAAACTTTCTTGGACAGTATGCGGTACGGTATGCAAAGTAAAGATGTAGCTCCGCAGAGTCCGCATAATCGGCCGCATAAGACCGGCATATAACTTCCACTCGCCCTAATGCAAGCCCGGAAAGCGCACCTCTTTCCCGAGCGCATCCTGATTATCGTGATCGCCTGTATGCTCTATTATGCATAAATACCTATTTCATGGGAGTTTATGAGGGCTGTTGGGTGAGTGCCAGTGCCTATTCATTCCTCCGGGAGTGTCTTGTGTTCAAGGCAAACTCACACGCTTTATACTGTACTGACCACCGAAAGCTCAGAAAGCCGTTGCGAGAGCACGCGGAAGCAAAACCGCACGTGGGTGCGACCACCGGCACATTCCCCTTGGCATCTTGCTTGGCATTCCCTTGTACGAGGTCATCGACCTCTCGGTTCCGGGGCGACGAGATACCCTGCAGTATTACTCTTATCGGACGGCACCACTTTGTGCCAGTGACTGTTTAAAAGGCAAGGACCTCCATCACTGGCACACTACTGGCACTTGAGCCCGATAGGTCCGAGTCGGAGTGAGAGCTGTTCAAGGAACTGTTGTGGAGGGATGCTGCCAGGAGGGAATAAGGAATTTGTCGTGGATAAAAATGACACTGAGCACAGCTTACTGTAATGAGGCAAGACCAAAGGTAAATGCCACCTAGAGCCTGTGCAACGTAAGGGATGGTTCCATTGGGTTCCGACGGTTTTTCAGTCCGAGTCATTTCCAACGCTATGCCTACAGTATGCTCGACGAGGACGCATGCGCAAGCTGCATGTTTGCGTGTGAGATTTTTGAGCGCAAGCCTGCCAGCGCCACTTGTTGCCAGGCTGTTGGCTTCTCGAGGACCCATTTTACAGGAGCGAACTGAACTCGAAAGCGGGGTGACGATGATGAGTCAGTTGACTCACAGGCTCACAGCTGACTTTCATAGTACACAATGATGTGGCGAACTTTACGGTAAACGCTGGCGCATGGCATGGAGAGGTCAAGGGAGGGGTCCGAGGGGATGGCGTGTGAGCGCTATCAAATGTTTCACTGTACAGGGGAAATCAGCACTAGCGCTCGCCGCCTATTTTGAGAATCATAGGACATGTGCGTTCTCGCTGGGTCATCGGTCGTGTGAAAAAAAGGCTTCCTTTTCTGATGAAGAAGTTCAAGAACTCTTCCCCCTCCGGAGGTACTATTACTGACTTTTTGCTATCTTTCAGCCCACTTCTGCGCATTATTTGTTGTAATAACCTCCTCTTGAATAACCTGCCCAAATTTTGGGGGCCATTGCTTGTGAGGGCCACCTTTGCAGCAGCCTACTATAAGGGGATTGAGCCCACCGAAACTGCAAAAGGCGTTGTTCGATAGCAAATAAGAACTGGCGGATAATCTACGTTCGACCCATACCGGGCCATACGCCGGTTCCTGTGCGAGGCAAATGGCCCAGAAACATACCAGCTTCCATCACACTTTAGGTACTCACGTACTGTTGTCAAATGTACCTGAGAAGTAAAAGAATCGCCCTCACGTAAAATGACGCTGAGCACAGTTTAGTAAAGAGCAGGAAAACCTGCAAAGAGAAAAGATAAGCGCCACCGAAGGCTGATAGTACTGTACTGGTAGAACATACCGTTACATACGGAACGGTCCAAGTTGGGTTGGGTTCCTGAAGACGCAGACCAGGACATTGGTTAGCACAGGAAAACATGGCAGGTGTCTTCGTATAACTGACTGTAATAGGATGGGGAGAACCCATGATCCAAGCCATGATTGCATGATCCTTCCAAAGTCTCCGGGACGATGGGCGCTTATATTGTTTAAGGACGAACTTGTACATGTGCACAGAGCCACAGATTGAGCCGTTGTGCGTATATAAAGGAGCCAAAAAGACTTTGGTTCCGATAGACAAGTGTCCTTCCTCTCTTGCACTCCTCAACGTTTCAACCTCGTTATCCGCTGATCCCACACCCATGTATCCAAGTGACGGATCCGATGCTTTCAAAAATGGCAACTCCGATGGAATCAACTTGGTTCCAATCCTCCCTACAGCCGTTCGGGAGCCAACGTACCAGAGAGATGCCCGGTAGGCCAACAATGGTTCTGCTGGCTAGCAATGCCCACCATAGCCCCTTTTTATCAGGGTGAAACTCACATCGACCATTATTTCACTGGGAGCCCAGTTCAGTTCATCGTACGTCCATTATTTCTATCACTTTGCACGAGACGGTAAGAGACTCATTCTTCAAGGTCATCCTATCGATCCCAGGGATGGACAGTGTCCGTTCACCCAGAGGGCAAACGCTATGCCCACAAAATAACAGAAGATCGGATTTCTGTTGTCACAGAGGCCCATGTCACCGATCCTGGAGTAGCGGAGCAGCTGGAAGGCAGCCTCGCAATGATCCGGATTCTTGCCGCCAAGGAGGGTGTCAACCTTTCAGAGACCACGAACTTATTCGTCGAAGTTGACCAAGATTCGGGAAACTGTAGCTATTGGTTTGCTGACCACGCCCACCGCACCATTTTTTGGTTGCACCCAGTGGATACAAACATCATTGGGCTCCCGGATTCTTATTCAAAGCGCCATCTTCGTGAGTCTTGTGCGGCCTTCACCGAGTCAACTGAGTCAACTTACGTTGGTTAGAATACGCCCTGGAGGAAAATATTGGACCCACGTCGAGATGTTCCCTGCCACCGCATCTCAATATTCCATGACCGCTTTGAACGACCTCCATGTCATTTTTTTGCATGCCCGTGCAGGTAAGTTGAGAACTATCAGTGTTCCACTATGGGGGTGACGGGTTACATTAGATGCTCTTATGTCCGATATTCCATCTTCCCATACACTGCCGATGAGTGCGAAAGGTTTATCAATACTCTTCAGTGTCGTAAACGTGTGTTACGCTGAACACGCCTAGTGTGATCCACACCTAATCCTTTAATTACAGAGCACGCATCAAGCCCATATGTCGCGACATTCGTAGCTAGGCTATGGGTGGTCGTCAGTAAGCCAAGCACGCCTACGAATTCTGAGACAGCTTACGACCCTTTGTTCACCAGCCAATCACCGCTTTTTAACTCATTTCGGAGAAGATCGTCGTCGCACGTCCTCCGTCCATTCTGGCGCAGAAGCGCCAGCTGGAAAGTGGGGCCTCATCTTGACGGTCATACCCAAAGCTCTCTTCAATCTACCCGCTGAACCTGGAGAACGTCTTGAGAGGCTTTGGGTGAATGATCTTGTTTATAGCTCTGCTTGGCGCAAGTTTGTATCCGAAAGTGCCGGAGTGTTGCAGAAAACGATATGGGTAAGCAAAACCCTAGGTTGGTGTGGCAAACGATAGGCTCATAACCTTCAAAAAAGATTTTCGCACTGACAATGTATGCAGGCTTCTTCCGGACATCAAAACGCTAATGGCTGACCTTTGGGGCATATATAACAGTGCCAGTATTCTTATTATGCCAATGTCTTATTGGCCTGCGTTGAACAAGTCCTCGATTCTGCTCTGTACTCTGAGCTTGTGCATCAAACTTGTCCTCACCAAGAATAACGTAAGCCTGTCAATGCCGGCAGTGCTGCAGGGGTAAGCACACAGACCTTCCTCCCGAACTTCGTAAATGACTCCTACGGTTAGCCATGGCTTCGATCCCACTGCAATCGTCCACAGCCTGGCGCAGGCATCGTTCGTGTGGGCGTTCTTCCTATTCGCATTTCAGGGATTTTGGATGACCTTTGGTGACTTCCCTCTGAGGATTGTTCTCCCAAGCATAATTTCCGTAGCGGTCATGTTTGTTGTAATGTGCTTCGGTGTGTGGGTAGCACTTCAGCTTCAGCCACGGGAGGAGCCTTTCGAAGAGACACAGTTGCCGGCGCCTGTTCCACTTCAGATACATCCGAAAGACCGTTAGACAATCGCGGAGACACTTGTGCTTCTGTTACATAGGCAAAGATAGTAGCTTACAGGAATGCATTCTCTCGGTCTCAGCAGAGCTGCCCTCAAAGCTCAAGGCTGTGTTGAGTTGAGCAACCTCCTAGTTTGTATACGTTCCCGTCATAAAATGTTGAGATTGATCGAATGAAGTATGCAGATGTACGAAGAGAGACTAGAAAATTTGTTTTTACACTGCTGGGCAGAGATGGAGGGCCATAGGGAAGTCGGTTGGTTTGAAGAGAGGAAGGTCCGGAGCAAGGGCAGAGGTCATCCGGCTCCTCCCAGGTCTTCCTCTTCCTCCCTGCCGCAATAATCTCCTGTTCCTACTCTAGCAGCCGACTTCCCAAGCGCCCCTCGAACCAATGCCTCATGGCAGCTGGAATCCCGCTTTCCCAGCAACAACAGGGTCCGACACGATCGATGCCTCTGTTCGAGCGAGAGCATCACGTAAGGACCCCAACCATCTCACAACCATCTTGCGCAGCTCCAAATCCAACTGGAACCGCGTGGACGACCTTCAACCAGCCACAGGCATTGCTGTTCTTTACGTTGATAGACATGAAGTTAGCCATGCCATCCGAATCATGGGCGTTCACTGCAACCGACTTCGACCATTCGATGCCGACCCCCTGCCCAACCGTAGTTGTTCCACCCAACCAAGCGCGACACTTCTTTAACCGTTAACCGACACCCCAATGACCCTATCCCCCACGTCGCTACTAGTATCCATGCGGCCAACCCGGCGGCCATCCAGGCCATCACAAACCTCGACCCGAGGCGGCGGGCCAACTTACTGTAATCTTACTCTCGAGACTTTACTCCATGCTGACACAAATATTCTTTGTTTTTCATATCCACTCGAATCAAATTCAAGTGGTGCCCATCCGCGGACTCGATCGCGGGCATAAAAAACTGCATCGATCTCGCACGCGAAAGCGCGACAGCCCGTTGGGCGTTGACCACCCACTGGCAACCACCGGGAGCCAAACACCATCGATTTCCAGAAGTAAATGGCTGAAGGGCTCGCCATCTCAGCTTGCTTGCTGGCGCAACGCCAGCAGACGCTCTCGAGCGTTCTTGCCCTTCCCGCCCCCAAGCTCCCACTGTCATCCTCGGCGAGGTCCCGCACCCGCCTCTTCCACCTTGGTCTGGCTCACTAGCCACGCTTTTATTGGCTCTTACACTGCACGTCCCCATCCCGGAAGCCCACGCATCTCCCTGAGTGGTCGAATTTCTAGGGATCTGAGCGTTGAACAGCCGTGGAGGGCGTGCCCGCCCTGTGCGGCAACGGCTGGCTTACTGCCCATTTGTTTGATAGCCAATCTGCTAAATTTCATTGCGGTAGTATTGCCATATTCCATGTTTCCACTTCGGCATCGGAAAAGAATCTTGAATGGACCTTCGTTTTTTTTCAGGGAGCACGCACGTGTTCTGTAGACCTCTGACTAGACAACAAGCGCTGATTGGCCTACAGGTACTACTGTCGGTCAGTTACCGTAAAACCAGGACCTCTTTGCTCTTGTCTGAACTATGTTGTATTGGGCTCTCGGCTTGCACAGCTCAGTTTTACATCGTCGTTTTTACTCTCGACAGTTGAGGTCGGAATTCGTATATCTGTCTAGTCACCATCTCGGTTGTTGCTTCCTTACCATTTGTTCCTTTCTCTGGTTGCACTGCTCGATATTACATCCCCGTAATAACTCTTCGCCAGCTTTGCTCCCCAAGATGCATGATCTTCCATCCTCCCATCCAAACCACAACGCTCTCAGCCTCCGACGCATCGCCCAACCTCGTAGCCCCAACCACACACTCAGTCTATTAATTCATCGTATACAGTATGACACGGCAAACGCTGGCGCACACTTTATCGATTTGATCCGCCTCGAATTCTTCCCTGATGCACGCAGCGGTAGCCTCTTTCCAACAACAATCATTCCCTTCTCAACATTGTCGCGCTTCGCTCAGGTGATATCATTTCGAGCCCGTCATACGAACGGTCACAGCCCAAGCTGAATTCTCACACTAGTCCTTTCAAGCGCGACTGAGCCATAGAATCAACAACACCAGCAAAGCTCACAACCCGCTCCTACTGTTTCTGAATGCGACGTTTTCGGCTAATCGAGGTCCGAGGACTCAGTGTACACTTCCTTGTGATCGTGATTGTAGTCGATCCATCTAAATAAACTGTATTTCTTTCAGATCTACCCTCGATGACAGCTGGGTATTAGAATGCTTCCCCGGTTGTGCGATATCATCCCACGCTTTCTGATCCGTTCAGTGAAACCATCGGCCTAGACTTTTTGTAGTTCCTTCTGCCGCAGCTTGGGATCAGTAAATGAGATGTGGGCTGAAAATGCGTCAGAATCCAGAGTGCACGTCTAGCGGATGACTGATGACCGGAAAATGGCGCAAAAGGTGTCCATATGTTCGTGACTGAGTCTCCCTACTACTGTAGTATCGCCCTCCGTAAGTTTAATGCATGACACCATTTGCCTTGGGTGTTGCTCTAGTTCTCAGACGCAGCATGCTAATTCCCGATGAGTAGACACGTTGACCCGTCACCAGTACAATTACATGCAGCGCATAACAAAGGATAGCCACCGTTTATAAACCATACCACCAACCGTCGATTGGTCTTTCGGCTCTCTCGGATACATTGCGCCAATCAGGGCCATAAGATCGCCCACCCGGCGCGCTTAAAACATTCTCTATATTCAGAGGCCGGGGCACCGCACCTTCGATCCACACTTGCCAGTGGTGGCCAAGCAAGGTGGCGACACGTGGCACATGCAGCGGCAGAAGACGTGCCATCATGACGCATGCGTGGACGACGTCCAGTTCGAAGGCGAGGAAGTACTCGAGGAAGTGCATACGCCGGTGCGTGCGGAGGCGGGCACGTTGATGGCAAGCATCGAAGGGGAGGACAGGGTCGAGCTTGAGTACGTGTATATACCTGGACGGGGACACGATGGTGAGAAGGCGCGAAAAATTTACTGGAGGTTTGGTTGAAGAGTCGGAAGCGGGCGTCGGGCGAGGGAGGAGAAGTACAGTAGAGGACCAGAGCTGTGGAATTTGGTGAGGGATCGCGAGGACACGGAAGGGTAAGCACAGGCTCGGGAATTGCCGCTTTCGAGTACTGGCTGTGCAGTGTGCACGACCTCAAATATAAAGGACACCCAATAGACGCGCCCGTCTTGCTGTATTCCCCCCGTTGCACTCCTCCGTGTTCTTTCCTTCTTTTCAATTAAATGCTTTTTGTTTTGGAAATCTTTGTCTCTTCCATCCACTATCGATTGGGAAATTGTTGCCCGGGGCGGCCAAGCCGCTCCCTCGCAATGCCAGTGATTCCAATGGTACCAAAGACAGTAGGTAAGCTCCGAAAGTAACACGGTAGAGACTGTACATTATTGCGCAATACAATAGTAACTGATACTAATGCGACGCGCGTACAGGGCATGCTGCGCGCAAGTCACGAGGCGGTAGCATGTGAGCGCAAGCCCATTCCACAGGAGCGAACTCAACTTGAGTGCGGACGCCGAAGTTGAGTCAGTTGATACACAACAGTAAACGCCGCAAGCGCCAGCGGATGGCGTTGAGTTGGAGGGACAACGTGTGAACGTGTGAACGATCAAATTTGGATCAAACGGACAGGGTCGGGAGGTTAGCACCGTTGCTGGTCGCCTGGTCTGAGGTCACAGGACATGCGCATGCCTCACTAGGGCTTGTAAAGAAAAAAGGTCCCTTTAGCGATACCATACCGATAATGAATGGAGAAACTCACCTCTGCCGCCGGGTGCTATCACTGACTTTTTGCTAACCTTCACCTTCGGAATTATGAGAACCTTTAATAAACGAACCTAGGTCTATGTCTGTATTTTTATTTCGAGACATTCTGTCCATTATTCGTTGTGATAGCCTGCCGAAAGTTTTGGGACCCGCCATTTTATGCAACGCGCTGTAAGGGATCGAACCGAACTGCAAAAACATTGTTTCGGTGATAGTAAAGAACTGGCTGGCGGAGGCGTCCATCACGCTTACTGTAAGCGCGGATATGTCGGCATGAGTACTGTTGCCAAACGTACTGCTCAGAAAGCAAGGGATTGCCCTGGATTAAAATGAGGCAAGAGTAAAGGTAAACGCCACCGAGAGCTAGAACACACGGAACGCTGGCAGGAAAACGCAATGAGCGGTATTCTCCGGTTCCGTGGGTACGCAGGGAAATGTTGGCCAGATGTGGCAAGACGGGATGGCATACAGTACGGAACTTCGGACGACTGTAATACCAGAAACCTGGCGCAGACGCAGGCTTATGATCTTGGTTTTATTTTAATGGAGGTCTGCCACTGTGCACACGTGGGACTAGATACTGTACAGCCCAAGGTCCCCAACCAACAACCCAAGTAGGCTGTGTCACTGCCAGACTGTGCCAGTGTGATACGACTCTTCTCAAACTTCTACTTCGAAGTTCGGAGAGACTTTTATTTTTAGATCCACATACCGTTCCCGTCATAAATGCGTGATAAAAGGTTGGAGCTAATCAGATGAAGTATGCAGATGTATGAAGAGGGACCAGAGAAGTGATTTTTACACTGCTGGGCACAGAGCTTGGAGCGATAGAATGAGTGGGAAAACATTCCCATTCTAAGCATGTTGTGCCGTAAGCTTCGCGCAAGTTCGCGGGTCGGAGATGAAAATAATTTTTGTGATGAGTCTCTTAGTGACCGCGGATTCACCCAAATATATGCGAGCTTCCCTTGGACTTCAAAGCAGTCTAGACGGCTACAATGCCGGTATCTGCAGATGATGAATTGCTCTTGGGAGGAATGCTCTTCTCGTTAGGATAGATGAGAGGGATCCCAATTTGTACCTTCCGTCACTCCGCTATACATTCATGACGATGACATCTCTATATACGAGTCGTGGTGATGACCTTGAAGCTCAACCCCATCGTGCGTCAGATTCAGATGATCCTACTATCCGGAAATGCTAAAAGTTTTCGGAAAAGAGCCGGGAGGAGCAGAGATTCATGAGATGACAATCCGCCCGTCTAGTCGAGCGTCGGCCGTCCTAGCACAGTCAGTCGTCTCACACTCAATCGGTGCATCTCTATTTCCCTTCGCCTTCGCATCCCAAGTGCAACATACCATACTGATACTTTCATGAATACGCGCGGTGAAGGTGTAACCCATGAGACGAGCATCCACCAGTCTGAACGCGATGACACTTACAGACAATCACCGACACGAGCAAAACACGGAGAGGTTTGGTCTGGCGGGGAAATTCAGGTACAACACGTCGTTGACCGTAATCCAGGTATGTAGTGCCTCAAGGCCACCGTAATAGTAATAAGCAGTGGTTGACAACCCTTGCGAAGAAGGCCCTGTCGCCGAGAACCCTAGCCGAGAACATCGCATGATAGGTGATTTTTTTGGCAGTGCTAACGCTCTCTGGACCTTTTACGGAAGAAGCTAAGACCAACGATGAAGCCCGGGTTCAACGTTCAAACCTCGAAGGACGGCATGGATGGTGTCCCTTTCTTCATCGCGCCATATTTTGTCGGTGCGTATGACTGTGTTATAACGGACTCAGTCACTCTAATACATAGCTTCGCAGGCCGGTTTATTTTCCACTTCCCTCACATCGGTCGTGGTTGATAGCAAACAGAACGTGAAAGTCAGCCCCACAGACCAAATAGTGTATTACCTCAAACAACACTCCACCATCCCTTTCTCAGGTCTCCCAACAAATCTCTTCCGTTATTTGCCCCACAGGTTTCCATCTCTTCTACTCCGCCTCCGCCTTACCCTTCTTTCAACCCATCAGCATCCGATGTCCGTATAAATGCCTTGTGGTTTACGGCTCTCACCTTCAGCCTTTCCGCAGCGACTCCTCGCGATACTTGTCCAGAAATAGGTCCGCGTTTATATGCACGTCTTCCAGCGATACAATGGCCCTCTGAAGAGTGCCAGGCTCCGACAATACTTATATGAAGGATCGATGGCATGGTGCATGCCTTTGTAGCAAAGGCGGTGCCTGGTCTCCTCCATCGTTCTCTCTTCCCATTCTTTGCGGGGCTTGTCGACACCACCCTGAACGTCAACCCGACAATTTGGTTGAGTACCGCTGTTTCCATCGGCATTTGTGGTTTGCTGTACATCTTCACTACGTTGGCGCCGGTCATTTATCCGCAGTCACCCTACCGGGACTCGGTTCCGGCGTGCTTCATCCGGTATGCAAACGCGGTATGACCCACACGATGTCTTCGTCATCTCCATCTCCCGGATTTAGAACCTGTCTTTTTTATCATCAGCGAGGAGATGCCTGCCGATGCCCCTTTCGGTGTGCCGATGGGTGCGAGACGATTACAAGGAAGGAGACAACCAAACGATTCAGGTCGAGAGCAACTTGAAGGGGTTGTAGGTGTGAGTGGCCAGCGCCAACGAAATAGTGGCAGAAGGAGAAAGAAGAGCATATAGACACTAAGTTAGCATTATGCAAGTCCAGAAGGGGGCGCAACGTAAGGCACTTGGGAAATGATAGAATTGAATATTGAATGGCGAGGCGGTGGAAGCCATGTGCATACACCACGTGCGTTGCCAGGTTGTACTGCGACGTACGATACCATCCGTTGGATTGCGCAATCAGGTACGCCCGATGATTAACAGTTCGGACAACGCCGACCTATTCCCGCTCTCAGAAATGGACCCGTGGCTGGCTTCTATCTTCTCTCGTGTTTGTGTATGGATAATCAAGTGGATAATAGGAGTACATTTACATCTGCACGCGCTGCACGGTTTACCCCGTTGGAATGCGCTGACGGATAGGAGCGGGGTGATAATGGGGGTGCCATGACAATGTGAATACCCATAGCCAAGTACTGTACTAGAGTCAGAATAGCCTCGTAACCAGGTAACCACAATATCCACCTTTGGACTCGCCGAGAGACGGTCACCAGTCTAGAGTCAGATGTACTCTGTGCTTTCTTCTTTTCAGACGAGGGCCATGGCACTCTCGCCATAAATAACTGTGAGTCAATTGTGCTTTCCGGTCCCGCTGAGTCAGTTGTGCGTTGTCTATGTTCGACTCGACAAGCACGTGCCACGTACGCACACTGACAGGCGATCAAGCAGGCGATAGCATGTGAGACCTCTTGAGCCCTTTCTCGAACAGGAGCAAACTCAACTTGAGTGCGCGGTGACGAAGTTGAATAAGTTGACACATAACTTGCATTAATCGTACCTATGAGGTGACGAACTCTATGGTAAATGCCACAGATGCCGGCGCATGGCTTCGAAGGGTCGACGTGGGAGCCATCAAACGCCACCGCGACTCAAAAATTCCGTACAGGCGAAGTCAGTGCAGCGCTTGTTGTAGTATGTCATAGGACATGCGCGTACACGCGCATGTTCAACGTTCAAGCTTTCAAGAAATTTCAAGCTTCAAGTGGTGTGTGAAAAAAACTGCCAAAATAGCTCCGATGAAGTCTCGTTTTAGGACACCTTGTTTTGCCGCTGTAAGAGATCGAACCCACCCAGACGGATCTGCAAAAACGTTGTTCGGTGATAGAAGAAGAACTGGCGACCATTCTACGACTTTCCCACATCAGGCAAGCCTCAGAACAGCTACATATGAACGGGAGCGCTGGAGATTATCGATCATCGATCATCACCTGGACGGAGAAACACAAACGGGTCAAATGGGCGATATGGTAGTGGTAACTTCGACAGGTTTACAGTAAACCATACGGCTCCTGGGCGAAGTAAATGGCATGCTTGCGCAGCGGGTCTTGGCGGCGGAAAGGCGGGGGGCCTCCATCACACTTGAGCCCGGTTAGGTCGGCGTTAGCACTGTACTGCTCAGGAAGCAAAAGCTTTCCTCGGAATAAAATGACACCGAGCACGGGGAGGTAAAGATAAAACGCCACCGAGGGATCGTGCGGAACAGTTGGGTTCAGGCTTGGGTTCCAGCTTCCAGGACATTGGTTAGCACAGGAAAGCGTAAAACTCAGGGCAACTCAGGGAATTCTGCTGTACATACTTGTGTACATACGTCCATAATGAGGACATAATAGGAAGAACCTGTGGTCCCCATGACCCCCATGAGTCCGGGGATCCAATCCGGGGACGGTGGGACCAGTCCAGGAACTCAAGCCTGAGGACATAGGCGGTAGACGTCGGTAGACCTGTGGCCGATGATTATTCATTTCAAGGTTGTGGCAATACTGTACAGGACGACGGGCTGTGCTGCATGGCACTGCTGCCAGTGCGATTTGTGACGTCCAAGCTACTTTAGGCTACAAGGTACAGTATTTAAGGCTCGGGGTGCGCTATCGATAGACAAGCTAGTCCAGTGTCCTTCGCCTCTTGTTCCACGCCTCCCCCTCGTCATCCACCACAATGTCTGGTCATAGTAATGACTCCGTCGCTTTCAAGGACAGTAACTCCGATAGTGTCAACTTGCTTCCGATCCTCCCTACTTTCAATAGGGACGCAAGCTACCACGGAGACGCCCGGTAGGCCAACAATTGTTCTGCTGGCTAGAGCATCGTCTTATAGCCCCTTTTTATCAGAGTGAAGTCAACCTCGACCATTATCTCACTAGGAGCCCAGTTCAGTTCTGCGTGCGCCCATTTTCTATCACTTTGCACGAGGCCGTGAGAACTCATTTTGTTTCAAAGTTCAAGGTCATCCTATCGATCCAAGGATGGACGGTGTCCGTTCACCCAAAGGGCAAACGCTATGCTCATCAGATCACGGGAGATCGAATTTCTGTTATCACAGAGGCCCATGTCGCCGATCCTGAAGTTGCGGAGCAGCTGGAAGGCTGCCTCGCAATGATCCGGGCTCTTGCAGCCGAGGAGGGTGTCCATCTTTCTGAGACCACGGACTTATTCGTCGAAGTTGACCACGATTCGAGAGACTGTGGCTATTGGTTCGCTGACCACGCCCACCGCACCATTTTTGGTTGCACCCAGTGGATTCGAACATCATTGGACTCCCGGATACTTATTCGAAGCGCCATCTTCGTGAGTTTTGTGCAGTCTTCACCTTGTCAAGTGAGTTCAATTGCATTGGTTAGAATACGCCCTGGAGGAAAATTATTGGGCCCATGTCGAGATGTTTCCTGCCACCGCATCTCCATATTCCATGACTGCATTGAACGAACTCCATGTCATTTTTTTAAATGCCCGTGCAGGTAAGTTAAGGTACATCAGAGTTCTACCATGAGAATGACGTGCTGCACCAGATGCCCTTACATCCGATATTCCCACCTTACCATACACTGCCGATGAGTGCGAAAGGGTTATCAACCTCCTTCAATGTCGTAAAGGTGTGTTCCGCTGAGCATGCCTGTCGTGATCCATACCTAATTTTTTAATTACAGAGCACGCGTCAGACCCATACGTCGCGACATCCGTAGCTAGGCTATGGGCGGTCGTCGGTAAGCCAAATGCGCCTACAAATCCTGAGACAGCTTAAGATCCTTTTTCTCCAGCCAATCACCGCTGTTTCACTCATTTCGGAGAAGATCATTGTCGCATGTCCTCCATTCATTCTGTCGTGGAGGCGCCAGCTGGAAAGCGAGGCCCCATCTTAAAAGCCATATCCAAGGCCCTCTTCGATCGACCCACTCTTGAGAGGCTTTGGGTGGATCAACTTGTTTATAGCTCTGCTTGGCGGAGGTTTGTATCCGAGAGCGCTGGAGTGTTGCAGAAAACGATATGGGTAAGCAAAGCGCTACGTTATTGCGGTAAACGATAAGCTCATATACTTTTTTTCGAAAAGATATTTGCCTTGACAATGTATGCAGACTTCTTTCGAACATGAAAACGCAAGGACTGGGCTGATCTTTGGCATATTTAACAGCGCTAGTGTTTTTATTACGCCAGTCTCTTATTGGCCCGCTTTGAACAAGTCCTCAATTCTGCTCATTATTCTGAGCTTGTGCATCAAACTTGTCCTTACCAAGGATTACGGACCCTTGTTGATGCCGCTGCCGCCAGCGGAGCTGCAGAGGTAAGCACACTGACACCTCCCCGAACCTCGTAAATGACTCCTACCGTTAGCCATGGCTTCGAACTCACTACATTCGTCCACGGCCTGCCACAGGCATCGTTCGTGTACACGTTCTACCTATTTGTAATTCAGGGTTTTTGGATGACTTTTGGCGACCTCCCTCTGAGGATTGCTCTCCCAACTATAATTTTAGTAGCACTCGTGTTTGTTGTAATATGCTTCGGTGTGTGGGTAGTACTTCAGCCACGGGGGAAGCCTTCCGAAGAGACATTGTTGCCAGCGCCTGTTCCGATTCAGATAGCTCCCATAGATCCAAAAGACAGTTAGACAGTCGTGAAAAGATTCTTGTGCTTCTGTTACATAGCAAAGGTGGTAACTTACAGTTATGGATGCTCTCAGTCTCAGCGGAGCTGCGCTCAAGGTTGTGCTTCTCAAACTTCTACTTCGCAGGGACTTTTATTTTCAGATCCACATACCGTTCCCGTCATAAATAAGGTTGGAGCCAATCAGATGAAGTATGCAGATGTATGAAGAGAGACCAGAGAAGTGATTTTTACACTGCTGGGCAGAGAGCATGGAGCGCCATGGGGTGACGACGGTTGGCTGGAAGAGAGGAAGGTTACGGGCACAGCCGAGAGGTGTGGTTTGACCTAATCCTCCCCACCATGATCATCTGTCCTTATCCTAGCAGCCGACTTCCCATGCACCCCTCGAACCAACGCCCCATGGCAGCTGGATTTCTCATTGACCCGCTTCTCCAGCAACAACAGGGCTCTGTTCAAGCGAGCATCACCCTCCCCAAGGACCCCAATCATCTCACAACCATCTTCCGTGGCTCTAAGTCCAACTGGAACCACGTCACCGTGGACGGCATTCAACCAGCCCTGTGCAGGTATTGTTGTTCTTTACACCGATATCCATGAAGTTAGCCACGCCGTCCGAAACCTGGGCGTTCACTGCAACCGACTTCGATGCCGACCTCGCTGCCTTACCTGCCGCAGACAACCAAGCGCAACTCTTCCTCTACCGACACCCCATTGACCCCCCAAATCACTATCTAATCAACCAAACTGGCGGCCATCCGGGCCATCACAAACCTCGGTCCCGACCGTGCTGCCACTGGCCAACGTTATCTTTCCTTTCGAGACTTCTGCTCTATGCTGACACAGCTATTTTCTGTGTTTTCATATCCACCCGAATCAGACTCGAGTGGTGCCCATCCGCAGTCTCGATCGCAGGCATAAAAGGCTGCATCGATTTCGCGCAACAGCCCTGGCCACCCACTGACAATCACCGGGAACCGAACACCATCGCTTTCCAGAAAGCATTCACAGCAGCAACTAGAGAGTTTGCCATCTCAGCTCGGCAAGTTCGCTGGCGCAATGCCAACTGACACTCTCAAGCGTTTCTTGCCCTTCCCGCCCCCAAGCTTTAACCTGTCATACCCTCAAACCGTTCTTGACACTCTTCCGCACAGAAGAGGGAGGTAACGCTCCAAGGCACTTCGAACTCCCTTTCGATTAGGATGATTTGTAGTTCTCCAGTGTCCCCGTCCCCTCCTCAGCCGGGCCTCCCGTTCTCTTGTAACAAGAAACCTATGGTCCTCTCGTCGAATTACTGCTTTTGCATCTTTTAGCCCCTCTGTCCCTTACATTCTCGTGTACACGCGAAAGACCGCATTTTGTCGCTAGACTCAGTATTAACTGTAAAAAGGATGAGGATGGGCGGGAAAACATTCCCATTCTAAGCACTTCTGTCGTAAGCTTCGCGCAAGTTCGCGGGTCGGAGATGAAAATAATTTTTTACGAGTTTCTCAGTGACCGCAGATTACTGTAACCCAAATATATGCGCTTCCCTTGGACTTTACAGCAGTCTAGACAGCTACAATGCCGGTATTTGCAGATGATGAATTACTCTTGGGAGGAGTGTTTGTACTCTTCTCGTTAGGATAGATGAGAAGGATCCCAATTTGTACCTACCGTCACTTGTCTCCCGACGTCCACGTCTTGCACACCCCGCTATATATTCATGACGATGACATCTCTATCTACGAGTAGTGGTGATGACCTTGAAGCTCAACCCCATCGTGCGTCAGATTCAGATGATCCTACTATCCGGAAATGCTAAAAGTTTTTGGAAAAGATCTGGGAGGAGCAGAGATTCATGAGATGACAATCCGCCCGTCTAGTCGAGCGTCGGCCGTCCTGGCACAGTCAGTCGTCTCACACTCAATCGGTGCATCCTCTATTCCCTTTCGCCCTCGCATCCCAAGTGCGACATACCATACTGATACTTTCATGAATACCCGGTGAAGGTGTAACTCATGAGACAAGTATCCACCAGTCTGAGGACCCCATCAGACAAATACCAACAAGAGTAGAATACGGAGAGGTTCAGTCTGGCGCATCAACTCAAGCACAACATGTCGTGGACCGTAATCCAGGTATGTCCCCCAAAGGCCACCTAGGTAGTAATGAGCAGCGGTTGACTACCCTTGGCGAAGGCGGCGCTGTCGCCGATGATTCTGGCCTCGAACTTCATATGATAGGGGATTTCGACGGCAGTGCTAACGCGCTCTGGACTCTTTACGGGAAAGAAGCTAAGACCCATGACGAAGCCCGGATTCACACTTTGAAGGACGACATGGATGGTGTCCTTATATTCGTCCGTCCATTTTTGTCCGTGCATATAACACACTCAGTCACGCTGATGCACAGCCTCACAGGCCGGTTTATTTGCCGCTGTCCTCACATCGTTCGTGGTTGATAGCAAACAGAACGTGAAAGTCAGCCCCACAGACCAAATGGTGTATTACCTCAAACAACACTCCGTCATCCTTTCTCAGATCTCCCAACAAATCTCCTCCGTTGCCCCGCAGGCCTCCATCCCTTCTACTCCGTATCCCCCTTACCCGCCTTTCAACCCATTAGCATCCGATGTCCGTATAAATGCTTTTTGGTTTATGGCCCTCGCCTTCAGCCTTTCCGCAGCACTCCTCGCGATACTTGTCCAGAAATGGGTCCGCGTTTACAAGCACATCTTACAGCAATACAGCGACCCTCTGAAGAGTGCACGGCTTCGACAATACTTATATGAAGGATCGAAGGGATGGTACATGCCTATTGTAGCAGATGCGGTACCTAGTCTCCTCCACCTCGCTCTCTTCCTATTCTTTGTGGGGCTCGTCGACACCACACTGAATATTAACACAACAATTGGGCTGAGTACCACAGTTCCCATCGGCATTTGTGGTTTGCTGTACATCCTCACTACGTTGGCGCCAATCATTTATCCGCAGTCACCATACCAGAACTCGTTCTCGCGCCTTATCTGGTATGCAATCCAAAAATTACGCGGTCGCAGATTCAAAGATCGGGACGGAAAATCGAAGTCTGTTAGCACAAACATGGCACGAGGACAGATGCAACTTTCGATGGAGGCGACAAAGGGGCGTAAAGGCCGAGACAAGAGAGCAATTCAATGGCTGTTAGAAAACCTCACTGAAGATGCGGAAATTGAATCATTTGCGATGTCGATCCCAGGTTCTTTCAACGGAGATTGGAGTCTTGAAGTGTGGACAGAGTTGTCCGAGTTAAAAGAGGACGATATCTCAGTTGTCGCCAGACCTTCGTTACGATCTAGGGCGATCCCCAACGTCCTTAGCTTGATCCCTCGTTGGTTCAGGACATGCACAACAAGTCGTTCTTTCTCGAATGTGATGATACACCAACCGCGTCATCCCACCGACACCACATCCATTCATGAAAGAAGGACCATCTACGAGCTCTGCAGGCGTATATCCCATCTTTTTGATACCTGCAACAATCGTGCTGTCTTCACAGGCGAAGATCTGTGGCGGAGGCGTGCCCGTGCATGTGTCGAGGCCACGGCGTCGCTGGTATGCCACGCCAATGCGGATCTTGGCTGGTTTGGAGATATCCTGCAAACACTGGGAGATATTGGCAGCTTTGAAGAGGTGCACAACTTGTCGTTGGCCGGGAGGGACCAAACGTTTGTTGTGCGCTGGACATGCCTTTCGATTATGGCCATTCGGACAATTCTAAGTCGCAACGTGTTGTTCAAGGAGCATGCGAGGATGGCCGTAGATTCATTCGGACAGCTTCGGGTTCGTGATCGCACCGATGAAGCAGCCGAGGAAGATGCCCAGAAAATCGACAAACTTCTTGAGGACCACTGGGAGTTACGGTGGGAGCTTGATGGAGCAATGGGTCCCTTGCTGAACGAGAAAATATCATCTACTGCGCACAAAATGTTGGAATTATATGGTGGGAAAGCTTTCTTGGACTCTGTCGACTCAGAGACCGTCAAACTCAATAAAACGATCGACATACTCAGCCAGAGAATAACTCGCCAAATACCCGGAGTGCACTTCGATTTTCCCGACAAAGAACCGTTCCTTCGACAAACTCTCGATTTGTTTTCCGATCCTTCCAAACTCCGATTCACATCTTGTCGGCAGTTCTTCGACAAGTTTTTCGACTTCCTCAAACGTATTGACAGCTATCGGGGAGACGACTCGCCAAATGTGCGAAACGAGCTGGAGCAGGTCGTCAAGAAACTGTTTTGGCCGAAGAATTTGCTGCAACGCAAGTTGTGGAGTTTCCAGGACCTCCGTGACGGTGGCGGGCTTGGCTTCGCCGTCGAACTTTTCCTCCTTGCCCTCAAGCAACTATTATCTACATCTCCGTCGCAGGAGTCCTACTCTGACCTTTACATCAAGAGTTTTAGGGCCATTACATCTGACCGGAGAAGGTACAAGCACTCACTTGGGACACAGAAAATCCTTCTCGATGCAGTTGCATCTGACCAAGGCTTCCTTCGTACGTTTAATTACCCAGATAATATCACGGAAGAGATCTGGGAGCTGCTGGGTGATATACTCGAAGGACAGACAGGCCCCCATATCCATACTGCGGTGCAGCAGCTTACGGATCACCAACGTGAGGATGGCCATAGATATGGGGCCAAGGCGACAGCGGTTATATCACAGTTGCGTGTATCGTGTTTGCAGAGAGAAAGCATTCCCACAGGATAGCCCTGTCCTTATGTCGTTACGGTATCAAGCTCTTGAAGTTGGTGAGAATACACATTTATGGTAACGTCCTCTGTATACGAATCGGCAAAGTTGAATCAAATCCAAGCATAGGCTTATATTGGGAGTGTCGTGGGGTGATGATGATAAGCGCACAAACGTCAAGAGGCAGGAGGGGCGTAAAGATGCTCGCTCCCCTGCCAGTGCACCCCTTTTGAGCTCTAGTTACAAGACCAAACATGTATCGGCTTGCGACCACTAGTATGTACTGTAGCGACAGCGCGAAGCTCCCCATGCATGTGAGAAAACCCGATACTCCAAAAAGATTCTCTTAGCTAGTCTAAAAAAATGAAACATTTATCTCCTTTTAAATACCAACGGCACGCGGACAGGACTGGAAGGGTCATCCGTAAAATTGTCGAGAATGTGAACCGGGACATCACTTACGTTGTACTCAAACCTTGGTCGAAGGCCGTGATACGCGCATAGCGCTCTTCAAACGTCTCACCGGCAAACTCAGGCTCCTCCTTCACCTCAATTTTATATCTTGACACGAGCATGGTCATAACGGCTATGCCCTCCATTTCGGAAAACCTGAACGAGATTTCTTGTGAGAACTCTGCTCCCGATTACACCACAGCAGCTCGCACCGTCTCCCCAGACACGCGTGGGCACCTGAGAAGCGTTCGTGAGTTGTGATTATATTGTTGCGATGGGCAAGACTACCTTGACTAAACGGAATAAAGGCGTCCTTTGGCCAGTCTCCAAGGAACCGTTCTGGCATGAACCTGCGTGGCTCCTTCCAATACCGCGCTACAAGACATCATGAGAACTTGTTCCCATGGTGCAATGCCACTCAGCGTACGATTGTAGTGTAGGCCGGCAACGTGAAGATCAATTGCCGTCCCTGATGGGACAGGGAATGTTGTCTTTCCACCGTTGGCGTTACTCACTGTCAAGGTGGTATCCTGCGCGGAGACCTTTGGGATGTTCGTTACCTGATCACCATAACATATCGTTGGCTTCGTGTCGGAACACATTCATTTAAACATACTGCGGGGCTGTGGACAGGCTGTAAGCCCGATGTGGCAGACGATCAAATAATACTCACAACATCCTAAGAGTCTCATAGAAAACGCTACCTACAGGTAAGAATCCTCGTTATAGCGGAAAAACCAAATGAACGTACGCCAATGATTGCGTAAAGCGATTCATGTCTTCGTACTCCTGCGGGAGTGTTAGCTCCATACAAATTCTGATTCCTATAACCCACAGGCAATCCATTCAGGCTGGACATGACCCCTTGATGTGTTGATACAAACGCTCTTGCTCATCAGGATGGAGAGCTAACAAGGCAAATGAGAAGCACAGTGTATGCGCTGTGGTCTGTAGGGAGCTGTTTTAGGACAACACGTCCGGAAGGGGACGATCCTACCTCATGTCCAGCAAGAAGAAAGATAAACATGTTTCCTAAGAGGACATTGGACGCTTTCCATGAATGCCGAAAGTTGGACGCTGAAAACCTACCAATAAGCTCTTCGTCACTTAGCGCCGCCTCGCCCTGTTCTTCTTCCGCGGCATCCAGAAGGCCACTAAACAGATCATGGCATTGTTCCACTTTATCCGCATTCCTGCGAGCTTCCACCATTTCCACCATGTATTGCTGCTCGAGGTACGAAGTATGGATGACTCAAGCACAGTTGGGACGACTTGGAATAACAGACCTTTATCTCCGTGAATGCCAAATCAACCTTCTTTGCATGCTTTGTCAGGTACTTTGCCCAATCGGGAAGAACGATTTTTAGAACCAGATTAGTAGACAAAAGGTGAAGGGCATCTTTGAAAGTCATTTGATGGCCAGGAGGAACAACGAGATCAGTTGTCCATGCCACCCGACGGCCGAACCCTAGTATCGGCGGTCATCAGACTACCACAGCTGGAGCGGGGAATAAACTACCTGCAGCGCTGATGATGAAGAGAGCAATCTGGTGGATGTGTCAACTTTGTCAAGACATGAGTAGAGTCTGATCTATAGGAGGCGTACCGGAAGAGTGACATCCACGCAATGGTCTACAACAACTTCGGACCTATCGCCCCAAACATTGTCGAACAGATCCATCATAATCCGGATGGTCTCGTCCCATACTAATTTATTATTTTTCTGACAATGGTGTTAAGGATTAGTAATAGTCTATGGATGACGCTCAGGATGTACCTCTGAAAATGCCGGAGCTGCAATCTTTCTGTACTTCTTCCATTCCTCACCTTCCGATGCCACGATGTTTGCTCCAAAAACCGCCACAATCTTATATCGCTGTAATGGCTTGGGAAACCTGGCACGATGGGTTGTGATTTCCTACGAACCAAGATTGAAGGTATCCAACCAGATAGTCAGCGTGGACGCACTTGGATAGCGGCAGCGTCTGCTACATGTATCCCGGCATTTGGCACAGGAAATGCTGAAATCTGCAAGTTTTGAGTTCGCATTCTCTTCATAAAATGCGCAAGAAAAGCTACCACGGCAACGGCGTCCTGTCCAGCCGTGACAAAGGCTGCATAGAAATGTGTCTCGGATAGCCCCCTTGCATCGTTTGTTGTGCAACCTTACCTTCATGTTTCCTACCGAGTACCCACTTGCTTCCCGCATTTAGATAAGGAATCTGCGGGACCATCCGTCCAACCAAATGTCCTACAAAAGAAACTGGGTTGAAGATAAAGAATGGACCGGAGAGGTTGCTGCAAAAGTCATTCGAAGGTCAATCAAATCGTCATTTTGAGGTAGAAACCACACAAACCCGACATCACGAGCGGCCCTTCGGAGTCCCAGTAGGAGGCGTATGAGATATAGACCGACGAGAAGAAGAACGATGGAAAGAACGGTGGGCATAGCCAAATGTGAGATTGAGTGGAAAGAAGGGTGGTGTGGCGTCTGTTCCTACGGACTGATGATATACCCTGACAACTCTGAAGTTGAAACAAACCCCAACAGGGCCGGGCCCGCGGACAACGAGATTTCCAGGGAAGATTACCAGACGCCACTGGGGTGAGCCGGTGCGGGTCCAAAGACTAGTCAAAGATATGCATGTGGCCACGCTGTCAGTTATGAAACCCACCTGTGATAATGCATGTCCTCGGCAGTTCTTACTCTAAAATAAGATGCATGATTTTACTCTGTGAGGTGCCGTACAACGTACAGCATGTGGATGATCTTCGCTCAGCCCCGAAATATCGTAGGCCGCCACAGTGTAAGCGTTGTGTCGGTGGAAAATTGGGTGTGATATGCGTAGAACAGACTCCGTCCGGTGTACGGCCGCGACCAGAAAGTTACGCCTGCTTGTCGACTTGGTCTGCTTTCTGTTGCTAAGCCTCACGGGTCTGACGTGGAAGCACTGTGTTTCGCGGCGGTTCGCCACGGAGGAATCGGAGAATCGACGACGGAGATACCCAACTTGAAAATAATTCTCGACAGAGTCGCTTATGGATTGTACAGAAGTACCAAGGACTAGTCGTCCGCGGATTCACAAAATATACCGCGCCCACTGTCCAAGAGTAGCCAATCCAACTTGCGGCGTAGTCATTGACTCATTGGGAACTTGAAGCAAGCTTGATGGGGAGTCATTGGGGACAAGACGGGGAGTTGCAAAACGTCACGGTTACTAGGAAAATCGTGAATAGAAAGCAATGGGCATCACCCTTTTTCGACCGGAATTTCGGGAGAGGCATGATGCCTAAACTAGGCGGTGTATTCGAAGAGGAATTCGGTACTGTACTGCCAGTGCACAAGGTACAGAGCCATCACGGTTTGCCACGAGGATTGTCACGAAACGTCACGCGTGACTCCGGCCCCTTCCGCCGCCACCCCGTGACTCAGGCGTTAACCTACATCTCCTGCTGTATACTCAAAGTCTTCTTCCAATTCTCCACAAAATCCGCGTCACAAATGAATTTTTCTTCCTACAGTGCCTTGTTCTATCGGAAGCGGCCTTTGAACTCCCTGTTATAATGATGGCTCAGCTGCACTGGCACTAGTATGGCCTTCAAGGTGACCTTGTCCGTCTCATTACGCATATGCCATCCTCTCCTCCTGCATGGTTTCCAGGCAGTATCTCATTCAAACTAAAAGCCACTCCAATACAGTAGTGTGTGGAGGGCCTGAGCTGTTCATCAGCCCCGAGTTCCAGAAGGCCCGTGAAATGGCCACGCACTAGTAATCACAGGAACGAAACTCGTTCTTGAAGTGCAGGAGAAATCTTGGTCCGGTCTTCAGGCTTCAGGTTTTAGCACTCGGTAAGGACGACGTTTCCGTCGTCTCTGGGGATACACGACTATGGGCGACTCATGCCATTTTCATGAAAAGTTTGTCCTTGCACCAGCCCATCACTTTTCGCGGGTCTTGAGCAGTAGACCGCTATGAATGGCTGCATATGAACAACAAGCAATTCATCTCCAACACCAGGCTGACTTGCATAACAACAGTAGCAGCTCGAGCTTGGAATACCCTGAGATACTCCGGGGGTGTGCACGTTGACTTTCTGGGACCCAAGACTGGCGTGAGGCTCACAGATCAGGCAATTCCCGCGAGGAGCGCGTGGTCGTGAGACGTCGAGTCGAGCGAGGGTTGTTTTCCACTCGTTCGCGCCGCACTACTAGTGCCACAGGGGGCTGCAACATCCGGTAGTATGACCCTGTGGGTTCCGAGGGCGCGACGCTCGGGCTTTGGTAAGCGGAAGAATCTCTGGAACAGCACATCAGATAGTGGTGACGGCGATGAGGACATGATAGGAGGATTCAGGGCGGTTCGCTGTGCCGCTTCTTGGAATATTCTTTGCATTTGACAGGAATTCCCGTGAGGATTTAAATTCTTACGGGAAGTCACCCAGCATACCAAGACTGTTCAAGCTCATCCCCATTTTGGAACGGCGGCAATTCTACAATGGAACCTTTTGGAGGCCGCTTCAAGTCCTTACGGCACTGTCACTACTCTATTGTCATGGTATGGATGAGCGTCAGTCCTGCCGTGCTAAGGATCACTTCCTCACAGGTGAAATTACTCTCCAATATGGGGTAGTGGGTTGGTTACCGTGGAATTAAAAGCCTCCTTGCCAAGCTCCTTACCCTCATCTGAATTGCGCATTGGAACTGCGCTCAAGTTCGATGCCGTCAGGTGTCACTTTGACTTCGTCTGACAACCAGACTACCAGTGACAAGGGCGAGAACTTTCTGCAGAGACGGGCTTGTAGGGGCAGCTGGTGGGCTTAACTCCAGTGTCCTGATTGATTACGACAATGAGCATCTGACGACTTACTCTGATCCCTGGGATCCTCCGGGTGCAGTTGGTGCGCGTGGGTGCGCGTTGACTTTCTCTCTGGTATCCAAAAGTTGTGTTCAAAACTGGCGTGAGGCTCACAGTCACAGATCGGGTAGTAGTTTCTGCGACGAGCGGCGGCTGTGAGACGTCGAGTCGTACTCAAGGGCAATCTTCATGATCAACTCGTTCGTGCCTCACTACTGCTAGTGTTACCGAGGGCCGCAACATACGATATGGTTGCGGTGTATTCTGAGGGCCGGAGGGCACGGAGCTCCGAGTCGGACATCGGTAAGCCCAGGATCAGGAGAATTTCCGGTACATCAGAATAATGATAGCAGGAGGTGGTGATAAGGACACGATTGGAGGATTCAGGGCCGTTCTGTACTAGTATCACCGTAGTACTACCGTAGCATCACCGTGCCGCTTCTTGGCATTATGATAGGATTGGCGCGTCCACGGGAATTGGCGCTTTCGGGCCAGGGGCATGGCATCGTCAGAATGTACTGCCGCTACTGCATCATATCAATCACGGCGTCGTATCGCGCGAGTCGCACGACAGCGCACGACTCAGAGTTACAGATAAGGGATAGCCAAAAAAAAAATTCCGATGGAAATCTTCGAAAAACCACTCTCGACTTCCCTTGCGACTTCCCGTACTTGTTCCCTTGCTAGTTCCCGTAAGGATTAAATTCTTACGGGAAGTCATCCACTGTACCTTGGACCTGGTTCCTAGATCACACTTTGATGGTCGGGACCCTCCTAAGTTGCAATTAGTGGCGGCATCTCTGTCCCTGACACCGACACCACCCCTCACGGGCCTCACCCTGATTCTTCATTTTGATAGACGCCTTTTCACGTTCTTGACAAAGGACACACTTTGACCCATCAACACGTGCAATTACATGCAGACAGTATAACAGGCGATAACTACCGTTTCTGAACTATACTGTACCACCTCCCGTCGAGTGGTCTTTCGGATCCTCCTATGGGCGTCTCCTGAAAACTGAACTCGACCGTGCTGCAGCAGTACGCGAGCCCATGATGAATCGGTCCGTCGTCACGATTAGAATATTACAGTAATGAGAGCACCGTATTGTGACACCACTGCAAACAAATGAAGACATCAAAGGGTCATTCCGAGACGAGAGTGATCACCGGAAACGAGCTCTGCGGGTACATCCATGGGTCCCTGAGAAACAGGAGACTGTTTGTGCCCTGGATCCCAATATTTGGGGGAAGCCAAGTCAAGTTTAGTGAACGCGACACCGCCGACACGACAATAACATCAACTGAACACGAATCGGACCACTACGGTTTGACACTGTTTGAAGTGAAACTCCGGATAGCTCGCAAGCCCTGGGCAGATTGGGCATCGCCGTCGTTCGCAGAGTCCAAATCCAGAACACTCGTGGACAATGAGATGGTGGATTACCGTGGATATCATCTGCACAAAACGCGAAACTTGATGTCGGACGCTTTTGCTGGCGTGGCCTTATTTTCGAGGCAGACAGACACGTTGAACAGACGGGAATACGAATAGGACCGAATACACACCCACATGTCCACCTTGAAAGCAGACGAGCGATGGCTTTCCACAGCCTCTCTGTGATTAAGAGTAGTCTCGGCTTGACTGGAGCTTGGTTGAGTACTGTATAGACTTACCTTCCCCACTACGAGCGAGAATCCTAAATCTATAGACAACTGAGACGGGACAGTCTATACGCGAGAATCGAGCGATTCGAGCCCCGTACTATCGCGTCAGTACTTATGCAAAAAACGGCCTTTTATTTTTTGTAGCTTCAACAACACATCGTAGCTACTTCAAATTGTACATACCAACAGATTAATGAACTGCCCATGCTATAACGATTTTATTTTATTTTATGTCTCCTCCTGGAAAGTCCTGCGTTCATCATCCAGTTCTGCAAAGTTTTGTCACACACTGTCACACCAACGGCAACGGTCGGCAATATGAAGCGGTCGGCAACGCGCCATCTGTAGCCTGACACTTCTACGGGTGTTGCCGTAGGGGCTTGAATTGATCACACCCTTGTCACTCTCAAAATAGGATTTCCTTCTCCTGCTTGATCGCGAGCATTGTATCCCCTCAAATTAGCCATGGTTAATGTCAGTAGTGTGTTCCAACACCATAGCCCAACAAAATAGTGTGATGTCATCGACATCGGTCAGATCTGGGGGTCATGGATGGCACAATTTCTGACTCCCTCATGTTTTTTGTCATACTGTACTTGTAGATTTGAATGGATCTCCTTTTTTTTTTTGATCTCACATATAGAGATGCTACTCTAACTACTGTATTTTTTTTGGGCTGAAATGGTTAGAGGAATGTGGAGATATAGTATAATCAATGAAATTTGCACGTGAGTGAACATTTGCATAACCACTATCGCGATAGTACTCCGGGTAATCAGCGAGCCCTTGCATCACTGTTGGTCGTTGGAGTGTAATTTACTGCTGTGGGGGTAACCCGTCAATGCGCTGTTCCCTGACTTTAAGTAGTCTCAAAAGGCGGTCATTAAGGATTTTTAGCTCGCCATCCGTCACACTCACCTGGGCTCGTGAACCTAGAATTGGAGCAACAACTCCTTTCAGGCGCGGATGGTGTCTCGACCCTAGTCCTACGGTTCTGGGGCGATGACAGGGTTTGGGGCTGCGGTGATGCAGACTTCGTCCCACGTGGGTTTGGATCTTGATCGCTATCGTGGGTCGATTCGGGCTTGAACGGCAGGTGAGGCGACGGAACTGTAGGTTGCTCCGTGCGAGATTGAGATGACGGCGCCGGCGCAGTCGAAGAAGGGACCGTAGAAGAACTGGCACAGTAATTTCCCATGAGACGACACGAGGTTTTAGAGGACGATGGAGCTGGATGACCCGTATGTGATGCTAACAAGGTCGGACGGGAGCTGTGTAGGATGGAGTTCTGTTTAGAGAGCGAGGGAAAGATCTTGCGCTATTTACAGTATCACTGGCAACCCCACCGGAGCATCGGGGCCGGGCTTCTTATGGGATTATTTGGGCGTTCGGAGGGTACGGGCGGCCACGCAACGGATCGACGATCGGCGTTATCGAAACAGTCAAGCACGATCAAAGAGAGAGTTGTAAGTAGAAGTCTTCAAGTTCGGGCTCGGACTCGGGGTCTGAGGATGCCACGGGTATACTACAACGGTTTATCTACGTCGAGAATAACTTGAAGTAGTATGACGGGACAATTTGGGAGGTAGCTGCCGTAGACCCCGGAATCCGAAGTTCTTGGCTTGGTCCTTGTATCTCATTGCCCATACCAGTAGCTCTCCTCTGAAAAGAATGAACGCACCAAGCAATACACTGATTTCCGGGTACTTGGCACTAGTGCCAGTGTGGGAAATTCACCTTGATTCCTATTTTCCGGCAACTCGGCAAGTCTTCCAGACAGAGTCACATGGACAACACGAGTGTAGTTTGAGGGCGCACACGGTTCCTTTTCAGGGAGCGGGAATATGATAGAGTCACCTAAGTGACCTAAAGTGATTGCGCAAAATTACTGTATGGATGAAAGGACGCCAGGATAAGTTGGACAACGCATCACTGGCCAAGTCACAGGCCGCCCGATAGGGCACTCCGGTCACGTGATTCACGCCGGAGTCCGATCCGCACACTTTCATAAGTACGTAAGTACGTAGTACCTTGCGTACCCCAATCATAGAGACGTACCCCAGTACCTCATTCATAAACTCGTACCTCATTCATAGAAATGCCAGGCTGTAAAGCTGTGAAGCATGTGAATGGTGGGAAATAGACCCCCGAAAGATGGTTCCTGACTTGGTTCCCGACAGAGTCCCCAACGAGGGCCCCTTGGGCCTCGCTTTAACTACTCCCAGGTTCATCGCTCATCTTTTTCAAGAAGTCGTTTCTAGCCCTGGAGTCGGATCAGAAGTAAGCCAGCAGGGCGATCTACTGGTGAGTGAAATGGGTCTTCAGAGTTCTAGGAGCAAAGATCCTTCCGTGCGATCTGTCGTCTCAGTGAGTATCTTCCGCATATTGTCCTTGTAATCAAGGTTCCGCATAGCGAAATCTCGTCTGGTATTCAGAGATGCCGCGACCTCAGATGCTAGACATCGTCTCAGACGCCAACAGTGTTGATGGTCAGTCTTAGCCATTACGTACTCCGAGTCAACTCGTCAATGTCGTCATCGACCATTCCCGCAGCCCTCTTACAGTCGTGGAACAGACTTTTTCAACCATTTATTCCTCCTGTGTTACATCTAGCATGATGTTGGTGTCAATAGGCACGAGCCCAAAGTGAGGCAAGAAAGTCCCTGAAGTAGGACCGACACGAAATCGTGCCCGGATCTCTGGGAGTCTGGGATGAAATACGTGTCCACCATGGCAGACAGTCCATCCGCACCCGCAATGCCACCCGCTCGTGAATGTAGGAAAGTTGGATTCAAGATAGGCATCAGCCGACGTTTGTAAAAGATCACAGCATGATCCGCCCGTGGTTCAGCTGTAGCGTTTGTTCCACTTTTTTTCAATTTACCAAGCAACTACCGGCTGTACGCGTACGCCGGTGACCGCTCTATCAAAAGTAAAAAGTTGAACGCGCGAATAACTTACAAATTCTTTTGCCGTAGTCGTACAACAAGTAGTCTCACTCGACTCTTCTTTTCATTTGCTGTATTGCTTCCAAATTGCTTTGCTGGTAGAGCTAAGTTGTCACAGGCATACAAAGCACGTTTACCTCGTGTTGGTAATGGAATCTGGTCAGCCTGCAGATCCTTGGCCTCCCACTCTGCGGTTTCTTGCCTGAAAGAGTAGCTCCACAACACCAATGGCACTTCAAGGTTCAATGCTTTGTCCCGGAGGCTGCTGTCCTTGAGGGTCTATATTCTATCTCCAGTTCCTGTACTAGTATCATGTCGTTAATATGAGGGTGCGAACCTCTACGTCCCTTGGTCATCTTTCTCACCAAATCCAGGAGCTTCTCCACGACATTATCGTGGAAACTCAATAAAGCGTCTAAAAACCCCGCCGCTTCGGATAGCTTGTCGGATAGTACTAACGAGATCACCGAGGAGATCAAGTAGAATTCGCTGCGTCCCGGCCAAATTGTTGCTCTTCTCCTAGTTAGATGTAATAAAGTACCTGTATAGAAGACCTCCTTCAACACAGACTATGAAGACGTGGATGAGAATTGACTGACTGCAAGGAAGAGAAGTCCGAGACTGCCACCGTTACAGACTCCTCGATGGGGATTTTACTATCATTTTAGTCAAATTTAGTGGTCGCGCGTACGAAACGGCATTTCAGATGCCAGAATTCGAAGCGAAGTCCATTACTGTAGAAAGTTCGGGAAGTGATCGGAAACGCCACCCCAGACCAGCCTACAGTATCCCCGGAAGTCTCACAGCGGCCATGTGTGAACGTTGTGAACGTTGACTCGGATAGGAGCACCATGCTGAGATCGTCGACGGGAAAAAATACACAAATGTGTCACTGGTATGCAATGCTCCATCACACTTAGGTACAAGCCCAGATAGGTCAGCGTGCAGCGAGTGGTCAAATGTGCTGCCCGAGATTCCGAGAAATAAGAAATTTGTGCATTTGCATCGGGGAAAACCTACTTTGATAATCCCGCTAGCCGAGCAATCGCTAGAGATCGCTAGTGAATATTATTGCTAACCAATATTATCGTCGCTAGTTTAACCCCCCGTAATTTATTGACACATATCATTTTTTATTGATCTAACGGTCGGACCCAGCCACGGCTTCCAGGGCAAGTGTAGAGATAATTTCAGACAACTCCCAATAACCGGTATAATTAATTGTCGTCATACTGAGGCTACACTCTACTAAGACTTACATTCCGCAACCCAACTCCATACAGCCAGCAATGACAAAGGGCAATCTCCTTAACTGGTGGTATCCTGACATAAGATCACGAAGAGGAACAGGAAGAGGAAACGCACCCAATTATGGAGATTGGCTCCTCAATGTCTTTGGGTTTGTCAATGAGGAAGGTTATCAAAAGATGAGATGCGCGCATCGCCTTGGCGAAGCACTTGGCCTGTTTTGTGATCTCCTCTTGTTCATCGCGTGGGAACGTCGCAAATGTATCAAACTTTGTGCCGATAAGAAATGGTATCGCGGTCTGCATATAAAAATTGTATTCCAATTCAGCTTCAGTGGCCCATGATAAATGAGAGAGAAGCGTACCTTGTTGAACCCCCACGCCTGACGGTACCACTCTTTCACCGAGTTGAGCGTTGACTTGCGAGACAGGTCAAACATGAATAAGATGGCCACGACATTATTGCAGACAAGTGGAAGCATGTTCACGAACTCGCGCTGCCCGCCCAGGTCCCAGATCGCCAGGAACTGGATCGGTTTGAGGATTTGCTGCGGGGACATGACGAGGGCGGTAGCGAAGATGCGCACTTGAACTGAGAGGAACCAGTGATTCAAACGAGTGCGGGCGAGATGAAGAAGCTTGTAATTTGATTATTTGAAAGCTGATGCTGGACGGAGTGTGCCACAGTTTCACTACAACAGCATGTACCTTCATTGCAATGCACACACCCAATGCGACGACGCACCCTGGCCTGTTCTAGTTTATTGAGACAGCTCTTGCCAACATTGGGATGCCGACGGTGATGCTCTTATGACGCATTCAATTTGCACACCCTGAGAAGGCGGGAGAAATGACGGGCCGTGCTAGAGAGGTTCGTGCGCTGACAGGAACCCACATAGTGAAATGGGAGTATCGAAGTCTGCTCACCCGAAAAAAAAAGGGTTGAACCATGCCTGGGTATTCTCGTGCAGCACCAGATCCATACTATTTCCGACCGTAGGCCGAAGGCCGAAGGGAGGCTTACCACCCGTTCTCTCGTCGTTCCCGATAAGGAAGTCACGACGCGCGTGAGCATTTCTTACGTCACAGGGGCACTGACCGGTCTCAACATCTCTGTATGTCTGTATCGACGCGTTCTCCCCCCGGAAATCAATCCCTGTTTGGTCATTCGCTTCATGGTTAGAAAAAGAAAGACGCCTCCAAAGCCTCGGAGAGAGCTGTGCGTGCAAGGGTCTCATGTATGGTCGGCATGTTAGTCGGTTAACCGGTTAACAGCCGTCCCTACGGGTTGTCTTTCGTCATAGGGGCTTTCACAACGCGCCTCCGAACTCTCTCTTGTCTTGATGCGCTGTCGTAGAAAGAGTGTCTTCTTTATCCTTTTCCTCCATGGTAAAGAAAAGAAAAACGCCTGAAGAAGTTCGAGCAGACGGAGCAGAACGTTCCAAGCGTCTCAGAATCACTTGTGCGCAGACCACTGGCCCACAAGGAGATGCCCGTCGCCGTAAGCAGCAGCAACAGGCTCGCGACCGACAGGCACGCTCTCGGGAGCGCGCTCGCCTCGACCGCCCCGTCGTTCACACCACTTTCCATATGCCAGAAACTCCTGCGCGATCTCCGCCCCCCTTCCCTCCCTTCCTGCCCCCACATCAAACAGACGCCATCCATGCCTTCTTTGATCGGCTGCAACTCGCACAGACAGACATCGACGAATGCACAATCTGTCACGAATGTTTCCATGGCATTCGCATGCAAGGCTCCGTTTGCGACAGATGCTCTCGAGAGGTTCGCGTCGTCTTCCCCCCCTCCGTCTTATTCTGCTTACCACTTTCCTCACCCGCAGCACGGTATTCATCGTTTTTCCGCCCAGAACAACGCTGACCCCGGCCTCATTCCTGGCGACTTGCGTCCCATTTTGGACGGTCTCACACAGATGGAGGAAATGTTGTGCAGCCTTGCATCTCCCTGCTTTCTCATGTGGATCAGCAAAGGAGGCCAGTACAAAAGTCGCGGAAACGTCATTACTTTCCCCCAAGACCTCTCACTGCTCTGCACCACTCTCCCCCGTCTACCTCAAGACCTCGATGTTATTCTCATCCGAAAGCCAGATGCGAAAGATCCCGTGGCCTATAAAGACTTTCGTGTCCGCAAACAGAAAGTTCTCGACTTCTTATATTACCTTCGCGAACACAATCCTTACTACGCTGATATAGTCATTCGTCCAGCAGCAGACGTCAACCTCCCGGACGACGACTCGATTCTGCCTCTGCTGCCAAACGCGCCTCCCCTCACCCCTCCGAAGATGGCGTCACGGCCGTTTCTATTGACGAACAAAGCGTCCTTCCTGAAGAACTTTCTGAAGAACAAAACTCGTTCGTGCCAAGTGTCGGTCCAGCAACGTCCGAACAAGACGCGATATCCACGAACATGCGCTCTACCGGCCTCGCTCTGCCCGACTCTCAGCCTCTCTCTTGGCCTCTTATGGGCCCAGCACTGTCCGAATACACGACAAAAGGTTTATTCTCCATGGCTTTCCCAAGCTTGTTCCCTCTCGGCTCTCCTGACATCACAGACCGCCGCCCTCGCAAGATTGATCTTCACGAGTGGGTTAAGCATCTTATGCGTTATCGCGACTCACGATTCGCAATTCACCCACGTTTCCGGTTCTTCACTCTTAATCTGATTTTCCGCCACCGCGCTATGCAACGCGGCAAGTTTCTCTTTTCGCGCAACATCAGTCACCACAATATGACTGTTGGCCAACTCAAGAACGCCCTCGCTCAACATGATGGCCCGCGGCTGGCAGCAGACATTGCACGCTGTCTAAAGACGGTCAAAGCGACCCGCCCTTATTGGCAGATGGAAGGCGGAAAACTTCGCGACATGATTGCCCAAATCGGCACCCCTACTTTCTTCTACACGCTGTCTATGGCCGACATGTCTTGGCCAGATCTCCACAAATTAATGCCGGACGATCCACTCCGCCCAGGCCTCACCACATCGGAGGCAGCCCAAATACGTCAGCGCAACATCGCAAACAATCCACACATCGTTGCTGCTTATCTCACGACAAAACACACAGCACTGAAGGACACCGTCCTTCAACATCTCGACCTCGACGACACTGCGCATGTGTCCGACTTTTGGTATCGAGTCGAATGGCAGGCACGTGGCTCTGGTCTGCTTTTCATACATTCTTCCGTTTCTTTCGCTCACTCGTGTCAGGTCACATTCATGGCTTCTTGTGGCTCGAAAACGCCCTCCCTGTCGACGACATTGACTGGTCATGCCCGACTGATCGTTGCAGACTCGTCGAATACTTTAGCCGTTTCGTTTCTGCTTACAACCCAAACCCTCTCTCAAGCCGGGGCAGCAACGACTGCCTGCTCCGCGACCTGTTGCTGCCCGCCGAACGCGTTGACTGGGACACCGCTTCCGATCACGCCGCTCTGTGCAACCGCTGTCAAAAACATGGTACAGTCGTCAATGGCAATCGGCAGTGCCTGCCTGCACAGTGTCACAAGAACGGAGCGTGCCGTTTCCACTTTCCTTTTGCCCCTTCGCTGACCGGTCAAGCCGTTCTCCAACGCACAGGGCCCAGGCTGAGAAAGTGGTTCCTGCCCGTTCGCAATGACCCATGGCTGAACCAGCATTCGAAGCCCATTCTACTCGCGTGGCGAGCTAACCAAGATCTCCAACCCGTGTTAGATCGCGTCGCTGCTATCAAATACGTCAGCAAATACGCTAGCAAGCCTGAAACGGCATCCGATTCTTACACTCAAGCCCTAGGGACGTTCTGCTGTCGGCTTCCTAGACATGCGCCTGCTGAAAGAGCGGCCCAAAGCTTATTTGCGAAAATGGCAGCTGACAGAGACATCTCTGCGCAAGAAGCAGCCCATCTTTTGCTCGGTCACAAATTGGTCGATTGTAGTCGGTCTTTTGTTAACTTAAATGCCGCCATTGACGCCCCTGACGTCTTACGTGACCCCGTCGACTTGGACGACGACGACGCGGCTTTCGCACAGCCGTTCTTTCTTCAATATCACAGACGCGGGCCTGAATCAGAGACTCTCAACGCCGTCGAGTACTGCATGCAGTTCAACACAAACCGCGGTGTGTGGTCCGACTTTATTGCCCCCAGGATGCTAAACACTGTTCAGGCGCCCGCCGTCGTCGCAAACATGTCGTCGTCCGAACATGGCCCCGGTTCACACCCACTCCTCTCCAAGAAAACGACGGGTTCGAAAAATGGGCTCTAGCTCAACTCCGACTTTACAAGGCTCACCGCAACGACACCGAGCTTTCCACTCCGAGTGTGAAAGAGGTCTTTCAAGTGCACCTCGCTTGTGGCGGCTTTCCGGGCACGCGAGCCCTGAATGTCGCCGCTAACGAGGACACTGCGAAGACTCTGACACTGACGAGCCACAGCACCGCCTTGCGTCACCAACTTCGATGGATATTGAGCCGTTGTACATCAGGACGATTACCAACAAGTCATGCATCGCTCCGGTGGGACATTTCTCACTACAGACATTCTCGGCTCGCGGGAACTTGACCTTGCTTTCCCCTGGGACAATTCTTGGCTCGGAATTCCGTTTGATCGTCTTCTTACGTGGCTATCTCACGCAAAAGAAACAACGCCTCCCCCTCCTCCGATCGTAACCCCTATCGTCGCTTCGTCCTTGTCTGACCGACAAAACCTGCGTTGCAAATCATCCGCAATTACATCTTTGGTCATGACAGAATCGCCAATTGCTCATGATTGTGCTCGGCACTGCCGGCACTGGTAAATCATACCTTATCAATGCGATTCGCTTTATGTTCTCTGCAAATGGTCAATCAGACGCTGTTCGGGTCACAGCCCCCACAGGCATAGCTGCAGCCAACATTCATGGATCCACTATACACTCCTTGCTCGCCCTATTGAACGAAAACTTGTCAGGCAGCCGACTTCACAACCTGCAGGCGACTTTACGACCTGTTCATCTTCTTATAATCGATGAATATTCTTTTTTAAGCACGTCTATGTTCGACATCCTCGACCGCCAACTCCGAAAAATCTTCCCTGCGAAGGCAGATCGTCCCTTTGGCGGTATGAACATCGTTCTTTGTGGCGATCCCGCACAGCTCGCCCCTGTGCGCGGCCGACCGGTGTATGCCACTGATGGAAAAAAGGAGCAAGCGGCGTCACGCTTCCGCTTGTTCGACACTGTAGTTGAACTCGACCATCCGTTTCGACAAACGGGTAATGACAAAACCCAAACGCGCTTCCGGGATGTCCTCGCACACGTCGCCAATTGCGACGCCCGCGAAGCAGACTGGGCATGGTTGCAAACACGCCAAGCGGCCTGCCTCTCTCTTACGGATAACGCGTGTTTTGATGATGCAAAACACATCGTTTCCACAAACGACGCTCGAGAAAACATCAATCGCGCACACCTCGCCAAACTTGCGCCGATCATCCGTGTTGACACCTCCGACGACGACATCCGTGAATTCCACCTTGATTCTTTCGATGACGATTCCCTTGTTCAGACTGGCCCACAACTTTACGCGTCCGGTGCGGAAGTCATGCTGACTGCTAACTTGTGGACCGAGGCCGGCCTCGTCAACGGATCTTGTGGGACGATTGTCCACATCCTCAAACCAAACGACGACCGTCATGCTCGTGTCATCATGGTTAACTTTCCCAAATACCGTGGACCGCCTCTAACTCCTCTCCAGCCAACTGTGGTTCCTATCACACAAGTTCGGACTGGAAATATTAAAGGCATGCCTCTCACACTGGCTTGGGCGATAACAATACACAAATCCCAGGGAATGACGCTCGATCGTGCCACCGTAGACCTCGGCCAAACTGAATTTGCGTCCGGTCTCACTTTCGTTGCTCTCTCTCGCTGTAAAAATTTTCATGGCCTTCGCATTCTCCCGTTTGACTTTGAACGCTTCTCAAGCATCGAGCGGGGACGCCATGTAAGCGCAAGACGACATGAATTCGACCGGTTGCGACGTCTAGCATCCTCCACTTCGAACTCCTCATCCAACTCGGCGAACTTTACACAGACTCTACAGCGTCTCGTCACACCTATCTCCGCCCACCTGCCACTGACTACTCTACCCTTGACGATCGGATGTTTTCCAAACCGTGAATGCCAAGACTGTGCGTCCAAGACCTTTCCCTTTTCACTCACCCACTTACAAAGCAGCCGGCATCCTGTTCTAGACCATCAAACTTCTTCCGCATTCGCCCCTGTCTGTCGCACCACCTTCCCGATCCAGGCCCCCCCCCCCCCCCCCCCCCCCGAACGCGCATGCACATAAACTGATCGGTGGCCCCACATACTCCCCGCTTTCTCTTCTCCTCCCCATGACCACTACGTCCGTCTTCACAGTCACTGGCTTCTTCGCTCTCACTTCTGGGAATCGCGACAACGACCAACACCGGGCGTGTTACGAAAGCGCTCTGGTGTGCATAAAACGCCACCAATCCAGGCAAAAATCTTCACTTACAACCCCAGCGGAGGCGCTTTCCTCCCAGACAAAACCATCGCGTTTATCCTTGGGAAAGTTTTCTACCCACCTCCTGCAGACTGTCGTCCTGCAATTATTGATGCATCGACCTCGCTCCCTTTCCTGGTGATCCGTCCAATCGCAACTACATGAAGAACATTCCAAACTTCCGGCACCCTGCGATCACTGCGCAGGGAACTGTCTCTGCTCCAGAGACGCTTGACAACGGTCAAGTTGAATTCCTGCTGACTGTTCAAGACTACGTCGGCGGAAGCTTGAAAACGTCCACAATCACGTCTGTGTCTATCCATCGTGTCCTATCATTACTCACAATGCCCTCCAGTTGCCGCATCGACAAACCAAGTACACGATGGAAGAACGTGCCAACCCCGTCTCGCAACAGCCAAGTCATTGTAATTGGAATCTGTTTGGAAAACACCCCTGAAGATCGCCTCTGTGTTGACGTTCGCTCACTCAATCTCCCGGCTGCTGCACCCGCCCTCCCATTGTGTTCTTCAACTACTACTGACGACCCAGCAGAGAGTGACGGCATGATTACCGCACATGCTCCTCCGCGGCGCCCCCTCAAAAGCGACCCTCGACCACCATTGCTCGCAGCGACACGGTCAACGCCTCGCAGTCCGCCCTTCCTTGCTCTTCTCCTCTCAGACTAACTTTTACATGGTCCATCTTCTAACAGTAACAATCAACAACTGTCCTCTGCAACATCGACTCTGTCCCAAGCAGATGAAGACGCAAACACAGACTCCAATCCCGGCTTGTCCACTCGGGGAAAAGGCAAGCGCAAAGCCCCGGGCTAAGCGTTTCGAACGACGTTTGCGCATTCTCCAAAAGAACGTGTCGAAATCGGCTTCTCTGTTACGTTTCGTGTACTTGTACGCTCATCAGTAAGAAAAACAAAACCGTCGTACAGTTTCGCCTTTGTCACTGAAAAAAAAAAAAAAAAAAAAAAGGTTCCGGACGCTTACCTCGTTTGCTTGCTTCCATCCTCACTGGAACACTCCGCTCCACGGATTGTTTGCGAAACTATGAGAGATTACTTGACGGAAAAGAGACGACCTCCGCCGGCGACTTCAACGGCGACGTCCCAAAAACACAATACCAGGTCTGGAATGTGTTAGAACCGCCGGACAACTGAAAGCACTCTCGCCTCAGGGGCTTCCGGACCCGCCACACGATTTCAAGTTGACCCGTCCGGCCATCCAGTCACCAGCCCCACGATTTCAATTTGACCCACCTCCTTCTCCGATCAACTACACAACCGTCAACATCTCTTTCCAACTACCCGGCGACACTGCTTAAACCCTGCGGCAAAAAGCAAAACTTTCTACAAACGCAACAGTCCTACGCGCGTCCATGTCGCTTTTTCTCCTCGTAGGCTTGTTCGTGTTCAAATCCGGCCATCGCGCTGCAGACGATGAACACGTTCAATACCAAACCACCGTTGCTTGCCTCCAACAGTTGCCAATCCCTGCAAATATCAGGTGCGAAGTGCTTTGACTGAACCAATCTTGCAAGACGGTACCGCCGTGTTCGTCATCGGCAGGACATTCATCCCTTCTCACTCTGCCACCGGACCGATTCTCATCGACGCTGTAAAAATTGCCCCCGTGCCCGGAGACCCCACAGACGAACATTATCATCAGCACACACCAACGTTCCCCGTTCCGTTTGTCATCGCGCAAGGTACAATCGCAAGCGCAGACGCCACTGGACCCTCGGCTGCGCTCTCTTTTCCCTTGGCCGTATCTGACTACGTCGGTCGTCAGTCAAATCTTCCACTGTCGCGTTTGCCTCTTCCTTCACCTTCATCTTCTCCTTCACTCACAATTTATTGCGCTACACATAGTTGTCGTAGCAAAACAGGCCTGCCTCACTGTTCCCACGAGACACAATCACCGCCGTTGCATCATGTTCAAAGTTCACAAACGCCAACTTGCTTTCAGTTGATGTGGAGGCCGCTTTCTATCCGTCTTCAGCCCCACCGATCTTACTTCCTTCGTCTCCCCTTCACACACAGATTCCGTCTGCACTCACAAGAGCTTGCCCCACGCGCGACACTCAAATTGTCGTAGCACTGGACGCCGCACAAAAAATTCTGTTCGTATCGTCCTCCTCTCTGACCTCAAATCCTTACATTGCACTGACGCTCCCATCTCACAGACCAGCACCGATGCCCTCATCTAACTGCAGCGAGCTAAATCACAATCTGTGACCATGATTACATGCTTTCTTTCTCTCATTCGCTTAATGTAATAAGATGAACTGTCTGAAATATAATTAATGACACCTCACCAAATCCGACGGTCGGACCTCGCCACGCAAGTGGCGCCCTAGTAGTAATACCAATGTCAATGATCAACAGATTAAGAAAGGAAAATACGGGAAAGGGGTCTACTTATTGAGTACAATGGAGAGATGCCTGTCCTCCACTTCACGCCTGCCTACCTGTCGCAAGCATCAATCACGAGGACGACATCGGCATTGTCAAAAACTTTGTGCTCCTTGGCTGCTGCTCTTCATCGGCAGATCAAGTCGGATATTGGAGCGAGAGAGGTGCCGACTTTAAGTTGAACTCAACATAGTTTGGTCATGTGGTCGCGGGAAATATGACCCGATTTGTTTACCAACCGTTCACTGCATCGCTTCGCACAAGTCAACATTTCAGTTACTGTTAATGTAACGCGCCGCATCCTGTGGCTACGCAGGTTCATATTCAAGTATCGCAGCCCAATCTCTGCATAAGCATCTACCTCTACTTTTTCTTTATCTTACACCTCTGCCTCGTAGGCCTCGCCCACTCTCACTTTGACTGCCAGTACGACCATCGCACATTTCTCACGTATGGTCAATTAGGCCTGTGCTTGCCCTCGGTCTGGTGCTCTTGCAGGTGCTTCTCGGTGCTGCGCCTAGCTTTGACTGTGCGTGGGTCCGGCGCCTCGACATCAACCATCCCATCTCCACAGCAAAGGCGTGCTAAGAGAGATAGGGACACTGTCCTGTTTCATCCGGCGTCCTGCACAAGGACCAGCACGTCGAACGGAAGCAGTCATTTTGCCAGGCTTTACAATGTACAGTAGTACTGTATAGTAACGTCTGCTGCTAGTGATTATATCAAATTATTTCTCTTCGAGCGCTAATGATTTTAGTGCGAATCTGTGCGATCGAGCCTAACTTGATGACAGTTATGACAGCTATGTTTCGCTACCATGGGGTTATGTCTCGCTAGCAAAGGTTAAGTCTCGCTAGCAAAAGCTATGCCTCGCTATCAAAGTAGGTTTTTCCCGATGTTATCATCTGGACGAAACGCGAACTTGATGTCAGACGCTTTTGCTAGCGCAGTTTTGTTTCGAGGAAGAATGAAATAAATAGGACAGCGACATCTCCACCGTGAACGCGGCACTGATGAGCGATGGTTTCCGGAGCCTCCCTGTAACAAAGAGTAGCATCGGCTTGACTGTGGCTTGGCTGAGTGTTGTACAGTATAGACTTACCTTTCCCAGTACAATAATCCCAAATCTATGGACAGCTGAGACGGGTGCAGTCTATACGCAAGAATCGAGCTACGTACTACAGGTGATCAGTGAGCGGCAAACGTTTGCGTCACTGTCGTTGTAATTTACTGTTTGGGGGGTAGCCCGTTGGCAAGCCTATTATTGGACTGTCCCCAGATTTTGCGCTGCTCGACTTTGAGTGCTCTTAAAAGCGGTCATTGAGAGGTTTTTAGCGTGCTATCCATCACTCACCTAGTTTCATTGGTCTATACTCGGAACGACCATTCCTTTTAGCCTCGGATAGCGTCTCGGCCCTAATCCTACGGTTCTGGGGCAATGCCGATGTTGAGGCCGTTGGGGGTTGGGCCCGTTGGGGAGCCGACCTCGTCCTACTTCGGGGATTCAAATCTTGTGAGGAGCTTGGAAAGGAGACTCCGACTCGTCTATGATGGATCGACTCGGGCCTAGATGTTGTTCGACTGCGAGTTCCGGATGGTAGTTGAGGCGACGGGACGGGCAAGGGCACCGGGGGCTCCTCCGTGCTAGGTTGGGGTGGCACTGGCGCAGGTGTCGTCCTCTCTGTTGCCTGAGGCGGCGTAGTCGCATGTTCAGAAGGGACCGTAGCAGTACCGCTGCAGCAATTTCCCATGAAAGGATACGAGGCTTGGGACGACGAAAGTGGAGCTGGTGAGAGGAAAGAGAACACGGGGAGCCCCAGTCGAAAAAAGTGGAAGCACTGGAAGGCCTTTAAAGGCCTGAGTCGGTGCGGCACCTCTGCGGCACCTCGCGGCTCATGGCGCTCCTTGGGTCCACCGCACAATTTTTCAAGAGGAGACGTTTGATGAAGGCTGCGAGTGGTCAGATAAGGCCAGTCGAGTCGCGAGGTGAGCGGGACGCTGGGTGCTTCGCTGCGCCAACTCCACACAGACCTTGTCCCATTGGGTATATCGTACTATTCCCCGTCATATGCTTGAGCCTTCTCCAAGGCATTTTTTGAGATTTCCGGGAGATTTCCGGGGTCCTTATAAACCAGACCACACATGGACATTGGACAGTCAGCCGGAGGTGCTGGACAACACGTCTCGGATAGTTAGAGGCCACGCAAAGCCCCTTTTCAGCGAGAGGGAATGCAGCCGTTTTCCAGTCATGCCCCTCTCGAAATCTTATTTGGATGTTTGTCTCGGTTAGAAGGTATTCCGTATACTTAACCTAGGCTGAGGTAGTACCTCCTCACAGATAGAACAAACAAACAACTAAATGAAGATTTCGTGAAGGAGGGGTTTCGATTTCATGAATCATGAAGGTGGGAGCTTTCATATGAAGGTGCGATGAAATCGGCTACTAAAATCACGAGTCTCGGGTTCCTGGCTGTGACGGCAGCATGGCCACTGGCAGCGAAAACCCGTCAACGGTACAGGAAATTACCATCAGCCCCACGCCGCCTATCACACACGTGGTGTGTAGGACTCATGGCTCCCAGCCGCAATAGGGGTTGCGCAATGTTGACACGTGACCACTACAGTAGCTGCTGCGCGTTTCTACGCCCATGCTCAAATTCCCCGCTTGCTTCCCCGCCAAAATTGCGCAGGTACTCCACGAGGCTGCGAAGATGTCTCTAGCGCCACACATCGCAAGAAATGAATTAATCTTGTTCAATACTACGCGCTGCAAGCCTGCAAATTTGATGTTTCTTGCTTGGTTTCTTGATTGTTCTGGCTCCAGGATTCGACGAATGCTAAACAACATATTCCCATTCATCAATCCTCTGAGCAGCCGTCAATGCCCTTTTGGAAGCACATGATCATCGAGACTTCCATAAATTAGTAGCTTGCCCAACCGGGCCAACCGCATGCGCGTGCAGCCAAGCGTGCAGCTGCTCACTGCCAGTTCGGACCATGGTTCGGACCGTCAAACTGCAGAGATTTATAGTAGGGTGTCCCGGGGACGTGTGCAAGGTCCGACCGCGGGGAAAGCGTGTGTGTGCACAATGGAACGGAACCGGGGGGCAAAACGGGTCCCCCTAAGTTGTGACTGGTCCTTTCCGTGTCAGGATTTTTCGCCTTAACACGACGGGCAGGAGCGGATAGCAGTGTCCACTTATATGTCGATTAATGTCCAATAAATAGACAACTGAATTAAGTCAACATATTAGTCCGCAAATTTTAAATAAAAAGAGTTGATGTGTTGGAAAAACTATTTAACCGGCGGGTAAATTATTTTTCCGGCGGATAAATGGTTTACCCACCGGTTAAATAATTTACCCAACACATTAACAGCCTTTTTTTATTTAACATTCGCGGACTAATATGTTGATTTAATTCAGTTGTCTATTTATTGGACATTAATCGACATATAAATGGTCCGTTTATCCGCCGTGTAAATAGTCACGCTAGTCACGACTGTCGCCGAGCCGACTCCACCTGAGCATACAGCAACAAGTTTGTGTTTTTGCTCGGGGGATCCGGACCGGTCACAACTTGGGGTGGGGTGTCTATACCAAGAAACAGTAGCCTTTTCTCTGGGCTGATATGTCTCTCCACCTGCGGGGGACAGTATCTTTATATCGAAGGCATTGGCAGCCGGAATTAGAGACAGCAGTGCAACGGTGGAGACGATAAAGACGTTTGTGGCTGTGGACCAGTGGTGAATCGCATGGTGTGCTGAATACTGGATACCGTACACGTTACATTCGGTGAGGAGAGAAGTGGATTGGAAGAGGAGGAGACTAAATACTCGTCAGAGCTCGCAATTGAGTGCCACGTGTCCGTGCAGCCGTGCTATGATTAGCATGCCGTACAGTAATGACCAGGCAAATGAATCGAATCGATGTTTATGATGCTGCAGCCGCTGCAGCCGTGTCGTAATTTCGAAGTGAGCTAGTTGGCATGGGAAAGGAGATAAAGTGTCCCCATTGACAGATTCCTGTAAGGTTGTGGCGTTGTTGATTTCAGAAAATATAGGAAGTGCGACAGTCGCGCCACCGGCAATAACTTGAACTTCATTCGTTGGAAGCACTGAAGCACACCATCGAGGCACTATGTACTAATATTAAGTTATGTATGACATTATACCAAGACCTGTACTCGTATAACGAGGCGAGTGCCCAGATGCTCGGTCACTTAAACACCCTGTTGTCAATAATTTTCAGAAGTCACAGAGAAGTGCGACAAACGTCACAGTAGTAGCGTGAGTGTGTGTGCGGCAAGGCTTTCAAAATTTCAAAGGTCAGTGGCCGCGGATGTCGAGTCAAAAGATCAGTCCGGCAATCGCTCAAGATGACGTTGTTCCTGGGGCTCCGAGAGTTGATTGCAGGAAGGACCGCCATCGCCAATAAAAACGTGAGGAAGAGGCTTACTGTAGATCATTGACGGACGGTGATCCGCTGGCTGTCGTGAATGAACATTTGCATTTGACGCCTAGTTGTGTTGGGAACGACCCCCCCCCCCCCCCCCCCTGTCACATTCATTGTAATCTTGTGTGTTTGATGTGTTTGTCCACCGAATACGATCTCCTTTTCAGGCTCTGTTCTATCTGCATAAAGAAAAAAGCCCAAGGCAAAACAAAGTGAGGAGAGGAAAGGGGCTGAAAAGGAAGGTGACGAACCAGAAACGACATTAAACTTGTTCCGGTGAGCGTGTTAGAGAGCAAAGAAAAGACCGAGTAAATGGTCGAACCGCGAATGTTAGCCGCGGCAATCCCGGATGGAGCAGTCACCTTGAGGGTGGACGATGCAGAATGATTGGAAAATAGCTGACGAATCGCGTCGATAAGGTAAGACTTCCCTGTTCCAGCCGTACCAACAACAATCATGAGTAGTTGTTCTTGTTGAGAGGTCCCGAAAGTGTGCGCGTGGACGATATCGAAAGCTTTCCGTTGCATCAACGACAATGAGTTTAGGGGAATGTGGGAGAGCACTGGTTGTGCGATGACACTAGATGCCTTCACAGATGGCAGCCACCGAAGAAGGGAATCAAAGTCATAGTCAAGCCAAAAGTTCGGCCAGACGTGCACAAGATCCAACTCGTGAGAGCCCAACAAGGCGGCCTTGTCACTGCCTGCACACCCACAATTCATTAGCAGTTGGTAGTCGTCCTGCCTGAGATCACGGGCCACGGCGAAGAGGTTTCTTCGTTGCACAGCGTCGACGACGGGGCCTCCAATATTTTGCAAGCGCGAAGCCCATCACAGTACTGTGTTTGTGATTTTCGCAGGGCGAATCGTTCGCACTTTGCGCGTCATAGTGCGCGTCATCGTCGTACGGGGCACTCGATCTGTTCGCAGGTACGAGTACCGGCATGGGGTTGTCGAGATTCAGAGGCGCGTTGCTGGAGAAAAACGTTTGCCTCCATGGGTGAAAGTGTTGCGGATGCGTCGCGCAGCCTCGTCAGGCGAGGGCGGGAGTGCTTGACTGGGCACTGCGGCAAGCTCGAAGCTGCCTCTGCCGCTCCCGATGTTTGTTGACTCTTGCGTGTTGGTGTTGTTGGCACGTAGCAGTGGCGGTCGGATTAGACAATCAGTCGACTCGGGTGCCATGCCATACATCAGGGGCGGGAAGAGACGAGAATGGGGGCCTAAAAACCGTGACCGGCCCGGAACCCCGGGGGAAAACGGACGATAGAGCTACGATAGAACACTGATAGAACCGACCATCGGCCTACGGCCTACGGTCGGAAATAAGTTCCCAGCGATTACATGGCCGGTATTGACACAATATTAGTGACGCCATCTCGGAGGGTCGGTCATTGACGACACAACGTATTGACAAATTCTGCCTCCATGCATATCAGAGGAACCGTGTAGATTGCAAGGAGATCCCCTTATCTATATAAACAACTGCAGCCTCTACATCGTGATTCCAGCACGCAGTAGTTACCGATCAAAACAAGAAAGAAGAGACGGAAGAAACCCAACAGTTATCTCCTCTTAAACACCAACGGCACGCGGACAGGACTGCAACGCAATCCGTAAATTGCCGGGGGGATGCGGACATCACTTACATTGTAGTCAAACCTTGATCAAAGGTTGTTATACGCGCATAGCGCTCTTCGAACGTCTCACCAGCAAACTCGGGCTCTTCTTTGACCTCAATTTTGTATCTTGACACGAGCATGGACATAATGGCTATGCCCTCCGTTTCGAAGAATCTGAAACAAACATGTGAGGTCTCAACTCAACTACACCGCAACAGCTCCTACCGTCTCCCCAGACAAGCACGGGCACCTAGAGCGTTCGTGAGTAATATTAACAGTATTTCGGTGGGCATGACATACCTTGACTGAATGGAAGAAACGCGTCCTTCGGCCAGTCTCCAAGGAAACGTTCTGGCATGAACTTGTGAGGCTCCTTCCAATACCGCGCTACAAGGCATCATGAAAACTTATCCCTCATATAAAGCCACTCGGCGTACGATTGTAGTGCAGGCCTGGGACGTGAATATCAATTCCCGTCCCCGACGGGACAGGAAATGTTGTCTTTCCACCGTCAACGTTATTCACTGTCAAGGTAGTATCCTTCGCGGAGACCTTTGGGATGGTCATTGCCTGATCACCATAACGTATCGTTAGGTTCGGGTCGAAGCACATTTGATTAAACGTACTGGGGGACTGTGGACGGGCAGTCAACTTGGTGAGGCAACATGATCAAATGGCACTCACAACAGCCTAAGGGTCTCGTAGAAAACACTACCTAAGGATAAGAATCCTCGTTCGAGCAAAAACTTTAAATGAACTTACGCCAATGATTGTGTGAAGCGGCTCATGTCTTCATAGGCCTACGGGGAATCGGGGATGTTAGCTCTCTACACGAATTGACGTCCCTGAAACCCACAGGCTTTCCATTTAGGCTGGACAAAACGTCTTTGATGTGTTGATACAAAAGCTCTTGTTCGTCAGGATAGAGAGCCAACAAGGCAAATGTGAAGCATAATGTATGCGCTGTGGTCTGTAAGGAACCATTCTAAGCAACGCCGCAGGAAGAAGGGGAAGATCCCACCTCATGTCCAGCAAGAAGAAAGATAAACATGTTTCCTATGAGGACAGGTAAGACTCCAAGAGTCCCGAACAATCGTGAAGTTGAGTACCCACCAATAAGCTCGTCGTCACCCAGAGCCGCACTGCCCTGTTCGTCCTGTGCTGCATCCAGGAGACCACTAAACAGATCATATCGTTGTTCTACTTTATCCGAAGTCTTGCGAGCTTCCACCATTTCCGCCATGTATTGCTGCTCGAGGCATGAAGCACGGATGAGACATGTACGATCAGGACGACTCGGAGTAACAAACCTTTAGCTCCATGAATGCTAGATCAACCTTCCTCGTGTGCTTCGTTACGTTCTTTGCCCAATCGGGAAGAACTATTTTTAGAACAATATTGGTGGACAAAATGTGAAGGGCATCCTTGAAAGTCATTTGATGGCCAGAAGGAACGACGAGGTCACTTGTCCATGTCACCCGACGGCCGAACCCTAGTATAGGCTGTCATGAGACTACAACGGCTGGAACGGGGCACAAACTACCTGCGACGCCGATAACGAAAAGGGCAATCTGGTGGAGATGTTAGGAAAAGTGTCAAGTCTGAGCCATATGAAGCGTACCGGAAGGGTAATCTCCAGGCAGTGATCTACAACAACTTCGGACCTGTCGCCCCAAACATTGTCGAATAGATCCACCATAATCTGGATGGTCTCGTCCCATACTAATTTATTATTTTTCTGGCGCCGGTATTCAGGATTAGGCGACGAATGGTGCTCAGTGCTCACGACATACCTCTGAGAATGCCGGAGCGGCAATCCTTCTGTACTTCTTCCATTGCTCCCCTTCCGACGCCACGATGTTTGCTCCAAAAACAGCCAGTACCTCATATCGAAATATGGGCTTGGGAAATCTGGCATGATAGGTTGTGACCTCCTACAAACCAATGTAAAGGCAGCCAACCAGATAGACATAGCGTGAACGTACTTTGATAGCGGCAGCGTCCGCAATGTGAATTGCGGACTTTGGCACGGGAAATGCTGAAATCTGCAAGTTTACTGTTTGAGTTGCGTTCTCCCCATAAAGTGCGTAAAGAAAAGCTACCACGGCAAAAGCATCCTGTCCAGCCGCAACGAAACCTATGTAGGAATGCGTCTCAGATGGCTCCAATTGCATCGGTTGTCATGCAGCCATACCTTCATGTTTATGAGTGAGCGACCACGTCTTTCCCACAAGTACATAACGGATCTCCCCGACTATCCGTGCAACCAAAAATCCTACGGGAGAAAACGGATTAATAAGGAAGAATGAACCGAGAGGCAGCTGCAAAGGTCACTCGAACGTTAATCAGATGGTCATTTCGAGGTCGAAATAACACTGACCCGACACCGTGGGCGGCCCTTCGGAGTCCCAGCAAGAGGCGTATGAAAATAGGCCTAAGAGGGAAAGAACGATGGATAGAACTGTGGGCATAGCCAACGTGAGCGTCAGTGAAGAGGGATAGGAAGGCGTCTATTTTACCTGATTAGTGGTTACTCTTGGTGACTGGACAAACGCCAATGGGAGGGGATCACGCGAACGACATGTGTAGACAAGGTTTCTCCGGAACTGGCATAAACCGATCCGCGGTCATAACCGAGTCAAGGATGTGCGCTGCCAATCATGATATTCACTTGTGATGAAGCGCACCCACACTCGCGACCGCGACCTTGGATGCACGACCCAAACCGCCTTGCGTCCTCAATTGCCCTCTGTGTATTACCCCAGGCCGCAAACACCCAAAAGGGTTGTCCTAGCAACCCCGGCTTTTCGCGAACCCAAAGCGCGTCGCAAAGACGCTACTTCTTTTGGATGAAATTTGTGCCTGTGTAAACTGTAGGTAAAACAGTGAGCCAGGATGAGGGACACGTACGAGCACACATATTAGAGACGCCTGCATCTATAGAATCCACATTGGGATGAGGAGCACACCCTACACCCTATCGCCGCACGCAGACGCTGGCCCATTGATCTTACTATCCATACAGTCCCTGTGTTGAGGTGCAGCGATAAGACGCTGTAGCTTGACCTTATCAGAACCAGCAATCGCATCCTTGACCGCTTCCGCATAAAGTGTAAGTAATCACATGACTACTTCTGACATACATGATACATCATGATTTCAACACGTAGATACCGAGCAGACAGAAAACCAAAACAGTTATCTCCTCTTGAATACCAACGGCACGCGGACAGGACTGCAAGACAATCCGTAAATTCACTCGACGATGCGGACATCACTTACGTTGTAGTCAATCCTTGGTTGAACGCCGTTATACGCGCATACCGCTCTTCGAACGTCTCACCAGCAAATTCAGGCTCTTCCTTGACCTCAATCTTGTACCTTGACACGAGCATAGTCATGACGGCTATGCCCTCCGTTTCGAAGAACCTGAAACAAACATGTGAGGACCCTGCCCTCAATCATACCGCAACAGCTCTCACCGTCTCCCCAGACAAGCCCGGGCACCTATAGAGTGTTCGTGTCACTTCGTGAGTCATGATTACAGTGTTTCGATGGACACGACATACCTTGACTAAATGGAAGAAATGCGTCCTTCGGCCAGTCCCCAAGGAACCGCTCTGGCATGAACTTGTGAGGCTCCTTCCAATACCGTGCTAAACATATGATGAAAACCTGTCCCTATCACATAAAACCATTCAGCATACGATTGTAGTGCAGGGCGGCAACATGAATGTCAATTTGCATCCCTGACGGGACTGGGAATGTTGTTCTTCCACCGTCGATGTTGTCCACTGTCAAGGTGGTATCCTGCGCGGCGACCTTCGGGACGTTCGTTACCTGATCACCATAACGTATTGTTGGCTTCTGGTAGGAATTGGAAAATATCAATTAAACCTACTGGCGGGCTGTAGATAGGCTGTAAGCCCGATATGGTAATACAATCGAATAGCACTCACAACATCCTGAGGGTCTCGTAGAAGACGCTATTTAAAGATGAGAACCCTCATACTAGCGGGGAAATTAAACGGACTTACGCCAATGATTGCGTGAACCGGCTCATATCTTCATAGGCCTACGAGGATGTTAGCTCTTTAGGCAAATTGGAATTCCTCGAACCCACAGGCATTCCATTCAGGCTTGACATAACATCCTTGATATGTCGATACAGACGTTCTTGCTCGTCAGGATAGAGTGCCAACAAGGCAAATGAGAAGCATAGTGTATGTGCCGTGGTCTATAGGGAACTATTTCGGGGCAAAGCCGTAGGGAGAAGGGAAGATCCTACCTCATGTCCAGCAAAAAGAAATACAAACATGTTTCCTGCGAGGACGAGTAAGACGCTTTCCAAAAATACCAAACGATCGCAACGTTGAGTACCCACCAATAAGCTCGTCGCCACCCAGCACTGCCTCACTGCCCGATTCATCCTGTGTTGCATCCAAAAGGCCACTAAATAGATCATAACGTTGATCTACTTTATCCCCATTCTTTCGAGCTTCCACCATCTCCACCATGTATTGCTGTTCGAGGTACGAGATGGATGACATGAGTACGCGACAACTTGAATTAACACACCTTCAGCTCCTTGGATGCCAGATCAATCTTCCTTGCATGCTTCGAAAAATGCTTTGCCCAACGGGGAAGAACGATTCTTAGAATCAGATTAGAAGACAATATGTGAAGGGCGTCCTTGAATGTCATTTGGTGGCCAGGAGGAACAGCGAGGTCACTTGTCCATGTCATTCGACGGCCAAATCCTAGTATCGGTTGTCATGAGACTACCACGGCTGGAACTGGGCATGAACTACCTGCGACGCCGATGACGAAAAGGGCAATCTGGTGATGTTAGGACATGGGTAAAATCTGAGCCACCGGAAGCGTACCGGAAGAGTAATATCTACACAGTGATCTACAACAACTTCGGACCTGTCGCCCCAAACATTGTCGAACAGATCCGTCATAATCCGAATAGTCTCGTCCCATACTAATTTATTATTTTTCTGGCGCCAGCATTCAGCATTAGGCGACGAACGATGCTCAGGACATACCTCCGAGAATGCCGGAGCGGCGATCTTTCTGTACTTCTTCCATTCCTCTCCTTCCGACGCCACAATGTTTGCTCCAAAAACAGTCAGTACCCGATATCGTCGTAGGGGTTTGGGAAACCTGGCACGATAGGTCGTGATCTCCTACGAACCAATGTCGAAGGCATCCAACCAGAGAGGCATAGGGTAGTAGACGTACTTTGATAGCGGCAGCGTCCGCAATATGAATCATGGATGTTGGCATAGGAAGTGTTGAAATCTGCAAGTTTACTGCTTTGAGTTTGCATCCTCCCCAAATAGTTCGACAAAAGGTTACCCGGGCAAAGGCGTCCTGTCCAGCCATGACAAAGACTGTAGGAATGCGTCTTAGATAGCTCCCCCTGCATCGTTTGTCATGCAGCCGTACCTTTATGTTTCTTACCTAGTGCCCATGTACGTCCCTGAAGTAGATAAGGAATCTCCCCGACCATCCGTGCACCCCAAAATTCTAGAGAAGAAAATGGGCCAAAAAGGAAGAATTGACCGGAGAGTTTGCTGCAAAAGTCACTCGGAGGTTGATCAAATGGTCATTTCGAGGCCGAAATCACACTGACCCGACATCACGAGTGACCCTTCGGTGACCCAGGAAGAGGCATACTACATATATGCCGAGGAGGGAAAGAACGATGGATAGAACTGTTGGCATAGCCAGATACTGTATGTAAGTGGAACTTGAAAGTAAAAGGGTGGGATGGCGTCTATTCACACTGACACTGGCCGGTTATATACCCATATAATTCAGTGACTGAAGTGAAACGATCCTCGAGGTGGGGGCTGAGCGCTGAGCGCTCAGCACGCTGACAAAGGGATTTCCAGTGAGTTTCCCGAGACGCCAAACTCGGCACAGGCACGAGTCAGTGCGTGGTCAAAGTCTCAGTAGTCGAAGATGTGTATCTGGCCACACAGTAAATCATGACATCCAGTTGTGATGAAGTACGCATACGCACGTCCTCGGCAGTCACTAGTCACTACAGTAAGAACAATGGCTTGATGGCTTGCCTGATGGACGCGCAACTCGCGGCACGAAGCGCGTGGCGGCAACGCGGCGCCGCAAGCACGGGTGTCCGCTTGGTTGTCCGACCCAACTTTTCGCGAACCCACAACACGCCGCAGAGATGCTACTTTTTTTTGGAGGAATGTGTGATCACGCTAAGACGTGGGTAGACCAGTGAGCTGACAGAGACGGGCTTGCATATGTCGTAGGGTCTAGGATCCACAGATTCCACATGACGACAGTCGCCTACACCCCATCGCTACCCATCTCATCGGCACTACCATCTATGCCCGGGCTGAACTGCAGCGATAAGATACTGTATGACACAGCTTTGACCTTTGACCGAGCGAGGAACTCCTTCCCGCATCAATAGTAAGTGATTACACGACCATCATTGACAATACTGTATCGACAACTCGAACCTTCATGTGGGAGAACAGGACAGAAGACCGCAGAAGACTCCCTCAGTCTAAATAAACAACTATACCGTGATTCCAGCACACATATACTGATCAAAAGAAGAACGAAGTGGTCGCCAAAACAAAACAAAACAAAACAGTTATCTCCTTTTAAATACCAATGGCACGCGGAGAGGACTGGATGGGCCATCAGTAACGCTGAGGATACGTAGAACGTGACATCACTGACGTTGTAGTCAATCTTTGGTCGAACGCCGTTATCCGTGCATACCGCTCTTCGAACGTCTCACCAGCAAATTCAGGTTCCTCCTTGACTTCGATCTTGTATCTTGATACGAGCATAGTCATGACGGCTATGCCCTCAGTTTCGAAGAATCTGAAAGAAGCATGTGAGGACCTCCTCAATTATACCGCAACAGCTCCCACCGTCTCCCCAGACAAGCCCGGGCACCTGTGGAGGGTTCGTGAGTTATGATTACAGCGTACCGACGGAGACGACATACCTTGACTGAATGGAAGAAACGCATCCTTCGGCCAGTCCCCAAGGAACCGTTCTGGCATAAATTTGTGAGGCTCCTTCCAATACCGCGCTAATGAAATCGTGAGAACCTGTGCCTATCACATAAAACCACTCAGCATACGGTTATAGTGCAGAGCGGCAACGTGAATATCGACTCCCGTGCCTGACGGGACTGGAAATGTTGTCTTGCCACCGTCGATATTGTTCACTGTCAAGATCGAGTCCTGTGTGGCCACCTTTGGGACGTTCGTTACCTGATCACCATGAATATCGTTGGCTTCTGGTCGGAACACATCAATCAAACATACTGGAGGGCTGTGGATGGGCTGTAAGCCTGATGTAGTAACACAATCGAATAGCACTCACAACATCCTGAGGGTCTCGTAGAAAACGCTATTTTAAGATAAGTATCCTCATACTAGCGGGAAAATCGAAAGAACTCACGCCAATGATTGCGTGAAGCGACTCATATCTTCATAAGCCTACGGGGATTTTAGCTCTTTAGGCAGATCGAGAAGCCTCGAACCTACTGGCATTCCATCCAGGCTTGACATAACGTCCTTGATGTGTCGATACAGACGCTCTTGCTCGTCAGGATAGAGTGCCAACAAGGCAAATGAGAAGCATAGTGTATGTGCTGTGGTCTAAAAGGAACGGTTTTGGGGCAAAACCGCAGAGAGAAGGGGAAAATCTTACCTCATGTCCAGCAAAAAGAAATACAAACATGTTTCCTGCGAGGACGAGTAAGACTAAGACATTCTTCCAAGAATGCTAAACGATCGCAACTTTATGTACTCACCAATAAGCTCGTCGTCATCCAGCGCCGCCTCACTGCCTGGTTCGTCCTGTGTTGCATCCAGAAGGCCACTAAATAGATCATAACGTCGTTCTACTTGATCAGCATGCCTTCGACCTTCGACCATCTCCACCATGTATTGCTGTTCGAGGTACGCGACATGGGTGACTCAAGCACAATAACTCAACTCGGGATAACACACCTTCAGTTCAATGAATGCTAGATCAATCTTCCTTGCGTGCTTCGAAAAATACTTTGCCCAGCCGGGAAGAACAAATTTTAAAATCAGATTAGTAGAGAAAATCTGAAGGGCATCCTTGAAAGTCATTTGGTGGCCAGGAGGAACAACGAGATCAGTTGTCCATGTCATTCGACGGCCAAATCCTAGCATCGCTTGTCATGAGACTACAAGTCTACCACGGCTGGAACGGGGCATTAACTACCTGCAACGCCGATGACGAAGAGAGCAATCTGGTGGTGTTAGGGAATGGGTAAAGTCTATGCCATAGGGAGCATACCGGAAGAGCGATATCCACACAGTGGTCCACAACAACTTCAGACTTGTCGCCCCAGACATTCTCGAACAAATCAATCATAATCCGGATCGTCTCATCCCATACTAATCTAGTATTTTTCTGGCGCCAGTATTCAGGATCAGGCGACGAACAAAGCTCACGAGTCACGACATACCTCCGAGAATGCTGGAGCGACAATCTTTCTGTACTTCTTCCATTGCTCTCCTTCCGAAGCAACAATGTTTCCCCCGAAAACAGTCAGTGCCTCGTATCGATATAGGGGCTTGGGAAACTTGGCACGATAGGTCGTGATCTCCTACGAATCAAGGTCGAAGGCATCCAACTAGATAGGCATAGAATGAACGTACTCTGATAGCGGAAGCGTCCGCAATATGTATTGTGGATACTGGCAAAGGAAATATTGAGATCTGGGAAATACTGCTTTGAGTTTGCATTCTCCCCAAAAAGTGCGAATGAAAGTTACCTGCGCAAAGGCGTCTTGTCCGGCCACGACAAAGTCTGTAGGAATGCGTCTCAGATGGCCCCCTTTGCATCGTTTGTCATGCAGCCGTACTTTTATGTTTCTTACCGAGTGCCCACGTACTTCCCTGAACTATATAACGAATCTCCCCGACCGTCCGTGCACCGATATATCCCAGAATAGAAAGTGGGTTAACAAGGAAGAATTGACCGGAGAGCTTGCTGCAAAGTCGCTCGAAAGCTAAACAAATGGTGATTTCGAGGTCGAAATCATACTGACCTGACATCGCGAGCGACCCTTCGGAGTCTCACCAAGAGGTATGTGAGAAATATGACCAAGGGGGAAAGAAAGATGGATAGAACTGTGGGCATAGTCAAATGTGAGTGTAAACAGAAGGGTGGGATGGCGGGTATTCATACTGACTAGTTATATACCCAGATAATCCTAGCTGGAACAAGCTTCGACGTGGCCTGAGCGCTGAGCGCTGAGCACGCGAACACGGGTTTTCTAAGGCCCCGAGACGCCACCAAACTTGGCACCAGCACGAGCCAGTACGCGTTCAAAGACGGTCAAAGATGTGCATCTGGCCGCGCAGTAGATTATGATGTCCACTTGTGATAAAGTACACCCATACGCACGTCTTTGGCAGTCACTCCAAACTATAAAATAAGCAATCACGGTAAGAACCGATGGACTGATGGACGCGCAATTCGCGGTGCGAGCCTTGAGGCGAGCTCGAGATCATTAGCGCTAGCGTGTATGGCACGTGCCGCTCGAGCGCTTCTAGTGCTCCATTGCACCCGAGATTGGACCCGGCGTTTACCCTACAGTATCCGGCTTGCGGTTGCAATCTCTCCTGCCAACCGGACGTTGAACCGGTCCTACCTTTTTTTGGAGAACATGTGTGATTGCGCCAAAATGTGGGCATTGAACTTGGCATTGGACTTGGGTGAAGCAGTGAGCGCTAGCCTGAGCGAGCCACCACAGACGGGTAAACGCATAATCATACAGTTGACGTCGGATGACACAACGATAAGAGACTGTACGACACGACACAGCTCTGACCCTATCAGACCGAGCAAAGAATTCCTTCGCACGTCAAGTGTAAGCAATTACACGACCATTACTGACGACGCTATTTCGGAGAGTCCATCATTGACAATACTATATTGACAAATGACAACTCGAACCTCCATACATAGACTCCGATCAAAAGAGGAACGAAGACGTCACCAAAACAAAACAGTTATCTCCTTTTAAATACCAACGGCACGCGGACAGGACTGGATGGGCCATCAGTAACGCTGAGGGGACGTAGAACGTGACATCACTGACGTTGTAGTCAATCCTGGTCGAACGCCGTTATCCGTGCATAGCGCTCTTCGAACGTCTCACCAGCAAATTCAGGCTCCTCCTTGACTTCGATCTTATATCTTGATACGAGCATAGTCATAATGGCTATGCCCTCCGTTTCGAAGAACCTGAAAAGAAACATGTGAGGACCCTGCCTTCAATTATACCGCAACAGCTCGTACCGTCTCCCCAGACAAGCCCGGGCACCTGTAGAGTGTTCATGTAACTTCGTGAGTCATGATTACAGTGTTTCGATGGACACGACATACCTTGACTGAATGGAAGAAACGCGTCCTTCGGCCAGTCCCCAAGGAACCGCTCTGGCATGAACTTGTGAGGCTCCTTCCAATACCGCGCTAATAAAACCATGAGAACCTGTCCCTATCATAAAACCACTCAGCGTACGATTGTAGTGCACGGCGGCAACATGAATGTCGACTCCCATCCCTGACGGGACTGGGAATGTTGTCTTGCCACCGTCGATGTTGTTCACTGTCAAGATCGTATCCTGCGTGGCGACCTTCGGGACGTTCGTTACCTGATCACCATAACCTATCATTGGCTTCTGGTCGAACATATCAATTATACCTACTGGGGACTGTGGACGGATTGTGAGCCCGATGTCATAACACAATCGAATAGCGCTCACAACATCCTCAGGGTCTCATAGAAAACGCTATTTAAGATAAGAATCCTCGTACTAACGGGAAAATCAGACGACTTACGCCAATGATTGCGTGAACCGGCTCATATCTTCATAAGCCTACGGGGAGGGAGGTTGGCTGATTAGGCAAATCGAAAAATTTCGAACCCACAGGCATTCCATCCAGGCTTGACATAACATCCTTGATTTGTCGATACAGACGTTCTTGCTCGTCAGGGTAGAGAGCCAACAAGGCAAACGAGAAGCATAGTGTATGTGCTGTGGTCTATAGGAACTGTTTCGGGCAAAACCGCAGAGAGAAGGGGAAAATCTTACCTCATGTCCAGCAAAAGAAATACAAACATGTTTCCTGCGAGGACGAGTAAGACACTCTTCCAATAATGCCAAACGATCGCAACTTTAAGTACTCACCAATAAGCTCGTCGTCACCCAGCGCCGCCTCACTGCCTGGTTCATCCTGTGTTGCATCCAGAAGGCCACTAAATAGATCATAACGTTGTTCTACTTTATCCGCATGCCTTCGAGCTTCCACCATCTCCACCATGTATTGCTGTTCGAGGTACGAGACATGGATGACTCAAGCACAATCACTCAACTAGGGATAACACACCTTCAGTTCCATGAACGCTAGATCAATCTTCCTCGCATGGTTCGAAAAATACTTTGCCCAGCCGGGAAGAACAAATTTTAGAATCAGATTAGTAGTCATAATCTGAAGGGCGTCCTTGAAAGTCATTTGGTGGCCAGGAGGAACGACGAGATCAGTTGTCCATGTCATCTCACGGCCAAATCCTAGCATCGGTTGTCATGAGACTACAAGTCTACCACGTCTAGAACGGGGGGCATTAACTACCTGCGACGCCGATGACGAAGAGGGCAATCTGGCGGTGTTAGGGTATGAGTAAGATCTATGCCATAGGGAACATACCGGAAGAGTAATATCCACACAGTGATCCACAACAACTTCGGACCTGTCACCCCAAACATTCTCGAACAAGTCCATCATAATCCGGATCGTCTCATCCCATACTAATCTAGTATTTTTCTGGCGCAAGTATTCAGGATCAGGCGACGAACAGCGCTCACGACATACCTCTGAGAATGCTGGAGCGGCAATCTTTCTGTACTTCTTCCATTCCTCTCCTTCCGACGCCACAATATTTCCTCCGAAAACAGTCAATACCTGGTATCGATATAGGGGCTTGGGAAACTTGGCACGATAGGTCGTGATATCCTACGAATTAAGGTCGACGCCATCCGACTAGACAGGCATAGAATGGACGTACTTTGATAGCGGAAGCGTCTGCAATATGTATCGTGGATACTGGCAAAGGAAATATTGAGATCTGGGAAATACTGCTTTGAGTTTGCATTCTCGCCCAAAAATGCGAATGAAAGTTACCTGCGCGAAGGCATCCTGTCCGGCCATGACAAAGTCTGTGTAGGAAAGCGTCTCAGATAGCTCCCCTTGCATCGTTTATCCTGCAGCCGTACTTTTATGTTTCCTACCGAGTGCCCACGTACTTCCCTGAAGTATATAAGGAATCTCCCCGACCGTCCGTGCACCCAAATATCCCAGAGTAGAAAGCGGGTTAACAAGGAAGAATTGACCGGAGAGCTTGCTGCAAAGTCGCTCGAAAGCTAAACAAATGGTGATTTGAGGTCGAAATCATACTGACCTGACATCGCGAGCGACCCTTCGGAGTCTCACCAGGAGGTATGTGAGAAATATGACCAAGGGGGAAAGAACGATGGATAGAACTGTGGGCATAGTCGAATGTAAGTGTAAGTAAAATCAGAAGGATGGGATGGCGTCTATTCATACTGACCAGTTATATACCTGAGCGCTGGACGTTGAACACGCGGACACGGGTTTTCTAGGGCCCCGAGGACGCCACCAAACTAGGCACGGCACGAGCCAGTACGCGGTCAAAGACAGTCAAAGATGTGCATCTGGCCGTGCGGTAAATTATGATGTCACTTGTGATAAAGTACACGCATACGCACGTCCTCGGCAGTCACTCCAAACTCTAAAATAGGCGATTACGGTAAGAACTGATGGACTGATGGACGCACAATTCCAAGCGCAATTAGCGCTTGAGCTCTAGCGCTCACTGAGTGATGGATGGCACGTGACGCGTGACGTGTGATGCGGCCCATTGCAGGTTGCAACCTCGCCCCACTTTTCGAAAACCCAAAACACGCCGCATAAATGCTGCATTTTTGTGGAGGAAATGTGTGATTGCGCCAAAACGTGGGCATTGAACAGCGTGAGAAAAGCAGTGAGCCAACAATGGCAGAGATGGGTTAGGATAGCCATCTATGCCCCTTGCTATGCTCGCAGCGATAAGACACTGTACGACACAGCTTTGACCTTATCAGACCGAACAAGAAATCCATTCTCCCACTGCTACCGGGTGTAAGCAATCACATGACCATTACTGACGCCGGTGAGTCCGTCATCGTCCGACTCATCGACAATTCTGCGTTGATAACTCGAACCTCCATGTGTGCAATACAGGTGTGAGATGATATCGATCAAAAGATGAACAGAGAGGTCGCCAAAACGAGAACAAAAACAAAACAGTTATCTCCTTTTAAATACCAACGGCACACGGACAGGGCTGGAAGGACCATTCGTAAAATCGCTAAGGCGACGTAGACCGTGACATCGCTTACTTTGTAGTCAATACTTGCTCGAACGCCATTACACGCGCAAACCGCTCTTCGAACGTCTCACCAGCAAATTCAGGTTCCTCCTTGACCTCAATCTTGTATCTTGACACGAGCATAGTCATGGTGGCTATGCCCTCCGTTTCGAAGAACCTGAAACAAACACGTGAGGACCTTCCTCTTAATTATACCGCAACAGCTCGCACCGCCGCCCCAGACAAGCCCGGGCACCTGTAGAGTGTTCGTGTCACTTCGTGAGTTATCATTACAGTGTTTCGATGGGCACGACATACCTTGACTGAATGGAAGAAACGCGTCCTTCGGCCAGTCCCCAAGGAACCGCTCTGGCATGAACTTGTGAGGCTCCTTCCAATACCGTGCTAAACACATCATGAGAATATGTCCCTATCAGATATAACCACTCAGCGTACGATTATAGTGCACAGCGGCAATGTGGATATCAACTCCCATCCCTGACGGGACTGGGAATGTTGTTTTGCCACCGTCGGTGTTATTCACCGTCAAGATTATATCTTGCGTGGCGACCTTCGGGATGTTCGTCACCTAATCACCATAACCTATCATTGGCTTCTGGTCGGGACATATCAATTAGACCTACTGGAGGACTGTGGATCGGCTGTAAGCCCGATGTGGTAACACAATCGAATAGCACTCACAACATCCTGAGGGTCTCGTAGAAAACGCTATTTAAAGATAAGAATCCTCATACTGCGGGAAAATCAACAAACTTACGCCAATGATTGCGTGAACCGGCTCATATCTTGATAGGCCTACGGGGATGTTAACTTTTTAGCCAATCGAGATTCCTCGAACCCACAGGCATTCCATCAAGGCTTGACATAACGTCCTTGATTTGTTGATACAGACGCTCTTGCTCGTCAGGATAGAGAGCCAACAAGGCAAACGAGAAGCATAGTGTATGTGCCGTGGTCTATAGGAAACTGTTTTGGGGAAAAGCCGCAGGGAGAAGGGGGAGATCCGACCTCATGTCCAGCAAAGAGAAATACAAACATGTTTCCTGCGAGGACGAGTAAGACGCTTTCCAAGAATGCCAAACGATCACAACGTTAAGTACTCACCAATAAGCTCGTCGTCATTCAGCGCTGCCTCACTGCCTATTGCATCCTGTGCTGCATCCAGAAGGCCACTAAACAGATCATAATGTTGTTCTACTTTATCCCCATTCTTTCGAGCTTCCACCATCTCCACCATGTATTGCTGTTCAAGATACGAGACATGGATGAGTCAGGATGAGTCAAGCAGAGTCAGGACGACCTGGGATAACACACCTTCACCTCCATGAATGCCAGATCAACCTTCCTTGCATGCTTCGAAAAATACTTTGCCCAGCCGGGAAGAATGAGTTTTGAGATCAGATTACTAGACAAAATATGAAGGGCGTCCTTGAATGTCATTTGGTGGCCAGGAGGAACAACGAGGTCACTTGTCCATGTCACCCGACGGCCGAATCCTAGTATGGGCTGTCATCAGACTATCACTACTGGAACTGAACGAGACATTAACTACCTGCGACGCCGATGACGAAGACGGCAATCTGGTGGTGTTATGATATGGGTAAAATCTATGCCATAGGGAGCATACCGAAAGAGTAATATCCACACAGTGGTCCACAACAACTTCGGACCTGTCGCCCCAAACATTCTCGAACAAATCTGTCATAATCCGAATGGTCTCGTCCCATACTAATTTATTGTTTTTCTGGCGACAGTATTCAGGATCAGGCGACGAACGATTCTCACGATCACGACATACCTCTGAGAATGCAGGAGCGACAATCTTTCTATACTTCTTCCATTGCTCTCCTACCGACACCACAACGTTTCTTCCGAAAACATTCAGTACATCGTATCGATATAGGGGCTTGGGAAACTTGGCACGATAGGTGTGACTTCCTATGAACCAATGTCGAAGGCACCCAAGCAGATAGACATAGGGTGGACGTACTTTGATAGCGGCAGTGTCTGCAATTTGTATTATGGAGGATGGCATCGGAAATGTTGAAATCTTCAAGTTTACTGCTCTGAGTTTGCATTCTCCCAAAAAGGCGCGAATAAAAGTTACCTGGGCAAAGGCGTCCTGTCCGGCCATGACAAAGTCTGCGTAGGAATACAACTTAGATGGCTCCGCCTGCATCGTTTGTCATGCAGTCGTACCTTTATGATTCCTACTGAGTGCCCACGACCTTCCCTGAAATACATAACGAATCTCCCCGAACGTCCGTGCACCCAAATATCCTAGATAGAAAATGGGCTAACAAGGAAGAATTGACCGGGAGCTTGCTGCAAAATCACTCGAAAAGTTAAATAATGGTTATTTCGAGATCGAAATCAACTGACCCGACATCGCGAGTGACCCTTCGGAGTCTCACCAAGAAGTATGTGAGAAATATGCCGAAGAGGGAAAGAACGATGGATAGAACTGTGGGCATAGTCAGATGTGAGTGTAATTAAAAATCAGAAGGGTGGGATGGCGTCAGACGTCTATTCATACTGACCGGTTTTATACCCAGAAGGCCCCAGATGATTCAAGTGAATAAAACAGGACTAGAGGGGGCCTGACCGCTAAGCACTGAGCACGCGGACGCAAGTCAGGTTTCCCCTTGGGTCTCCCCAGACGCCAAACTCGGCACCGGCACGAGCCAGTGCGTTGTCAAAGAGTCAAAGATGTGTATCTGGCCGCGCAGTTAAGTATGGTGTGACGCCGATGTCCAGTTGTGATGAAGTACTCGCACACGGACGTCCTCGGCAGTCACTAGTCACTCCTAACTCTAAGATAAGCAGTTCGGGTTAAAAACTGATGGGCTGATGGACGCGCAATTCGCGGTGCGAGCCATGGTGCGAGCTCGAGATCACTAGTGGCGGCGTCTAGCGCTATCGTATCAACTGTGTATGGCACGTGCCGCTCGAGCGCTCCACTGGCATCGGACCCTGCATTTACGCTACAAGGAGCTACCCGGCTTGCGGGTTGCAACCTCGCCTGACTTTTCGCGAACTCGAAACACGCCGCAGAGACAGGTACTACCTTTTTTTGGAGAACACGTGTGATCGCGCCAAAATGTGGGCATTGAAATTGAACGTGGGTGAAGCAGTGAGCGCTAGTGAGCCACCACGGGCCCACCAGAGACGGGTTCGCATACTGTATGTCTTCTACAACGTATAATCATACAGTCGACGTCGGATGACACACGAAAGGAAATGTGCTCCAGGCTGTCATCCACCCGGTCGCGCGATCATCCTTTTCCTGTCCTTCTCTCCGTCCTTCTTTCCCTCTTTCCTCGACTGAGACTTCCGCGATCGCACCGATTTTCATTTCTCCCTTCTTCAACTTTCATTGATCGACACCCTTCCATACTACTAGCTGGGACCCCATCTACCGTCCATGTGCATCCGCGATCAACCGTTATTCTTTCTTTCAGCCTTCGTTGTGCTGCCGCCACCACCTAAAAGCGCCCATTTCGTCCCGCTGCCGACTCCCGCATGAGTCATGACGGTCCCCGTCGGGTGCCCTCTCCCTCCTCTATGTCCCTCATAGTCTGCCTGTTTTGCTTGGCTTCAGGCAGACGCTCCGACGTCGTCGACTGCGTCTCTTATGATACAGCAGCATATGCCCGCAACGATAAGCGACTGTACGACACTAGACCGAGCAAGGAATCCCTTCCCGCGTCAAGTGTAAGCAATTACACGACCATTACCGACGACGCTATTTCGGAGAGTCCATCATTGACAATACTATATTACAACTCGTACCTCGATGCATAAGAACAGGATAGCAGGTTCCAAAAGGACCCTCTCAGTCTAAATAAACGACCACGTCGTGATTTCAGGACATAGATACCGATCAAAAGAGGAACGAAGATGTCGCCAAAACAAAAACAAAAACAAATCGGTTATCTCCTCTTAAATACTAACGGCACACGGACGGGACTGGAAAGGCCATTCGTAAAATCACTAAGGGGACGTAGACCGTGACATCACTTACTTTGTAGTCAATACTTGCTCGAACGCCATTATACGCGCATACCGCTCGTCGAACGTCTCACCAGCAAATTCAGGTTCCTCCTTGACTTCAATCTTGTATTTCGACACGAGTATAGTCATGATGGCTATGCCCTCCGTTTCGAAGAACCTGAAACAAACAGGTGAGGACCCTCCTCTCAATTATATGCAACAGCTCGACCGTCTCCCCATACAAGCTCGGGCACCTGTAGAATGTTCGTGAGTTATGATTACAAAGTTTCGATGGGCACGACATACCTTGACTGAATGGAAGAAACGCGTCCCTCGGCCAGTCCCCAAGGAACCGCTCTGGCATGAATTTGTGAGGCTCCTTCCAATATCGTGCTAAACACACCATGAGAACCTGTCCCTATCACACAAAACCACTTAGAGTACGATTATAGTGCACGGCGGCAATGTGAATATCGACTCCCGTCCCCGACGGAACAGGGAATGTTGTTTTGCCACCGTCGATGTTGTTCACTGTCAAGATCATATCCTGCGTAGCGACCTTTGGGACGTTCGTCACCTGATCACCATAACCTATCGTTGGCTTCTGGTCGGAACATATCAATTAAACCTACTGGGGGACTGTGGATCGACTGTCAGCCCGACGTGATAACACAATCGAATAACACTCACAACATCCTGAGGTCTCGTAGAAAACACTATTTAAAGATGAGATCCTCATGCTAGCGGAAAAATCGAAAGAACTCACGCCAATGATTGCGTGAACCGGCTCATATCTTGATAGGCCTACGACGATGTTAGCTCTTTAGCCAATCGAGAATCCTCGAACCCACAGGCACTCCATCAAGGCTTGACATAACGTCCTTGATTTGTTGATACAGACGCTCTTGCTCGTCAGGATAGAGAGCCAACAAGGCAAACGAGAAGCACAGCGTATGTGCCGTGGTCTATAGGGAACTGTTTTGTACAAAACTACAGGGAGAAGGAAAAAAATCCTACCTCATGTCCAGCAAAAAGAAATACAAACATGTTTCCTGCGAGAACGAGTAAGACGCTTTCCAAGAAATTCAAAAATATCAAACAATCTCAACGTCAAGTACGCACCAATAAGCTCGTCGTCCTCCAGCGCCGCCTCACTGCCTTGTGCATCCTGTGCTGCATCCAGAAGGCCACTAAAAAGGTCATAACGTTGTTCTACTTTATCCCCTTTCTCTCGAGCTTCCACCATCTCCACCATGTATTGCTGTTCGAGGTACGAGACATGGATGACTCGAGCAAAGTCAGGACAACTTGGGATAACACACCTTCACTTCCATGAACGCCAGATCAATCTTCCTTGCATGCTTCGAAAAATACTTTGCCCAGCCGGGAAGAATGATTTTTAGAATCAGATTATTAGACAAAACATGAAGGGCGTCCTTGAATGTCATTTGGTGGCCAGGAGGAACAACGAGGTCACTTGTCCATGTCACCTGACGGCCGAATCCTAGTGTGGGCTGTCATCAGACAACCAACCACTACTGGAACAGAACGGGGTAATAACTACCTGCGACGCCAATGACGAAGAGGGCGATCTGGTGGTTATGACATGCGTAAAAATCTATGCCATAGGGAGCATACCGGAAGAGTATATCCAGACAGTGGTCCACAACAACTTCGGACCTGTCGCCCCAAACATTGTCGAACAAATCCATCATAATCCGAATGGTCTCGTCCCACACTAATTTATTATTTTTCTAGCGACAGTATTCAGGATCAGGCGACGAACGATGCTCACGAATCACGACATACCTCTGAGAATGCAGGAGCGACAATCTTTCTATACTTCTTCCATTGCTCTCCTACCGATGCCACAACGTTTCTTCCAAAAACAGTCAATACCTCGTATCGATATAGGGGCTTGGGAAACTTGGCACGATAGGTCGTGACTTCCTACAAACCAATGTCGAAGGCATCCACGTAGATAGACATAGGGTGGACGTACTTGATAGCGGCAGTGTCTGCAATTTGTATGATGGACGATGGGATCGGAAATGTTGAAATCTCAAGTTTACTGGTCTGAGTTTGCATTTCCCAAAATAGCGCAAATGAAAATTACCTGCGCAAAGGCGTCCTGTCCGCCATGACAAAGTCTGTGTAGGAATGCATCTCAGATAGCTCCCCCTGAATCGTTTGTCATGCGGCCGTACCTTTATGATTCCTACTGAGTGCCCACGACCTTCCCTGAACTATATAAGGAATCTCCCCGAACATCCGTGCACCAAAATATCCTAGAGTAGAAAATGGACTGAAAAAAAGAATTGACCGGAGAGCTTGCTGCAAGAGTCCCTCGAAAGGTTAAACAGATGATTATTACGAGGTCGAGATCACACTGACTTGACATTGGCATCGCGAGCGACCTTCGGAGTCTCACCAAGAGGCATGTGAGAAATATGCCGAAGAGGGAAAGAGCGATGGATAGAACTGTAGGCATAGTCAGATGTGTGTGTAAGTGGAAAGCAGAAGGGGTTGGATGGCGTTAGACGTCTATTCAACCTGACCGATTTTATACCCAGAAGCCCCCAGATAATTCAAGTGAATAAAACAGGCCTAGAGGAGGGGCCTGACCGCTAAGCACTGAGTACGCGTACTACGCGGACGCTGATAAAGGTTTCCCCTTGGATCTCCCCAGACGCCAAAGTCAGCACAGGCACGAGCTAGTGGCACAGTGCGTGGTCAAACTGTCAAAGAGCCAAAGGCAGTAATCAAAGATGTGTATCTTGCCGCGCAATTACTGTAGTATCATAGTATGACGTCCACTGGCAGTTGTGATGAAGTACTCGCATCAAGACTCGCATATGCACGTCCTCGCATATACATGTTCTCGCATATACACGTCCTCGGCTGGCACTCCTAACTCTAAGATAAGCGATTAGATATCGATCAGGGTTAGAACTGATGGACTGATGGACGCCGCAAGAGTCAGGACGCGCAATTCGCGACGCGAGCTCACTAGCGCCAATACTAGCGCTCGCTGACTCAGAGTATAGCACGTGATGCTCGAGCGCTCCACATCGCGGCGCTAGTGGCTTGCTAGCGCTCCAATGCTTGTTCCATTGGACCATTGCCGCCCTCTGCATCTACTACAAGGAGCTACACGGCTTGCGGTTACAACCTCGCCCGACTTTTTCGCGAACCTAAAACACGCCGCAGAGATGCTACCTTTTTTTGGAGAACATGTGTGATCGCGCCAAAATGGGGGCAATGAACAGACGGGTTTGCATATGTAGGATATATGCCCGCAGCGATAAGAGATGTACGACACAATTCGGCCTTATCAGACCGAGCAAGGAATCCCTTCCCGCGTCAAATGTAAGCAATTACACGACCATTATTGACGACGCAATTTCAGAGTCCATTATTGACAGGACTGTATTGACAACTCGAACCTCCATGTGAGAAGAACAGGATAGAAGACCTCAATCCAGATTAACGACTACATCTTGATTCTAGAACATCAATAGGTACCGAATACCGATCAAAAGGGGAAGAAAAAGATCGCCAGGACAAAAATAAACAACCCATTCATCTCCTTTTAAATACCAACGGCACGCGGACAGGACTGGAAGGGCCATCCGTAAAATTTCCGAGAGAAAGTGAACCGGGGCATCACTTACGTGGTAGTCAAACCTTGGTCGAACGCCGTTATACGTGCATAGCGCTCTTCGAACGTCTCACCAGCAAATTCAGGTTCCTCCTTGATTTCAATCCTGTATCTTGACACGAGCATAGTCATGATGGCTATGCCCTCCGTTTCAAAGAACCTGAAAGAAAATTGTGAGGACCCCGCTCTCAATTATACCGCAACAGCTCGCACCGTCTCCCCAGACAAGCGCGGGCGCCTGCAGTGTTTATGAGTTATGATTGCAGTGTTGCGATAATAGGAGAGACATACCTTGACTGAATGGAATAAAGGCGTCCTTCGGCCAATCGCCAAGGAACCGTTCTGGCATAAACTTGTGAGGCTCCTTCCAATACGCGCTAAACACATCATGAAAACCTGTCCCTATCACATAAAACCACTCAGCGTACGGTTGTAGTGTAGGCCGGGAACGTGAATATCAATTCCTGTCCCTGACGGGACTGGGAATGTTGTCTTTCCACCGTCGATGTTGTTCACTGTCAAGATGTATCCTGTGCGGCGATCTTCGGGATGTTCGGTACCTGATCACCACAACGTAACGTTGGCTTCTGGTCAGAACATATTCAATTAAACCTACTGGGGGACTGTGGATAAACGGTAAGCCTGGTGTAGTAATGTAAAGGAATGGCACTCACAACAACCTAAGAGTTTCGTAGAAAACGCTACCTAAAGATAAGAATCCTCATCCTCGAGGAAGATCGTAAGAACTTACGCCAATGATTGCGTGAACCGGCTCATGTCATCATAGGCCTACGACGATGTTAATTCTCTATAAGGATTGAGATATCTTGAACCCACAGGCATTCCATTTAGGCTGGACATAACGCTTTTGATTTGTTGATACAAACGCTCTTGTTCGTCAGGATAGAGTGCCAATAATGCAAATGAGAAGCATAATGTATGTGCTGTGGTCTATAGGGATCTTATTTAGGGCAACACCGAAGGACGAACGGGAAAATCCTACCTCATGTCCAGCGATCAAAAAGATAAACATGTTTCCTGGGAGAACGGGTAAGACGCCTTCTAGGATTGCCAAACGATCGCAGCATTGAGCAACGAGCACCCACCAAAGAGCTCGTCGTCACCCAGCGTCACCTCATTTCCCTCTTCGTCCTGTGCTGCATCCAGAAGACCACTAAACAGATCATAGTGTTGTTCTACTTTGTCCACATTCCTGCGAGCTTCCACCATCTCCACCATGTATTGCTGTTCGAGGTACGAGACATGGATGACACAAGACAATTAGGACAGCTTGGAATAACACACCTTCAACTCCACGAATGCCAAATCGGCTCTCCTTGTATGCTTCGTTAGATACTTTGCCCATTCAGGAAGAACGATTTTTAGAATTAGATTAGTAGACAAAATATGAAGGGCGTCTTTGAATGTCATTTGATGGCCAGCAGGAGCAACGAGGTCACTTGTCCATGTCACCCGACGGCCGAATCCTAGTATAGCATGTCATCAGACTACCACGGCTGAAACGGGGCACAAACTACCTGCGACGCCGATGACAAACAGGGCAATCTGGTGATGTTAGGACACAAGTAAAATCTGTGCCTTGAAAGGCGTACCGGAAGAGTAATATCTACACAGTGATCTACAACGATTTCGGACCTGTCGCCCCAAACATTCTCGAACAGATCGATCATAATCCGGATGGTCTCGTCCCATACTAATTTATTGTTTTTCTGGCGCCAGTATTCAGGATTAGGCGACGATTGGTGCTCACGACATACCTCTGAGAATGCCGGAGCGGCAATCTTTCTGTACTTCTTCCATTCATCCCCTTCCGACGCTACAATGTTTGCTCCAAAAACAGCCAATACCCGATATCGAAGTACAGGCTTGGGAAACCTGGCACGATAGGTTGTGATTTCCTACGAACCAAGGTCGAAGGCAGCCAACGAGACAGACATAGAATGGACATACCTTGATGGCGGCAGCGTCTGCAATATATATCGCGGACTTTGGCGCAGGAAATGCTGAAATCTGCAAGTCTATCTTTGAGTTTGCATTCCCCCCATAAAGCGAGAAGAGCTACCCGTGTAAAGGCGTCCTGTCCAGCTGCGGCAAAGTCTACGTAGGAATGTGTCTTAGATAGTTCCTGCATCGTTTGTCATGAATCCGTACCTTTATGCTTCCTACTGAGTCCCCACTTGCTTCCCGTAAATAGATAAGGAACGTGCCCGACTATCTGTCCACCCAAAAATCCTATGACAGAAAGTGGGCTAAAAAGAAAGAATAGACCGGAGAGGCGCCTGCAAAATTCAGTTGGTCAATCGGTCATTTCGAGGTCGAAATCACACTGACCCAACATCGCGACTAGCCCTTCGGAGTCCTAGCAAGAGGCGTATAAGAAATATACCGAAGAGGGCAAGAACGATAGATAGAACTGTGGGCATAGCCAGAGTTTGTGTGGAAAGAACAGAGGGATGGGATGGCGACTATTCATACTGAGTCTATTACTGACTCATGATATACCCGGATGGCTAGACCCGAACGGGGGCAATGTATCACCGAGACACCAAAGCCTAGAACCGGTATGAGTCACTTTCGCGGTCAGAGACTAACTTACAGCTGCCTAGAAAGTGTATGTGGCAATTATGATCTCCATTGTCACCGTTCGATTACTGTAAGTTAAGAGGCACACCGCGCGGATGTCCTCGGGTAAAGAGAACTGACGTCGTATAGCCGAGCTTGCCGAGGGAACACGCATTGATCGATTGATCACTTGATCTCTACAGTAGCCTCGAAACGATACCTGCCACACTAGTACTGTGCGTTGTGTTGATCGTCAATGGGCTGCGATGTCCGTGGAAGCGACAACTAGAAACTTACATCCGCTTTCCTACTCGTAAGCTCGACGAGTTGCTATTGAGTGGAAATGGATAAGATACTCAGGCTGTATTGCGGCGCAGAAGTACTAAGGACGCCTTAAGAACGACTCGCCCGCGGGCCAGATTCACTGTTGCGACGAGTCATTACCAGTGGGAGGTGCAACACACCACTGACACACCACGATGTGTCTATAGACACGGCAGATTTACCTTTACTAGACAGTGCTGTAGGGATGGCGTCAACTGAGACCGTGCGTATCTGGCGCTGGGGCTGAAAGATTTGGGCGCAACTGAAGGATTTGGGCGCTCGGCCGGGTCAACTCAAGGGGGGCAGGTGCAGAAACGCGACAGCCCGCGGCAAGTCGAATAATCATCAAAAGACCCCAGAAAGTGGCATTGCTGGCTTTATGATCATCACAGCTAAAACCTTTTTATCTCGAATGATAGAATAAACGCCAACAATTCCGAGGCCAATATCACGCCGAAATAGTAACTGCTGAACAATCAGCGGGTACACGCGGTAACACCGCGCTACACCTCATACGGTGTGGTGAACATCGGACCTTCATCTACATGCACCCCAAACTCAGCCGCGTCTTCCGTCACGTAGGTCGTCTCTTGGTCTCCTCAGCCCCTACCGGCAGCGCTGGGAGCACCTCTCTGCCCCCCGGCTTCGCGTTACGACTCAGGAGATTGACTTCTTCAACGCCAGCTTCTCGGATTGCTGCGACGGCACGAGGAACCCATTCGAGCTCATGGCCAGGGCCCGGCGCTCCGCACCGAGCAAGCCGCCAGCGAGGTCTCATTCGGTAGGGGTGGTGGAGGCGCTGGTACTGTCTGAACAATATCCTGCGACTCGACGTTGTGCACCTCTATCGTCTGATCCGGCAACAGGCGGTGACGTAGGGGTACTCGAGGCTATGACACAGTCAGCTGCAAGAATATCCGGAGAGAGAAAGAGAAGACGGACAGACGGAAAGTGGGTGACTCGGCCATTGCAACGTGCCGCGCACCGGGTCACCGTTGAGATTGATGAATACCCCATCGTGCCCGCACCAGTCCAAGAAAGGATAAGAAATTCCTCTTCGCCAACGACTTGGATCATCGGTCGACGTGGTCGTGTGCCTGGTTCTGTGGTATTTGGGAGATGGGGAGAAGCTGCGTTGCTGTGACGGCATCGAGAGAGACGAGAGAGTAGAACTCGCGATCTGCGATACATAGACACAACCCAATACGACGGGCGAGGAACGCTCCGCCCTGTAGTGGTATTTCCTGCGGTCGAACAATACGTTAACAGCCGAAATGGGAAAGCAGAGCGACCAACCTTGAGGTACTTTAGCGATTCTCGGAGACTATAGAGCGCGACGCCGGTGCGCTTCACTACACAAAACTCGATAGGGAGAAAGGGCATGGGGAGTCCATCGAGGGCACCGGTCTTACAATGTGTCGGTGGTCTACCGCGAAGGCCATCACGTTGCGAATTGGCTTGATGTTTAGAAGTTCCAGCGAAGGAATGACAAAGAAAAAGATCTGGCGGTCTACCCCAAAGTCAGATGGGTTAGATAGGAGAATATCATGAACACATTACCGCTGAGGACCAGCGCTCTTGAAATGCTGGGGGTTAGCACGATCTCATCTACCGGCTTCCCTGTGGGTAGCATCTGTCGGGATAAAGGTTGTACGACTCTGGCTGTGTGTCATTAGAACGGTTCGAAGGCAAATGTCTTGGAACACACCTGGTCGGGTTCATTTGCCTGCAGCGCAAAGAGCAAAACCTCGCCGTTGGAACAACCAACTAGATCTCAGAGCCTGAGAAGACATTAGCCTGGCAGCAGGATGAGACCAAGGATGGATGGTTCTCGCTCAGAGCCGAAACAGTACATACCGAAGGCTTGTGCACACTTCACCTCGACATCGAGCGCAGCGTCCGAATTGTCTGTACCTCGATGAGCTGTGTTAAAAGAGGAGACAGCTAAAGTGGGCCGACCGTAGATCTTGAGGACGGACGATATAAGAGGTTGAACTTGGTATAGTGGGATGTTGGGGCCCATCGCCTTTGCTAATTCTGGGATAAAGACAGCGCCGACCCTACTATCCTTGTCCTTTCCACGTCACCATGGCCCACGCTTACTACGATACCTATCGGGAGCAACTCGCAGGCATGTATCACGGCTATGCTCTATGGTGGCCAACTCCTGGTGGCCTCTACGACCAGGTTCGAGTAGGCGACGTCGGTTACATGCGCGACGGCCACTTTATTCGGTTTTTCAACGCCCTTCTTCCTGCCGATCACCCCGCGCAGGGATACGAACTTCCCCATGATTTCGTGCCGCTCAATATGGGAAACTTTGGGAACATCCGCACCTAATTTTCCCCCTGGCGACTACTGTTCACCTACAGTTGCACAGATAAGAGATCCTATTGGAGAACAGATTCAGGCCGCGTATGTGACCAGTGTAGAGTTACCTTGATATTTCTGCTGACTGCAGCAATATCAAGCTCACCTGACGAAGTTCCGAATGCTGCATTTAGATGTAGAAGGGGCAAGGGCGCCTTTCTATCTATTCCCTTCAACGCTCATCGTCAGGACGCTATCCGCACTAAGGTCTTCGAGACGTATATCCGCACGCATTGCGACAGCTGGCTCGAGTTTGCGATCCTGGGAGGTTACGATCTCAAGTTGGAAGACATCATCTTTGTCACGGTTGTGACTTAACGTCCTCGTGGGCGATGGCCACATTCACGAATCCTCCGTGGGATGCTGAAATCTCACTCTCCGTCCATCCCATCGGGCCTGCGAGTGCCAGGTTCCAATGGGCAGCTCCGAGCCAACCCCATAACAATGAGCCAACTGGGGTGAGCCGTGAGGAACGATGACGTGTATGCGCTAACTGTGAAAGGTAGAACTCGTCACCTACACACTGCGTGTTTATTAGGGGCTTCCGGGCCAAGCGCATTCTCAACTTCTACAAGAAAATGAAGGCTTTTGCGGAGAATGTCCCAGACGACCCAGACAATGACCCAGAATCATCAATCGAGCTCGTTCGAGAGCCAGATGTACCCGAAGTAGGCGCGTCATCCATCGAGCGCGGCGATGGGACTTATGCCTTTCCAGTACCGTGATCCACTTATCGGGGTGTTAGACTATATCGCTGAAGTGAGTCGGAACATTCTGTGTCTGACATTTTCTCAATCTACCAGCAATCTCCGGACCAAGAACTAGCTATCGCGCACGAAGATGATCTCAGATTGGTTGAAGGGTTGGTGGGTAGATCCATGAAGCCTTGGCCGAGATTCGGCGCATGATTACCAACTCGGACGACAGGAGGAGCTGACCGCGGACGCAGTAGAAAACTTCCTGCGTCAGAACGAGATTCCCATACAGGTTGACAAAGGCGGTATGTGTGAAACCGCCCGTCTTGAGTTGTTGGAGTTGATTCGTACTATTATCAGTTGCCCTTTAGGGGATGAAGACGAAGAAGTAGTACCGGAAGAGGAAAACTGACGTTCCTTGCGCATGCTACCGTCGGTGTACGTTTTCTCTCCCCTAACCCATTAGGCGAGTAGTCGACTGACTAATTTTAACGAAGGGCGAACCACTCCCTCTTATCATTCACCCAGTTCTCATGAAATACCTACTCAAATTTGATATCACTCAACCTGTGGATCATGATTTCGGACTCCCGCCTGAAGAGTTTAGTTCCTCCGCAGTCCATCCCCCTGTGCATGTGCTGGTGCTCGATAACGACCAAGGCTACCCGCGAAACATTAACGTGCATTCCTCTGATGAGGGATCGGACATCGGGATTACCGTTGAGGACGTGTTAAAGACAATTGGTACTGATCTGCGATCGTCATCCAGCCAGCGCGAATTTGCCGCGCTGAACGAGGACAGGCGTTTGGAAGTTGAGGAAACCTTCGAGAACCGGGCGAGGACTGAGGAAGATAGGAGTGGTGGCCTCCGCAAGATAGACTTTCTACGTGGCAGGAACCGACTACAGATTTTCCCGAAACATCCCCTTCCTGAAGACGATGAAATACCGCAACCTTTACCCTCTGCTCGCGCTATGTGAGTCATCTGGCGTCTCGTTCTCTTTTTGTTTATTCACACCGTGACATCTACAGGGATAGTTCAAGCGTCGCCGGTCCATCTAGCCTGACTGTGAGGTCGACTGATAGAGGAAGAGCAAGGGCTGCTTGATGTACGATGGTGTTCTATATACATCTATGTTCGTTTCTATTCTTTTTGTTGCCATGAGTGTGGACTAGGGTGCTCGGATTTTTAGTACGCGTAGGGCTAATTGGCTGATAGCACCCAAAAGAGGAATATCGATATCACGACTTGCTTTCTCTCCTGACTGTAATGGCATCAGCCAGCAAACGCATCTCCACATCAAGCATTCATAGCCGTCGTAGCGCAAGCCCGGTCAGCATTCGCTTTGCCGCTGCACCAAACGCAGAAAGCGAAGAGTGGCTCCGCGTTTGGGAAAGCACGACCGCACAGGGTACGTGGTATGATCCCCAATCAACTGGCGTCGTCTGCCAGAGCTTGCGCCGCGAGCAGCCGTAGTAACGACGTACCTGACTGACGCCAAACAATCCTATTTAGCCCTGGTCGAAAACCCGGTAGTTGCGGTGGAGAGTGAGATCGCGGTGGAAGAAGCATGCGACGTGAATCTAATTCGTCCCCATCCCGTCTTCCCTTCCGCTCTGTGTGCATGCCCGCCGAGCTGATCCTGGAGGAAACCACTGCCAGCTCCTCTCCAAAGGCAATTCATGCCTCGCCGTCAAGTCTGCCGATCTCGCCCCAGAGGCGACGCGATACTCTGGCTTGTTCGACGTACGTTTTTTTTTTTGGCTCCCTCCTTCCCCACGGGCTCACAACGCGGGCGCACGCGTGCGCGCGCGCGCTCGATCTGTGCTTGTAGTTCGCCGACGTGAATGCGTTCCTGACTTTTGCCGCGACGCAACACACGTATACCCCCGAACACCTGCAAGGGCGACCGCGCGTCGCTCAGATCCTAGAAGCCGCAAAGGCAGGCCACGTTCCTGTGCGGCTCGTGAGCAGTACGTCCCCCGTCACACTTACCACTCTCTTCTTCGTCGGCAGTCCCTATTTTCGTTAACGTTTTCTACCCTTTGTTAGATCTTTCCGATAAGAATCCTCTCGTAGAGCTCCCACACGATGCATCCGTCATCGCCCTTCTCGCAGTCTTTTCTACTGGTACACATCGAGGTACGTCGTCATCCGCACAATCGAAACGGTTACACACCTACCATGTCCTCCAGTGCTCGTCAAGGCGCCGGCCGGGTCCGCCGAGTCGCACCTGGGCATGATATCCGATCGCCGCCTGCTCGCATACTTCGGCGCTTTCGCCCGCTCGTCGAGTGGTGCCGTGCCACCGCTGCCTTCGATCCAGCCGTCTTCGTCGTTTCTTCGCTATGTCTCCAATCCGCTCAGTTTGTTACCTCTCCCGTCGTTAAACCTCCATTCGGAGGTCGTCGCGGTGCATTCAGGCAACACTGTGTTGGACGCGATGGGGAAGATGAGTGAATTAGGGGTCAGTAGTGTTGCTGTGTTGGTGGAGGAGGGTGGAAGCCTGTTGAGTGCAGTCAGCGTCACGGATATTGGACAGGTCAGTACAATCACTTGGTATGAGTCTAGTTGTTGACGACAGATTTACGCCCCCAGATGGTGGTACCGTCGCAGAGCAACCACATTTTGTCAATGCCCATCCACCAGTTTGTTTCCCAAATCAAGGTTCGTTCGCGTTCCCAGCGTGTTTGTTTTCCTAATCTCATTCCTTCTTAAGATGCCTCAGGGGTGGACTGACGGTGCTGACGATATCCTGGTCTTGTATTTCTTTCAACGAACTGGAGTGAATGCTCATGTGATCACACAGTGTACAGCATGTTCCCATCCTCCACGCTGGCCCATACAATCCAAAAGATACTCGCTAGTACGTACATCGGTGTTTAATGTGTTGATCATTGTTCAAGATCTCCGCACCCCAGCTAACTCTCATCGCCTGTTTGTGATTTCCGAGACACCGGGCTCTGCTTCTCCATCCTCAGGCTTCCGTGGAAACCTAACCGGCGTCGTCTCGATCGTCGATAGTAAGAAGCTTCCCATGTAGTCAATTTGGGGACTGGTTTATTGACACTGACTTGCAGTCCTCTCACTTTTTGCCCGCATCGCCAACATCCCCGACGTAGATCCAGGGAGAATGCAACGCCATAGGCGTGCGTCTTCGGCTTCGAGCCACGGATCCCCGTCCAGTAGCTGGACAAGCCTTGGGCGTAGCGGATCTAAAGGCAGTATCGGGCGTACCAGCGGGCCAAGGGTGACCTGACAGGGCGATAACCAGTAAAGTTGCACTGTGTGCCGGTATTCTATGTTGTATTATGCTTTTCGACCGATGGCTGTGAGAGAAGCGCCTGTATGATCCGAACATGATCCGACCGATCTTATCTCTCGAGTCAGAATGAAAAGATACTTAGCACTCGCTCTACCCTCCTCGGTGGAGGATACACCTCCGAGTCTCCGTCCCCCCGAAAACAAAAATACCGAGCCTCTCGACACTCTATCCGACACGATGACAACTCGGCGAAGCCCTCTTGGTGATCCAATTCCTGGCTTCACAGATCACGCCATTTCTGTCTCGCTCCCCACTTGGGAGGATAATGTTGATTATGAAAAAGCCGAGCCGCGCGTTCTCGACGCTATGCAGACAGGATATCCACGGTTTTTCATACACCTGAACATCCGGAAGGTGAGCAGCTCTTGTTGATTACAATCAAGAATGGCATCACGGAAATTTCTCCGCTTCTTGTGTTCTGTGCAGCTCTCCTCCATCCTGGAACAGAAGTTCAGCATACAGTCCGAGAAATCGCTTCTGTTCCCATCCCGAAAAGTCGCAGAAGCTTGCCGCACATTCCTCACCGCACGCAACGTCCCCTCCGCCCGCGTCGTGCAGCACCGCATCTCCGAAAGCCTCTATGTCTTTCTCGTGCTCTTCCCCGAGGGCAGCTTCAGCACCGCCAAGCAGTTCTGGCAGCACACCGGCCTCGGCATCTCCAGCCGCTTCGCCACGCACGTCCTCACCACCCTCACGACGTCCATCTCGCCCCCTCCGACCCCCACGCGCACCAAGCCCATGGCACACCGACACTACGCAGCCCGACCGTCGCTGTCGCGCACAACTTCTTCTTCCAACGGTGCGGAGCCGCTGGAAACGGACCACCTCGACCAGGCCCTGTATCTCGAACAGCGCTATGGACGCAATCTTGACGTCGCCGCGACCAAACAGGCAAAAGGTGCCCTGCGCCGCCGCATCGCGGGCGTGCTCGTGCGTGACGAGGGCGCTGCTAACGGCGAGGTTGTGGTTACGCAGAGCGTACGGGGGGTCACCGTCACCGAGGAGGACGTGTTCCTCTTCCAAACCGGCATGGCCGCCATTTGGACTTCCCATCAACTGGCTCTGGACGCTAGGGGTCCAATAAAGAGCGTCTGCTTCGGGTTGCGTTCCTCAACTGTACCATTGGACGTGCTACTGAATCTCTGCCTTTTTTTGGCTTCTCTAGGTTCCCTTATACCGATACTCTAAAGGTCCTACAGAAGTGGGGTCCTGGCTGCCACTTTTTGGGCCATGGCTTGGACTCCTCTATCGACGAGCTGGAGGCAATTTTGGAAGCGGAATTAGCGCAAAATCCCCACAAACCTCCGATTCTTGCGGTCTTCACCGAGTTTCCGTCAAATCCACTCTTACGGTCACCAGATCTCTTGCGCTTACGAACCCTCGCCGACAAATACGATTTCCTGATTGTTGTGGATGATACCATCGGCAACTTCGTCAACGTCGAAACTCTGCCATTTGCAGATATGGTAGTGACAAGCTTGTCAAAGATTTTCAGTGGTGACTCAAACGTCATGGGCGGCAGGTAAGTACGCTGGCGTTTTCCGTTCCGTTCCGTTCATAACCCCCCGCTGACCCGACCGGATGCCGTCCGGCAGTCTCGTTTTGAACCCCACGCGCAAGCATTATACCACGCTGAAAGAGCGACTGGCAGCAAGATACGAAGATATCTACTACGACGAGGATGCCATCTTCATGGAACGCAACTCGCGCAATTTCGCACAGCGCGCCGCGCGGATCGACGCGAACGCCGAGCACGTATGCGACTTTTTGCACGCGGCCTCCCAACAACAAGAGCCTCCCTCGCCCATCACCGAAGTCTTCTACCCCAAATGGCAAACCGCGGAGCACTATGCCGCGCGCCGTCTGCCCGGCGGAGGCTTCGGAGGGCTCTTCTCGCTCGCGTTTGCGAGTCAGCGCGCAGCGGAGGCGTTTTACGATGCGCTCGCGTGCGACAAAGGTCCCAGTCTCGGCACCAACTTTACCCTTGCGTGCCCGTACACCATCCTCGCGCACTATACCGAGCTCGACTGGGCGGCGCAGTACGGCGTGCCCAGCTCGCTTGTCCGCGTTAGCGTCGGATTGGAAGATACCACCTGGCTGCAGGAGGTATTCGCAGACGCTTTGAAGGCGGCTGAAGACGCGCATCGCATTGGATCTAACGGGGGAGCATAGACAAACTCCCCAGTCGCGCAGAAAATGTCTACCCAACGAGGCTTTTTTTTACTTCTCCGTGGTGTTCACCCCTCCAACTGGGTGTGTATGCGAGGGACTTGGGTTGTGGTATCGGAATATAGTGGAAGTAGCATTATGAATTGTATTTCATACAAACACGGAAATCTAAAGATGCGGGTCCATCTGGACGGTGATTAGGGTAATCTCACTCTGATTTTTGTATGTCAACGACGAAGCTGAAGTGGCAACCCGCGAGCGCGGTTCATCTCATGTTTATAGCCGGTTTCAAAATTATGCGGAAAAAGTTGCGCCAGATTTCTGTCTTATGTAATATGCCGAATGCTGCCAAAAAATGCCGGAAAATGGCAGTGAAAAATGTGATTGCTTCCCCACTACGCATACACACGCTCTGATCAACGGCGCTTCAACACATACACATCACCAGCATCAGTGCATCACCATTAGAGCTCCTCAACGCGGTCGACATCTCTGATCAGCAAGTGTGTCCCCCCACAAGGTCCTAGCAAGGTCCCTTGGACCAGTTGCGCCAAGAGTTGTGCAGTCTGAGCCCATGTTCTTCGAGCTCAACTCTACCACATCAGTGACCAGGGCAGCCACACTGGGCATGCCATTGAACCCACCGTCAAGCGTCATCTACAAAATGACGATTCAATTGATTTCTTGCTTTCGTTTCTCGCTTTCGTACAGATTGTACTGTAACCCCACCTCAGATGGAGCTCAAATTTTCAAACTCAGGTTGGGATGAAAGCATGAAACGATTCCGCATAATTATGAAAGTAGCTGTAACATGGCAACAAAATGAAACACAGAATCGAGACATGAAAGACTGCCCTGAGATGCGAGCACAATACATAAATAAATCCTCGCGAGGAGGAAGAGAGCAAAAAATTAGCGAAACAGACCCAGAGTAGTCTGAATCGAGTTTCACGCCTTCCCAAGGGAAGTAAGTGCGTGAGCCGCAAATTGGACTCAAGGGCGGAACACAATGCCTGCCTTGGTGACCCTCACCCCTCATACACTAAATTCCCGCCTGACAACCCGACTCCGGACGGCAACTCCGGAACCCTTCAAGGATCTCTTGAAGGAGGTCTGACAGCGTTGCCCGGTCATGGACAAAACCCGGCCAACTACTACACAGCGACCTCTCTTTGTCGTGGCCTGCGACAAAATCACATTGCTGCACTTGGTCATAGGGGTATTGGTTATGACCGGTATCCATAAAGAGATCCCTCTATAGACGAACTCCCCAGAGGAATCGTAACTTAGCCTCCTGGATTGTCAGGGATTGGGAGCTGCAGAGCCTGCCAATAACTCTGCCCACCCGGAACGGATGGAAAGTGCGATAGGGTGGTGATTGGGTCACCGAGGGGAAGGTATGATGAACCGCCCGGGCTCCGCAACAAATCTCAAGGCCTCCGACAGCACCCTCCCCTCCTGTGCAGCACCAGACACGAAGTCTAGACACTGAACAAAAGGATCTCCGGGAACAACGCTGGGGAGGATCAATTCCTTGTTTGTCGCTCGACCATTACAAATCAGACCCTGCTAGAGTCGATTGAAGGAGCCTTGAAGACTCAGACCTTAGCCCGCTCGCGAGGAAAGAAGGGGAGTGCCTTCAGTTCGTGGCGAGCCTTGCGGCCTTGGACCTGCTTGAAAGAAAGGGGAAGCATGACGCGTCAATGCCTTTTATAGAACGCCTCGGCATACGTAATGTTCACATCACGTGTTCGGGTCGGAGAAAACGTGCCCACGGTCATGCTGTGCAAGATGCCGTGCTTCGCACATATGAACAGAAAAAAACCGCAATATAGTGCTGCATGTAGATTTTTTAAGGGGAGGGAGGAGAATTGTTGGATGTAATGTTTGGGTCCTTTGGGAGACGACTCTTTTTTGTTTCTCACCACGTGAGCGACGTGTCATGTTTTTTTGGTTCTATTTGGCGCCCTTATAATTATCTTCCGGTTCCCTTTGGTCCGAACACCAACCTTGTTGCCACCCACGCTAACGGGCGCAAGAATTTGGATTCAACTTCGTGGCCTATACTTTCCATAATCAAAAATGCCACGCGACGGCGGCGGCCCCACCAATGGAAGAAGCTTAACGTACGAGGCACTCGTCAAGTCTTTGTTCACGACGATATCACACGCCAAGGAGCCTGATATACCTCCCCGCCCACAAAGCCGAATGGGATTCCGAAAGAACAAGTCGGCCAGGAGGAACCGCCTGCAACAGGATAGGCCTTTGCATCGTCTCCAGGAGACCGCCGGTGCCACATCACCGCACAGCCCCGACTCGGACGAAGACACCGCCGACTCGGATACCTCGGACGAGTGGTCCACTGACTCAGATAGCGATACCAACACCACTTTATCTAATGACCTCCCCCCTGTTCTACCGTTCCCCTAACTTCCCCGCCCATCTTAGTACCAGACGCATTCCCAGCCCAAGACCTCCCGAACCTCACCATTCAAACAGACTTGCCTGTGCACCCACCTCCGCCTCTACGCCCAATGTTCCCGCATCATGGTCTTTCGCGCAGTGCACTTCAGCATCAGAAGTGGCTGTGGAACACGCGGTACGACGAATGGATGCAATGGCGGGCGGATGTTGAATCAGCTGAAGCCGAAATGGGGCCGTACGGTGGAATTTCGAGTGCCGTCACCATCGAGCCGCCACCACTCAGGCGGTCCCGCGCTCCATCGCCTATGCCACCAGAAGTTGAGCATTCGCCGGTGGGCAAGAAGGCAGAATTAAACGAGAAAATATTCCCTCGGACAGGCGATATTACGGCCCTGCATGACCCCCAGGTGGCGCGGCTGGATCAGACATTTAGCAACTACCCTCTCTGCACGATCCAGAAGGTCCTCTTTGTCTGTTGCATGGATACTGCTGCGCGTGGAAGAAGCCCCCTAAGTCGAGACTCGGGAAATGTCAATCACCACAGCGATAGTGAAGATACCGTTGTGCCATCCAGCACAATCAAAGGCGCCGAAGGGGAAGAAGAGCGGGCGCTGGCCCCACATGACCCGCCCACGCCCGAGAGTGCCCTCCCTTTATTAACAAAGCTAAGCCGGGAACAGAGTTGGCACACTCGCTGGGAGGTCCTCTCTGCTCTCGTCAAGATGACTGAGCAGGGTGTCCTCGCGCGAGGCCCCACCACGATCCCAGCCACGGTCACAACCCCCATTGGACTCCCGGTAGTGGCCAGAAGCCTCGCAGACGTCGACGAGAGCCCGGATGCGCAGGTACAACGGCGTTTCTTCGTTGCAGGTTCCGAAAAACCAGGAGTCAATGATGGCTGTGAGAGCGACGATGATGATGAGGAAGATGATTATGGGGAGATTGTCCTCATTCCGCATTTCGCGATGCAGTATGACAGAAGACCGGGTTCTAGGGCGGGCATTTTTACATGCCCAGATACTTTGCGAAGCGGAATCAAGGTTCTGGGTTCTTGATGATATTATCTTACTATACATTTCTGCCCACATACTAAGCGCAGTTATAATACCGTACGAAATGACTATCCTTAATCGCAATCGCACCCGGAGTTTTTGTAGCACACTACTTGTATTGTTAATCGATTTGTATCTCGAAGATGGGCGAGGTGGCTTTCTTATCCGGTGTCCGGAAGCTATAATTTTGTGCATGTCCGTGACGCACAACGCCCATAAATCACGAACGATGACGTCGTGTAGCCGAATGGGGCGTGTACCGACCGTCACATCAGCGAGGGCGTAAAACGATGTATTGATCGTATGTAGCTTCTGAAAGCCTCATTTATCTAGACACGTAATCGGGCTGTTGTCTATGACGGAAAGAAAATGAAGAACTCTCGGAAGGAAGAAAGTCGGGCTACGGTGCTTCGAGATACACTGAAATAAATTCCAGTGCACCGCACGACCGCGAGGCCCCAGTGGCATTCTGAACGAAAGCGTAGATAATCGTGGCTTCCCACCCCGATCTATTCGTACAAGCCCGAGACCGTCTATCAGTTCAGTTATAGGTTAGCGATAGCACAGTCAGAGCATGACAATCACCACAAGGCGAACGTTGGCGGCGCATGATTGGACGCACTCAATCAGGCACGGTGGGTGTGACACGATTAAAGCTGGGGCAGCCAATCGTGATCGAATCGAAGGCTAGAGTAAGACTGAAGAGATAGGACGGCTAAATTCAAACACAGCCAGCCAAGTTGGTGCACAGCGAACTGAGCGAGAGGCCCAAAACTCGAGGTTATTCCAGAGACACAAGCTGTCTTGTGGACAGGCATATGTATATGGACGTACAAAATGTCACATATCAGCGCGCGTATAGGCAGATGAGCTAGACTCGAGAGATCGGAAGAGGGGACCCACGTAGTCGGCTACGGCTTGGAGTTCTCGTAAAAGGTAGGAGCGGACCAAGGATTAGTCATGGCAAGGGTACGGCACGATAGGGACAGGCGTTCTATCTGCACGAGAGACTGAAAGATCGAATGGCACAGCTGGGGAGTTGGTTGCAAGGGTAAGTGTCCTGTCAGGTTGGATTCAGTCGGAGAATCGACCTTTGGTAGAATGTCGAGAAGCAGCTGTTTGGTCAATTTACGTTGGCTGTAAGAATCATGGACACGCTTTTAGCATTATTTCAACGAATCTACGCGTGACGACAGCGGAAGAGGTGGACTTGGGTAGCAGATAGGCGCCGAGGGGGAAAAGAAAGGAAACGCTTGCTTGCGGCTTGCCTGCTTGGCACCAGTTTGCGACTTTTCACACGTGCACCAGCATCACCCCATCCGTCCGAACCACATCATCATCGCCCGCGAGCTCCCCACCGCAACCTTTCTAACAGGAAAATCTTGCCAGAAACGATACATCGAGAGGGTGTGGTCGTGAAATAGCTGCTCGCGCGAAATTGAGGCGGAGCACCCATCGCAAGCTGAGTCTGAGCGGCGACGAGATCTTGAAATCCCGAACGACCACAGCCGAGGTACGCCGTCCTCTCTTTTCTTTCGCTTTTACTTTCTCGCCCATCCTCCTTTGCTCAACAAGCGTCGCTCCTGATGTCCTGCTTAGCCCTTTTCCCGACGTATTTGTCCCTGCGCCCTACTACAACCTCCACACCGCTCAGAAATATCTCATGAGCGGTGACCAAGAAAAGTCTACTTCCACTGGGGCTGAACAAGCCCCCAACCCGCCTGCGCTTCCCCAATACCCTCCACAGCCGTTTCCGGGAGGGCCTTATCCACCCCCTCCTGGCGCCTATACATGGTATTATCCTCCGCCCCGGATCCCAATGGTGATCCGAACGCACCACCTCCCGGGCCATATGTTATGTTCCCACCTCCAGGAATCATGTATGGGTATCCACCGCCTCCTGCTCCTGCCCAAGGCAAGTCACATTTATTCCCTCGAGTGTGCCACACCCCTGCCTGATGTCTGTCTTTTATCCTTCGTCTAATAAGTACCCCAAGGTTATGGGCCATTTCCGGCTCCCCCGCCTGCCGCCGCACCCGTGCGAAGCGCAAACAGGTCAAGATGGCGGTATGACCCATGTTGTTTCACATTTTTTCCCCGTCATATTGACTGGCCCATTCTTTGTCTTAGTGCACGAATTGTGCTTCTGCGTGTAAGCGGTGCGACGAGGCACGTCCGTGCCAAAGATGCCAAAAGTATGGTCTCACGGACTCGTGTGTGGACGGCGTGCGTAAGGCTCGAAAAGTTGGAGTCAAGCGCGGTCCTTACAAACGTAAAAGCAAAGCATCAGCTCTGAGACATCTCCGTATCCAGGTCAGCTCAGGCCTGCCCGGACTCTATCCCACATCTCATTTTTTCCCCTAGGGTTCCCCCCCAATGGCGAGGGCTCGTGGGTAGCCCCATCAGATCAGGCAGACAGTGCTCTTCCCGGGGCCACGCCGCTATTGCGGCACAATACATGCCACCTGAAGGATACTGGCCATATCCATATTATCCACCCCTCCTGGGTACGTCCCACCACCTCCGGACGGCCACGCGAATGGAGACGGTGCTCCGCACGGGCAGCTGCCCCACCCTGCCTATTATCCAATCCACCCGGGATACCCTCCGGTGCCGATCTATCCTCCGCCTCCCGGCGCGTATGGTCCTATTCCCACTCTGCCGGGCCAGACGCCGGCCACTGAGCAGACGGCCAGCAACCAAGCGGCAACTTCAGATGATGAGCGTGCCGTAGTAGAGCGCCCGAAGAAGAAAAAGCGTGTAGGCGGTGAGGAGGGTGTGGCCAAGTCTGGTAAGAAATCTAAACGTGGAACAAACACAACTGGCGATGCGCCCACGGCGGTGGTTACTGTGCCCGCCCCTGCATCAGATGACTCTCCTGATGACCATGGCAGTCCCGTGGCTCATAACGGGTCCGGTAATGTTGGTGGCGAGCCGCTGCCTCCTGTCATTGCTGCAGCCTAAACGCTGCCCAAAGTTCCTTATTTTACTGCATTGCTATCAGTTTTTTTGTCTCTTTTTTTCACGGTAGTATGGAACTATCGTTGTTGTTGCTTTCATTCACTCTCAATTCCGACCGTGCGAAAAGACCCACCTCTTGGACTCTTATTAGTTCGATGTTCTCCTTCCGTCATTGTTAGTCCACCTTGTGGGTTACTTGTGTCTCGTGCTTGGCGGCTTAACAATATCGGACGGTGTTACACAGATAAATTGTGTGGTGTGAACAACGTGCGTGTCTTTGGCATGACTCAACGTTCGTTCTGCTACCCGCCAAAATTACATAAGATTGGCTTGGTCGGCAAAAACCGGGCCAATGCCCTCAATCCGGATTCTTCGACACGTCCACACGTCCACAATGTCTTTCCGCGCCATCCGCCAGCTTGCCGCAACTTCCTCTCGTGCACTCTCCCTCCGCTCTCTCTCTTCAGCGCGTGCACGCGTCCACGTGTCCTCTCCATTTACACGTGCCTTACCAGCTACTCGGGCTACTTTCTCTGCATCTGCGCGTAGCTTCGGCGAAGGTACCTGTGCGTATAAAAATTTTGTGCACAAGGGTGTTACTCTTTTCACCCTCCGGTTTTCTGACAAAACTTGCCCGTGCATGTGTAGCCGACGGTGCCCTGTCTGCGAAAATTGCAGAGGAGTTGACGTATGAGAAGGAAGCCGAAATTAAGGACGAGCCAGATTTTCTCAAGGAGTTCAAGAACTCTGGTATCTGGACGGTATGTTTTGATTTTTTGGCTTTTCGACCATAGGCATTGACCGTCATTTGTACTCTCGTGGTTAGATCGAAGACACTCCAGGTAATGACGAGGTCACGCTCCAGCGCAAATTTGGAAACGAGCAGTACGTCTGGGTGCTATCCAAATTGTGTTGGAGGGGACTTTGATTTCTAACAATGCAAAAAAAAAAAGCATTCGCTTGATTTTCTCCATTGCGGACCTACAGAGTGAGGAGGAAAACTTTGAAGCTCCAGAGGACGGAAGTGAGTCTGCAGAAGCCGGCGAGCCATCCTACCCGCTTCGCTGCTCGCTCACGATCACCAAGGTATGCGCATACACACGCTCTCTACTTACTTCACCGTCTCTGACGTGCCGTTTTGAGCAGCCATCTGTCCCCGGCTCGTTGAGTGTCGACGCTGTTTGCCAAGAGGGCGTCTTTGTCATCGAAAATGTGTCGTACTACAATGATGCTAAACTAGCGACGGACCTCAGCCCTGAGGCTGACTGGAAACGCCGCGGGCTCTATATCGGTCCTCAGGTGCGTCACCCGCCCTTTACTCTGTTGAAGGGGCGCGTCTTAGGTTGGATTGTATTGTCAGTTCGAAACTCTCGACCTTAACTTCCAAGAGGAGTTTGAGAAGTTCCTTCAAGAGCGTGGCGTTAATGAGAGCCTTGCATTTTTCGTTCCCGAATACGCCCAGCTCAAGGAACAAAAGGTAGACACCTTTTATGTCACCGGTTTTTCTTACGCGTAATGGCTGATGGCTGTACCCGTGTTTTTAGGAGTATGTCGACTGGCTAGGCAAAGTACAGAAATTCATCGATGCTTGACTTGACCGACACCATACCAACCACCCCAACCCAAAATTTACATTACGACTATGATTAGATCTAACTCATGTTATCATGGCTTGTCCCGCTCCCCCTGCAACCCCACTCAATACATGCTTTTCTAGTGCTGGTGCGCGGTCTGCTGGATGTGTGTGGTGCGTAGCCAGTTGAAGGTTTGCACGCTGAAGCATTCCGGCATGGCCAGCTATATCGTGGCTTTTGTAAGCAAGTCTAAGGGCCCGCAGTACACGGGCTTGAGTCTCGCTACAAACGAAATCGGCATTTATGTCTGGGACCGAGTACACATAGGCACTAACTAACAGATTAAAGTCCAAAGTGGAGTGCATACGGTTCAGGTTCTTTTCGATAATAATGGACACGAGTTGCCAATCTATCATGCATTCTCGTCGCGTCGTCCCATGTGCGCTCTTCAAAATCGGCGCAAGCATATTCTACTTCGTTTCGATCATAAGTGTAGGCTCCGTCTTTGGTCGTGTCTTCCCCAACGTGCTGGTGGATCGCATCGGCACGCTCAACAACGCTGAAGCATGCCTCTGCGAAGAGTCCGCTCGTGGGCGAATATGCGCAACCAGATGTTGGACCAGGTTGAGATGAACCACTAAGCACTGCGAGGGGACGAAAGAAATGCCCGCCGGACGAGAGGGGAGGGTGGATGCGTCATCAGATCGCTCAGCAACAGACGGCTCAGCAACGGCACTTCGTGTTTAACAGCTGCAAGAACTCCTCGTGGCACAGGTACGGCAACAGGCCTGGCACCACAGCCAGCCACGTTCAAGATTTGTCCACTTCGCGCTTCTTTTCTTTTGGATGCACCACTGGTGATTTGTGCGTAGCTCAAACAACCTCTTATGTCAGAAGTAGTCATGTGATTACTTACACTTTATGCGGGAAGCGGTCAAGGAAGCGATTGCTGGTTCTGATAAGGTCAAGCTACAGCATCTTATCGCTGTACCTCAACACAGGGATTGTATGGATAGTAAGGTCAATGGGCCAGCGTCTGCGTGCGGCGATAGGGTGTGGTCCTCATCCCAATGTGGATCCTATAGATGCCGGCCCGTCTCTAATATGTGTGCTCCGAGTCGTACGTGTCCCTCATCCTGGCTCACTGTTTTACCTACAGTTTACACAGGCACAAATTTCGTCCAAAAAGAAGTAGCGTCTTTGCGACGCGCTTTGGGTTCGCGAAAAGCCGGGGTTGCTAGGACAACTGCAAGCCTTGTGGGTGTTTGTGGCCTGGGGTAGTACACAGAGGGCAATTGAGGACGCGAGGCGGTTTGGGTCGGGCATCCAAGGTCGCAGGTGCGGGTGCGCTTCATCACAAGTGAATATCCATGATTGGCAGCGCACATCTTTGACTCGGTTATGACCGCGGATCGAGTTATGCCAGTTCTGAGGAAACCTTGTCTACAGTAGGGACCTCATGTCGTTCGCGTGGTCGCCTCCCATTGGCGTTTGTTCAGTCACTAAGAGTAGCCACTAATCAGGTAAGACAGACGCCTTCCTATCCCTCTTCACTGACGCTCACGTCTGGCTATGCCCACAGTTCTATCCATCGTTCTTTCCCTCTTAGGCCTATTTCTCATACGCCTCTTGCTGGGACTCCGAAGGGCCGCCCACGGTGTCGGGTCAGTATTATTTCGACCTCGAAATGACCATCTGATTAACGTTCGAGTGACATTTGCAGCTGCCTCTCCGGTTCATTCTTCCTTATTGATCAGTTTTCTCCCCTAGGATTTTTGGTTGCACGGATAGTCGGGGAGATCCGTTATGTACTTGTGGGAAAGACGTGGTCGCTCACTCATAAACATGAAGGTATGGCTGCATGACAACCGATGCAATTGGGGCCATCTGAGACGTATTCCTACATAGGTTTCGTTGCGGCTGGACAGGATGCTTTTGCCGTGGTAGCTTTTCTTCCACGCACTTTATGGGGAGAACGCAACTCAAACAGTAAACTTGCAGATTTCAGCATTTCCTGTGCCAAAGTCCGCGATTCACATTGCGGACGCTGCCGCTATCAAAGTACGTTCACGCTATGTCTATCTGGTTGGGTGCCTTTACATTGGTTTGTAGGAGGTCACGACCTATCATTCCAGATTTCCCAAGCCAATAGTTCGATATGAGGTACTGACTGTTTTTGGAGCAAACATTGTGGCGTCGGAAGGGGAGCAATGGAAGAAGTACAGAAAGATTGCCGCTCCGGCATTCTCAGAGGTATGTCGTGAGCACTGAGCACCATTCGTCGCCTAATCCTGAATACCGGCGCCAGAAAAATAATAAATTAGTGTGGGACGAGACCATCCAGATTATGGTGGATCTATTCGACAATGTTTGGGGCGACAGGTCCGAAGTTGTTGTAGATCACTGCCTGGAGATTACCCTTCCAGTACGCTCCTAGGCCCAGACTTTACCCTTTTTCCAACATCTCCACCAGATTGCCCTTTTCGTCATCGGCGTCGCAGGTAGTTTGTGCCCCGTTCCAGCCGTTGTAGTCTTATAACAACCTATACTAGGGTTCGGCCGTCGGGTGACATGGACAAGTGACCTCGTCGTTCCTTCTGGCCATCAAATGACTTTCAAGGATGCCCTTCACATTTTGTCCACCAATATTTTTCTAAAAATATTTCTTCCCGATTGGGCAAAGAACGTAACGAAGCACACGAGGAAGGTTGATCTAGCATTCATGGAGCTAAAGGTTTGTTACTCCAAGTCGTCCTGATCGTACATGTTTCATCCGTGCTTCATGCCTCGAGCAGCAATACATGGCGGAAATGGTGGAAGCTCGCAAGAATTCGGATAAAGTAGAACAACGATATGATCTGTTTAGCGGTCTCTTGGATGCAGCACAGGACGAACAGGGCAGTGCGGCTCTGGGTGACGACGAGCTTATTGGTGGGTACTCAACTTCACGATTGTTCGGGACTCTTGGAGTCTTACGTGTCTTCATAGGAAACATGTTCATCTTTCTTCTTGCTGGACATGAGGTGGGATCTTCCTCTTCTTCCTGCGGCGTTGCTTAGAATGGTTCCTTACAGACCACAGCGCATACATTATGCTTCACATTTGCCTTGTTGGCTCTCTATCCTGACGAACAAGAGCTTTGCATCAACACATCAAAGATGTTTTGTCCAGCCTAAATGGAAAGCCTGTGGGTTCCAGAGACGTCAATTCGTGTAGAGAGCTAACATCCCCGATTCCCCGTAGGCCTATGAAGACATGAGCCGCTTCACACAATCATTGGCGTGAGTTCATTCAAAAATTTTGCTCGAACGCGGATTCTTATCCTTAGGTAGTGTTTTCTACGAGACCCTCAGGCTGTTGTGAGTGCCATTTGATCATGTTGCCTCACCAAGCTGACTGCCCATCCACAGTCCCCCAGTACGTTTAATCAAATGTGCTTCGACCCGAACCTAACGATACGTTATGGTGATCAGGCAATGACCATCCCGAAGGTCTCCGCGAAGGATACTACCTTGACAGTGAACAACGTTGACGGTGGAAAGACAACATTTCCTGTCCCGTCAGGGACGGGAATTGATATTCACGTCCCAGGCCTGCATTACAATCGTACGCCGAGTGGCTTTATATGAGGGATAAGTTTTCATGATGCCTCCACTCGTTCGCGCCGCACTACTAGTGCCACAGGGGGGCTGCAACATCCGGTAGTACCCTGTGTGTTCCGAGGGCGCGACGCTCGGGCTTTGGTAAGCAGGAAGGATCTCTGGTACAGCACATCAGATAGTGGTGACGGCGATGAGGACATGATAGGAGGATTCAGGCGGTTCGCTGTGCCGCTTCTTGGAATATTCTTTGCATTTATGACAGGACTTCCCTTAAGGATATAAATTCTTACGGGAAGTCACCCAGCGTACCAAGACTGTCCAAGCTCATCCCCATTTTGGAACAGCGGCAATTCTGCAATGGAACCTTTTGGAGGCCGCTTCAAGTCCTTACGGCACTGTCACTACTGTATTGTCATGGTATGGATGAGCATCAGTCCTGCCGTGCTAGGCATCACTTCCTCACACGTGAAATTACTTTCCAATATGGGGTAGTGGGTTGGTTACTGTGAAATTAGAAGCCTCCTTGCCAAGCTCCTTACCCTGAACTGCGCATTGGAACTGCGCCCCAGTTCGATGCCATCAGGTGTCACTTTGACTTCGTTTGACAACCACACTACCAGTGACAAGGGCGAGAACTTTCTGCAGAGACGGGCTGGTAGGGGCAGCTGGTGGGCTTGACTCCAGTGTCCTGATTGATTACGATAATGATCGTCTGACGACTTACTCTGATACCTGGGATCCTCCGGGTTCAGTTGGTGCGCGTGGGTGCGCGTTGACTTTCTCTCTGGTATCCAATAGTTGTGTTCAAAACTGGCGAGGCTCAGTCACAGATCGGGTAGTAGTTTCTGCCAACGAGCGGCTGTGAGATGTCGAGTCGAACTCAAGGGCAATCTTCATGATCAACTCGTTCCGAGTCGTGCCTAACTACTGCTAGTGCTACCGAGGGCCGCAACATACGATATGGTTGCGGTGTATTCTGAACTTGAAGGCCAGAGAGCACGAAGCTCGGACATCGGTAAGCCCAGGATCAGGAAAATTTCCGCCATAGGAAGGTCGTCCGTTTTCCCCCGGAGTTCCCGGGCCGGTCACGTCTTTAGGGGTCCCATTTTCGGGTTTTCCGCTCTCCCCTCTCACTGGATAATCTTCGGCATCTGACTCGAATAATCTTTCAGACCGGTCGGACCTTGCCACGTCCCCGGGGCACCCTAATGATATCAGATGGTGGCGATAAGGACACGATTGGAGATTCACAAGGAGTTTTCACAGCGGCCACTGTGAACGTTGTGAACGTTGACTCGGATAGGAGCACCATACTGAGATCGTCGACGGGAAAAAATACACAAATGTGTCACTGCTATACAATGCTCCATCACACTTAGGTACAAGCCCAGATAGGTCAGCGTGAAGCGAGTGGTCAAATGTGCTGCTCGAGAAACAAGAAATTTGTGCATTTGCCCTGGATTAAACGACACAGCACAGCTTAATGGACAAGCAAGGGCTGCCACTGAATGTTTGGGTTCTGAGATCTGAGGACGCAGAGCTAGGATATTGAAATGGTTGGATATTGACGATGGATAACACGTCACGGACGACCTTCGGACACCCCGACTTGGAAGATGTACAGTAAGGATAATGTGGCCAAAAATAATTTGGATCCTGCACATTCCAGCACTACATGTGACAATGTGACCTAATCTTGGCCAGCCGCTTTCGTTCTAATTTGCATTCGGATGGGGATGAGGTGATGAGTGGCGTGAAAGAGAAGAACTGGAAACGCGAACTTGATGTCAGACGCTTTTGCTAGCGCAGCCTTGTTTTGAGGAAGAATGAAATAAATAGGACAGCGACATCTCCACCGTGAAAGCGGCACTGAGCGATGGCTTCCGGAGCCTCCCTGTGACAAAGAGTAGCATCGGCTTGACTGTGGCTTGGCTGAGTGTTGACGTCCATGGAGCTAGCCATCCACCCGTACGGTCACAAGGACGGCGCCTTCTCCGCCCCAGGTGATTCCGGTTCCATCATCGCTGACGGCAAGGGACGTATCGTCGGCCTACTCACCGGCGGTGCTGGCCTGACACATTCCACCGACGTCACGTACGCGACGCCCTTCTACTGGCTGTTTAACGAGCGTATCAAGGAGCACTTTCCCAACGCCCACCTCTACCCAATCACGACATAGGCATCGCGACATCAATCTAGAACGACATCGAGGACGCTGGCGAGGCGGCCAGAGACGGAGACGTCTCGTTTCTCTTCTTCTTGCTTCCACTTATGCGAGCTTCTTCTCCTTCAGTCACGCTCCTTAATCTATGGGTTACTTGTCGGTGCAAGTTGGCAAGCAAATTGTGAAGTTACTGATACTGATATGAGTTACATTTTAATCACTCTTGTTGCAATCAACAATTGCAGTGAATATACAGTATCGCTTCCTCAGGTGGTTTTACATATGGGAGGATTTACTATACCTAGTAGACAGTAAAATAGTTTGATTCAAGTCAGATGTGCCAGTCACACCGCAGTTGGTGAGCCACACACTTTTTTCACCATTTGTACCGTCAGTCGATGACATTCGGATACTCCTGCCAATTGGGCCGTCTTTCTGAGCTTCGCTCACACATTGTCACGGTATGCTCAAAGTAACCATAGATATACATTTCATTAAACTAACGTAGCACAAATGCGAGGCCATGAAATGTGATAGGCACAGTAGTTCACGGAACATAGTTACTCGTAGAGTCATAGAGGCGAATAAAAAAAGTAGAGCGCAGTGGGAGAAGTGGTGGATGAAAAGCGTGCGGATAGACAGCGCTTTCTCTTGATAAGTAGCCCAATTACAAACCCGAGAGTATCAGTAGACGTGTTCATGCGGCCACACGATCCGAGTTGCCAAAAAATACTAGACAAAAGATTGTCGAAGTACTAGGATATACCTTCCTTCGAAAATATGATGTGTCATGACAAGATCACCCAAGGTATGGTCGATTTACAGTAAACAAAAAAAGCCTCACCCTTTCGTTGCACCTTTCAATAATTACACCTTGGTTCATGTGCCAGATGCTTGTGATTGTGGCGCGCCAGTGGTACTAGATGACATCCTGCGTAAGCTTTCAACCACGTTGTCGCGATTTCGATAGCCGTCCTCCTCCTGAACCCGCCGAATGAGGGAAAAAAGCCGCTCCTCGAAAGTATCATTGTGGAGGGAAGTCTGGTTATTCGTCCTCATGAGAACCTCGAGAGTTTCCTTGAAAGAGGTCTCTTGTACGTCCGGGAGGTCACCTATCTGGCATGAAAGGACGCCATTCACAAAGGAGTCAACATTCATGCTGTCTACCGTGGTCAGGTTACTGCAGTCGAATATTGTGCTTGATTGCCTGTCCATCACCTCTTGTAACCACGACAACTCCCCTGCTTCGAGGTAAGGCTTGCGCAGAAGCTGTCTCGCGAACAACGCGCAAATGGAGCGCGCGGTGACGCGGATGATGGGGTCGCATGAGATCGATTTTTGCATAGCGCAGTCGCATGTCGTTCAATAGGGACATGGACTCGGAGGATGGCGAGTCGTGAACCAATGCTTTGGCAACCTGGCGGACGGCATTTAAGCATACAAAAAGACGACGTTTGCGCATTTCCTCTGTGAGTCCGCCGACCGTGCTTGGCGCACAACTGCGGAAGAGGGAGGAGAGGTGGTGGCGGAAAGTAATCTTTATTTTTCCGTGGTCGACAGAGTTGCTCAAGAGCTGTACGATCGTGTCGCCGGGTATGCTGGCCACGAATTCTGGATCTTGTTTTTCTCCGGTCAACGCTGGCAACTGGAACACCACGTGAGCGCTTTGACGTCTATTTCCTGGATGCCTTTATGGCGGACTCGACTAAGGTCCATCGAAAGCCGTCTTCGAGACGCTTCCCATGCTTTCGGCAAGGTTTTTGATGGTTTGCCACCACTTGTTGAGTATGCGTTGTCTGCGAGACGTGATGTCACCCAAAGTATATGGCACAAGGTAGTCATGAAGCTGCCTCAGGAGAAAACGAAGGCAACGTGCTACACATGAGAAGGAAGTGTGCCATAGATACCACCATAGTCTTGACATTGGGGTGCGATATGGGCAGCTGTGGTCAACGCAAGGAAGAATGATCAATGTGAGGTACGCCAATCCGAAGATCCCGACAGAAATTAAGATGGCAATGGCCACTGTCTTGTAGACCGTGAAAAAGAATACCACTAGGCCGATATAGAACAGGAACACAGAGAGGTGCAGGAGCGTTGGGGCCATTTCCACAGCGACGTGCATGAAGTATCTGTCCATGCCGAGGAACAGATATGAACGGACGCGTGCGCGCTCGCGCGGAATGCTCGGGGGTTGGGGAAGTTCGATGTATATGCGCGCCCATTGCTGCATCAACGTCGCGAACAGGGCAGACGTAGTGCTAAGCAAAAGGCTCAGTTGCCACAATATGTTTACGCAGATAATGGCGGCGCTGGGAGGGGATGATGGGTACGCTTCCGGTTGGACGTGGGTGCCGTTTACGTAACCAGCAAACTGCTGGGATAGTTGCCCGAGGCGAAACACGGTCTGGTTACCAGAGTCGGGGGACAACAACTTGTAGCTTTCGATGATCAAATGATGCGACAGTTGCGATACTCGAACCACATCTCATTTACCAAATCCTCGTGAACTTTCACGACCAGGATCATTACGTGGTATCACCTCCTCTGTTCTCGGACGTACCTTCATCGCGCGTGGAGCGACTAGACCCATCCTGGGGGGTAGAGGGGTCATCTCAGACATTTCTATCCAACTTTGCTATGGAAAATGTTTGGGAAGGGGTGAGGTGAAAGGTTAGACAAGAACAAGGGGCGCATCGATATCACAGCCACGTTCTATTGGCCTCGAGGCGGACCGATCGGCGCTGGTGACCACGCCGCCGAACATGAGGCTATGCTCTCCCCACAGAACGTGTTTGTCACGTCTTACAAATAACCCGCACCGCCGAGTCGTATTAAGCTGGTTCATCGAATCTCATTCGCAAGTTCATTGACGGCAAGGAGATCGCTGAAAAAATACGCTCAATGGTCCAATATATGTGACACAACAAGTCGCACTTCACTTTACGGGTCCTAATCACATTATAACCATTACGCCGCAGGCAACATTCCCCTTTTGACAGCCTTGAGAAACCACAGATGATCTAGATCTGTGAAGAGTTCATGGCCTGGCCGTCGACATTGTGGGCGTTAGAGAGCTCTAGAGATAGGTTGCGCAGTTGATGTCTCAAGGAAGCAAGGTATCGTCTCCACAATCACAGGGCGTGTTGGAAATGTGTGATTTAGGACAGACAATCACTCGCTCAGGAGACGTGTTCTCAGTGTCCCGATAACACGGACAATTTGCGGATGTGGCCTTTGACGCGATGAAAGGATGGTCGACCTATCGGTAATGAGTAGAAGGCAAGGGACGTTGCGCCATGTTCGACGGATTCGCAAACCGCATGGTCATCTAGATCCTGGAACGGCCCTTTACGGGGCGACGCATTATCTTGACAAGGACATTCAAGTTGGTCATGGATGATGGTGGTGAGTTCATCTCTGTAGAAAATCGTAAAACATCATGAAGAGTTCGTGCATTTCTATGGAAAGTCATTTTCTCGAATGACATTTTGGGACATAACATTGTCCGTGGATGTGAGGGTCCAATACCTCCATCTTCCTGTCAACCTGAGATAGTGGATATTCGTTGCCCCGGCGTGGGAGCAGTGAAAACCCCTTCGAAAATCCTGCGTAGTGGTTCAACCACCTCGCGCAGGCGATTGTCCTGCTCATTTGCCCGTCGAACGAAAGCAGTTATCTCTCCTTCAGCGACAGACCTGCGGAAGACCCTCTCGCCTCCGGCAGTACTCGTGAGAATCGTCAGCGTTGCCATGAAGGATGTAGCTTGTTTGGAAGAGAGGTCATTGGTCTGATGTGAAAGAACCCCATAAACGTAGGCGTCAAGGTTCATGTAATCGACAGCGGCAAGATTGGGCAGCGAGTTGAATATCGTGTGCGTTGACCTTCCGAATACGTTCTGTAACCACGCCAGCTCCGACTCTTCGTGTGGATATTTGCGTAGAAGGTATCTCGCAAGCAATGCACAAATGGAACGAGAGACGATGCGAATGGAAGGATCAGCATCACCCCAGAGAGGTCGCATAAGACGGATATTTGCAAAGTTTGTCCGCAGGTCCCGAAGGACGGATTCGGATGGCGAATAGAGAGTGGTGGAAGCCTTGGCAACATGGTGGATGGCATTTAAACATATCAAGACGCGGCGTCTGCGCATATCCTCGTCGAGTCCAACTGTGCCTGGTGTACAACTTCGCAGAAGGGCGAGGAGGTTGTCACGGAAAACGATCCTCCCCGACTCGACGGGGCCGCTCATGAGCTGGATGATTGTGTTTCCTGGAATGTTGGCTACGAATTCCTGAAACTTGCTATTTTCAGCCAGCCCGGGCCGGCTAAACAGCCAAGTAAGCGCCCTGAGGTCCACAAGTTCAGGCGCATCTAGGGCTTCCTGGACGACGCTCCTTCGAAACCCGTACTTGAGCTGCCGCTTGTACTTCTCGGAAGAATTATCGATCGTTTGTAACCACCGGGTGATTATGTGCTGTCTGAGTGTCGTGACATCGCCCAAATTAGGTGGAACAAAGCAGCTATGGAGCAGCCTTAGTAGCCAACGAAGGCAGAGTGTCGCGGAGGAGAGGAGTGTTTGTCCAATGTACCACAGTACATAGGACACGGGAGTGCGATATGGGGAGCGGTAGTCGATGCATGGCAGGATTGTCAACGCGAGGTATACCACTCCAAAGATACCAACGGAAATTATGAGCACGATTGCTATCGTTTTGTGAACAATGTAGAAGAATAGCACTAGGCCGGCGAAAAAAAGGGATATGGAGAGATGGAGGAGCATTGGAGGCAGCCCCACTGCATGGGTAATGCCATACTTGTGTGCGCCAAAAAACAGAAACGATCGGACACGCGCTTGCTCGCTTGCTAAGCCTGGGATCTGAGGTAATTGGAGGTATCTGCGCGCCCATTGCTGGATCAAGATCGCAGATAGTGCGGACATGATGCCAAGCACAAGGCTCAACGCCCACATCGTGTTGACCCAAATAATGGGCGTGGTAGGGGGATTGGGAGAGAAGTTCTGCGGTGGGACGGGTGTATTATCCGTGAAACTAGCAAGTTGTTGCGAGATCTGCTGAAGGTAAAACGCATTCCGGTCCCCGGGATCGGGGGACAACTTTTTATAGCCTTCTATGAGAAAGGCAGCCACTATTGCAGAGAAGAGACCAGTCTTTCGACGTTATCGGTATGATGTCCGCATTGGATCTAGACTAGAACTTACAAACACCAAGAAACCTTTTGCATCCTCCCTCCAGGCGTCAGTCATGACTTTATCGTATTCTGCGGCTTCCTTCATATATGTATACCACATTGTGTTTGTCGAATCTTCCTGGGCTGTATTGAGGGGGTCGTAAGGAAGTGTAGTATGGTCTGTTTCTCGACGTACCACCTTCGCCGCCAGGGGAGATCTGGAATAACTCTCTGCGTTGAGATGACTCGGCCATTTCCTCTGAGTTGGCTGGTCGCCTGTAGGGAGGAGAGGAAGGGAGGAGGTCACGGAGACTTGTTCTGTCAGTACAGTCGGTTAAATACGTGTACGGTGACTGACGATAAGGCAGAAGCGTCCCGAATGAGACGTAATCTTCTGCTTCTGAAGGTTTCTGACAAGTTTGTTTCGGCACTACGCATTCGGGGATAGTCAGTGAAGTATTTCATGTTACGAGTATGAGATTGGGAACCAACCAAGACCATGAACCCAATCCATGAACCAAACAGCCGTAACTTTTTCGGCTAGTTCCGTTTCCGTTCACGCGTCCTGATCATCTGGCCCACTAATGAGCGCCTTACCACACATACGTGTCATATTACTGTAAATGTATGGGGCATGAGTATCCGTAAAGGCACGCATCGATCTCTCCGCAATCACTTTATCGGTCAACAGGATTCAGGGTGCACAACCCGCCATTCATAGCGGTTAGCAGCGAAAAGTGATGGGCTGGTGCAAGTTACTACGTTCGGTAAATTTCTATGAAGACGGCATGACTTTTGTCATGAGCCATCCAGCCATACTCCACGAGGCGACTGGAACGTCACCAGGTCCCGAAGCTTGAAGCCTGAGGCATGATGCATGAGGACCGGTCCGAGTTTCGCCTTCGGTGAGAGCGGCCATTTCACAAGCCTTCCGGGACTCGGAACAGATGAATAGCTCAGGCCCCACTTACTACTACAGGAGTGGTTGTCTCTTCATGAATGAGATGCCGCTATAACCACGGGGTAGCCTATGCGAAATTAGGCGTGGAAGCCATACTGGTGCGGCGGAACCATTATTATAACACGAAATTCGAAGTCCTCCGACAGAACAAGGCACATTTGTGACGAGGATTTAAGACAATGGAAGGAAGAGACTTCCAGGAAGACGGCAAACAGACTGCAGTAGAGCGGAGATGGATCAACGGAGTTATTGTGTCTTCCCCGGTCGCAACGGGAGGCCTCGGAGGATGGGCACAGGGCAGTTCGGAGATTAACCGCTGACTGTAAAGCCAGCAGGCGCGGGACGCGCAGGCAATTCGGAATAGTGGAACGTGGTTATGCAGCATGATCAATCGGATCCAATCTGAATGATTTTCGCGGGGAGCGACGGACGGTATGCGGCCAGCGTGCAGAGAGTTAGAGACCGATTGTGATGGGCCATGCCAACAATGGCTAGTTTAACTGTAGTCAAGGCGCCCCGTGACGATCGAATCAGTAGGCAATAAAAACGTGTGCGAACGAACGCTTTCCAGCTTGCATCGTGACCACTACTACGAGCCCAAAAGCCTTGACAGTGGCATAAACTTCAGTTGAACCGTTAGGTACGCAGGCAATAATGGGGGCAAGCAGCAGATCGGAAAGTCCCGAGGTGAGCCTCAGGCTGTTCTGAACGGCGGACGCCTTCTGGCACTTCTGTACTAGCCGACTAACAGCCGTTCAGCTTCATGTGTGTCCAGGCTATTCCGGTCATCGAACTGCCTCATCATGCTCACGCCCGGCTGACTTTCAAAGTTTCAACGGCGGTCCATCCCTGCGCGCTGCAAGGCTTTGAACCCTGAGGCCTGAGGCCTGAGACTTCGCTAGGGGCCGCTAGCCTCGGACATTTTCATTCTACTGCGCGCAAATTTTAAGCTTTCTTAATTTTGAGACAGACGATGCGAAAGGAGTGTTTCAAGGCAAGACAGGATCACGACACATATGGCCTGTGATAACATACGCCAGTCCGGAAGTATTCAATTGATTCACCACTAGTGAAGAATTGCAAGTTCTCAACCGAAGGTAAAAATGATGACATTTCCGAATTGCGTCTCTCTTTGGGGTGTAGCATACTGCATGGGCGGATATCAAGCAAAAGTTGGTCATTCCGGCAATTCGCCACAGGAGTTGGGAGATGCCCCGATGTCTCATACAGTAAAACGAAAGCAGCTCACTAACAGATAGGTTCACCATCACACTAGATGTTTACGGCAATCTTGTTGCTATGTACGAGCAGGCCTGTTGATGAGCAAGTACTGTACTTTCGTGCAAGAATGATCATAGAAATCATCATTGCTCGTATGTCAATTCTAGAATCTAGTGGTGTCGATTCGAACCTTCTTCAGCAACACAATCCTAGAATCGGCTGTAAGTTACAGAGCTGAGCGAACACAAAAAAAACTACGTACAGGAATGTAGCAGAACAAGGATACCGGTAAACGTTATTGGCATTGAGCAGCGCACTGGCAGGCTGGGGACGCACAGAAGTGAGCCCTCCTCCCATAATGCGCAGAATCACAAGCAAGCCAGACAGTGTAATTCAGAATGGTGACATATGATTCATTATCAGAACGTCGATATGAGTAAGAATAACTTTCTTGGAGAAGAGAGAGGGGGGCAGAAAGTCGGGGGGCCTTGAGCGGGGTGTTGCAGGGGAACGTGGATGCGGAAGTAACCGGGGCCGGGCCGCCGCCGCCGCCGCCACATACTCCGCATTCAATAAGTTGCTCAGTACTCAGTTCTAGCTAGATATGCCACCACAGACGAGCCAGGGCCTATACAGTAGAGGGTGACCCCTCAAGGCGACGGAGTGTCCACTTATTTTCATTGGAAGAAGAAGAACTATTTATTTACTCTTGGATTTACTCACTGGCAGACACGATTCTATAGCATGTTACTATTAGCATTCCGTCAATTTCCGTGGCATACCCACCCATTTCCGATTCAAGGCGCACACACACGCCCATGCGTCCTCAGCGCGGAATTATATGACAATTTTGGCAAAACAAAACGGAGTTGGTGCGGGCCATTCACTGGCAGGGTGGAAGGGATAGTAGGGCCATGGCACATTGTGGTTCCGAGTCCACTGTGCGCCCGCAAAGGGTGTTGATGCTTGGAGGGGCGGAAAAGGGCTGGTACACTGGAATGCTGTGTGTGGAAGTTTGAGACACGCGGGCTGCGGGCGGAAAGGGGACACTCAGAGAAGCTTGACCAAGAATGGTCCTGTGTGATATCGTTAGTGCCTGTTAAGGCATACATCGATTGATCGTATGAAGCGACATGAATACCTGAAGGTGATAGTAAAGAGGAGACGCACAACGAGGAGTTCCGCGACCGGTCCAACGCCAGTTCCATGCTGGCCACCCTATTGTAGCCCTCCAACTAGCACAAACCTATGCAGCGACAGTTATTGTCACAGGGAACGGCACATAAACTGAGATCTTGCCCAAAAATGTGCGCGCAAATTGTCACAGAGTCACAAAATTCTGTGTAAATTCTAGACCAGGGAGACCAACCAGACCAGTCAGGAGCGAAATCGAAATTACGGTGGGGCCTCCGTCTCAACATCCGGAAATACACAAGGAGCAACGGGTTCGCTCAATCAGCTTGGAATTTCCTACGAGCGGATGGTACCCACATACATGATAGACAGCAACGTCATCATATTTCAAGTTCTTAATAACGCTCGTCTGTGCAAGCGATCGGAGTTGCTTCACAGTTCTTGAATCGCAAAGACAGTTTTCAACTTGAAGCCAAAGCAACTCCTGATACAAAGTCTATCGAAGCCTTCGGAGGAACGACACGGTCCCTGCCACTACCGCAATGAGGACATCGAAGAGCTCGCCGGCCTAGGCAGGCTACATCATACACCCAGGTCGGACCCCGTGTTCCCTGCGACAAGAGATAACCTGAATACTCTTCGAGTCAGCACCCACTTCAAGTTCTCCCGCACTGCCGCCGCGTAACGGGGATTGTAGTGTCATCGATGTGGAGAGAGTAGTTGTCCGAGTGGCGTCTCGCGAGTCACCCATTTGCTGGTGTAGCCTTTGATTCGCCCGTAATTTTGGGGTAATGGCGGACCAGGCTGCTGTCCTAGAGACAACTCGGCAACGATATCAGGGGTTGGGGGATGTTGGGAAGAATGTGTAGTTGCCGAGTTGGAGGATGGGCATAAGGAGGCGTAGATCAAGGACACCAAGCAATCTACCTATAGAGATGGTTTTACGTATAAGGTTTTCCTGCAGATTGTTGGCAGTTTCCGACACCGTGACGGTGTTGTAGAAGGACGCAGACCCAGGCAACGGTGACCATCTTTCCAAAGTCCAATATGCGTGGGAATATATTTCCATCCAAGTCTTACGGTATAGGCGTGGGAATGTCTTTCCATTCTCGATTATGTCCTCAAAGCCAGCGCATAGGCGGATAAATTCGTACCAGGTAAGATACAGAATACTGTACAGGCAGCATAAAAGGATCATTTACAATAACGGTGCGTCAAAAGCTACATGGGGTACAGCTGCCGCAACTTATCAAACACATGCCGCCGAAGCTCACTACCACTATTCAGTCGATCCACAATCTCTTCATTTCTGTTCGCCTTCGCCGCCTGAAGCGGAGTCCGACCATTTTCTCCTTGTATATCCATATCTGCTTTGTGCTGAAGTAGCAGATTCACGACCTCGAGTTTTCCAGCGATCGATGCGACATGCAGTGGTGTGTTGTTGTTTTTGGATTGTATGTTCACATCGGCATCTTTCTCCAGGAGGCGCTTCGCGACCTCGACCTGTCCACGTAACGCTGCCCGATGTAGCGGCGTCCAGCCGTTCTCGTTTTTGGCGTTTAGGTCGGGGTTGCGCCCGAGTAGTAGGTCTACGAGGTCGAGTCGTCCATCGCCATCGAGTGCTGCGTAATGCAATAGAGTATTGCCCGAAGCGCCCCTCGCGTCCACCTCTGTGTCCTTAGCTAGCAACAGCAGCTCCATGGTATCCCGCCAACCGCCGTAATATGCTGCATGTATCGGTGTTTTATTGTTGATCTTCTTATCCACCTTGGCCCCACATTTCAGTAACGCACGCACGGCATCGCTGTGGCCCTTGTAAGATGCGGCGTGCAACGGCGTGCCGTAGTAACCACGCTCGTCGGCTACGTCATCCGGGTTCTTATCGGCCAAATAGCTCACCAGTTCACCAAAACCGCATAACGCCGCATAGTACAGAGGAGTTGCTTTGCGTCGTGACGGCTGCGACGCAAGATCGTCCATGGTTCGGCTTTGATCCTTGTCAATATCATGCATCCAAATCCATGCATCCAAATGCGACTTGTCCGTGTCTAACAGCATTCTCATGACATCCTGATTTTTGGATGCCACGTTGCCGATCTGGGTGTGATCGACCCAGTGCTGGGCTGCGTAGAGGGCCAGGGGAAGCTCTCAAGACGTTTCTTGTCCGCCTTTAAGTCGAACTGGAGCAGTACATTGATGCAGGCCCGTGAGAGGGTTGCATTGGCGGTTTCTAAGGAAAAGTGGTAGCGGGAATTGGTCTTGAGGTTTGAAGTCTGGAGACGATTAGATGTCAGGAATTCCTCAACTTTGTCGATGGGGTGGGAGAAATGAACGGATTCGGGATCCTTGTCATCGGTGGTGACCAAAGCCAAACATGCAGAGAGGACAACCTCTACATTTGGGGCCGCATTCGAGTCCAAGTCTGTGGAGAAGTTGAAGATGTCCGCAAGTTCTTTCAGCCCGAAGGAGCGATTCGAGGGAAGAGCGACAACCAAGCACTGGAACAGGCGATACGCGTAGGGGTATTTATCGTCAGGGATGTCATGCAACGCCTGTTCGATTGTCGCATCTAGAGGGGTGCCCATTTCCTCCCGGATGTTGCGAATCTGTGAGGGGATACTTTCACGCAGGGTATTGAGTCGATGAGAAACCCATCTAAAGCTGTGCAAGATGGTGAGCAACAATCACGTGAGATTATCTGGGGTGCCTCACATCCCGCCAGCTCGTTCCGAAAGAGTCTCGACAATGAGATCCCTATCTTTAGCCGGCCAAGTCTGCATGTCCTTCTGAACGACATGAGATATGTAGAGTTTGATATCCTCCATTTGCCCGTCTTCCTCGTGGAGAACCACCCGGCGCGTTGATGGCGCCAATAATTTGAGAGTCCTCTGCATGTCTTTCACTGGAGAACTTGTGATGCAAATGTATAGATGAGAATGCTTCGACCGGACTAGGTCCTCCAAAAACTCCAGCACCTTCTTACGGGCGGACTTAGTCCCGGTAATCTCCGTATTCGAACAATTGTCAACGCCATCTATAATGATGTAGATTGAGTATTGTGCTTGGAGGTCGAGAAGGCCTTTCAAGAGTCGCGCGAGCATTTCCTCACTCGGCTGTTCCGAACCATATTGGTTTTCCCTATGTAATTGGGAAATGGCATTCAGGTAAAGGCCAGAGTTATCACCGAGTTGAGTAAGAAGGGAAGCCAGCAATCCCCGGAGATCGCACTTGGCGGGATCCTTGGAGTCTATATAATAGTACGCGATCATGTCCGACTTGTCTCGCGTGAGTTTGACGTCTCGATAATAGAAGAGCTTTTACATAATATGAATTCTCATTGTATGAACCCTTTGGTAAACTGCATACCAAAGGATAGTCTTTCCCGACCCGGCTGTGCAAATGTCAATAATCGTGAAGGCAAGGAGGGCGAGAAGAACATACAGTCGCCCCAGATCAGCAAGAAAGAACCTTTCTTTTTCCACGATTTGAATTTCCTGTCTCGGAAAAACCACTTCCCAGTTTCAGCATGCCGACTCTTACATGCAGTATCATGATTGGCACTTGGGTCCGGAGGAGTGAGCCACTGTAGTAGCTTGTCCTTGTTGCGCTGGTCCAGTGTAACCGTGCTTCCACCTCCACTTCCACCCTTACGGTCAGCTTCAGGGAGAGCTAGGCTCTTGGTTGTGTCTCCTATTGCTTTGACACGCAGCAGGGGGGGAAAGGTCGGTACGTGCAGAGAAAAGCTATAGAACCGCGCGCACCGACTGGGATGGCTAACCCGTTATTATCGACGTGGCGATCGTCCTCCTGAATAGCGTCACCGGCGTCATGGATAGGCTCCCCGATCGCCATTGCACTGCTACTGTCAAGGTGTTGGACCTCCAAGCTTTTCGACAGTACTTCATTCGTGAGCTTGTTCATAGTATGACGTGGCAATTTATTAATGTCTTTCTTTCGCACTAGAATCTTCAGCATCTTTCCTGTGCTATAGTCAGCCAAGGAGAAGGTTGCATGAATGAAATCAACACACTGATTGGCTTCTCCTTCATCCTCTTGGTGTGAACTGCAGAGTAGAGAGCGCTTCAGCCATAACCTTCAAGAGTAGCACCTTTATCCCGGTTGTGTAAGTCTCCGTAGAATTATCGATACGTTGGAGGCAAAGTTGAAGAGTGTCGAAAAGTTCGACGAGTGTGTCGGAGCTCTCCTCAACTTGATAAGCAATCTGGGCATAGTCGGTTACGAGGACGTGCGCGTGGGCGCTTTGGAAAAGACTTACGTCAAAGAGAACAGCTATAGCAGTACAGATTGTTTTCTCTAGCGAAGGACGCTGAAAAGGAGACGTTATAGTACCGTAACACGGAAAAAGCGAGTCCTTTGAGGCTCACGGTTTCGGTACTTTCCCAGAGCTTTCTTGAAACCGTAAACAGGAGATGGACATAAGATTCCAACCACGTCATCAACATTTCATTGTCATCGTCGAAAGCCTGCACTTTGTCTCGAAGCACCTCCAAGACGGCCTCAGGAGATCCAAAATTGCTAGGCTTCAAGGAAACGTATGAGTGCCAAGATCTTGTCCCGTCTGCTTCTTGTAGTCATTCAAGGCATTGCCGAGTATTTCGTCATAGTCGGAGGCAGACGGGTCCGCCGTTGGAATGTTTGAGAATTGTGACATTGTAACGGCGGCGGGAAGGGCAGAGGGGTTCTCGATCTTCGTGTAGGCTTATATGGATCCGGAGTAACCGACTGGGCGTTGGACAAAGGCATCCCTGTATCTGTATCCGACTCGGAAATCATGCCCGAAATAAGATTATGAGAACAGCGACGCAATGTCCGATCGCGTTCAATCCAGGATGACAGATGCTGACAGCGTTGATAAATTCATGGAAGCGCAAAGGCAGGACAAGTGAGGAATCCTAGTTTGGGTGAAGCAATATCATTCCGATCTCATTCCGTACTAGTACCAAGTTTTGACGGGAGGCGTAGAATATTGTCAAACTTTGAGTGACGGCGGGCGAGCGCGGATTTCATTCCTTGACCATAATGGCGCCTGGTCTTATCGCGTGACTGCATCAGGCCATCTTGGTGCATACAATACGCTGCCTCGAACAGGATGAGGCCTTCGATGAGGGTCCGCAGTAACACGCGGTTACACGTCACGACACCCGTAGCTAGACGCACGTGATGCACGAATGCTTTCGTATCAAAAGTTCCAAACCTTTTCCTCAGTTGGTTATCTTCCCATTCACTAAGGTTCTATGCGGGGTTAGGTCTTTTTATTACACTAGTTCATAACAGAGATATTCTGAATTGTCCCTATGAAGATCAAACAACATTTTTCACGCATTCGAAGTCTCCATTCCTGGCATTCCCGTATCATCGTGCAGAATGATGCATATCTGTCGCTTAATAAGGTGATGGATGACCCAAGTGCTGGCATAAGAACCCACCTGTATCTATTCTCGGCTCGGTCGTTGGATAAAAGGTTTGATTACGGTGCAGTTTCAGTGAAAAAGTCGCGAAACATGTCGCGCAATTTGGCAGCTACCTTGCCACGATGTTGATAGTCGCTCTTTTCTGACCATTCAATGAAGGAAGATATTTCTTCGGAGAATATTTCCTCGCTAAGCGCGCCGGAGCTTCCTGCGTTCATAAGAACCGCGAGCGTTTCCGCGAAACGAGTAGCGTGGTCAATCAAGAGATCATCCTCTTGGCTGGACAGGACGCCAAAAACAAAGGACTCGAGGTTGAAATGGTCCTGTGTGGAAAGGTGAACGCGTGGGTCGAATATTGCGCTTTCCGACTGCCCCACGACTTCTTGCAACCAGTGCCGCTCCGACTCTTTAAGTTCAGAACGGGGCTTGCGGAAGAGACACCTGGCAAGATGTGCGCATATGGAGCGAGAAGTAACGCGGATGGCAAGGTCGCTGTGAGTCCAGAGATCTCGCACAGGATCGATGTCTTTGAAGTTGTTGGACCACACATCATCAAGAACCGCTTCATAAATTTCATCGGGGAGGGTAGATGGCTTGACAATGTGGTGGAAAGCGTTTAGACATACCAGGAGGCGCTGACTGCGCGCAGTCTCGCCGAGTCTATCTGTTCTACGTATACAACTTTGAAAGAGGGAAGAGAGCCGGTCGCGAATGGTTTTCTCTCCGGAATCAGAGTCGAGAGATGAAAGTTGGACAAGTGTCTGCGCCGGGATGCTCTTGACAAACTCTTGAAACTTGCTATTTTCAGCCATTGCTGGTCGCTTGAGCAACCAAGTGAGCGCCTTGAGGTCCACAGGCGGCGCTGCCTGCGCATGCCTTCCCCGTAAGCCGGTTTTAAGACGCTCCTTATTCTTATCGATATACTCTTCCAAGACATTGGACCATTTGGAAAGCTTGCCCGGTCTGTGTGACCAGATCGTGACCTCGCCCAGTAGATATGGGCCCGGACGACCGCGGAACAGCACTAACAGCCGATGAACGCAAAACGCTGCAGCAATGAGGAAGATGTGCCACAGATACCACGCCGCGCCCGACATTGGTGTGAAATATGGGCAGACATCATCGAAGATGGGGAGGACAGTCAGTCCGAAGTACAAGAGTCCGACGATCCCGACAGCAATGGTGACGACAGTGGCCATGGCATGGGAAATGGTGAAGAGGAATATGATGAGACCAGAGAAGAACAGGAACACGGAGACGTGTAGTGGCAATGGGATGAACCCAATTGCATGCGACATGTGGTATCGCTGGGTGCCGAGAAACAAACGAGATCGGGTGTGATCCCGGTCACTTCCCAACTCTTCCCACGTTTGAGTGTATCGACGGATCCACTGCTGCACCAGCATTACATAGAATGCAGACACGATGGCAATTACGAGGCTTAAGAACCATAACGCGTTGACAAATAGAATGGCGGTAGCAGGAGAGAAGGACGCGAGGTCTTGAGATGGGGGGTACGCGTTATTCTTAAAACCAGCGAGCTGCTGTGATATCTGCGTGAGACGGTCCGTTGTCGTATCGCCGGAGTCGGGGGATAGCTTCTTGTAGCTTTCGACAATGAACACGGCAACGACTGCGGAGAAGAGACCAGTCTTTGAAGCCAGTAAGATCGACAGATGATAAAATCAGTGGATTCCAACTCACAAACACTATGACATTATTTGCGTCATCCTTCTGCGCGGAGATAACTGCATCATTATACTTCTCGGTTTCGTTCTTATATGTGCCCCACATTTTCGCTCCCCCTTCGTGAGCTGGGGCTGAGCAAAGTCGTTAGATGAATGTAGTTCTATTCTCTTGTTCAAAAAATACCTTCGCTGCTATTGAGCGTAGAGCTTTGCTGGAATAGCTCACTAAGACGAGTAGACAAGGGTTTTTCCTTAGGCTTTTCATACTGCGATGACATTGTGAGTACCGAGGAAAGAAGGGAGGGATGAGTTTACTTTGGTGTGTGGTCAGGCTGTCAGTCTTATCACAATCCTTCGCCCGATATCCGCATTATACCAAACAAGGGTGGTGGGCGCAAGGCGGGCGGGCGCAGCTGCTGGTAAGATGCAAACTTTAGCTCCAGAAAAGGCAAGTCACGGGTGACAAGCTTTTCTGAAAGTGACACCTTCGGATTTGCTTCGGATCAGTGTACTTTATCTGTACCTTTCTCCCCCATGCAGCATGATAGCATCAGTGCACTAGTACAGCATAATTGCGAACGCAATAAATTTTGATAGATCATTCCTGATCTAATCTTAGACTTGCGATCGAAAGCGCCAAGACCCTGGGAAAGACACACGACAACTTGAAGGACCTACCCGGACGCCCCAAGACTTGAAGAAAACCGTACGCGGCCTCTTGAGTTTTCAAAGTTGCAGTCCTTGTTGTGAACAAGGGATATCCACCAGCAACTCGAACTGTCGCCACTTCACTAGTAGGAGCTCAGTCGGATCGCTCGCAAGTGGTATGTCGTCGCTTTTATCTTCTGTCAGTGGCACCGTACGACGCTGCACATGACCGGCGTGGTGGCGGATATTCCTCTTGGAATCGGTGCTTCGATCCGAGTGAAAGACTGTTCACAAAGCCATGGGGCGGCCGTTGGCCACTGGCGAAGCGAAGGTTTGTATGCTGCGCTGTGGCCACTGCACCACGAAGAGTAGTATCATTCAAACATTATTTGAAATCTATAATAAAAAAGTAAAATACATACTGCCACATGGGTTCTATAGTAGTCTATTTCAAGCGGAAAGTGTGGCGATTATCGTGGTGTTGACAATGGAAACCTTATCAGCTGTATCGTTCCGTGTACATCTCCTTGTCGGTTCAAGTTGTTTGATATTCGTGGCTCTTGAACGGCACTTGGGAACACGGTCTCGAGAACCCTGTGTAGTTTTCCAACTACTTCGCGTAGGACACCGTCCTGTTCTTCAGCCCGCTGCAGCAGGGACGAGATCCCTCCCTCGAGAATACTCCTACGGAAGGCGCCCCGACTTCCTGCACTCCCGAGAATTGCCACCATTTCCATGAAAAACGTAGCACTTCTGACTGGGAGGTCAACCATTTGGTCTGCAAGGACGCCATGAACGTAGGAATCGAGGTTCATCAAGTCGGCCTTGGCAAGGTTATCGAGTGAATTAAATATTGTGTATGACGATTTTCCCATCACGTCCTGTAACCAGGCTAGCTCTGACTCCTCAAGAGGGTGTTTGCGTATGAAGTGTCTTGCGATCAATGCGCAAATGGAGCGAGAGATGACGCGGACATAAGGATCCGCATCGGCCCAAAGCATTCGCATAAGACCGATAGTTGCGAAGTTAGTCCGCATGTCCCTCAAGACGGATTCGGATAGCAAGAAACCATGGGGGTCACCAGAGGCCTTGACAATACGAAATATGGCGTCCAAACAAACCAAAAGGCGGCGCCTGCGCACGTCCTCGTTAAGTCCAACTGTGTCTGGTGCACAACTTCGTAGAAGGGTGAGAAGGTGGTCGCGGAAGATAACCCTTCCGGACTCGTCGGGTACGCTCATAAGCTGGACGGTAATATCTTCTGGGGCATTGGCAATGAAATCTTGGATCTTGCTTTTTTCAGCCATCGCAGGCTGTTTGAGCAGCCAGGCGAGTGCCCTGAGCTCCACAGCCACCGGAGCGTCCAAAGCTCCTTGGATGATGCCGATTCGGAAACCGTCCTTGAGAAATTTCGTATGTTTATCGAGGGAATCTTCGGTACCCCTCAACCATTGAGTGAGTTTGCGTTGTCTCCGTGTTTTGACATCCCCTAAATTATATGGGACAAGGAGGGCATGAAATCGCCTCAAGATCCACCGGAGGCAGAACAGTGCGAGGGATACGAAGGCGTGCCATAAACACCAAAGTATGCTGGACACAGGGGTGCTGTATGGGCAGTTGCGATAGACACAAGGAAGAATCGACAGCGTGAAGTACGCCATTCCAATCAATCCGACAAAGGTGGAGAGAACGATGGCGATAGTCTTGTAGACGGTGAAAAAGAATATCACGAGGCCGACGAGAAATAAGAACATGGAGAGGTGAAGGAGCGTCGGGGCTGTCTCGACTGCGTGCCGCATGCCGAAGTTGAGAGTGCCGAGGAATAAATATGAACGGACGCGCGCACGCTCGCTCGACGAGCTGGGAATATGAGGGAGTTCGATATATCTGCGCACCCACTGCTGGATCAAGGTCGCAAATAGAGCGGATGTGAGGCTGAGCACCAGGCTCAGCGCCCACACCGTGTTGACACAAATAATGGAGGTGGTAGGGGGATGAGGAAAATAGGTCTCCGCAGGGACGAATGTACTATTCGCGAGTTGTTGCGAAATCTGCCTGAGATAAAACGCATTTCGGTCGCCGGAATCGGGGGACAGCTTTTTATAGCTTTCAATGAGAAAGGCAGCAACGGTTGCAGAGAATAGACCAGCCTTTCGACATGATCGATTCATCATCACGATGACCACGCTGAATCAGTGGGAGAACTTACAAAAAAGAGGACACCGCTTGTGTCCTTCCTCCAGACGTCGGTCATAAGTTTGTCATATTCCCCGGCTTCCTTCATGTATGCAGACCACATCTTCTTTATTGAGCCCTCCTGGGCTGCAACAGAGGTCGTTAGGGGGTTTGATATTATTTATTGCACGACGTACCCTCGCTGGAAGTAGAAAGGCCTTGGGGGGACGGGAATGGTTTGCTAAGCTGATTATACGAATCGGGCATTTCCTTTTCAGGTCACTGATAGAGATGAGAAAGATTTGATGAGTTCGTTTTGGCATGTACTGCTTGTACCTTTATATCTTCATCAGCCCCAGCCATTCGGCTCCATATCTAACGACTTTGTCAAATTGGGGCCTCGAGGGAAAGGTAATAGATCTAGCCTTCCAATTGATTGGTATGGAGAAAGTCCATACTTGGTATAGATAACCAAGGACACGCAGTGAACACGAGTGGGTCGATATGTGGATGCCTAGCATATTGCGTTGATGTCACTTGTTACAGTATTGAGGGTAGGTAAGATACTATCATGGGATGATTTCATGTCAGCCCTCTTGCATTTCTGTAGCACGAGGAGGGTCAGCCTTGCGCATCAAGAGATTACTTTAAGCTCTTCAACCTAGGGCCCAATCACGGTTTGGATAACGGAGTACAAACAGTACTGACCGCATTCGAGTCAAGGACACACAGGGCCATAGAAACCCATAACACTTTACCGATAGACCGATAGACCCCCCAAAATGCCACCGGATATAGTTTATAAAAAGCCGCTATGACCGGCAAACCAGACATCGGAGCATCAGAGACCCTAATGCTGTATAACGAGGCAAACGTGCCATTGAAACCCGCCTAGAGGACACAGCCTTAGTTTCAGCACCCGACCGTGCTGCCTTCCGCGTGGGCCAATATTTGTCGTTCAAGAGTCTAAAGTGTTTCAGCAGCGACTAGCATGTTCCATTTTCTGAAGGCGGCTGTGGGAAATGAGATCTTGCCGACAGTCACGAGGCACGAGGAATGTAGAGGCAAACGCGGCAGCTGTGCCGATGCAACCCGGTCAATGTGGCATCAAGAAGTTCAAAGCCGAGTCGCGTATATTTCGAGAAACATGGAGTAATGCGAGTTCGACAGAAATAGAGGAATCGCACCGAACATAGGGGGCATGACGCGCCGTCACTCCAACACGGTGTCACCGAGTGAGACTTCAATTGGCATAGTTAGACCACCACGAAAACATTTTGACGATATGCTCTTTTCGTGAAAGACGAACGAGGCCACGATGGCAAATCAGAAGAGCGCCTGCGTGGAAGTAAAACATCCTGTCAACACGGGCACGGAGAGTCGGCACGAAAAGTTTTCTTCCCGGCAGACCGCAGCAAGTACTGTATGTCTCCAGGCAAACACGAGTGGCACAGGACTTCCGGTCTCTCTGCAATAGACCGTGGGGCTGATGAGCGTGCATAACGTGCAGAGCCGCTGATCCAACATTTCTGGGGGAATGGATGTCGTACCTGAGAAAACACGAGGCGTGCTCTACATAATCTCATTTCCTCACAGTCAGGTGACTCGAACAGTTCATACGGGAGAGCGCATACTTGCCTAACGGAAGTGATAAAGTATTTGGTGGCATACCCGAATTACACATCTTAGGCGTATAACACACGGAATGAGAAGCCGTGAAGGGCGGAAGAAATTTCGATTACAAGTGTGGTACCTCAGTAGGCCTCAGTACCAGGTAATTGACATTCGCACAAGATCTGAACACATCAAGAGACGCTGCATGTGGAAATACAAGTTGATAGATTCAAGATCGCGACATCCTAGGGATCATGCAGAAATCAATCTCGGGCTCTACCTGCTTGACAGCGTTTCTGGATTTGTTTGAGCTCGCCGCCGCACCAATCATGAGATCCTGGGCAAGGATAGCAAACCTAGACAATACGTAGAACACAGGGATTCAGAAGTTGGAAAAGAAGGTATCATAGTGGGAAGGACCGGGAAACAGAATTGGAGAGGCCAAGGTGCCAAGGCCTCTCTTTGCACAGGAGCCTCCACAGCAGACATCGAAGGAGACGAGCCTTCAAGTACTGCGGAACGGCTCACCAAGTCAGAACCATCCGCGGGAAGGGCGCAGGAATAAATGGTGAGTAATTTAAAACCGGGAACTGTAAGTTGTGACCTTGCGCACGATCACAGCAAAGTATTGAATGATCATACGTTGTACCTTAGCCCATATTCCTCCATGACAAGGCGTTGCTGCAGGGAAGTTCAATGTTGACGAGTGAGAATCCATTGGTCGAGAGATGACAGTCTGGGCCTTGACAATGTGGGAACGTTTTTCATGGAAGGACAGAACACGAGGAAACATTGCGCTCCACGCCGTGGACAGATGTCAGCGCTAGGGGGTGAATGACGTGATTGCCCAGGCTAGTCTATACAGTGGCTTGAGTAGAAAATATCCACGCACTGTTTACTTTGACTCCAGGAGGTGATGAATAACCGACAGTGGGCCAGCAATCGAGAATTACATATCCGCACGGCTGATAAATCCTGCTACCACCTGTCATAAGTGGTAATCTTACAACAATCGATGATCTTGAGCGGCGTAGGTGTCAAGGATGAACGTTCGATGAAGCATCAGCATGCATCAACATTCATCAGCCAGAAATTAGAAATGCCGTAACATGCTAGGCGTGGGCGAGCTGTCGGGTAGAATCTGCCCCGGCATGACGACTTTTCATGACAGATGCGGGTTCCATCAAGACAAGGCGATTGATTATGAGCGAAATACGCCCCGTGATGTGGGGGCAGTGCAGGCAAGTCTAGATTGCGGTTTGAGCGCTGGGCAACAGGGATGGAGTTGGAAGGATAAAAACGAGTAGAGGGTAATAGGCATCAAAGGAAGGAAAGTAGGAGGCTATAGTCGGTGGTGGGTTATTGGTCCATGTGTAAAGTCAATCATGTCAATGCAGTACATCTTTGGTAATTCTGTCCGGGAGCTGGGTCGGGGCGCTAGCATCATCAAAGCTGGCAATCGTTATGGTGTACTGTACTGAGTAGCAAAATGGGTACAATGTCCATGTCCATGACAACAATTGGGGGCAATCACGGGTCAAGCAAGTGAACCCAAATGTGCCGGAAAGGGACGGGACAGATGGAGCAAACAGCAGTTGGGCGCCCGGGCCTTGTGATACTGCGGGGGTGAAATCCAGAGTGATGTCGAATAGTAGATGTAGTGGGCACCGGGTGTTGGACAACTCAGGGCAACAAGACTGCAACAAGTGATACAGTAGGAGGCGGTCGAGGGCTGCGGCCGCTGCGGTGGCACCCGGGTCGGCAGCACACGCGCCAAATCTCATTCTCGACCGCCCTGGTCTGCCCTTTTTTATTTTTTCTGCTCTTAAACATCCCCCGCGGTGCGCGAGTCGTGTTCCCCGCTCCCGACTTGCCAATTTCATATCAGACCCCGCCCTTTATTTTTTCTCCTTTTTTTTTTGTCGTTCCGGGCTCCACTCCCTTCGCAGCCGTCTGCGCCCTGTGATTGCACTCTGAACTCCCCATCATGTCCTCCCTCGTCTCCGCTCCGCCTCCAGCAGCAGTTTTGCCATCCCCCGTAGATCACTCGAGTGAAGTTTCCACCCCGAACTCATTCTATACCGCTCCTTCCCCCCGCGACTCTTTCCCGCCCAAGCCACCTTCCTCGCGATCATCCTCCTCTGCAGCCACTCTGGCAGAACAGACGTTCAGGGATCCGGCACAAATTCCATCCACATCGTCACTGCAGCTGGCGAAGATACACCACAACAAGTCCATATCATCAAAGTGACAGACGAGACGGTACATCTACAATCACCAGTACGCCTCCCGTTGTTCACAAGGTGGCGAACCCTTCTTCCATGTTGTTACGCGCGGTGAGGCACGGGAGGGTAGTGTAGGCCCGCCACCACCGTCGCCTCCTGCGAGTGATGGCCAGCCCGACGAGGACGAGGGCGAGCAAGGTATTGGTGACGCCACACCCCTGCCTCCATCCAAATCTGAGCCCATGTCCGTCAACCCTCTCCACTACTCGCCGCGCCTCACCCCTTCCTCTTCCCACAACTCCTCCCTTGCGGGTCCTGGGCCAAGCACACTGTCGCGCCGCTTCCGCAACGACGATTCGCCCGTACTCACACAACTCACCCCTCCCGCCGGCTCGCGCCCCTATATACCGACGGTCTACTCCAACCCACCCCTGTGCCAGCCGTGCGGCCTCCACGTCGGAACACTATCGGCTCTGCCCCACGTTCACCAAGACTTGGCCCCCGCGCAGCTAGCCACCTTACTCTCGCTTTGGACGACGGTGAACTTTCAGAAGAACTTGTTAGCGATATGCAACAACAAGCGGAACAGATTCGCAGAGAGCGATTGTCGAAGCGTGTCAAGCAAGTGAAGAGGCGCCACGCGTGCTCGTCGGGAATTTGATCGGCGAGGGCCATGTCAACTATGTCCTGATGTACAACATGCTCACTGGCATTCGTATTGCGGTCTCTCGAACGCAGGCCAAGATGAAACGGCCATTGATTGATGAAGACTATACGGCGCGCCATAAATATTCTTTTGACATGTAAGCGGCATGTTTGGCATGCGTAGTATATTCGCTGACATGCGGCGTCATGCACCAGTATCGGCAACGAACTGACGCCGTCAGCCAGATACGATTTCAAGTTCAAAGACTATGCTCCTTGGGTCTTCCGCGAGCTTCGAGAGGATTGTTTTCAACTCGACCCCGCTGACTACCTCCTCTCCCTCACCGCACAATATATACTCTCAGAGCTCGGATCGCCGGGGAAATCCGGGTCCTTTTTTTACTTTTCTCGTGACTACCGCTTTATCATCAAGACGATTCGACACGCAGAACACAAGTTCCTGCGCTCGATATTGAAGCGCTACTACGCGCACGTACGTGAAAACCCACATACACTACTTTCCCGTTTCTATGGTCTGCACCGCGTCAAACTTCCACATGGACGCAAGATACATTTCGTGATCATGAACAACCTTTTTCCAGCCACAAAGATATTCATGAATCCTACGACCTCAAAGGCAGCACCGTCGGTCGCGTATATCCCGAGGAGCGCGCCCGTGAGAACCCGCGGGCAGTGCTCAAGGACCTCAACTGGATCGATCGCCACAAGGAACTCGAGCTCGGCCCTGAAAAGCGCGCTCTTCTTACAGAGCAGCTCCGCCGTGACGCCGAGCTCCTCAAGGAGCTCCAGGTGATGGACTACTCGCTCCTGGTTGGTATACACAACATGCAGCGCGGAAACCGCGACAACGTCCGACGCAACACGCTCCGCGTCTTCTCGCCACCCGACGTCCACGTTCCTCCGACACCTCACATGCACGGGAATCTCCACCGTCGGCGCGCAGCGACAGCCGCAACAGTGGAGCAGCCACACGTAGTGCGCCGCGCCGTGCACCGGAATGCGCGGGCGAATCTGAAATGTGTCGAGGAAGGTCTTTTACCTGAGGAGGACACGGGCGACCGGCAGCATTTCCTTTTTTCCAAGGACGAGGGTGGGCTCCGTGCGACGGACGAACAGAACGAGCCGCTGCACACGGTGTATTACCTTGGCGTCATCGACATCTTGACGCCTTATAGCATCGTGAAGAGAATCGAGCATCTGTGGAAGGGCATGTCTGCAGATAGGGTACGTCTCGCCATCCCTGTCTTGCCGTGTGCACGAGTTGAGTTTTTTGTTGCTATTTATAGCACAAGATCAGCCCGGTGCCGCCGGCGGAATATGCGGACCGTTTCCTCGCGTTTATGCGCGCGATCATGCGTGGTGGAGGTGGCGGGGCGCGGTTCAAGCAGAGTGATGATGCTAACCGCCGTCACCTTACGCTTTCCGCTGCCAACCCTCCTCCACGCTTAATTTCTCTCTCTTTTTCTTTCAAGTTCCCGTAGCCTCTCTCTCGCTCTCGCATAGACTCCATACTCCATACACTCGCAAGAACAACGCATTAATGTTACTATATTTTATTATCGCACGGACCACCAGATCAACTGTAACCTGCACATACCCCTCCTCTCGTCCACGCTCTAGTGCTAAATTCTATATTGATCTACATCTCTTTAGCGTGCTTTCCATGTTCCTCTCGTCCGTTATCACCAATTGCACATACAGTATCACACGTTCGTTACAATTTTCACTTATTTCGTAAATTCTGGTTCCATATTTTCGCTTTTCGTGTCAATAGGGCGGGTTAACCTTTGGAGTTTTTTGTGTACATAGCCACGAACAACACATTCGCTCCCTTTTTCGTTCTTTCGGGATTTATGGCCCACTTTTTGTCTTCCCTCAATCCTGCGCGCGCTTGTGTACGAATTGCTTGTGGATCGAAGCACGAATAAGAATTGGCGGCGATAAACTAGGGGGGTATCCTGTACAGGAGTGGAATACAACAACCGGATTACAATAAACAGCGAGAGACCGAGAGATGGAAACCAAGAGAGAGGATGTCGGAGACAACCGGAATACGCGGAGCCGCGCGTGCCACTGCTGAGCTCATTCTTCGTCCTCGTCCACGCTAGGCTGTCTCTTTCTTGCCGCTGTCGGGTTTTACATAAGAGACGGGCTCATCAATCAGGATAACGAAGAGATGGGTAAAATAAAACGCACTTCGCCGCGTGGCACGTTTCTTGGCGGCTGCTTTCTTGCCCTCTACACGCTTTTCGAACGCCTGGTCTTCCTCGCCTTGCTTTCGGTTCTCCTCCAGGACCTATCCACACACAAAACAAGAAATTAAATAATGATCGGAACCAAATACAAGACGGCGTAAAGTGGCGTGGTGCGCGGTGCGTGATGATGCACGTGGCGTGTGCGTGCATGTGCATGTATGGCATGTTGTGCGTGCGTGCGTGCACGCGCGCGCTCCACGTCCAATTTGCCAAACATATGAAATGGAATGGAATGGAAGAGAACACACATTTTCAAACTCGTTCAGCTCAGCGTCAGATTTGTTCGCGGTTTTGTTTGAGCGAGCCTGTTATTATTGTTGTCATTATGTGTTTATATGATTTTTTTGGGAGAAAGGACCCAGCGCTTACCTTGACGAGGATTTCCTGGAAACGCGTATAAACGACCTTCTCGTGCAGTTTGTCGCGGTAGAACGGCAGGCCCTCCATGAGCTTCTTCACCGAGCGCTCCGACTTGAACGGGAGTAGCGATAGGCAGAACGCTATGTCGTGCCATTGGCGCGTATCCTCCGTCAGTCGGAAGCGCTGGCAGAGCTTTTCGACGATACTCTCTGCTTGTTTTTCCTGTTGACATATGCGTCAGTGGATTGACTAGCGCGTGTGTGAGAGGCTACCTTTTCGATGAATGTAAAGATGTAGCGCATCGTGCGCTGGAAGCCTTCTTCGTCCATCGCGTGTTCGCCAACCGAAAGATGGCTGATGACTGTGCGCAGCAGCAGATCAGCCTAAGAACACGCGCGCGGGGTAGATTCCCGAAAAGAAAGAAAACACGCACCGTCAGGCAGGTTGTTGTATATCGCGTTATCCTTCGTAGAGAGATCGGTGAAGAAAAGCTTAGCGAGGTCCGCGATGCGAGTCTCTTCGTCCTCGAGGCACTTGGCCATCTCCCCAAGCTGTCCCTTGACCTTGATCATACCGTTGAGAATAAGATGCGTGAGCACCATCAGCGTGTTCTTCTTCACCACCAGGTCGGGATCCGACAGACCCCTGTACAGCTCATCGCTGTTCTCGTCCACGATCGTGCTGAACGAGACAGCGACGTCTCCGAGCGCGATCGCGATGTTGCTCCGGATGTTCGCGTCCCGCGAGGTCTCGAGGATGCGGAAGAGCAGGTGGTGGTTCGCGTCGCAGAATTGCGAGCTCACGCAGAGGAACTTGCTAAATGAGAGCGTCGCCACCGCGCGCAACGTCGTGTTCTGAGAAAAATGTCAATATTCTTTATGGTTTTTGGCGAGTTGGGATACCAAACACAAACCTTGAACTGGTCTGGTCGACCGCATATGCGGACTAGTAAGGGCCCGTACAGTGCGAGGAGCGAGTCGGGTCCGTATAACAGTTCTGTCTCCCGCACGGCAGCTATGCGGTCGCCGATCTCATCCTCAGCATTGCCGGCAACCTGATCGAGTTCTTCCCCGTCCTTATTCGCCGCATCGTCCCCAGCACCTCTTGCTAGTTTATCAGCTACCAAAATATAAAAATAAATGATCATGCTTCAAGAGAGAGTGGGCGGCACAAGTTACCTAGCTCCTTTTCCTGCTTTTGCCGTTTCCATTCGCGCTCGACCAGCTCCAAGTAGACGATGTGCTTGACCGCGACGTGGCCCACCACGAAGAGCAGCTGACTAAGTTCAAACGCGTCCCCGGTGTCGTCGCTCTTCTTCACAGGGATCCCCGTCGAACCAGGCATCGTCGAAATCAACGCCTGCGTGCTCGGCGGAGGAGGATCCTCGTCCATCGCGTCTGCATCGATGGTCCCGCGACGGCTCGTCCTCAGGTGCAGAGGACGCGGATTTCTTTTCCCGCCGGCGGAACGCGCGTCGGGTGAGATTCTTGATGATGGTGTTGCTGAGGAGCTCCGGCCGGTCGCCGAGGGCATAGACAGTATTTATCGCCTGTTCTGCGAGTGCAAACCATTCACGCGACCGGCAGGGATGTTCGATAGCTTCTTGCAGTTTGCGGAAAACGGGGCTGTCCATCTCAATACGGAGGCTCTTGTCGAGAAGGGAACCCTTGACTTTCTTCGCGCTACCATTGAGGCGCTGCAACGCGACGCAAGTGTACTTGGCGAGGATCAGGTCGGCCTAGATGCTCCATCGTGAGATGGGTACATATCGCGAGATTCAGGAGTACGACCTTGCCCATAGGACCAAGCCCGATCTTTAGGAGGACATCTACCCTGTCCTGGACGACGCTCCGTCGTGCGAGTGCCAGCATGCCGATAATGATGATTGCCCCTCGGCGTTGTTGTTTCTCCACTGGTCGTTCAGAACCTGAGTAATGGAGGTTTTGGCGCATAACTATAGGACAAGATGATGACATGCTCACTGTACGCCTGCCAGAGCATGTTCACGACATCGGAGTGGATCCGGTCATCGTCCATCATGTAGCGCATCATCTCCTCTAAGCTTGTTAATTCAGCGAGGGTGGCGTCGTATGTCAACCTGGAGTCATCCCTGGGTGAATATTGAGACTAATATCACAGCAACAACGCACTCGATCATATTCTTTGCTATTCTGTTGACCTGCTGCTTGGGTTCCATGTCAGGTAACGGGTCAAAGTATAAGCTGCGGTAACACTCGAGTAGCCGCGAGCGAACGCCTTTGAGTTCCTTCCCATCTTCTGACATTGAACTATTGTCCTTTGACCAGATCAAGTGCAGCATCTTCTTGATGCCGATCTGCAATATCATCAGCAACCGCGTCATGAGATCATCAAAAGAAATGCGTTTCGAGACCCACCTTAGCACTATCAAGCTGATATTCATGTGCGACCCTGAAAAATTCCATCGATTCCAGTACCTCGGTCTTGTGCGTGGACCCGAGCAACTCGGAGATCATCTTGGCAGCCTCCTCTACTTGCCGAATGAAGCTCAAAGCTTCAGAGTAGTACCGCTTGCGCAGGCGAAGGTGCAATAGCTGGTTGCTCTCGAGAGCCGCGAGCGCTGCCTGCTCATCTGTCAACGCAGCCATGCCAAGCTCGGATTTTTGGCTTGATGGCCCGCCTTCTTCATCATCATCGTCCATGATACTATCTGCAACTTCATCTTCGTCTGCACCTTCGTCTTCTACTTCTTCGTCGACCTCCATCGCGTCCTCTGTATCTTCACTGCGATGTCTATTAACAACGATCATCAGAAACTTGCCTGGGTACAATGAATGACACCTTGCCGTGACCGGTTCTTCTTTTTCTTTGGTCGAGCGCTGGACGACGGCTCTTCATGCTCGTCCTCGCCCTTGTCCATCGCCCCAGTATCGGCGCCGCCAGTGAGCGTGTCATCCAGCGCTTTCTCCGTCTTCTGCAGTTCCGCCATCACTTCACGATACCGTTCTTCCCACTCCTGCATCCCGAGCAGCCCACCGTGCATCAGTCCGTATGGGTGAGTCACGATCAACTTCACAATCAGGGAAATCGCATTTTTGCGCACGCCCGCTACTTTGTCTTCCAGCGCGGTGACCGCCACACCCGTAATGGCTAGCCGTTGTTTGGGGAACTTGACGGGCAGGTCACACATCCTGCTGAGGACATTGAAAACTTTGGAGCGGACGTAGGAGGAAATGTCGAGTGTTCGTTCGATGAGAAGGTCGTAGAGTCTGTTGAGCTGTTTCTGAGTTTGGTGCGCATCGCTGGTGAGGTCCTCGGAGCAAGCGAGCTCGCGAATGAGATGGCCGATGATTTCTACGATCGCCATTCGCATCGGATAGGACTGTGGTTCTCCCATTGGCATGCAGAAAAATGGCGAGTTGAAAGAGAAACTGACGCACTTCTGAGTCCAGGTGAGAGAGAAGCAAGCTGATCTGCTTCAGGACTGCCCGTGGTGCCCACTCCGCGAATTGCGTGAGGAACTTGGAAAAGTTTCTCGGGCCTTTTGTATCTTGCGCATTGAAACTTTTCGCAGCGATCTCGCGAAGGATCTCGTCGCCAAGCTGCGCGTGGTCGAATTCTTTTAATAAGACGTTAAGGCACTCTGCCATGGGCTCGGGGAGGTGCTCGTTGTATTGCAAGGATTGCATGATCGTGGTTTGCGCAGCAGGGCCGTGGCCGTGATGCTTGACTGCAAGACAGATGACTTTGTAGACTCCCAGCTTGATGGGCTGAGACTTCATATACTGTTCATTCTCCGTGATATGGTATGCAGGAGCAGTGAGACACCTGTCACGCCGTGAATAGCCTTATGAAACATCCCGTTACAATGGTTTGGGATGCCACGCACCCTATAAATGTGTCCCTCTCCGCACTCACGGTCCAGATCTTTGACGTCTTGAGCTTCAAAACCTTGCTTATCAGGGTAAGGACGGCCACGATATGGTCCTTCCAAGACCATTCGGGAGCCCTATTCTTAGCAGCGGCCCTCGGTTGTGCTGCCTTTCCCCCGCGTCCCTTTCGAGGCTTTGGAGGTGCTACGACAGGCGCATCCTCGTCGGGTACAGTGACGGTCTCTGCCGAACGAGCAGACCAGTTGAGCAAGAATGCGTACATCTCGATCGGGACTTTGTGTACGGCGCAAGTGTGCTGGTCTTCGTGATCGATATCATGCGCAGCGGCATCTACCTCTGCGGCAAAGCCAGACATGATGAGGTCGAGGAGTTTGCTCATCAAGATTCCGGGAACAGCGCCAGCGCATTTAAGGAAGCTCCTCAGGATATCAAACGTATCTGGAGACGTAACAGCCTCCGAAGATTCCGCTATGGAACTGACGGCCTCTAGAATAACATCAGCAAGTTCTCTCTTTTATCGAGCGTCAGCACAGTAATGGCGTACGTTGGAGTAAAGCGTCCATCTCCCCAGGTTCCATCGATCGTATGTCATGTTCATGCTCTATGGTGTAGTTTCCAGTGTCTTGCAGAGCCTGAAGCTCTTCCTGGAGGTCAAAAGAGCTCGTCATCGGCAGTTGTAGTCTGGTGTCGTCTTCGTTCGTATCAAATCAAAACGCGTCCCCAGCGCGTCGGTCACGTGTCATGTCGCGTCAACTTAGCCCTAACCCTAATGCAGTCCAGAGGCCCCGCTCCACTCGCCACTCCGCCATGTATTCTAACAGCTGCTTAAAGCCACCACCGCATGGGAACCCTAGATTTGTCGCTAGCGAACACGAAAGGACTTCTTCAGCCCTTCTTCGGGTCCGAGCCCCTATTCACATTGTGATCCTTGCCTCTCCCTGACCTTTGTGACCGTCCGCAGCTGGCTTCCATCCTTCTTCCATCTGTAATTGCCATTTGACACCTCCGCGCTCTTTGGATATATTTGGCTCACGGATCATGTGATAGCAAGGACTGGTTAGTTGATCCGATGGACCCCGATTATATATTGATTTCGAAGGCACCCCAAATCATGGACCATATCTCGCGTAAAGGCACAGTTAGTCTGCGCCGTGCTCCTCCACTTGTGCCGTCAATCAGGTAAGAAGAACGGAGGCAGTTAGAATGACCTCTAGCGGTGTGCCCTGTGCGAGGCCTGCTGAAATACACTAATACACTGCGGAGCAACATATGAATACAGACAGATGCTCGTTTCCTTAAAAGCAAGTGCACAATCTCAATTTGCGTAACGAAAATTCCATCGTTGGACCTGTTTTCCGGATTTCAATGTACAGCCTCGCGGCAGAGTGAGACATTTGCAAAATGACGGAGCAGACCAAGCCCCCTGCACATGGGCGCGAGCCTTGGCGTCGCAAAGTAACCCAGGTTAAATTTGAATCACGTACACTCCAATGCAAACAAAAGGTTTCCCCGCACTCCGACGACTCCCTTGCTTCTTTTTAGCCTTCTGTGGCCGCGGTGCCAGGACGGCCAGCGTTCGCGAAGGACGAGAGCGCTACGTGTTTCCCCGGTCAGATTGACACATGATACTGAGCAAATGATTTATCCAAGTGTTGTATGGCACTAGTACCGTGCTGTAGGTCGAGTGGTATTGGCGTGCGGAATGCCCATAGTGTTGTGACGGGAATAGGCTGTTGCCCGCAAATCTGCCCGCCAAGAGGCACAGCCAGAGAGATCGCCAGTTCGCTCGGCGCCTAACCGACTAAAGGTTCAGCACTACAGCAACTACAGTAGCAACATTTCCCGTGCCCAAGCTGCTGACGTCGAGGAAGTCTGCAGAGAAATGTAGCGTACCACCGATGTGGATATGGTACTTACAGTATTCTTTTCTTCGCAAACACACTGGCAGCACAGTATTGGACAGTACAGCAGTATCCGCGCCGCGGATGTGAAAATCTACTATGAGTTGTTCTCGTGGTATCTTCTTTTTAGGCATTGTATTTTCCGATGTCATGAGAAAAGTTTTAATTTGAGCACACGAGACACCAACCAATTATGTGTGCTCGTAGGGAAGGCGGAAATCGCGGATAGCGGGTAACGAGAGATTGCCGGTGAATTGTGTTTCGCCTTCTTCGGGTTCCTCCGGAAATCGGCGCCCAAGGCCAAAGAGCGGTCACGTGCGAGTCTTACTATATATGGATTCCCCGCGACCTTATCAAACCAGTAACCAGGTTTCTATTGAGAAAAACACCTGAAACATACTACGTTAAGCGTAACGATATTCAGACTGATCGATTGTGTATTGTTCGAAGCCTTGGCTGGACGTACGCAGGACGTGTAGATTTTGTCTATTGTGACAGTGGATAATTGATCTGATCAGACGGCCACCAGGGGATGATAAGCTCGGTGATAAGTGAATGCAGTTACCCATAAGCGCAGGCAACAGTTGGAGGCAGTTGTCAAAAAAAAAAAAAAGGACGAGGGTAGAAGGGCATCTAGGCCGCGGCTGATGAAAGTTACCACAGGGCGCACGGCGTAAAGAGCTCAGGTTTGGGGGACCCACCGCCACCCTCGGCCCTGTTTGGACTCAATTTGAGCCGCCGATAACTGGACAAGTGCAACTCGGAGTATCGGAGCGGCTGGCCCGGGGGACTAAAAATAACTTATCTCTCACGGCAGATCCCACAGTTCGAACGTTGTTGCTGCGTTGCGTGAAAATTTGATCGAAGCAAATGTCAGGTGCAATTTACATTTTGCGAATGGCAGGGTTGAGATAGGATTCATTAGCTGGCAGTGGTTTTACGGGAGGAAACAGCAATATGCTCGCGTATTCGTATTCTACCGCTCGATGACGTAGGGAAAAAACTGGCCAACCGCGCTAATGGAAGCGAGGAGGGATCTCGGCAGATCGTGATCAACGTTGGTGGCGACGACAACAAGGGATGGATCTGGGTGTAAATTGGTGTGGAATGCAGAACTGGTCAGTGTCTTGAGGTTCCAAAAAAGATTGGGAAGAAAAAATGCATGGTTGGGATGTAACATGGGTGGGTAGAGCGTTGGAGAATCACGTCGGGGCGGAACGGGAAGGCAAACGTGTGAAATGAGTATTTGGTAATATTTGTTGGTTGATCGCGTTGGTTGGTCTCGGACAGGAACGCAATAAAAAGGCAAGACCCATCCTTCGTTGCCCTTGCTCTATTTCCCATCCTACCCGAGCATCCCTCCACCACTCCGCTCCAAGGCGATCCCTCCACCCCTCCATCCTCAGGGTTCTCCCTGTGGCACTCTCCATACTCTTGCTTCGCCTTCGGGACCTTGCGGACTTTAGTGGTCATGTCGCAGCCAATAGCAGAAAAGGAAGCTGGGCCTCCTGCCCAGTCTGATACACCTGTCGGGGAAGCTCCCGTGAATGAGAAGAGGGTCCGAGAATACAAAGATTTCGGCCATGATGAGGTCAAAGCTACCCGTACGTTCTCTCGGTTGGTTTTTTCGCATGACTTTTCGGACTTGACCTCCATTTCTTAGATGCCAATGTCGACATGTCCAGGGTATGATGTTTTTCCCCCCCTTTCCCCCCCAGCATACAGCTCTCTAATTTGCCTTATATGCTTCATAGATCGAGCTCAAGGCCGATGACCTCTATGACAAGGAAAAAGTTGACCTCGAGACAATCGTTATTGAAGATGTCTTCACACTCCTACAATGTAACGATCAGGGTCTCGATTCAGAAGAGGCCCAGCGTCGTTTGGAGATTTTTGGACCCAACAAACTCGAACAAGAGGAGCAGAACCCATTTCTTCAGGTTGGTTTACAATTTCGGTGTCTTGGTTTAGTCACGAAAATGGCTGATCTTTCCTGCTTCAGTTCTTGAGTTTCATGTGGAACCCTCTTTCTTGGGTCATGGAAGCTGCTGCGCTCGTCGCTATCGCCTTGTCCAACGGAGAGCATCGCGCGCCCGACTGGCAGGATTTTGCCGGTATCACTCTGCTCTTGTTCATCAACTCGGGTATCGGTTTTTACGAGGAGCGCGGGGCCGGAAATGCCGTCAAGGCACTCATGGACTCGCTTGCTCCCAAGGCAAAGGTTAGGCGTGGCGGTAACTGGATTGAGGTTGACTCGGCAGTGCTTGTTCCCGGGGATATGATCGCATTCAAAATTGGTGACATCGTTCCCGCCGACTGTCGTCTTACTGAGGCGATCAATGTCTCTATCGACCAGGCCGCGCTAACTGGCGAGTCCCTCCCTGTATCGAAGAAGGAGACGGATCAGTGCTTCTCGTATGTCCTGTTAAACCGTAATCTCTATATCTGTTCACATTGGCTCTACAGTGGTTCGACCTGTAAACAGGGTGAAGCAGAGGGTGTTGTTATTTCTACTGGTGTTAACACTTTCTTTGGTCGGGCCGCATCGCTCGTTGGACAGGAAGACGACACGACCGGTCATTTGCAGAAAATTTTAGCCCAGATTGGGTCCTTCTGCCTCATCACTATTGGTATCTTCGTCATCGCTGAGATTTTCGTCCTTTATGCTGGCTTCCGCTGGTCATACCGTTCCGGTCTTGACAACATCCTTGTCCTCTTGATCGGTGGCATTCCCATTGCTATGCCCACTGTGTTATCCGTCACATTAGCTGTCGGCGCCCAGCAGCTAGCCAAATACAAGGCCATCGTTACCCGTATCACCGCTATTGAGGAGCTTGCTGGTGTCACTATTCTGTGCTCTGACAAAACCGGCACTCTCACGACGAACAAACTCACCATTGACCGGTCCACCATCAGGACATATGCGGCCTTCTCTTCTGACGACGTTATGCTTCTCGCGGCATACGCCTCTCGCACTGAGAATCAAGATGCCATTGATGCTTCCGTTGTCGGTGCCCTTGGTGATACGACCCGCGCCCGCGCTGGCATCAAGCTCCTTGACTTTAAACCTTTCAACCCCGTCGATAAGCGAACCGAGATCACGTACCGCGAGGAATCATCCGGCAGGCTGAAGCGGGTCACCAAGGGCATGACGGGTATCATCATCGAACTCTGTACGCGCAACAAAACCGAGGATATTGAGAATCGCCTAGAAGCTGATGTCGAGGAGTTTGCCTCCCGTGGTCTCCGTGCCCTTGCCGTTGCGTATGAGGAGCTTGAGGGTGATGACCCCGAGGCTGAGGGCAACGGGTTTGAGCTCATTGGACTCCTTGCCATCTTTGATCCTCCTCGCTCCGACACCAAGCAAACCATTGACGATGCCGTCGCGTTTGGCGTCAAAGTCAAGATGGTCACTGGTGATCAACTCGCCATTGCCAAGGAGACAGGTCGTCGTCTGGGCCTCGGTGACCACATGTATCCTGCCAAGGTACTCAAGGATGGTCCTCCCCCGGGTAGCAAGTTCAATTCACTCGATGAAATGATTATGGATGCCGATGGGTTTGCCGGTGTCTTCCCGGAGCACAAGTTCGAAATCGTTAAACGTCTCCAGGGTCTTGGACATCTTTGTGCCATGACCGGCGATGGTGCAAATGATGCCCCTGCCCTCTCGCGTGCCAATGTTGGAATCGCTGTCGAAGGTGCTACGGATGCTGCTCGTGGTGCTGCCGACATCGTTTTGACGGAGCCTGGCCTTTCGACGATTGTCCATGCTATCCGTCAATCCCGTATTATATTTCAACGCATGCGGAATTACGCAATTTATGCCTGTGCTGTTACAATTCGTATCGTCGTCTGCTTCTCCATCCTGGTGTTCTGCTACAGATTCCAGTTCCCGCCATTCATGGTTCTTATCATTGCGCTACTCAATGATGGTACCATCATGACATTATCCGTTGACCGTGTGCTTCCATCGTCTACTCCGGATAGTTGGGACTTGGCTGAGATCTTTGCATATGCCGTTGCCTACGGTCTCTATCTGACGCTCTCTACGTATGTTCCTCTCAGTATTTCCACTCCAGGGTGCGTTCTGACTGTTTGTGTAGGATCATTCTTGTTGTCGTGATCCTCAATTCGGACTTCTTCCAGAGGAAGTTCCACGTCCATTTGAATGCCCCCCCTGGCCAGATCGACCACAATGATGAGAAACTACACACCATTGTATACCTCCAGGTTGCAATCATCTCCCAGGCGCTCATTTTTGTCACTCGCGCCCATGGATTTTTCTTCATGGAGCGTCCGTCGTTTGCGTTGATGGGTGCTTTCTGCCTGGCACAACTTGTCTCCTCGATTATCGCCGGTTTTGCCGATTGGGGTTTCACTCATATCCAGAAGATTTCGGGTGCCTGGATTGGTATCGTTTGGGTTTGGGTAAGACTTACTTTCTATGAGTTTATTCCATGTGTCCTGACTTCTGGATAGAATATCATCTGGTTTGTTCCTCTCGACCTGATCAAGTTTGCAATGAAGGCTACGGTCATCAAGTATCTTCGTGAGCGTCACAACTTGGCGGCCGCGGCGGCTACTCGTGCTCGTGCAGAGACCGGAGTTCCGATCGTGCGGACCCAATCGCGCGCTGCTTCCATACACGAATCGATGTACTCGAATCGGACATCGTTCATTCGCCGCGCTGTACGCAAGGTCGGTTTTGGCCAGAAGGTGCGCGTGAAGCCAGAGGAGTTGCAAAGGTTCAGCAGTATCCAAGCGCGCCAGACGGGTCAGACACTGGCGCGTCACCCATCGCGCACAGCCGCATAGACGAAAACAGACGCGGAACACGAGGAGTACCAACGCATATCTTTGTAATTCTATGATGGTGTTCCTCTTCGATATCTAGTGGTCTGGTCCCTAATTACGTTCTAAATTGTTGCTATCACGCCGCACTTACGTTGATCGCTTGAATTCCTGAGACTCTGGGTGCAGGTGATGTTCGATGAATCAGTTAGAAACTTTACGTGTTGCATTTGCGTTGTTTTGCTGTTCTACATTCATGCACACAACGTTTGTTTTTTCTTCATGTTACGTTACGTCTTTGTTTCCTGGACCCGTCATGTTAATGACCAAAATAAAGACTATTCTATGTTATATGTTGATAGGCGTATATATGCCGTAAACCTGTCCTGCATCTGAAATGTCCCCCGTCCATGTGCTAGACAGATATTACCTTACCATAACCGCCTTCATCACCGTCGCCTGGCAGCTTGCTGGATTTTTCGTAGCTTGGAAATTTCAGGTATGGCCTTAGTCCCCACAGACGAGAATATGCATATACGCTGTTACAGTTCGATAAAATCACAGATTTCACCGGAGGTCCGTCTTACCATGACGCGAAATTCGCAATGCTGATGTCGATCAGGATCCAACTTTTTCGTGCTAGGTACCCCTCAATCCAGGTTTTGGGGACGTGGACCCAACCTCATGCTGACCCCGCATCTTTGCCAACAAACAACTGTAGCACTTCTCACCCTCCTCCTTGGCAACACCTACCATGCCCGAAACATCGTCGCCAGCGTGCTCGTCATGATCTGGGCCACGCGCACTGCTGGTATGTTGTTGACTACCGTTCTCCTGGTTGGGCTGGTTACCTTTTATTCAAACACGAATGGCCCGGCGTCGGTCTTTACTACTACTAGGGTTTCTGCTGTACCGCGTGCTCAAAGTAGGCAGTGACTCGCGCTTCGACACGATTCGTGCACACTTTTTCAAGTTCCTTGGTAAGGCCTGCTCAACCGGATCAGTCTGGGGGGCAATTTATTACTGTAATCGAATTTTAATTTTATTGCTGTGACAGGTTTTTGGATCGGTACGTCCCCTCCCAACCGGTGCACATGGACCAGAATGCTTACCATATATGCGGTGCGCGCTTGCAGCACAAATTCTATGGGTACGTATCATATCGTCAACGCAGTTGCGCAAAGGAATTATTCCTGACGCGGTACACTGGTCGCACGCAGGTTTGGACGGTATCCCTGCCCGTCGTCGTGCTCAATTCACCCGGTGTGTCGGACCTTGCGCTCGGCGGATCAAATCCCGGATTCGGGACTGCCCGTGATGTCGTCGGCATCGTGCTATGGGCACTGGGATTGGCCATCGAGACCGTCTCCGATGCGCAAAAGGCGCGTGGTCACCCCTTTTCTTCAGTGGTGGGTAAATAACTGAAGCGCTGCGCTCATTCAGTTGCATTACAAATTGAATAATCCGCCGAAAAACAAGCCGTTTACTGTGCGCGAGCCCATTTTCTTCTCTCTTCGGCGCGTGTTAGCCATCTCTGATATTTATTAAAAAAACCTTCAGGGCGGCTTGTGGAAATGGTCGCGCCATCCTCCCTACTTTGGCGAGTGCGTTGAATGTTGATGAAATGCTGGACCGCGTCCAAGAAAAGACTAACCTGTTGTGTGGTTGTCCTTTCCCACCCCCCAGGATTCTGTGCTGGTGGGGCATTTGGACGCTCACCATTTCCCCGAGCACGAATGGCACGCTTCCAAGTAGCGCAAAAGCGGCACAATACGGCGCGGTCGTCTCCCCGCTCTTCACGATGCTGTACGTTCGTTCAATTTCCCAATCTACCTTACCGCAGAGAGTAGCTCATAGTACCGGCCCGCGCGGACGCACGGACGCAGCGTACTTCTCTTCTTCTCAGGTATCCCAACAGCCGAGAAGCCTCAGGCGCGCCGCGTGTATCTCAGTGGCGATGCGAACGCATGGGAAGCATACTGCGCGTACCTCGACGATACGTCCATCTTGATCCCAATCCCGCCTGTGTTGTACCGCCCGCTGCCCAAGGTGGTCAAACGTACAATTTTGTTCGATTTCTCTTTCTACCAGTTCGATGAGTCTGAGGCGGCGGATGGCGCAGCGACGACTCGGACCGGGACCGAGTCTTGAGAGAACGGAACTCTGAAGAGCCTGAGGTCTGGAGAGCTGTGGAGTACCTGCATTACAATGTCTTTTCTTTCAGTTATCGGTGCCACCTGTGTCGTATCGTTTCTACCATCCAAGTCACGCGTGTCCCGATGCCTCCACTACATGACAGAAGTACTTGCATACAGACACGTAGGTCATTACAGCATGGAACAAACAAAAACAATGCTACGAAGGACATCAACTACGACAACGACAACGACGACACTAGTATAAATACAGATCTGCGGCCCATTAACACTACAGCGCATGTCCAGTTGAATCTACATTGTCGACAGAACCACTGCCGACTCGGCTCGCCGCCTTTTTCTTCTTCGATAGCTTTTTATTGGACGCCGCGGCCTTGGCGGTCTATTTCTTCGACATGCGTTGTAGCACACGTTGTAGCGCATGCTTCGTTTCACCATCAGAGAACAGCCTCAAGTCATAGTAATTCGCAGCAAGCTCGAGTAGCCACTCTGGACGAATCTCTGTCACCGTACGGATGTACGGCCGCGTCGTAAGCACAAATTCGTTAAAGAGGACCCACTCAGGTTGCGTGTTTAGACGGCATGAAGGGTGTAGCGATACCATCTGAATCAGAGCAAGAATTGAATACGGGTCAGATGAACTGTATTCATCTTCGCACGTTACGAGTGCAGTCTCACCTGGTTGTCCTTGATGGTGAGATAGGAACCTCTCTCGCCCTCCCGGTGCGCAACCTGCATAAAGTATCCACACACTAGCGCATTGCGGATATCCACGTGATGCCTAGTCTGATCCTGGTATGACTTGGTCACCAGGTCAATTTCGAGGCGTTCCATAATTCTCAGAAGCTGAGCGCGGACGTTATCTGCTTCGGCAAGGGAGCGAGCCGAAACATAGTTGTTCCATGCCCATTTGCTATCGTGTAGATCTATGACAATATTTTTTCAGCGGCGCTGAGAAGAGGTTAAAGCGATATGTACTATTCTGATACTCATTAAAGACGTTAAGGAGTGTAAGATGGTCTCCACCAGGTATGGACAGCAATTGCTTCGCAGTGTCAGCTTCTTTCCGCCGGTTGTTCGGTCGAATCCAACAATTGGGGACTGCAAAGGATACAATCAGTCTTATCAACACACTAAGTAAACAAACCCACCAGAAAGCATCGCAACAATAGTCAGAATTTCTTGACTACAATTGAACTCTGGGCTGGTGATGAGCATCTTTGACATCTGCGTACATATATCAACCACCAACAGTACGAGCAACAACTCGGAAAATCTACCTGGGGATCCAACGGGAACTCAGACATCTTGGCCCCCAAGGTCGTCAGGTTTCCATCGTCATCAATCGCAGCAAGGAAATTCAAAAGTTCGATTGCTCGTATCAACGTTTCGGGGGCTGGTGCATCCACCCAATCGAATCGAACAAGGTCTTTGACACCCACTTTCACGAGCCCAAGAATTGTGCTTGCTAAGTTACACCTCAAAATCTCTGGGGGCGTTTGTTCTTCGAGTTCCTGCATAAAATCCTTTTCTGTGTACAACCGGAAGCACTTCCCGGGGCGGGTGCGACCTGCACGCCCTGCCCGCTGCTGCGCAGATGATTTGGCGATGGGAGCTACCAAGAGAGACTCCACGCGAATACGTGGGTTATACAACATTTGCTTGGAGAATCCGGGGTCGACAACATATACAATGCCATCAACAGTGATGGAGGTCTCCGCAATGTTCGTGGATACAATGACTTTCCGTCCCAGAGGGCCGTCTGGGACTTGCGGAGGAGGCGCTGGATCAAATATACGTTGCTGTTCATCAGGCGACAAAGATGAGTAGAGGGGTATGCAGAAAGTGGCCCAACAGTGTCTGGGTCAATGGCAACCAGGTTGTCAGCCTCGATCTTGATCTTACGACATGCGTCCTCGATCTCTTCCTGTCCGGTGAGGAAGAGGAGAATGTCGCCGGGATCTTCAGCGCGATGGATCATGAGGACGGTACAGATTGCGGCTCCTACGTAGTCTGGCTCGGGTTCTTGAGTATAGAAGATCTCCACGGGATGGGTGCGACCAGAGACTTCGAAAACTGGGGGAGGTTCTCCAATGGTGAAGTACTTTTGAAATTTGAGAGCATCTAGGGTTGCAGACATGATTATGATCTTTAGGTCCTTGCGTCTCTTCACAAGGTTCTTGATGAGGGCCATTAGAATATCTGTCGCAATTGTACGCTCGTGCGCTTCATCAAGGATGATGGTCGAGTACCGATCAAGATCGGGATCATTCATAGCTTCGCGGAAAAGCAAACCGTCAGTCATGTATTTTAAAATGGTCGTTCCCGGTTCCGTCATGTCCTCGAAACGAATGGAATATCCGACCTGCTTTCCGAGGAGGACTGAGATGAAATGAGAGGACAGAAATATCGGAGACACAGAACACACCATCCATCTCATCAGCGACTCGCTTCGCTGTGGATATAGTAGCTAATCGGCGTGGTTGTGTGCACGCGACAGTTTTCCCCCTCGTCTGGGGCATGTCGGAATAGACAACAAACTGCGGTATCCTAAAAAAAGATCCTGGTCATGTAGTTGGATTAAAAATATGAAGTGTGGGCGTACTGTGTGGTTTTCCCAGATCCCGTCTCCCCGACTACAATGATAATCTGATGTTTAGCATACTTTCCGACGAGTTAGCAACACATGACCTCGGGTGCGAAAGCGACCTGGGGATGAGGGCAGCGTAGAACTCACCATTTTATAGAAATCATCCATCTGCGTATATAGCGGCAACGTTTTTCGAGCCTCGAGTATTTTGTGATATCGATCGGAATGTGGCATGCGAGTGAATGGGTTTTCCTTGCCATCCTGCAACGGCATCAAGAATACGATGCGAAGAATAGTAAAAACAACACCGTACAATGACCCCCTGAACTTGTTTTGCTGTCACCTTTCGCCATATGAAACCGACCAACGGGTCTTTCGTGGAATCGGTCATTGTGTTTAGAATTGAACTGCGTGTTCCAGCACAGGCTGCGCAGTGCGGACGAAGAACCCTGGCGTAGCAACTCGGATGAGAGGGTCATCGAAGGTGGGGAATCTGTTGCTCCCTTATGTGGCGCCGTGGCCCTCGGGGACCCCTTCTCCTTTGTGTCTGTGCCCTGCCCGTGCAATACGTGCGCGGTGATGTCCGAAGCTGATACGCGCGAACGAACGACTTTGGAGAAGTCCGTGACCGTCTCTCGCCTGAAAGAGATATCTAGACTCGTGGTATAACTTACCCTTTGCGGTTCACCCTATTGCGAGACTGGTTTACGAGGCTAACACCGGTCTGCATGGCTCCATTTACTGCAGCTATATATTGGTTTTATGTGGACCATCTCCCTTGTAAACCCCTTGTTCGCCTTTTTAGTATTCTGTCTCAAAAGCACGATATCGTTTCACCTTGGGCACGTAGGGGTACAATTGTATCTCTGGATAACGTGGAGTATTTATGCTACAAGCTTGTCTCAAAGGATGACGTGGTCATGAAATGGGACTCACCTCTGGACACCAAACGTTTTTGAGAAGTCAACGTTCTGAGATAAGGACGTGGACCTGCTGACCTCGCATTATTGGCCAAAACACTGTGACACTTCTCACCCCTTCCCCTGGCAACACCTACCTTGCCCGAAACATCATCGCCAGCGTGCTCGTCGTGATCTGGGCCACGCGCACTGCTGGTATATTGTTAACTGCTGTTCTCCTGGTTTGGCTGGTTACATTTTGTTTACTGTAAACACGGATGGCCCGGGTCAGGATTTCTGCTGTACCGCGTGCTCAAATCAAAGTGCGCAGCGACTCGCGCTTCGACACGATCCACGAACACTTTTTCAAGTTCCTTGGTAAGGCTTGCTCAATCGTTTCAGTCTGGGGGCAATTTATTACAGTAATCAAATTTTAATCTATTGTTATTACAGGTTTTTGGATCTGTACGTCTCCCTCTCAACCGGTGCAAATGCCATGGACCGGAGTCCTTACTATATACTATGTGGTGCGCACTTGCAGCACAAATTCTATGGGTACGCATTACGGCACAGAACCCATTAACGCGCAGTTGCGAGAGGGAGTTATTACTGACGCGGACGAATGGGGCACTCACTGGTCTGCACATAGGTTTGGACGGTATCTCTGCCCGTCGTCGTGCTCAATTCACTTGGTGTGTCTGACCTTGCGCTCGGCGGATCAAATTCCGGATTTGGGACTGCTCGTGATGTCGTCGGCATCGTCGTACTATGGGCACTCGGATGGGCCATTGAGACCGTCTCTGACGCGCAAAAGGCGCGACGTCATCTTTTTTTTCCGCACAAAAGTGGTGGTAAAAACCGAAGCGCTCATCCAGTTGCATTACAAATTGAACAAGCCACCAAAAAACAAGCCGTTTACTGTGAGCGAGCCCATTTCTCCTCTCTCAGGCTCTTCCGCGCGTGTTACCCATCTCTGATATTCGTTTAAATAAATATTTCAGGCGGGCTTGTAGAAATGGTCGCGCCATCCTCCCTACTTTGGCGAGTGCGTTGAATCCCGATGAATGCTGGACCTCGTCCAAGGAAAACCTAACGTCTTGTGTGGTTGTCCTTTCCTACCCTCCAGGATTCTTTGCTGGTGGGGCATTTGGACGCTCACCATTTCCCCGAGCACGAATGGCACGCTTCCAAGTAGCGCGAAAGCGGCACAATACGGCGCGGTCGTCTCCCCGCTCTTCACGATGCTGTACGTTCGTTCAATTTCCCAATCTACCTTACCGCAGAGCGTAGCTCATAGTACCGGCACGCGTCGACGCATGGACGCAGCGTACTTCTCTTCTTCTCAGGTATCCCAACAGCCGAGAAGCCCCAGGCACGCCGCGTGTATCTCAGTGGCGATGCGAACGCATGGGAAGCATACCGCGCGTACCTCGACGATACGTCCATCTTGATCCCGATCCCGCCTGCGCTGTACCGCCCCTGCCCAAGGTGGTCAAACGCATGATTCTGTTCGATTTCCTTTCTACCAGTTTGACGAGTCTGAAGCGGGGGATGGCGCGACGACGTCTCGGACCGGGACCGAGTCTTGAAAGAGCGGAACGCTGAGGTCTGGAACCTTTTGTGGGCTGTGGCTACCTGCATCACAGTATACTTTTTTTCAGTTATCGCTGCCACTGGTGTCGTATCGTTTCTTCCCGGTTGTAATCCCGTCTATGTACCATCTAAGGCACATATGTCTCCCAATGCTCACAAGCACGACAAGGACTTGCATACAGACACGTAGGTCATTACAGTATGGAACAAACAAAACAATGCTACGGCGATGGACATCAACTACAACGACAACATGATCACTAGTCTAAATACAGATCTGCGACCTATTAGCACTACAACGCAAGACCAGTTAAATCTACATTATCGACAGAGCCACTGCCGACTCCGCTCGTCGCCTTTTTCTTTTTCGATCGCTTTTTATTGGACGCTGCGGCCTTAACGTTCTTGTCGGTCTGTTTCTTCGACAAGCGTTGTAGCACACGTTGTAGCGCATGCTTCGTTTCACCATCAGTGAACAACCCAAGGTCGTAGTAATTCGGAGCAAGCTCGAGTAACCACTCTGGACGAATCTCCGACACCGTACGGATGTACGGCTGCGTCGTTAGCACAAATTCGTTGAAGACGACCCACTCAGGTTGCGTATCCAGACCGCATGACGGGTGTAGAGATACCACCTGAATCAGAGCAGGAATTGAATACGGGTCAGAAGAATGGTATTCATGCTTCATGTATGGTCGCACCTGGTAGTCCTTTATGGTGCGATAGGAACCTGCCTCACTCTTGTGCGCGACCTGCATAAAGTATCCACACACAGTGCCTTGAGGATACCCACGTATTGCTTAGTCGGATCCTTGAAAGACTCGGTCACCAAGTTAATTTCGAGCGTTCCATAATTCTCAGAAGCTGAGCGCGGACGTTGGCTGCTTCAACAAGGGGGCGAGCCGAAAATAGTTGTTCCACGCCCATTTGCTATCGTTTAGATCTGTGACGATATTTTCAGTCAGCAGCGGTGAGCAGAAGTCAAAGCGATACGTACTATTCTGATACTCATTGAAGACATTAAGGAGTGTAAGATGGTCTCCATCAGGTATGGACAGCAATTGTTTCGCCATATCAGCTTCATTCCGCCGGTTGATCGGTCGAGACCAAAAGTTGGGGACTGCAAAGGATACAAATCAGTCTATCAACACACGAAGTAAACAAACCCACCAGAAAGCATCGCAACTATAGTCAACATTTCTTGACTACAATTGAACTCTGGGCTGGTAATGAGCATCTTTGACATCTGCGTACATATATCAACCACCAACAGTACGAGCAACAACTCGGAAATTTACCTGGGGATCCAACGGGAACTCGGACATCTTGGCTCCCAATGACGTCAGGTTTCCGTCGTCATCAAGCGCAGCAAGGAAATTCAAGAGTTCGAGTGCTCGCATCAACGTTTCGGGGGCTGGTGCATCCACCCAATCAAATCGAACAAGGTCTTTGACGCCCGCTTTCACAAGGTCAAGAACAGTGCTTGCCAAGTTGCACCTCAAAATTTCTGGGGGCATATGTTCTTCGAGTTCCCTCCGAAAGTCTTTTTCTGTGAACAGCCGGAAGCACTTCCCGGGGCGGGTGCGACCTGCACGCCCTGCCCGCTGCTGCGCAGATGATCTTGAGATGGGAGTTACCAAAAGAGACTCCACGCGAATACGTGGGTTATACAACTTTTGCTTGGAGAATCCGGGGTCGACAACATATACGATGCCATCGACGGTGAGTGACGTCTCCGCAATGTTCGTGGACACAATGACTTTCCGTCCCGGGGGGCCATCTGGGACACGCGGAGGAGGCGCCGGATCGAATATACGTTGTGTTGTTGAGGCGGCAAAGACGAGTAGAGCGGGATGCAGGAAAGTGGCCCGACGGTGTCTGGGTCAATGACAATTAGGTCGTTAGCCTCAATCTTGATCTTACGACATGCGTCCTCAATCTCTTCCTGTCCAGTGAGAAAGAGGAGAATGTCGCCGGGGTCTTCGGTGCGATGGATCATGAGGACGGTACGGATGCGCTTCTACATAGTCTGGCTCGGGTTCTTGAGTATAGAAGACTTCCACGGGATGGGTGCGACCGGGAACTTTGAAAAGTGGGGGTGGTTCGTCATGGTGAAGTACTTCTGAAATTTGAGCGCATCTAGTGTCGCAGACATGACTATGATCTTGAGGTCCTTGCGCCTCTTCGCAAGGCTCTTGAGGAGACCCATTAGAGAATCTGTCGCAATTGTACGCTCGTGCGCTTCATCAAGGATGATGGTCGAGTACCGTTCAAAATTGGGGTCGTTCATGGCTTCGCGGAAAAGCAAACCGTCAGTCATGTATTTTAAAATGGTCGTTTTCGGGTCCGTCATGTCCTCGAAACGAATGGAATATCCGACCTGCTTTCCGAGGCGGACTGGGATGAAATGAGAAAGCAGAAACCACAAGGGGACGGAACACACCATCCATTTCATCAGCGACGCGCTTGCTGCGGAGATAGTGGCTAATCGGCGTGGTTGCGTACACGCGACAATTTTCCCCTTCGTCTGGGGCATGTCGGAATAGACAACAAACTGCGGTATCCTAGAAAGATCTTGGTCACGCAACACTATAAATATGAAGTATAGGCGTACTGAGTGGTTTTCCCAGATCCCGTCTCCCCAACTACGACAATATCTGATGTTTAGCATACTTTCTGGCGAATTAGCAACGCATGGCCTCGGTTGCAGAGGCGACCTGGGGATGAGGGGTTCCATTGCCCCCCCACAAACAAAGGGCGGCGCAGAACTCACCATTTGATAGAAATCATCCATCTGCGTATATACCGGCAACTTTTTTCGAGCCTTGAGTATTTTGTGATATCGATCAGAATGTGGCACGCGAGTAAATGGGTTTTCCGTGCCATCCTGCGACGGCGTCAAGAATACGATGTGAAGCGAGTGAAAACACCGCGTACAATGGCCCCCTGGACTTGTTTTGCTGTCACGCTTCGCCGTATGAAGCCGAATAACGGGTCTTTCGTGGAATCGGTCATTGTGTTCAGAATTGAACTACGCGTTCCAGCGCAGCTGCGCAGGCGCACGAAGAGCAGTCCTGACCGGTCCGCATGGTTCCGTTTACTGTACTCCTGGCTCATATCCTCAAAGCAAATTGACTATAACAATCAGATAACAGATAACAGTGACAACTACAACTACTTCTGCCACCATCTTCACACTCTTTCGGCGACTATTTTTTTCGATGCGCATACCTCTTAAAGGGTGTTACTGTGGGACACAGGATCTAGTCTGCCGTGTTATGACCTCAGGCCAGCCAGCCATCAACAGACTTCGAGAGTTAGCCATCGCAATATACTCGGCGCTTCCACACATAAACTACCAAGTTGTCCTCCTATCGCTGGACTATTTTGTACCATCTAAGTCACGCGTGTCCCGATGCCTCCACTACATACAGAAGTACTTGCATACAGACACGTAGGTCATTACAGCATGGAACAAAAAAAACAATGCTACGAAGGACATCAACTACATCAACTACAACAACGACACTAGTATAAATACAGATCTGCAGCCATTAGCACTACAACGCAAGACAGTTAAATCTAAATTGTCGACAGAACCGCTGCCGACTCGGCTCGCAGCCTTTTTCTTCTTCGATAGCTTTTATTGGACGCTGCGGCCTTGGCGTTCTTGTCGGTCTGTTTCTTCGACAAGCGTTGTAGCACACGCTGTCGCCGTTTCACCATCCGTGAACAACCCCAAGTCATAGTAATTCGCAGCAAGCTCGAGTAGCCACTCTGGACGAATCTCCGTCACCGTACGGATGTAATGCCGCGTGTAAGCACAAATTCGTTAAAGAGGACCCATCAGGTTGGTATCTAGACCGCATGAAGGGTGTAAGAAACACCTGAATCAGAGCAGGAATTGAATACAGGTCAGAAGAATGGTATTCATCTTCGCACGTTACGAGTGCGTCTCACCTGGTTATCCCTGATGGTGAGATAGGAACCTCTCTCGCCCTCCCGGTGCGCAACCTGCATAAAGTATCCACACACCAGCGCCTTGCGGATATCCACGTGATGCCTAGTCTGATCCTGGTATGACCTGGTCACCAGGTCAATTTCGAGGCGATCCATAATTCTCAGAAGCTGAGCGCGGACGTTATCTGCTTCGGCAAGGGAGCGAGCCGAAACATAGTTGTTCCATGCCCAATTTCTATCGTGTAGATCTGTGACAATATTTTTTTCAGCAGTGCTGAGAAGAGGTTAAAGCGATATGTACTATTCTGATACTCATTGAAGACATTAAGGAGTGTAAGATGGTCTCCACCAGGTATGGACAACAATTGCTTCGCAGTATCAGCTTCTTTCCGCTGGTTGTTCGGTCGAAACCAACAATTGGGGACTGCAAAGGATACAATCAGTCTCATCACACACGAAGTAAACAAACCCACCAGAAAGCATCGCAATTATAGTCAGAATTTCTTGACTGCAACTGAACTCTGGGCTGGTGATGAGCATCTTTGACATCTGCGTACATATATCAAGCACCAACAGTACGAGCAACAACTCGGGAAATCTACCTGGGGATCCAACGGGAACTCGGACATCTTGGTTCCCAATGACGTCAGGTTTCCGTCGTCATCAAGCGCAGCAAGGAAATTCAAGAGTTCGAGTGCCCGTAACAACGTTTCAGGGGCTGGTGCATCCACCCAATCAAATCGAACAGGTCTTTGACGCCCGCTTTCACGAGCTCAAGAACAGTGCTTGCCAAGTTACTCCTCAAAATCTCTGGGTACGTTTGTTCTTCGAGTTCCTTCATAAAGTCTTTTTCTGTGAACAGCCGGAAGCACTTCCCGGGGCGGGTGCGACCCGCACGCCCTGCCCGCTGCTGCGCAGATGATTTGGCGATGGGAGATACCAAAAAGACTCCACGCGAATACGTGGGTTATACACTTTTGCTTGGAGAATCCGGGGTCGACAACATATACATGCCATCAAGTGAGGGAGTCTCCGCAATTTGTGGATACAATGACTTTCCGTCCCGGGGGCCGTCTGGGACACGAGGAGGAGGCGCCGGATCGAATATACGTTGTGTTGTTGAGGCGGCAAAGATGAGTAGAGCGGGATACAGGAGAGTGGCCCAACGGTGTCTGGGTCAATGGCAATTAGGTCGTCAGCCTCGATCTTGATCTTACGACATGCGTCCTCAATCTCTTCCTGTCCGGTGAGGAAGAGGAGAATGTCGCCGGGATCTTCGGTGCGATGGATCATGAGGACGGTACGGATTGCGGCTTCTACATAGTCTGGCTCAGGTTCTTGAGTATAGAAGATCTCCACGGGATGAGTGCGACCAGAGACTTCGAAAAGTGGGGGAGGTTCTCCAATGGTGAAGTACTTTTGAAATTTGAGAGCATCTAGAGTTGCAGACATGTTATGATCTTAAGGTCCTTGCGCCTCTTCACAATGCTCTTGAGGAGGGCCATCAGAATATCTGTCGCAATTGTACGCTCGTGCGCTTCATCAAGGATGATGGTCGAGTACCGATCAAGATCGGGATCATTCATAGTTCGCGGAAAAGCAAACCGTCAGTCATGTATTTTAAAATGGTCGTTCCCGGTTCCGTCATGTCCTCGAAACGAATGGAATATCCGACCTGCTTTCCGAGGAGGACTGAGATGAAATGAGAGGACAGAAATATCGGAGACACAGAACACACCATCCATCTCATCAGCGACTCGCTTCGCTGCGGACATAGTGGTTAATCGGCGTGGTTGTGTACACGCGACAATTTTCCTCTTCGTCTGGGGCATGTCAGAATAGACAACAAATTGAGGTATCCTAAAAGATACTGGTCATGTACTGTAGTCGCATTAAAAATATGAAGAGTGGGCGTACTGAGTGGTTTTTCCAGATCCCGTCTCCCCGACTACGATAATAATCTGATGTTTAGCATACTTTCCGACGGGTTAGCAACACGTGGCCTCGGTTGCGAAAGCGACCTGGGGATGAGGGCAGCGTAGAACTCACCATTTTATAGAAATCATCCATCTGCGTATATACCGGCAACTTTTTTCGAGCCTCGAGTATTTTGTGATATCGATCAGAATGTGGCAAGCGAGTGAATGGGTTTTCCGTGCCATCCTGCAACGGCGTCAAGAATACGATGTAAAGCAGAGTGAAGACACCACGTACAATGGCCCCCTGAACTTGTTTTGCTGTCACCTTCGCGGTATGAAGCCGAATAACGGATGTCTCGCCATTGTGTTCAGAATTGAGCTGCGCGTTCCAGTGCTGCGCAGTGCGCACAACGAGCCTGAGCCTGACTGCCTGACCACCGGTCCGTATGCTCCATTTACTACATCCACCACTCTTTTCTCTTCTCCTTGCCTTCCAATCTTTCATTCTTCACACTGTTTCGGTGATTATTTGTTTCGATGCGTATACCCTTGAGGTAGGTTTAAAGAGTGTTACTGTGGGGCAGGATCTGTAACCCGTGTTATGAACTTCAACGAATGAGTCGGTCAACCAGTAATCGAAAGTTACATAAACCACCAAGTTGTCCCCCTATCGCCCAGATTATTTCCCATTCCTGTGTATTTCTACCGGCTTTCGTCCGCACTGCAGCTAGGCCTTCTCGTTGAGGATCTCGCGTCACCGAACATCCCTCAGATGGACATATATATATTGGTTTTATGTGGTCCATCTCCCTTGTGACCCCCTTGTTCGCCTTCTTAGTATTCTGTCTACAAAGCACGTAATCCTTTCATCTTGTGCACGTAGGGGTACAATTATATCTCTGGAAAACGTGGAATATTTATGCTCGGCTGCAAAGGTACAAGCTTACAAGCTTTGTCTCAAAGGCGACGTGGTCATGAAACGGAACGCTCATTCTGAATTGAACACCAAAGCGTTTGCATACATACTGTATCTACCCTTGATTTCTTTATTCGCCACGGACACATTACAACCATGACCGATGATAGATTTCGCCCTCGTACTTCAATATATAGGCCTCAATCTTCATTCTCAAAGACTCGGGTTAGTTGCAAGTTTTATCTATTTATTCAAAGTCGTATTTGACGTACCTTGCACGCATTTATATGCGCAACACTTCTAGATCTCCATCGTTTCCGGGATGGACTCGCTTTGAAGGGCCAAAAAGGGCCACAGAGCCGTGATAGGCCAGGAAGAGAAGGCACGGGTCGGGTCGAAGAAATCACGGATGGCCAAGTCGACGTTTGCCATCTGAACTGTCCTCGAGGGCGGAGCCGAGCAGGATGTTCTGGAAGGACCACCCACCCGAGCAGGAGACGAAACGCCGCTTTCTTCACGACACGCGGGCCCGTGCGTGGAATGTCAAATCCGTCCAATCCGCATGCAGTGGAGCGGTTCTCGGCGCACTTCAGGGCTCACAGTGCTGCCATTTGCTCCAAGTAAGAGCCTTCTCGTGTTAACGAGTGCACATATTTCGCCGCAGTCGCTCGAATATGGAAACAATTCGGGAATCTTGATCGTACTGGCATGTGCCGGCATCGGTCACTTTGTCGCCGACATGCGCCGCTGACAGTCTCCCGACAACGGTCAGCATGGCTCGGTTTGTGAATTGTGGATGACTACTGTCGTGGTTTTGCGCCATTGGGGATGGCGACCTAGGCGGAGGTAGGCGTTCTGGAGGTGGGCGGGGCGTTCTGGTTGGGCAGTGAGACGAGGGACCCTTGGCATGAGGGGCCTGGGGCAGATTGTTAGACATACTGTACCCTAGGAGACGATGCTACCTCTTCTTGGATGATGAATGGGTGGGTAGATCATCGGAGAAGTTTCCTAGAACGTCGGGCTGGCGGTCAGTTGAACGCGGCGCGGAGCATTTGGGTTTAGGTTGGGCCGTCAAAGGAGATGCCGTGGTTAGTGAGAATTGCAGGAATGAAGGAAACGCGGCGTACAGTGCAAGTCCGCATGGTCGTTGTCATTCACCCAGCCCCCCAGTCGTCTGGAACCAAGAAGCTCAAGAACGAGGTAACCTACCTAGTGGGGTCGCGCTTGTCGATAGATCTAAGACTGATGACAAGGTAGACTTCTATCTCGGCGTCTATGCCATCTTAGGAGCGGGAGGAAAGGAGAAGGCTTGCAGCGTTAAGGCGAACCGCCTTCGGCTTTGCAGCGCTCTCTTTCGACGCGCGGCCCACTGGTCGCACTTTTCTATTCAACATTTCCGAGGGCTTCGACTACAATACAGCTGACTGAGCGGAGCGTCCGTACACCGGCGCTCTCAGCGCCACCGAAGGAGGGCACGAGACCAGCCAACGTCTGTTTTAACCACATCCACGACTTACTCCTTTTCATGGGTCTTTGCATATCAACTACCTCTCGCGTTCGATCCACCGGAAGAATCGACCAAGGTACACCAAGCGGCGAGTCCCAGTTGGAGAGGTACGCGGTTATGCTTATTGGCTTGTGACTAAACATGACCCGTGGGGCAGCAGCAGTCCACGTACCGCACTGATCGACATCCTCAATGATGATTGCCTTCTCCATATATTTTATCTCTATCGACCGTTTCTTTTGGGCGAAGACGAGGACGACGATACCCGTCAGCGAGGGGGTAGGTCATGGGTCCGCGGACGGTGGTGGTACAAACTTGTGCAAGTTTGCCAAAGATGGCGAAACCTCATATTCGGGTCAGCATCCTTCCTGGGTGTTTCCCTTGTCTGTGCACATGGCACGCCGGTCGCAGATATGCTTGCACATTCACCTGCCCTTCCACTCGTCGTCGACTACTTTGAAATGAATCATGAAGTCACCGCAGAAGATGAAGAGGGGGTAATCCTTGCTTTGAAGCAGCGTGGCCGCGTCCGTCACGTCCGCCTTCTTATGCCTGTTACGAGTCTGCAGAAGGTCGTCGTGGCCATGAATGAGGAATATCCAATCCTGGAATACCTGATTGTAATGCCTCCGTTTGAGGACACAAGTTCGATCTTGGTCCTTCCCGAAACACTTCAAGCACCAATCTACGCCACCTCACGCTGATCGGCTTTGCCCTTCCGATAGAATTTCGATATTCCCAATCGCCGTGGGCCTCGTCACACTTTGTCTTAACATGAACGACCCATCCACCTACTTCCATCCGAATGCCCCGCTCCGTTGGCTTTCAGTTATGCCTCAGCTGGAGATTCTCGCTATCCTCTTTACCCTCCCTGTTCCGACCATGAGATAGAAAGGCAGCTCACACATACGCCGATCATGACACCCGTCACACTCCCCAACCTTCACCGTTTCACTTTCCGTGGTGTTAGCGCTTACTTGGAAACATTTGTCGATAGGATCACCACTCCTCGCCTTGAGAAGCTCGAAATTGAATTCTTCCACCAACTCATGTTTTCCATCCCACGTCTCCTGCAGTTTATGAGCACATCAGAGGACCTTGGGTTCAAGAGGGCAAAATTGTGGTTTTATGACGAGCGAGCTTATGTGGAGGTCTATCCCCGTGGGGAGTCCGAGACGTATACCCTTTCCGTAAACGTCGATTGCTGCCACCTCGACTGGCAGGTGATTTCCATGGCACAGATTTCCAGTTCGCTCAGCCAAATATTCTCTGCGGTAGAGCATCTCGCTCTTGAGCACGAGGTGCATAGTCAGTCATCTGAGGAGCACAACGAGGTCGACCGCACCGAGTGGCGCCAACTTCTTGGGTCGTTTGGGAACATGAAGACCCTTTACATTGGCGATGGGCTCGTCGAGCAACTCTCTCGCTGTCTGGAATTGGAGGATGGAGAGCTCCCTTTGGAGCTGTTACCCGAGCTACAGGAGCTCACGTATTCCGCCGGCAATGCCTTTATCGATACACGCCAGAACGCAGATCGCGCTATCACCTTGGTCCGTCGTTGCCCAAGCCCGGAGGCTGAGGCCCCGGACTCGGTCCATATCCCCTCCAAACCGGCAAGAACCGGAGCTGGGAACGATTTCGATACTTGAGCCCGGCTTCGCGTGCCCAGAATCGACTGGACACGAAACACAATGTCCCAGATATGTTGCTGCCCAGCCTAAACTTCGCAATGGATCTTGTGACATTATGTATACCACGGACACGACGAACGAACGTTTATCACAGGGCGCTGGCAAACCGTAACCTGATACATCATGGACACCTTCCTCTATTCTTACTGTCGTACGTCGCTTGTATTTTACTATTTCCGTGGCCTGTCACCTTCGTTCTTGGCTTCTTGCGTCAAACAGTATTACCAATAGGCAATGCAATCTAATGTCTTTTTCTTTTTCCTTTTGGCCTACTGTGGTTCAAAAATCTTGAAGTGATGATGGGAAACAAGGAGAACAAAAGATTCCATCGGCGATTCCAACCAGTAAACTCGTCATTGTGACTTTCAAGCCACTTTATGATTTTCAAGATCACGTTACTAACTAGGGTCCCCGGCAAACGGGGCAAGATCCGACCGCCGAAAGGCGAGCACGAGGACTAATTTATTTTCAGATCAACACAACAATAGAGAACAAAGTCTTTCCCCGAAAGCTGCTCTTAATCTCCTGCTCTTTTGTGTGCCCTCATAATATGCATTATTACCATAATTTTCGTGTTGCTGACTATGGTCGATAACAATCACACCAACCTCCACTAAGTGCTTAGGTTCTCTCACGCGTGTCCGAGTCCATGTACTTATTCTCGAAGTACCAGCACCACTGAAAGTACTGAACAGTGGTACAGTACCTATCCGGGCCTCTGCCCCGTATAGCGTCAATGAATAGGTTCGATAGGTACCTTGAAAATACCCGTCTGTATGCTCCGTTTCACCGCGTAGCACCATGCTCCTTCAACCATGTCGCAACGTCGTCGCCTCCTTCCTCCAACGCTAGTTGCAATGGGGTCCTACCGTTTTTATCCTCGGCATCAATAATCGCACCATGGTCCAACAGTACCTGCATAATATCGACCCGATCACGATGGGTTCCAAAGACAGATCCTGCTGCTGCGTGCAACGGAGTCATTCCGCTGAAACGATCCCGGATGTGGATATCGGCACTGTGCTTAATTAACACCTGAACCTCTTTTAGGTGTCCGTAGTAGGCCGCAGCAATAAGTGGAGGTCTGTTATGAGGGCCCTGGGCATTCGCATCTGCCCCGTGATTGAGCAGCCATTGCACGATGTCTAGAATTCCGGCCTGGCATGCTTCACGCAGTGGTGTGTCTCCCACACTGTCGCAAACATCGATGTCCGCGCCATTCCGATGCAGTAGCTCTGCGACCTCGAAATGTTTCCCGCTCAATGCAGCCACCAATGGAGTCACCATCCGACCACCCTTTGCATTTATATGCTCCGGATGCTTGCCAACGAGGTGTTCTGCCAGGTCATAGAATCCCCCAAGTGACGCATAGTATAACGGGAAAATGTTCGGCGCGTCCTCTAACTCCTCGGGTTCGAACGTTACCCACTTTCGGTCCATCCTTTGTACCCGGCACCAAGCTGGCCAATGTGGTTTGTCCGTATCAAAGAAATATTCCATGGAATCTCGTATCCGTGGAGCCACCTTCTCGAACTGTGCATGGTTGACCCAGTATTGGGCAGCGTAGTTGACAAGAGGAATGTCACCGACATTATACTTGTTAACGCGATCGTCCAAACGGAGAAGAACGCCCAAGCAGGCCTGCGCAAGGATTGTATGTGCAGGCTCGAGAACGATGTGATACCGGGAGACATCCACGCTTGAACGGGCCAGTCGATCTGAGGTGAGGTATTCCTTGACCGAAAAGTGCGAGAATTGCACCACTTTGGAATTTCCATCATCGACAATCGCAATAAGACTAGAGCATGTCGACAGAACAGCCTGGTGTTGATCTGCCCAACGCCAATTTGGATTTAACTGTGGAATTCCTCCGCGGGAAGGCGCATTATAGTCGATTGCAAGGACTTCTGCGAGTTCTTCAACGCGCAACGGCCGAAGCGCGACGGTGAGACATTGCAGGAGACGACGGGCATGCTCTCGATTTGCCTTATTGATCTCCCTTAATACCCGCTCGTACGTCTCGTCTAGCGTTTCGGGCAATTCTTCGAGAATTCTCCCAACACTTGGGGGAAGACAGTGCCGCAGCGCTTCCAGCTGGCAGTACACCCACCGGAACCTGTCAAAACATGAGACCTTGTCGACACATGTAAGGGGACGCCTTACATCCCATCCGCTCTCTCAGAAAGCGTCTCGATGACGAGGTTCCTGTCCTCCTTGCGCCATCTCCGCATCTTCTTGTCGGAATGAACAACAGAACTGACATAATCCACGATATCTTTTTTTGTCCACTCTGATTATGGAGGGACACGCGGAGAGTCGTCAAAGGCTCAAGAGCAGACTGTATGTCGACCTCGGGTCGACTCGTGACACATATGTGTAGGTTTGGGAGGCGCAAGCCAACAAGACTCTCGATAAGATCGAGGGCCTCTTCTCTTGGGGTCGGCAAGCCGGAGTTGTTGGGACACTCGTCAAGTGCATCCACGATGAGGTAAATGTGGCCTTGATCTGGAAGCGAGACCATCTCTGTCAGGCATTTTGTCAAAATTTCATCACTGGGTTTTTGTCTGCCCTTGTCGTGTGCCAAGTAAACGCGAGAGAGCGTGTCGCAACAAAGATCGGATTGAGCGCATAGCTGAGAGATGATAGAGAGGACGAGGCTGCGGCAGTTCTGCTTGTTTTCATTGCGGAAGTCGCAATAAAAATAAGCCATGATTACTGATCCAGGTTCGTGTTGGGCCTTGATGTCTTCAATTACCCCAGAGCTGTGCGAGAATTTGAGTGGATGGAGGCAACGGTGGTAAGAAATAACAAACCACAAGACGCTTTTACCCGAGCCCGCTACAAAGATGGGAGTCAGTGGGGTACGTGGTGTAGTAGAGAGGAATAGGGACGTACGTTTGCCATGGATCCATAAGAGAGGAGATGACTTCCACTGTTTGAAAATACTCCCTTGGAAGAACCAGGACGTCGTTCCCTTGTGGTGGACCTTGCGTGCGATATTATGATTTGTTGAGGGATCAGGAGGAGAGAGCCAGTTTTGGAATTTCTCTCGCTCATTTGCTGTCGCATGCAGTTCAGGAAGAGGTACATAAGCAGAGAAAGGGATTTCGCCCACCGTCAAAGAGCACTGTTACTTTATCATCCACCCTGTTGACTGTGTCATCGACTCTGTTGACTGTGTCGTCGACTCTGTTGACTGTATCGTCCACTCGGTTGACTGTGTCGTCCACTCGGTTGACTGTGTCGTCCACTCGGTTGACCGTGTCATCCACTCGGTTGACTGTGTCGTCCACCTTGTCGATTTTGTCATCTACGTCGTCGACTTTGTTGTCTACCTTGTCGACTTTGTTGTCCACCCTGTTCACTGCTCGTCCACCTTGTCCACTTTGTCGTCCAATTGTCAACCTTGTCGTCCACTTTGTCAACTTTGATGTCGATCCTGTTAGTGACCTTCAACGTTTCCGCGATCGCCATCCGAGCCTCTTCCATTGTCAGTGTATCCAGCTTCTTCAGCGCATCCTCGATATCCTTCTTGCCGAAAAGCTTCTTGAAGAATGTTTCTGAAAAAGGTAAGCGAAGACCAATTTATGGATGTCGACCGACTAACTTGATCGACCTTGTTTGATCTCCTTTGTGGCGATCGCGAGAATAGAAAGCACCTCTGTCATGATCTTCACAGTCACATATATCATCACCGCAGTTGGTCGCACTTCCGTGTATGACTCAAGACGCTGGAAGAATCCCTCGATGCGCACGAAGATGTCAATAAGCACATCTTGGCTCGCGTCTACATCTTTAGCTGCCTAATAAATGTCAGTCTCATTATAGCCCACAGCGCCCACACGGAGAGATCGAGGATGATGCTCACCAAAAGAAGCATGCCAATAGCAGAAAAGATCACGCTGGCTTGCGAGAATACCTGAGGAATCACGATCGATCACAGATTCTAGGAAGATATTCAATTAAGACTGACGAGACCAACTCCCTGACCGATAGTGGATGAGAATGCATAGAGGACGTTGACCGTAGGGTTCAGCCAATTTGTTAACCTCTCATCGCTCCTGCGACGGCGATCAAATTGCTGGATGAGGTCTTGCAGAACGGATAAAATGGCAGTGGGCGAGTCGCAGGACTGTAACTGGGCGGCAAGGGGATGTGTGAGAAGCTTGGTATTTGTCTTCTTTTCATACGCGTCCAAGGCGGCATTGAAGACCGATTGAAAGTTGGAAGAGGAGGAGGAAGCATTGGGGGAAATCTGGGACATGGCTGTGCTGGCGCTGAGAGGGCGAGAAGAAGTCGGTGAATGGCAGAGAGGGAGCACTGGTGTTCTGTCCGACTGATGGTGACCGATATGGAACGACGCACGCCTGCTGACATGCGCTGACAGCCTGACAGTTTGCGCGACCCAGGCAGAGCACTAGTCCTGTGCTCGGCCCGGACCGCCCGGTTTGTCGTGAGCCCGGACCCTAGGGCTAATATTGCTTCTAAAATTCTAATGTGTCATCTCTATACGATCGAGCGATCGGGCTCGCTTCGTCATTACTGGATATACAGTATCGCCGTAATATCTGACCCTTTGGGTGCTGAAGCATACCACGTCCCCCTGTTGAAGAGGGGACGAGGAACATGGCATGCCAATGTCACAGGCGCATTTTTGGTCGACCTACCCTTGACTCGGAGTTAGCGCTGGGTCAGCACATAGCCACTATGCGGGCTTGCAGTCATCTCACGGTGAGTTTTGCAGTCCGTACGATTGAAGAGGATGTGAGAGACCCTTTATTCGGTGTAAAGTAAAAATACAACATCAGATTGACTATCAGGGAGGATTCTCCGAAAACGAATACCTACACAACGTGAGAGAGAGCAGCGTGACGAGAAAGCGGGACAGCGAAATTCAGATCAAGGAAAATACCGATGAGGACAATAAGGCATCAATGAATGGGCAGATGTGCCTTATTAAATAGTCGTAATCATCCAGTTCTTCCAGTCATTCAGTTGGAGAATGGGCATCCAACTACCTTGCGAAACCTGGATGGTCCCGATAATATGATATCGCGAGGAAGATATGGTTGTCTCCAATAAGATATCTTTGATCGCCATTGTGACCTCATACCTCGCAGTCTGGAGATAGTCCTGACATCAGTTTCCTGGAGAACGTCTACTAGGAGCAGGATCAAATTTACCTCCATGAACTTCATTACCTTTCTTCCGACATGCTTTGCAAACGTCTCAAGTGCGATGGCACTGGCTGGCACGGTTGGCCTTTGTATCGAATTTGTTCGTTCCACTCTAGATGTTCATAACCACGCCACTGAGATAAAGGTACACAGGACAGTATTCATACCGTCAGATCATCCGGACCAGACCATGAACGTCGGAAATTGAACTCACGTTGATACGGATCTGTGCGTGGGCGCCGTATGAGCCAATGGGGACCGCTTCTTCCGCACCTCGAAGATGCCTGCAATTGTTACTCGCCGCATCGATCAAAGGTAGTCCGAGGTCACGACCGTTGTCGTGGATGAAGAAAATCGGCGGTTGTAGTTGCTCATAGTCAACCCGGCGCGCTTTATCCGATGCCTTTCTAGGGACCCAGATCTTCTGCGGGATCACCGGGCCCGTAGCTCTGACGACATGGTCTATGACCCAGTCGTGCTGATCCGGCGCCACTATTAGCCCAGGGGGAGGTGCGGCCAAAAATGCGCCCGTGATATCGGTGCTTGTATGCCATTGGATGTGTCCTCGTTCCCTCTTAAATAGGGAGACGTAGTATGTTTCGGCATCCAGAGGGCCAAACATTTGAGCGGTGTAGCCATCTATGAAAAGGTCGAGTTGAACGTTCTGCTGCGGATCCATCATGATCAACCGTGCTTATCTTATCGCCTCCAAGTCTCGGCCAGCTCCCGTTCAAAGTTTAAACCCCGCGCGTCAATTCCAATACAGTGCTCACTTCGTGCCAGCCCACCACTTTTGAGAGGCACCCTAGGCCTCAGGCAGGAGTTTGATTATAGTAAGGTACTTGTGTTTATTCCAGTGAAAAGCTTGGTGAAAAGATGGACGAAAAAAAGAAAAACCGTAAGCTAGAATATATGCAATTCCTTCTTTACTTTGTGTTGTCTAACCCCTGACGAAAACGAAGACGATATCGATGTAACTATAAACAATACATGTGCCCAAGTTTTGCCATTATTGCTATAATAAATATGAAGACTGAGAGTTTGAATTGTGGAAAAGGCCCTTTAAAAGAATGCGCAGGTGTGCCTTCTCTTTCTCTATATCCATCAGATCTGCCTCCATCGTTCCGTGAAAAAAAAACCCTCTCACAACTTGGCGTCGTCACCGCCTCCGCCGCTCTGCACGCTTGCGAGCTTCAGCAACTCAGCAACGACCTCGAGAGGACTCGTCACGTGCCACTTGGCAAGCGTACGCTTGGACGGGTGTCCGACGGCAGTCGTGAAGAGGTCCTCGGGGCCGAGTTGCAGCTCAACGCTTGGATGCTCGCGCGACTTTCCACCTTCCTCGACAGCGTCGACCAGAGAGACGGATAGCGGTGGATCCATCGTGAACGGCAGTGTCGTCTCCGTGAACTGTAACGAGCGGAACATATCCTCGTCCGTCTGTCATATGTCGCAAAAAAGAAAAAGAAAATTAGCATAGGGCACACTAGGCAGAAGAAAGGCGAGGAAAAGTAGAGAAATTTGATGAACGTGCGCGAGAGAAACGAACCTTGTCATCTCCTGCGCAGAAGACGAATTGGGCGTCCGGGTTCAGGTATAGAATACGTTTGACAATCTCGCCCTTGTTGATTGCGATTGGGCGGACCTCGAGGTTCTTTTTTCCCACAAGGACTATGAGAGCAGTTCAGCCAAAACGCAGGCCTGGGGATTACACTATCAAACAAGAGGGGACATACCTTCAATTGGCCGCTTATGCGCCACGTTGTTCTCGAGTAGATCTTGACACTGCCTGCACTGGAATTGCCTAAAAAATGTTTCGTCGGCTCAGCATGCGTAGACAGAGGAACAAATGACACACGTACCCCCACTCTGGGTCAGTTGCGCGGTAATGCCACGTGATCGAACTCTTCTTGACTTCGATGTGGCTGCCCGTCGTGCGCTCCGTATAATATTTGAATACTTCGAGCACCTCGCTCATCCAGCTCATGTCCATACTCTCCGTGAAATTTGTCCATTGGTCTGAGCCCGGCGCGCGTATGAACCCGCCGTGCTCGGCGGACATGCCAAGCCCTCGGATGTGCCCTAGGTGCTGCTCAAGGAACGCACCGTCGCGTCCTGAGATAATGTACACAAGGTTGCGCGGGTCCGCTGAGAGAGCCGTGAGGGCAGTAAGGGTATCTTCAGTCGGTACCGCCATCGATGGTGTCTTAACGATCGGTGCCAGGGTACCCTGCAGGATAATCGCTCGCTGTCAGTGCCAAGGAAAGAACAGACAGACAGATGGCGAACCCACATCGTAGTCGAGCAAAAAGAGGCGTTTGGTTGCTCTGGAGTAGCGATCCAGCATAAAGTCGGTGGGCAGCGCGGGAGTCTGACGCGCAACACCCTGAGCATCGACAACACTGAGCAAAAACTTGACAAGCGTCATGGCCCAAGTTTGCGACGTGTGCGTCGTGATGACATTGTACAACTTGGCATGCCGCGTGTCCTTTTCCGCCTGAGACATTAGGAGCCCACGGTGCATAGTTGCTGCTACCTCCTGTATGCAAACGACGTGTCAACAAAAGGACGCATAAATACAAATGTACAGACATCAAGATTCCATGGATTGATTTGGAGCGCCTCGATCATATTGGAGGAGATACCCATAAACTCGCTAAGCACGAGAGGCGACCGTTTCGTTTGCCCTTGCGCGATGACAAACTCCATGGAGGTGGTATTCATGCCATCGCGCAGCGGCGTAATCACGCCGAGGTCGGCAGCAGAGAGCAGGGCATAGAACTCGTCCTTCTTGATCATCTGATGGCTACAAGAAGCAAATAAGTGACTTCCGACAACGGGAGAGATGAGTAGAGACACACTAGTGGTGCACAGGTATAAAATCCAAGCTACCATACTCGCCATTGATGGCGCTCACAAGCTCGCTGACCTGTCGTTCGAGTTTTGGGGAGTCGGAAAGAGCAGGGGAGGTAACTTGAATAAGGACGACCCGACCTATCCATTCGGGGTAATCGTGCAGCAGCTTCGCGAACGCGCGCAGCTTTTGCACGACCCCCTTAACGACGTCCAACTTATCGCGTCCAATGATGATCTTTTTCCCGGCGTAGAGTTTGAGGAGGGAGTCTAATTTCGGTTGAATCCCCGGACGAGTACTAAAAACGAAACCTCAGCAAACGGAGGCGGAAGGACCTTATAGGGGAAAACTCACAGGTCACGCGAGACACGATCCGCGTCGACACCGACGGGAGTGTGCATGACAGCAGTGACATGACCCTGCACGTCGATACCGCGCGCGGCAACCTCATATCCGCAGACTCGTACGCAGGATGACGTAAAGTGTCGGGAATAGGAGTAAGTCTGGAAACATACAAGATTTGCACCTAGCATGCCATCCAAAATTTCCTTTCGACCTGCAGTAAGAAAATATGAACATTAATTCGCCACAGGGCAGTTTGTACACATACGGGGAAGGCAACGGAAGACTTCGCTGCTTGGCCATGGTGTGTGAACGAAGAGTCCGATGAAGACATCGGGAACCAACAAACGGAGCAACTTGGGAACCAAGAGCAAGTGGTAGTCATGGACCCAGATGAGATCGCCTGGACGATATATGTCCATTATTCTGCGCGCAAATGCGGTATTGGCCTGCTCATAAGGAGCCCAATGCTCATCCGCTGAGAAACACGCAGAGAGCGAGGTGGGGGAAACATCCTGCCAGAGGAGATAGTGGAAGAGCGGCCAAAGAGCTGGAAAACATGGGGCATGAGATGAGACAGAATCGATAATTGGTTTCGATCAAGTCTCACTTTGTTTGCAATACCCGTCGTAATGGCCGTGAGCAACTTTATCGTCAAGCAGATGGGGACATATGTTGTTGTTGTCTTGGCATCGTCATCTTCGCCCTTGAAAAGGGCAATCTCCTCCTCGAGCGCAGTCCTATCCTCTTCTGAAAGTGTGGTGGACGGGATGTTAATTTTCTCCCCCGCTGAGGACGTGTGTGAAAGTGAGCGCGTGTGAGGAGCGCGTGATGATGATGCAGCAAAGATTTGCCTTTGAACATACCTGAATTGGAATTAGGACTCTCAATATCACCGGTCCAGCCAATGATGAACTGTTCGTGGGTCGCGGACAGGGAGCGAATGCCACTGATCATGGCACCATGGCCCTGACGTCCAGAAAGGACCCACCTGGGCCTTGAGTGCTCTGGAGCGTCGTTGGGTGAAGGAGCGGTAGGGTCGGACGATGGTAAGGAGGGGATGTTGGCAGGTTGATGTGGTGGAGTCGCAGGTGGGGAAAGTATGCCAGGGCGTGAGGATTGCTGGAGGGTTGCGGTGATGGGGAGATAGTGGCATACGTGGATGATACGGCCAGAGAGAGGGATGCCCTTAGCGTGGTACTCAGCGGAGCGAGCGACTACTTGGGCGGTGAGATCCTCGAGTTTGATTGGTTCAGAGACGCGGCGGGGTTCATGGAAGCTATCCATGTCGAAGTGGTGGAAAAGGAAGAGGGGATTAAAGGAGGGATTATATAGGGCTTTAAAGAGATGATTATCGAGAGGCAAGAAGCGAGAAACAGAGGATTATGCACGCATATGGGCATCGACATTTAAATTCCCCCGAGCCGACACGTGTTCACCCGAGTTGATATTGATCTTTTTCCTCTTTTCCCCTACCTGTCGCCACCGTCACTGCCAACTGGACCCTCAGTGGCGCCGATTATGCCGGACACTCGGCGAAAGCTCGTCGAAGGTCCTCTCTTTCCTTCTCCGTCGTCCGTCCTCTGATCTTCATTAGTCCTACATCGCCTTCGATCCTTTTTGGGAAATCATCTTGACTTTCTCGCCGCGATCGCTCATTCAGAATCATCCAAGGACCAAAATAAGTGAAACCGCCGGGCATCCCCGGTATGAGCGAGCCCTTGTTTGTCCACCGCATCGCACTCACAGTCTGACTTGGTCTGACACCGCCATGACATCCCCCTCGGAGCCTATCGTCTGGGTCCTTGTTTCCCCCGCGGACTGGCGACCAGGGCACAACTCGCCGTATTCTCGTTCAGCGTTATACTTGGAGGGGCAGCTCACAAACTCGAAACCTCGGCATAAGATTACCGAACCATTGGGCTCGCGTGCGACACGACACACTACACTTTATGGCTAAACGCATGAGTTGGGTTTCCTTTTCATCGCTATCGACGATACCCTAGCACCACATGCGCTCTTGTAGACTGCAACCGGACTTTCACTCAGGAATACTACCAACCGCATACCCTTTTGTAGATGGCAACCAGACTTTCGCTCAGCCGGAATACCTCCCTTCTGATCTATTGCGGCGAATCAGGAGATTTATCATGGTTCCATCGGAACTTTCGAATAGACAATCTCTTGTTGGGCTTCCTTTTTCTGCCACGATGTCGCTTCGATGTCACGCCGAAGATAAGGCAAGGATATTTGAAGGATTCCCGCGATTTCAGCGGGGTACACCACACTTTTTGACCTGCTGCTCATCACCATGCATCACCGCCGGCTTTGTCAGCCATCAATCCGTCAACATACCACAAATACATCTTGTCACCCAGTACATTATCACATTGAACATGTCAACTCGACTTCGACTGCTTGGTGGCTGACTAAGCGCCACGTATAAAACACTCTCCTGGGAACCGACAATACTACGCGCGTGCGCGCCGACATGCGCTCACACCTCTCGGCGCCAGGATCTCCGTACTACTAATCCGCCCGCCCAACCCAAATTTTATAATTTTCACTCCCTTCAATACCCGGCGACTTTGACGTGTCTGCAAAGCTAGTGCAGATTCCAACACTGCGCTTTCTCTAGCTGTTCGGTCGAGCAGGATGACACCGGGGACTGCGGGGGACCGGGCGTCGGCGCATGATGGGAACCGCAAAAGCGGAAAAGCCGCACAACAGCAAGAGATTCCGAAGTTCAGGATATTGGCCGTGGGAAATGCGCTGATCAGAGTCTTCGTGAGTCCAGGCCCCAGTGACTCGACTCGACTGAGATGTCTCTGGCCGAATGGCACATTCCAATCTGGCCTGCTGCGCGATCATGTTGGCAATGCTCCGTAGACCTCGGTTGTTCGGGTAGGTCTACAGTATGTGCCAAAGACAAATTTAGCCGAGCGTGCCCTAGTGTAGAGGACGAATAAACATTGCAGTGTCGGCTTCATGACCTCAAGGAAAAGCGTGGCGAGAGTTGGTGGAAAAACTTTTTATGTTCAATCGGGAATAGAGTTAAGTCATAAGAGTATTCGGGAAATGGCATGGGAGTAACGTCGCCGCGGCGTACAGGAACGTGAGGGGAGTTAGGTATCCGAGAAGGATCCAGGTGATCGTCTTATTGATCAAGAGGAGAAAGTCCACAAGGCCGACGAAAAAGAGTATCACCGAGGCGTGTAATAGTACCCAATTCGCCTTGACCATTCTATGGTCCTTGTCGAAGCGTGTTCCAATTTCCGGGAAAAGATGGGCGCGCGGTTGTGCAGGCGTATGCGGTTCACCGCACTTTCCCAACAAGTCGATGGATTGTCGCCACCATTCAAGTTGGCGCCACAATACCCAAACCGCACAAGTTATGTTCAGGCTCAAGCTTAGGAGCCATAGAGTGGTAGCTCGGACAACGGGCGAGCTTCGTTCGAGCAGCACAGCATCTAGCCTGGTAGTAGAGCTGGCGGTGGAGGGTGATGCAAGGATGTCACTTGGTTGAATAAGGCGACAGCCTGGTCGACCATGTCAGGTGACAACGATGGTGACAACGATGCGTTGTAGCTTTCGATGACGAACAGCAAGATGGCTGCGGAAAGTAGACCAGCCTGTCAGGTTGAAATGAAAGTCAGCCCCCTAAGGAATCTGCGCACACGTAAAACACGCACAAAGAGGAGTATGCTTTCCATATTACCCTTCCACCTCTCGAGCACCACGTCAACATGCTGCTCGGACCAAGTCGGATAGAGGACCCGCTCTTTCTCAGAGGTATCGGCGAAACCGGGAGCTTCAAAGGTAAACGTGTTTAGAATCACGGTCATTTCCTCCTTTGAGTAGCAGGGCACATACCAGCAACATCAACATCTATACCTTCTGGGTTCCCAGTACCCGGTTGGCATCCCGAGCCTACGCCAGACATGTCATCATCTTATGATGTACCCTCTCATCAGCAATGACAGACAACAGCACATGACAGCACCATAGACGCACCATGTATACCAGCGCCTACAAGTCTACTCTGCTCAGATACCAGTCCTGTTTCAAGATCAACGCCAGCGAGACGGACATATCGAGAATGGTATGAAAGTGCCACTAATGGACGTGTTGGGCAAATGGATTGAGGTCTGATGATGGACTTGATTCATCGTCATCGAGTAGCAAGATTTATATAGGAGTTTGGGTTCAGCGCTGGTTTATAACAAGGTTAGTGCAAGTCAAATAAAAGTGTCATGGCGCAAAGTCCTGACAGTCGGAAAACGCACGGAATACAAAGAATCAGAGATGCCACAAAGAGCAATTTGGCTCTCGAAGCGGGGCACTTGCCATGAATTGGAAATATTTGTAATATGGGGCCGCTTGCGGCCACAGATCGTCGGCAGATGTCGCCTCGGCTTCCGATTCGGGTGACAAAGCCGCCGTACTCCGGAGTCAAATCAAGCATAGTGCGACTGTGTCGCCGGCTCAAACACGTTATCCGGGACGTCTCCCAAGTACCGTACGGTATTCTGTTTTTCAACCTCTGATCGTTGTTACGGTACGGTAACTATGTCGTTCTGCGGGGGCGCACTGTGCTGGACAATAAGCATGCCCACGATGTCAAAGTCAGTCAGACAGTCGGCTGGAGTTAGACGTTTGATACTCACGTGTCCTCCATGAAACAATCATCGACGACGTAGAGAAGACATGGTGGCTTTGATATCAAACCCAGTATCTGGCGGGTCATCTCTTTTGTCCACCAATATTTCTGCTCCTGGAAGTCAATAAGTCTACCCCAAGTCCTATGATCCCAGGGAACGCCACATCCAATACAGTAGGTACCTCAGTGGCCATCCGTACCCGGACCGTAGATGCCATTGGCCCATATACTGTGTAGTCGATTTCCGGCATTGACATGAGCGTAGAATAATGCATCTTGCGCTGCTTGTCCAGGAGGACGACTTTCAGTCGACACTGACAGAGCCTCGGCATTCGTCCATGTCGACGTCAATCACGGAAAGGCGTTGTACACGAACATATGGCTTTCCGGGTATGAATTGATGAGGCGGTGTGGACCCGGGGACGCTGAGCTCGTTCCAACTTTCTCTCGAACTAGAGAGTCTGCTGCCCAAGGCACCTCTTCGGGGAGACCCCCGTTAGTGGGGCCATCTAAATGAATGTCTGGGCTCAATCATTTGAGCAATGCGAGACACCGCTGTACTAGCAACGTTTCACGGGGATGTCCGATTGACAACTCGGCGGTTTCCTGGGATGTCCTTTGGCTGGCCATCAAAAAGAGACCGCCCAGGACGCTCGTCTCGGGGCTAGGGAGTTCCGGCGATCTATCTCGCATTCCATAAGATCGGCAATCTAGTCTGCAACTGTCCAAGGAGACGTCCAACTACCAAGATGACTTATATAAAGGGGTGGGAGAAAAATTTCCCCTCGACGGTTACCCCGGTAGGATGTCCGTCCGATTGGCCCAAAGGAGATCTAGTTCACCCAGATAGGCGGGATGAGGTCGCTCCCAAGGTAAGAGACTTGCTGTGAGCATTTGCATGGGACCAAATGTCTTGACAAGGTTGTAGAAATGCAGAGCAAGCGCAAAGTAAGGACATGATGTCGAGAATGATCTATATGTCGGAGATAACTTGAGAGCCGAAGAAACTGGAGTTACACCGCAGGAGAGGCCATCATTGCACTAGGCATAACGCTTTGCTGTGCCCCTTTCGTAGGCCGATGGAGTACAGATTCGTGAGTCACAGGGTCCTTGGAGGGGATGGACGACATTTGTTCAAGTTCGTTTTCGGCTATTCCCCTTACCATGCTTGGCGGGTTGAGGTGTGACGCCATGAGTTGTTCAAGCTAGGCTTCGAGATCTTTCAGCAACCTGGCCATTGATTCCATCACCATCGCTCTTCATGAAAAGCCGAAGATGGATGTCCTCGCCGAACTCTTTAGATAACGATGACCATCGCCTCATTTCGAGGAATCGAGGGCAAGATCGACTCTGATCGAGATTTTCATCGTATCAAATGCTTTTGGGCTAAGTATCTTGTCTCCGGGGATCCACTCATGAGCGTCGAGCGATCCCTCCAATTCGCCCAGTATAGAGTAGTACAGGCAGGTAAACTCCGCTGGATCGGGGTCGGCTAGATCTATGGCACTGATCAGTGGCACTGATGGTACTAACCACTATGCAATCCGACTGCCTTCTTTAGAAAGACAAGTTCTACGTCCGCCACCGTAGATTCCCGACGTGGTTGACAGACACATGGATCGAAAGCGAGCGAGCACGAAATAGCCACAACGCAGAATTGAGCTTGGCCGGAACATCAAGGACGACACATGGGTCGAAAAAACAAACTGTTCCCCGCACAGCTGATGCACGCAGTAGCACCACAAGATATTTGTCCCCTTCTGTATGAATTCGGAATATATGAAGGCTGATACGAGAGAACCAGCCCACCATAGAAAGCACCGGAAAGAATAGACCGGAAAACGGAGCGCATTGAGGGCGGTTGAAGAGTACGTTTGGGATAGCCGTCATTGCGGTGTACCCAGAACCACAGAGGCCGACCGATCTGATAGAGGCCCGTGCTACAGTTCTGTTGAACAAAGAGAGAACCCCACAAGGCCGGCAAAGAGGAACACGGACGTGTGAAGCAGCATAAGAATAGTCTCTAGTGTGCGCCTGCCAGTGGTGTGGAAGCATCTTCATCCAATTGAAAATGGTACGTACAATTATTTTTCTCGGAGCCGAGGAGGATGTGACTTGAGAACGGGAGGCGGTTACGTGGGGACCATACCTCCTTTCATATAAAAAACGCAAATCTGGGTGGCGCATGTCATACCTATCATAACCTATGTCTCGTCACGAGAGCAATACATCAGCGTCTGGAGGCTGCAGACGCTGGTACATTGCCAACCCAGTGATTTATTCGATTATAAAACCACTTAATAGGGAGCACCTCGTCACTGGTTAATCGGACGAATCCACTCCTGCAAAAGCGGTGACATGAGGCGAGTAACTCCTAGGGGACGGTAGGGTTAAAACTTAAAAATAGGCTCGAGAATATGAGGTGACCAAGCATCACGTTGGTTTGGTAACGCCTCTTGTTCTGCATTAGGAAGTGGTAAGTCGAGTACACGCGACAATAGAGGCCATTCCCATCTGGGCATAGATGGATCTACACCCATGTAGGACCCCTGGTGAACTTCAGTAAACTGTCGCTCTCTGCCTATTATATCTGAAATCAGCAGCTGAGCCGGGCATCACCTCAAGGTCCTCAGCGCGGTGGACACACCAAACGAACTCGAGGGTGTTGCCCCGACGCTCAAATTCAACAATGGGAGGGCGCAGGAGACACTAGTGGACTCGGAACAAACAGGCTAGATCGGAACAACCAGGATAGAATGAGAGTTACAGTACGAGGGGTCGTGTAATGGTAATGACAGTCGCGGCGGCCATGAGTCGTGATTGTTGGCATACACTACTACCATTTCGGACCTTGGTGACCGTGAAACGAAACTGAAGTATGTTTGTCGCCTAATTCTTGACGCCCAACAACACGTGACCTAGCATCTCGGACCCAATCTGCCAACTGCCAGACTAGAGCCGCGGATTCAAGTTGGTGACAGACTGTCAGCGTTGAACGTTGAACGTTGCCGTACTACAGGGTCTTAGCTTCCACACCAAATCCCCCTGTACGTTATGCAATAAGCATCAAAGAAGGTGAAAGTTTGGTTATTGGAGGGATACCAGATGGTACCTGCATCAGGCTGTACTATGCCCAGGCACGCAAGGAGATAATGCGTTATTTTGATCCCTGCCGAGAAAGGGAGAGCCATACGTTGGATTGGAAGAGAAGGTACGTAACTCTTCGCCTATCAGGAGTACGTCGTTCCCGAGGATGATCAAGCCTGTGGCGTTAATACAGTACATCAGGAAAACCCGAATTCCGCTTAATTCACTTATTGTACTTAGATAGTCTTAATTTTATTTTAAGCCAATTAAGCTAACTAAGCAAACTGTCTGGTACTTGACGGAGCTTAGTGAAATTTTTGGTAAGCTAATGTAAGAATTGGTAAGATCCATTAGTGAAATTAAGCAATAAAAATATATTCAAGTAAACTAAGCCACTGTAAGTGACATCTGGACAGAATCAAAATCACATCAAATCAGATTATATTTAATCCTTAATCCTATTACATTTACAATCTACTCGCACAATCACGGGAATGTGTGCCGACGCGAGGCGAGGCAAGGGCTGGTGCCGCATGGCGGCACAGGAGGTGGGGGCACAAACATAGTGTGCACATCCCATGTGCATCAGCATAGCATACGGGTCCCAGGGGCACAACATAGTGCGCAGATCCCACGGGGCATTGATGTGACCAGCAGAGGCCAGGAGAGGGGGGTTAACGCAGCGTGCAGCGAGCAGCGGATAGGGTTGGGGACGCGGCACAAGGGACGGGCACAAGGAGATGCAAGAGTGAGCAAAAGAAACAAAAAAAAATTAAAAAAGGGACGTACCTCAGTTGGGGTGCAGACGGGTGCTGAGGCGCATAGAGGCCAGAGCGTCAATGCAGCCGGAAGAGGCCAGGGGTGTTGACACAACGTGCAGCAGGTGGGGACGCAGCTCAGATACTACACAGAAACGAGAGTCAGCGAAGGAAAAACAACAAAAAAACTTACAAGCCAGGGCGCAGACAGAGGGGATGCACAGCAGAAGGGTGCAAGGGGGGTGAGTGACACCTGGAAAGAGTGTCAGCAAAGGGGAAAAATACAAATGGGAAGAAACTTACGGTGGCAGGCAGGAGAGCAGACGTAGGCTCGCCACGTAGCGGGCGCAGACGAAAGCGAAGAATGAAAAATCGACTTCGCATTTGAAAACAAAGTTGAACTTGCATCAGGTGACTTCGGCATGTTCCGCAAGTTCAACCAACACCGCGTCCGTCTTTTTTCACTGAGTACTGTACTATCACGTTACTAGTGTTGCAAATGACCCCCCTTATGCAAATTTGACAAGATTGCACTCGATCACCACATTCCCATTATCATTTCTACCCAAAAAAAATACAGTAAGTAAAGTAGCATCTATAGATATTAGATCAAGAGGGGAAAAAAAGATCTGTCAATAAACTGGAGTATGGTGCGACTAAAAAAGAGGAGGTATGGTGAAATGTGAGGTCCCTGACCCCCAGATCCCAACGATGTCAATAGTCCCACTTCATTCTGTTGGGCTAGCATGTTAGAATACACCTCTGAGGTTGCAAATTATTCATTTGAAGGGATGAAACACGCCTGATCAAAAACTAGAACATAATCTCATTTTGAGGGTCTCCAAGAGTGACAAAAGCGTGATGATTTCGGGTTTTGCCAGCCGGCATCATGGGCAACCCGAGTTACCGGTGACCCAACTGACGCGACTCAGCAACCGCTTCATAGTTGCCGAATGTTGCCGTTGATGTGACAATTTGTGACAAATTTTGCAGAAGGGGATGAAAAGCACAGAGCATTCATAAAGGGGAAAACAAATAAGCAAAAATTACAATATGATGGGATATTCTTTATTCTGTCAGTATGTACAATTTGAAGTTGCTGTGATGTGTTGTTGAAGCTACAGAAAATAAAAACCCAATTTTTGCAACACCCAGAACTCGACAGTACCTCTTCATCTGCGTCTGCGTCTGCTACCCCCTCCATTTGCACCCTGCCTGCATCACAGTAAGTTTTCCTTTATTCACACTGTTTTGCTTTGCTAACACTCTTTTCCGAGTGCCACGCCTGTCCCGCGTTCCATCTGTCTTGGTCCCCCTGTCCGCACCACTGCTATAACAAGTGCGTGTAAATTCCCTTTTCTCTGTTCTATTTTTGCTTACTCTCGTTTCCAAGCGCCTGGCCACACCTTTAATTTCAATGGGGATCAATGGGCATCGATGAGGAGTTCCTGGATGGATATCAATGCATTGTACGCTGCAATGAAAGGGTCACCACTCGTAGGGCCCTTGTACTCCCTCTGTCCGCACCCCAATTTTGGTAAGTTCTTTTTTGTTGTATTGCTTATATTTTTACTCACTCTCGTTTCCGAGCGTTCCATCCCCTTGTGCCACGTGTGCACCCTTTATTGACGCCACCCACAGCACGCAGCAGCATGCTGCGTCAACCCCCCTCTTCTGGCCCCACTGCGTGGCTTAAGTCTGTGCCTGTCTGTCCGTGTAAGTTCTTTTTTTCTTCTGTTGTTTTACCTTGCTGAGAAAGATTCGAAACGCAAAATTCGCTCTTCAGTGGCCTGGAAAAATGGCGAAAGGTTGTTCGGGCAGGACGTGTTTAACCTTGTACGTGCTCGTCTCCCTTTTTTGAAGGAGGGTCAACCTGACCTGATGGGGCTTCCACATTTGCAGGCGACACGCTTCCCGAAGGACTCATATAGCTCACTCAAGTACCTGCTAGGCATGCCCGTGAACGCCGACGTCATATCCTACTACACTAGCTTCACGGCTCCCGACGTCGCGCCGTCCACGTGCTTTACCGCATCCGTCCGCAGGGGCAGCAGCACGGCCGGGGACAGCGGTGTGATGCCTGCAATTTTGGATGTGGAGGAGCTCGTGGCAATGCAGCTAGCGTATGTACGCTCGCTTGCAGTAGACGTGGCGGGTGCCGGCGAGCGCGTGCAGGACATCGTGGTGACTGTGCCTGCATTCTTCTCCCAGTTTGAGCGCGATGCAATTGCGGACGCCATCGAGCTCGCTGGCTTGCGCCTCCTTGCGCTTGTGAACGATGGCGCCGCCATTGTGGTCAACTACGCCATGACGCGCCAGTTCCCCGAGCCGGAGCGCCACATCGTGTATGATGCCGGTACAGCCAGCACGCATGCGACAGTCGTTACCTTCGCCGGACAGGGGAAGAAGCAGGATATGAGGCTGAGGCTCGCTCACTCCCATGTCTCCCATCTCCGAGCACGTTGTCCCCTTCCCTCGTGCCACATCCTCTCCCTCATGCTGTGTCCCCATCTCAATCACAAGGGGGCACACAGAGGGAGGCTGGGATGCAGGGAACGGGAATGGAGAATTAGAGGGACATGTGCAACCACAAGAGGTGAGGCAGTGGCCGATGCAGCAGTGGTCAGGGGCAGCTGACGCAGCGTGCAGAGGTCTGCGTGCCTGCACCATGATTCAATAGTACGAGTAGATAGTAATGTAATATGATTAGATTATATATGACATATTTTGAAATTTTAGGAAAACCTTGAGGAAAACATATGAAATTGAAATCACAGTAATCAACTTAAGGAGCCTGAAATCTTGCTTAAAACTGCTTGCTTGTCTTAATCTCAAGGAATTTGGCAATGGACCTTCTGGTTTTAAGCACCCATCGTCTTAATTTGATGTGCACTTAAAACAGCTTACTCTAAATCTAAGCCAGATAAGTTCATTTAAGGAAAAATAAGCTATTTTCGGGTTTTCCTGATGTAAAGGCAGCGACCCTTTATCAGCGTGAGGCTCAAAGAGGTGAAATTACGCTGGCTTGCACGGCTCGCCATTATCAGCGTTGCAACTTTCGGTGAATGCTGTACGTCAGGCTCACTTCTATACAGTACCTGTTGTCTTCTCCTTCCGCCAGCATCGTGAGAGCGTAGGCTGTGTAGCAACACAATCGGCGTCAAGCGGCTTTTTCGGGTAAAATGAGGGAAAGCGTGGATACGCTGTCAGTACAGTAGCTTATGAACAGGTTCTTCTAAGATTATTTCGAAGCAGCACTTACTGTAATGGCATGTCGTTTGTAAGTGCCCGCATCAGCAAAACAAGTAAAGTGTCGTTCGAGACCAATGTGCCAGTTTATGTGAAAGTTAAGTCAGAAAAGATTATACTTGATGAAGCCACATGAAACCTACAGTACTTGTAACCATTGGGGACAAGAGAAGGACGTGTCATGGCATTGGTCAATGTAACTTTCCGGCTCTACAAACTGATATTTTTGCATCGAGACTACAGTGACTTCATAAAGCTCAAAACGGCTTATGCGGTTTTCCTGATGCGGCGAGCTCTTCTCAATGCCGCCGGAGTCTACGGCCAAAACCGCATCAAATGTGGCTGTGTCAAGGGCTGGTGGGGAGGCCCATATCAATCACATGATGGCGGCCAAATTGGTGTATTGTGAGCTTGCAGGACCCTTCAAACGAGACAATTGACAACGAAGAGAACCCCCACATAATTTTACAATGACAGCGCCGAAATGTGAGAAGTTTGATCACTGATTCGTGGATTCAATACTGTTCTCCACCGAGATCAAGGGCTTATTAGGGGCGACCATGGTGACGCTGTCAGGCGGTCATATTATGATCGTATCACAAGAACTGGTGGAGATGAAGGAACATGGCTATAAAATGGGCGTCTGCGGAGTATCAGTATCTCACTGCAAGCGCGGGCACACCGCTCACTGCTCGTCGCAGCTGATGGAGCCATGAAATGTCGATCAGTCGACCACACGTGAGAGCGAAGATTAGGGTCAACAGAAAGAAGTTATGGACTATCAATAGTCCAAGCAAGAACTACTTTACCCTGATTGTTTGGGAGCGGCACTAGTGTAGCACCGCCAAGACAGGAGCATGGGACAAAGGTTTCCGCATTTGTTTAGCACCGATGATACCCTGTTCGAAAGGCTGTTTCCGAACTTTCCCCAGGCACGTCGGTGGTAGGGCGGCCTTGTTTGGTCCTGGGATTTCCAGCGCCAGCGCTCTGGGTGTCACGGTGACATTGGTACTGTAAGCATTCGTCCTCGTTCACATACTGCATGAGTCAGTATGACTGGAAGGGAATTTCTCCAGATGAAATAGTTGGTGCCCACATCAGAGGAAACGATGAGGTTGAAGTGTTCGAAGGAGATCTGAGTCAACAACTCCGCGAGAGCACGGGCCCGAGGAGTCAATATCCGGTCGGAAGGAATCACGCTCCGTGGAGAGCAAAATGAGCGCGCAGCGCGCAGCACACCATGCTTCAGAAGACCGCGTGAATTCCTGAGCCACACGGTCATTAACTGGCCGCGTGTACTACCATTTTTGTTCAGATGAAGACTGGTCCCAGTGAAAAGTGAAAAACGGGGTTCTTGATTCTAAGCCAGGCTTGTACGATCCCCGAGTGTCTATCAAGTATAGAAGAAAGTAGGTTTTGGAAATACGCAAGTGAGTGTATACTGCGCAATATACTCGCGATCACGCGATCACCGGCATCGATTTGTGGCGCGGTAGTTACTGTAAAACGCTAACCGGGTGCAAGACCGGGTGCAGTTTTCGAACTGGTTGGTTAGGTAAGCAGACTCGCGGCCTTGGGGACACCGTCATACCCGTTCAGTATTGCGCTGCGCCCGTCTGTGGGCCTCATCCTTGACAGGATAGCACAGTGTCCCTTACTCTAACCCTCGAGGCTCAGCTTGTTCCCTGCCAGGGCTCAGGGAGCTGAACAGCTCTGTAATTCCTGTAATTTCCTGGGCATGTAAAACTGATTCTAGGTTCACCCTCGGCTTCTTCGATTCAACCGGTTTCAATCGCTGATCGATGTTTGGGAACTTGATGGACCAACATGGATGCCGATGAACGATCTGCAGCTCCTATGATAGGCAGACTCTAAGGGAGTTCGAAGCGATAACTGAATGGGGTGCTACTTGTAATCCGGGGCCGTATTTTTTCCAGCTTGTCGGTTCCAGTCGCATGGCTCTTCATTTCCGCCACTATCACACCGGTATCCTAAATAGGCTGTCTTTCACCGTCCCTGGCAGTTCGAACGTGCCGTTGGATGCGCGTGTGACGGTCTCTGGTTGCTAGATCTACGACTGATCTACGTGTACAAAAAAATTATTATGTTACCATAATACCGCCTGCGTCCAAAGTATCCTATAAATTGCTTCACCTTTGGTGGCGGTTGCCCCAGGCTAACGTACTTTGCCGTCCTCTCCTTCTCCATTTTTAATGTTGCAGCTTCATTCCTTTGCTCTTCTCCTCGTCGCTCTTTCTGGGGGTGTCTCCGCTTCTGTCGTCAACACCGATCTTCGCATAGCCAACAAAGTAATAGCTCCTGATGGGTTTTCTCGCATGTGAGTCTCTCGCGGCTGCTGTTCAAAACAGTATCTGATCCAGTGCACCCCGTGATTCAGTACCACACTCGCCTCGGGCACTTTCCCCGGTCCAATAATCCGCGCAAAAAAGGTGGGATAAGTTGGCGATTATTTCTTGCTTCCGTCTGATTTCGACACAGGGTGATAAGCTCAAGATTGAGGTCCTCGATGAACTTGAGAGCAGTTCCTTGGATTTGGCGACTTCTATTGTAAGATCTCTTTTGGGGATGCGTTTGGAACCCTGAAGTCACGTGATGTGTCGCTCCGATAGCATTGGCATGGCATTTTCCAAAACCGCACCAACTACGACGATGGTCCTGCTTTTGTGTCTCAGTGTCCCATTGTACCAAAAGAAAGTTTTTTATATGACTTTTCAGTCCAGGAACAAACGGTTTTTCCTCTTGCTCATATCATAAGGTATCAGCAGGCTCACTTCCTTGCTTTTCAGGGCACATACTGGTATCACAGTCACTTTAGGAACCAATACTGTGATGGCTTGCGTGGACCTTTGATCATCGAGGATCCAGAAGATCCTCAGAAAAACTTGTACGATGATGACGATGGTGAGAAAGGCATTTGGAAAGGCCCGTTCACAGGGCTGAGATCTCCTCCAGACGACACCGTTATCACTCTCGCGGATTGGTATCACTATCTTTCGACGGAACCTCCCTTGATCCCGTAAGTTTAATGGCTTCTGTGAGAAATCGTGATGGTGATTACGTCCGCAGTGCCTTCAACTCGACCCTAATTAACGGCAAGGGCCGCTACCCTGGCGGTCCCTCTAATGTTTCCCTTGCCGTCGTGAATGTTAAGCAAGGACGACGGTTAGTGTTATATCCATTCAGTGTCTGGGTATATTTTTACTTTTCGCACTACTTTAGCTACCGATTCCGCTTGATTTCCATCTCCTGCGACCCCAGCTTTAATTTCTCTATCGATAGCCATCAAATGACTATAATTGAGGTTGACGGCGTTAACACTCAGCCCCTGCTAGTTGATTCAATCCAGATCTTTGCCGGTGCGTGTGGATTAATTCAACTCCTTGTAGTACTCATTGATGTCAAAACAGCTCAGCGCTACTCCATTGTTGTATGTCCACTTTGCTTTCTTTTCATAGGAATGCGTATCTCATCTGTCTATAGGTCAACGCCAGCCAGGCGGTGGATAACTACTGTGAGTTTGAGTTTTCCCCGATATTTCGTGGTCTCACAAAACGCAACCAGGGATCCGTTCTCTTCCTCCGGGTCTGAATTACAGCGACTTCAACAACCTCGCCGTCCTCCACTATGCCGGGGCTCCTTCAGGAAATCCGACTTCGGATCCCACTGTGAACGTTCCTGTGAGCCAGATACCACTGGTTGAGACCGCCCTCCACGTGAGCTTTTTATGTGAACTCCTTCTCACGGTGTTGACGTTCTTTACGCGTAGCCCCTCGCTGCCACTCCTGTAGTAAGAATTACTCCAGAACTTTCCTCCTCGCCTTCTCTGAAACCTCGTGACTTAGCCTGGCAGTCCCACTCCCGGCGGTGCCGACATCAATATCAACTTGACAGTTGTGCTCGCGAGTACCGTTCTTCAGTTCTCATATACCTGTTCTCACGTGGAAAATAGGATCTTGCCGATTTTCTTTTCCAAGTTAATGGCGTTACCTTTGAACCCCCCTCTGTCCCCGTGTTACTCCAGATCCTGAGCGGTGCATCGAATGCGTCGGATCTACTTCCCGCAGGCAGCATCTACGGCCTCGAACTAAACAAGAGTGTCGAGCTGACCATTCCTGGAGGCGCCGTTGGTGGACCTGTGAGTGCTCGCGGGTCGTGGTCAAAATGACGTCGAGTTGATAGCCCTCGCCAACAGCATCCTGTTCATTTGCACGGCCACAACTTCCATGTGGTCCGCAGCGCTGGTGACTCGTCCTACAATTTTGTCAACCCTGTTATCCGGGATGTCGTGAGTATTGGAAACCTTGGGGATGAAGTCACAATTCGCTTCAATACCGACAACCCCGGCCCGTGGTTCTTCCACTGCCACATCGACTGGCACTTGAATGCGTCAGTCATTCTTATTTAGGTGTCCTGCTGACCGTACTGATTGTGTGCTGCTCTAGGGGCTTCGCGGTTGTCTTTGCTGAGGATGTCCCGGATATCCCTTCGCAAGTCAAACCTACTCGTAAGTTGCCATCCTGCAAGTGCCCTTCATCGCTCATTAGAATCTGTCTTGTTTAGCGGCTTGGGAGAAACTTTGCCCCGCTTACAATGCCTTCATCAACGGGACAGCCTAATCGCCTGTTCCACGACTGTGGACGTCTACGCAACTAGTTGTTCTTGGAGAGCTATTGGCTCCTTGTTTCGTTCACTGTAGTAGCTTTTCGTATCATGGACAGTGATGGACTCTATCCAACTACCACTTTGTCGCTCCTTTGTAAACTCTCGGTTTAGTATATACCATATCGGACATGGACAATTCAAATTTCCTGCGGGGTTAGTACAAATAGTGCATCCTTTTGCCTATAAATATACCACATCGGAACTAATATTTCTATCGGAGTAACTGTAAGTCTCAAGGAAACCGGTGAGTTGGACTTCACAAATCACGCTTGCGGAATTTCAAGTCTCAGAAACTTGAAAACCAGCGAAAACCAACAAAAGTTGCAACCTTTTCCACGCTGACGACATGACGGTTGGAGGACATGCTGGCAACGCCGCCAAGAAAGAGTGAAAAGGAATAGTGGGTAATAAGTAGACGACACGAAACGTTAAAGGGACGGAAGGAAAAAGGCATTTATCAATCACCCTAGAACTTGTCCTGCTCCGGGCTGTCCCAGCGAGAAACCGCTATAGGGTGACTGGCGACCTGTCGCACGGCAACGAATTGCTCGATGGCTTTTCGGAGTGGGACTTGAATATGCCCCGATGGCTAGAGTTTCTCTGTTACTCTCGATGCCTCCAACGACTCGGAGTCCAGCCTTTCTCGCTTATGTTGAATGGTTTTCTCCTTGGCTGCGGAGCATCCAGTCTCACACCTAACTCTAAAGTTCGATTCATTTTGCTTCTAGTCCAAGTCATAGTAATAACAAACTTTGTCTTCATTCTTCACATACAGCCGACTAAATCTAGCGTGGGAGAGTCGCAGACTCGAGAAACAGGCACAAAGAATAGATCTAGAAGGGACACCGGACACATCAACGAAATGATTTCAGACAGTCGCCAGAGATACAACAAATTTGCGTTGACACGGAACCACAACGTATTGATGGGGTGGGAAAATAGTGGTCTGACAATGCGCGGAATCAATAACTTCGTAGCTCAATGCCAGAATTTGGTGACAGGGCTTCTTCATATAAGTGATATAAGTTATAGCAATACGTGGTGTCCTTCTCGAATGAGCGAATGTGGATCAAGAAGCGGCGTATGGACAGCGTGACCATGGCCCAGGAAAAGCTGTTCAGGGCTCAGGTCGAATAAATGCTGAGAGGCTCGGCCACGTACTATATCGACAAAAAGATGAGCCCGGGTTCAGTCACGACGCTGAAAGCAATATTGAGCCCACGGGATAATGCGATGGCCTAGTATGCCTTAATGAGCATACTCAGTAGATGGCGCGATGACGTCTTCTACTCACGACAAAGAACACCATGCCATCGTAGTATACGATTCGCCTCAAGGGTGTTCTGTGGTCTCGCGGAAGCGAAACAGCGTTAAGTGCTGTAAAAAAAATCACTGTAATTTCAAAGACCAGCTGAGGGCTGTTTGAACCCAAAGAAAACAAAAAGCAGCAGCCAAAGACTACTCACCGGAGCAACCCAAAGGACAATAGATGCCGGAGTCGACTTTGAGGAAAAGCATATTTGGGTAGTTGAACTATATTGCATGGCGGCTAAGGGAAGTGGTATTAGGCTACAGAACCGGATGAGGGGGGAGGGGGGCTTACAGTAGAGAATTAATATGGATGCAAGCGTAGACAGCACGGTCGTAATGAAAGTCGCAGTCAACGCAATGCTGAGCCCAAGAACGATCCGCTAGAATTCGGTGGTGAGCTGGTGAGCTCTCTCTTGCCAACTTAAGGATGCCAACATAGACATACAGGCGAATCATCCCATATGATGATGACTTGTGAAAACCCGAGTGCGTTAGCTGTGAGAGTTGAGAAGGTACCATAAGCAGTGATTGCAATCATCAATTTCTGGCATCTTCGTCTCGATTAAAGAGAATGTACGCGTGAATCTACAAAAGCTCACTTCTACATCCAGTCAGCCTGGCAATAGTGTATCTTGACAAAATACTCACTCGGTCGTCATACGAAATGTCGTTAAGTCCCGACATTTCTTCAAGTCTAGGGTTGAGCAACGTGTGAATAAATACGGAGAGACCGTGAACTCACCATTGGCGCATACGATAAGGCCCACCTCCGACAAATAGTGGTTTATCAGAAATATCCACTTCAGAAATGAACGAGGAGCAGCCCAAATCAAGCGAATCTCGTCGCCGATGGTCAAGGCATGATCGTAGAGCAGCGCGGCAAGGCCAGCAGCTTTTCGAGAGACAGACATCAGCCTTTTACTTTCGGGGAAGATGGGGGCCTACCGCTCAGGTACCGTGCGACTATAGTGAGGTATAATCCGTGGAAGAGAGCCTGTACCATAGGTGAAATCAGGAGCGGCTACTAGCACTAGCTTAAGCGAGAAGACGTGGGGCCTCGGTAGGGGTGGCCAGAGGTGTAAACTAAAAAAAAAAACCTACTCTCGAGTAAGCATTTTGAAGGTCATACATGCCAGAGGGGACCGTGATAGCACGGAACGCTATCTAGTCGGATTAATCCTGGGCATTTGGTTATCGAAGATCTGTTCCGCATCGCTCCGACCGAACGACTTATGTGAACCAGAGGTGAAAGAAAAACCCCAGATGAGGCGGCTCCGGGGCGGCTCGAGGCTTGAATTTGAGCACTTGAGTTTAATATCCTAAAGGCGAATACGTGTCCCCGAGGTCTACGGGTTGCAACCGTCTGGCGGATGCAATTCGGATATTGTCAGTCCCGGCTGTCGTCTGACGTCTTCAGGGGCACTCACTGGCATTTCTGTAACCCGCAAACCACATTGGCCTCGTCTGGCAAGCTCGACTCCATCTACGACAATAATGGCGCCAGAGCCCTTGCAATAATTCTTCGTGCACTTATGCGCAACCAACCAAATCTTCAAGTCCACTATCCGTCACCCCCAATATTGGTTTGATCTCAGGTGGCTTAAGGTTTGCCGTCGTGAACGCCACTTCACCATGATGTTGTGCTTCGTCTGTCCGCTTCTTGTCAGCATCGTGACTGCCACCGTCAGCCTCTTTCCTGTGTGCATATTGTTCCGATTGCACTCCTCGGATACCGCGGAGTTCCAGGAAGACCTCTCCGTACTTCACAAGACCGAACGCACAGGAAGCCTGCCACCCACTCAGCCATAAGTGTTGAGCCCCGAAATCAACCTCCTCGATTGGACCAGTGGCTAGTGGGGAACTCAGAACTCGCACCATAAGGTTAATCCCTTGTCATCATGGCGTCCTAGGAGTAGGCTGAGGCTGAGGTTAGGTTGGATAGAAAATACCCTAGGCGAAAAAGATAGAGCCTGATAAAAGAGGCAATTCTGACTGGATTATTACCTGGACCTTTGCAATGGCAGCTGGGGCTGTCGGGTACCTCAGGCTCATGCTACTGCCAAATTTGTACGTACAGTAGGCGCTGGGGATACCAATTCGGAAATTCGGATTCAAACACCATTTTCACAGTAACAATTTTACTAAAAAATCTGCGTGACATGTATGTAAGTACAAACTACAAAAGACGACCCAATTGGTTGGAGTAGTGAAACGCGAATACGTACAGTACAGTGAGATTGCTGCTTCTGGACTGCGTGTGGTGTCGCGATACGAGGGTATTAGAGGCCTGCCAGCTACCCATCGTCCTTAAGAGGTGGTTCCAGTGGCAGTCGCTTCCAACCTTTCGCATGCTACTATAACATCACGATGGCCCCCGGTGTCCCCTCGGCATGGGCAAGCCAGCATCCTCGGGATTTGGTCGCTCGAGTGCTGCAGTGCATCGGGCAAGAAACCGCGGGTCAGACCGAGGTTCGTTTCGTTCGTTCAACTTACCAACGTCAACGTCGGGACTCAGGGGAGGAACATGGTACGTGTGTACCACTGTTGTGACTCACGGCAACTTCCGAATTAAAGCAACGTCTTTTTTGCATTCTTCCGTGTTTGAGTCATTTTTGTAACCCGCAAACCGCATGCAAAATCAGCCTCGTCTGGAAAGGTCGACAATATTGTCCACCGCTCTTTCCCCTTGGTCTGACCCTAGATTGTCGTCTTTGTTCTGTCATCTGCCCATGTGACTACTCTCTTTCGGACTCTGCACTCTCAGACTTCAAGTTGACAGCATGGCATTATTCAAATGCGACATTGGAGGTATGAAACTGGGAGTGTGAAAGTCAAATCCTAGTGGCAGCAAGAGCTCTTCAAGTCTATAAACGCTATTGCCAGTCTTAAGATTCTTAACTTCTCGGGCAACTAACTAGTACCGAGGAAGACTAGTTATCTACATACATCGTGCGCCAGATTAGCATCGACTTTTGGAATTCAGGTGTGCAAAATCTTACGCTGCTGATAACTGTGGCCGCAGCCTTCCCTGATACAGTTGGGATCCATTCCTACATATTTAGGGCAGCTGCAGCCCTGAACTGTGCATGCGTTGGCGCTGGTGACATCTTCTTTCAGTTAGCCTTGGCGTGGAATTCAGGTATGTAAAATCTTACGATGGTGATAATGGTGACCGCAGCCCGACCTGATACATTTGTTGGGATCTTGTCCTACAAATGCAGGGCAGCTGCAGCCCTGAACCGTGCATGCCTCGACGCTGGTAACATCTTCTTTCATTAGCTTTGGCGTGGATTCAGGTGTGTGAAAATTTACGATGGTTATAATCGTGACCGCAGCCCAACCTGATACAGTTGGGACCATTTCCTACAAATGCAGGGCAGCTGCAGCCCTGAACCGTGCATGCGTCGGCGCTGGTGACATCTTCTTTCATTAGCTTTGGCATGGATTCAGGTGTGTGAAAACTTACGATGGTTATAATCGTGACCGCAGCCCAACCTGATACAGTTGGGACCATTTCCTACAAATTTAGGGCAGGTGCAACCCTGAACCGTGCATGCGTCAGCGCTGGTGACATCTTCTTTCATTAACTTTGGCGTGGATTCAGGTGTGTGAAGATTTACGATGGTTATAAAGGTGACCGCAGCCCGACCTGATACAGTTGGGACCATTTCCTACAAATTTAGGGCAGATGCAACCCTGAACCGTGCATGCGTCAGCGCTGGTGAAATCTTCTTTCATTAGCTTTGACGTGGATTCAGGTGTGTGGAAATTTACGATGGTTATAAAGGTGACCGCAGCCCGATCGGATACAGTTGGGACCATTTCCCACAAATTTAGGGCAGGTGCAACCCTGAACCGTGCATGCGTCGGCGCTGGTGACATCTTCTTTCAGTCAGCCTTGGCGTGGAATTCAGGTGTGTTAAATCTTACGGTGGTTGTAATGGTGACCGCAATCTCGCGTGGAACAACTGTCCGATCCTGGGGCTCGTTTAAATATAGGACATTGGCACCACTGAACCGTGCATCCGCCTACTTCGCCGGTCGAGTAGGTGGCTTTTTGGGGCATTGCGATGTAAGTTTTAGTTTGGATACTATGGGTATACAGCGCTCACCGTTGCCAGCCTCGGTGGTCTGGGTGGTATCTTGAGTGGACATGGTGGTAGATGGATGAGACTCGAGTCAGGCTGAAGATGATCGATGCAGATTGGACGTAGATACTACTAGACTAAGCATGGATAAAGCGAGCAATACGAGTGATGTAATCTGCTTACGGGAGACTGCCACGGCTTCACGTTATTTACTTTGTTGAGGCTTCACTGGTACCGCCCGGAATTAATCTTGTTATTTCAGGCACATTACAAGATGCTTCGACGGGCGCGATTTCAGGACATCGTACAGCCTGACTCGGGGCCAGGAGCTCGCCCATCTGACACACTCAGAGCCACTCTCTACTGTGGCTTCATCTTCGTCCATTATCGGTCCCAAAGGGTCAGTTGCCGTTGAGCGCTTTGCACAGTGACGAAGGTTGTGAGAACTACTGCGATAAGCGAAGGTCCGGACAACAGGTGAGACCGTGAAAATAGTCATCTTGATGGACATCGTCGATAAGATGGAAGAAAGAAAAATTGATACTTTCAATCGGCCTGGTTGTGGTTACTATGATTTGATGATGCTCTGCAACATAATGGCTACGGTGAGCTCACTGTACAGGCCTTATGACCCACGGCAACTTCCGAATTCCCTTGGCAAGTACCATTCAATCGCTCCGAGAACAGGATTTGTGATGGCGCCTTCGATGTCTTTGTATCAACATTATTTCTCTCACCTCACTCGATCAGAAGCTCCTCGTAGTCACGCGGACGTCCTCGAGGCTTGAACACAGCAGCTCATTTTACGTAGTAGACGGCCGTACGGTCCGGGACTACCGAACCCGTACTATGCCACTCGATCAAGCACTCGATGATGGAGGCTCTCACGGGTACGGGACTTTGACAGGACGGCATATGGCCTTAAGGTACAGCGTCGGCAGTAATCTCTAAAAATACATCAGTTTAAGGAATGATGTTGTCCATACCTTGGTCCACACTTTTACTACTAGGCAAGCGCTGTGACCGCCACTGTCCCAAATGACGATAGGCAAGGCTGGCCCAAGGGCTGGCCAGACATCCAGGGTGTCCCTCACAGGTGATTTGGTCGTACAAACAAGTCGTATATCTGGAGGACGTGGAGATCCGAACACAACACTTCTTCGCCATCCTTGCACCGGTGACTGCCTATCTCATTTATTGCAATTTTTGCAGGTTGAAATTCGCTCTCACGGAAACCATATTGCTAGTAGGACATCACAAGGGAGGGAGCATGTCAATCGATATCACCTGGCCTGCACTGCATCGAGTCTGTTGGCGGTCGTCCCAGGATGTGGCGCAAATGACGCACATCTTAGGTTGGTTAATCTCTTTCCGGTCCAGCGACATGCGTGATTTTCTGCTGTCAACGAGCCGTCTAAACTGGAGTTTATTGGGATCGATGGACCAGGGGGAGTGAATAGGGAATGATGGAGGGGGAGAGCGGTCCCAAGAGCGGTCCCAGTGGAGTGTAGATGGAGACCTGAATCACTGGCACTTGATGACAGGCACACTTTTGAGCGGGTCTATTCGGGATCTTGTTTTGGTTACAGAACTCGATCAATTCAGCGAGTGAATTTCCGTTGTGCCGATGCATTATTGATGCGCAAGCCTAGATGAGTCCGTTCGGCAAAGTTGCCGCAGTGCTCCACATCACTGCATCACGGCCCGCTCACAGGCAATTGCCTCATTTCCGATCCCCGAGAACACCAACGTAACAGCCTTCCCCCACCAACCGATATGATGCCAATTAATGCATGTAATATCACGATTCCGTTCATGTAAAGTTACTGTACTAGTAGTAGTAGTAGTACTACTACTACTGTATCAACCGTGTAGCCAAGTCGCCGCAGTCGGGACTCGACGGAGTCTTGCCACCCCATGTGTGCCACTTTCCAGAATCACGCAAACTTGGGACCTTCGTTCCTTTTTCCCGAGCCTCCGCAGACGCGTACCATGGTTTCTACACACGCCACCAGTACGGTGAGAATTCAAATCCAGTCGACACTGGCACCGACGAACACAGATCGGATTCAACTCATTCAAGTTCACACGCACAAACGCAGGGCTCTTATTTACACGTGGGCCCCCTACACTTGTCTCGGGGATGAAGGCGATGTGAGCGCTCTCAACCCCCTTTTGATCTAGATTGAAAGTTTGAAACACTGGTTACACTGCCTAGGGCAAGCTCTTCGCCAGCAACGGTATATACGGTAATACAGCACAGTATTTCGGGTATCATGGTCGGTAATGAACACAGATTTTACAGAAGTACGGTATATTGTAGTTCGCAAGTTCTGTGAGTGTTTGTGGTGTGGCAAACACGGTTACCGCGTTACCGCGTGCTGCTTAGCGCTTAGCGCCCGTCGCTTGGTAGATTTGTCATCATCATTCTCAACCGTTCAAGATGTCACCCATAACCGCGTGTATCATACTGGAAGCAATCATCAGTGCAATTACGGTCCTCAATGCGCAATTGTAATACCGATGGCCTTGTTGATTGCGGTGTATATCTCCCAATGCTGCGTTCAAGGACACCTCCTGACGGTACCACTGGCAGTACGGTCCCATGTCCCCGAGGGCTCGCTGAGTCCCCGATCTTAGCGACAACAATAACGATCTAATTAGTGGCGGGTTGCCGGAAGTCTCCGCATCAAGCAAGTGTCTTGCTCAAGCGAGTTGGACTAAATTTCTATGCGAGTCGATGCCGCCTCATGGCCATGGTAGTGCTATAAAACCCTGGTTGGTCTTGGGTCGCAACTCGCCGCCGGCTTCCTTCACTCTTTTCGTTCGCGATGTTGCAGCTTCTCTCTTCCGCTTTGTTTCTTATAGCTGTTGCAGGGAGCGTCTCTGCTTCCATCGGCCCAACTGCTACCCTTCCGATCGTCAACGAACAAGTAGCGCCCGATGGATTCTCGCGCCCGTAAGTCCTCCGTCATTGCTGTCAGATACTACTGTATGTCTAATCTTGTGGCATCGCCCGCAGCGCTACACTTGCCGGGGGTACGTTTCCTGGTCCAATAATCTCCGGGACTAAGGTGAGGTTCAATTCATGGGAAGATTCCTATGACAACTAACTTTTATACAGGGTGCCGAGTTCTCGATCAACGTGGTTGATAACCTAAATGACTCATCTATGGATTTGGCGACCTCTGTCGTAAGATCTTTTTTCGCAGTCTGCCATGAAAATTGGACGCATTATTTTTGCAGCATTGGCATGGTATCGCCCAAAAACACACAAATTATGTCGACGGTGCTGGATTCATCACCCAATGTCCTCTTGTACCGGATGAGAGCTTTTTATACCAATTTAATGCATTGAACCAAACGGTAAACCCCTCTTGTATGTGTCGCAAAATGCGTAACTCACTCACTCTCATGCTATCATAGGGAACATATTGGTACCACAGTCATTTTAAGAACCAGTACTGTGATGGGCTGCGTGGCCCTTTGATCATTTATGACCAGGACGACCCACATAAAGATCTGTATGATTACGACAATGGTGAGGCAGTCTGAGTCGTTCTCTTGGCACAGCGGATCATTAGCCTAAATGTTTCCTTCAGACGATACCGTTATTACACTTGCAGATTGGTATCACTATCTTTCGACCAATTCCCCCGGATACCGTGAGGTTTTTTCCTCCATTTTTGGTGGATGTTTAATGCCAGTGTTGATGACATCTACAGTGCGTTCAACTCCACCTTAATCAATGGTAAGGGTCGCTATCCTGGCGGTCCTGATGTCCCCCTTGCTATAGTGAACGTTCAACAAGGCAAACGGTCGGCTCTAGGTCTAGCCCTTGGAGTTTTAGACGTCTCATGCATTTTTATAACAGTTACCGATTCCGGCTTGTCTCCATCTCTTGCGACCCTAGCTTCCTTTTCTCGATCGACGGCCATCAAATGACCGTCATTGAGGCTGACGGCACGAACGTTCAGCCTCTAGTCGTCGATTCGCTTGAAATATTTGTTGGTGCGCGCTGCCCAAAACTTGTTATTTATTCTCTTAACTAACGCCGAAACAGGTCAACGATACTCGGTTGTTGTAAGATGCTCTTCTTCACCCTTGCACGGGATTGCGTGCCTGACATGTTCGTAGGTCACTGCGGATCAGCCAGTCGCCAACTACTGTACGTGTTTCGTCTATTATTAGTAGTCCGAATTAACGCATAGCAGGGATTCGTGCTCTGCCCGACCCTACGAGTGGACTTTATAATTTCAGCGACACCAATAACGTGGCCGTTCTCCACTATGAAGGGGCCGAGAACGGAAATCCGTCGGAGGACCCATCGGTGAACGTCTCCCAGAGCAAGCTGCCACTTGTTGAAACAAATCTCCACGTGAGCTACGCCTCTCTGATCTCCGAGTCTTCATCGACAAGGCTAACGTTTTCTGTCCAGCCACTTGTTCCCACCCCTGTGGTAAAATTTCATTCATCTATCTTCTTTTACTGCGGTCCCTAAAGTTTAGTCATCAGCCTGGCAAACCTGTACCTGGTGGCGCTGATATTAACATTAACTTGAACGTCTCGATTGTGAATGGCACCATCTAGTTCTCATGCACCTACGCTCACGCGGAAAATCAGAATAATGCTCTCACGGCTTTCCTCGTGAATAACGTTAGCTTCCAGGCCCCAACTGTTCCCGTGTTGCTCCAGATATTGAGCGGTGCGAAGAACGTGTCGGATCTAATTCCATCGGGCAGCATCTACAGCCTCGCGCCGAACAAGAGCGTCGAACTAACCATTCCAGGTGGTGTCATCGGCGGACCGGTGAGTATTCCGTGCTTAATGTGGCCTCGCCATTTTCGTTATGTTATGACATTTTTCCATTAGCATCCTGTTCACCTCCACGGACATTCATTCTCCGTGGTCCGTAGTGCTGGTAATTCGTCATACAATTTTGATAATCCTGTCATCCGCGATGTCGTGAGCATCGGCAACTCGAGTGATAATGTGACGATCCGGTTCTTCACTGACAACCCTGGCCCGTGGTTCTTCCACTGCCACATCGATTGGCACTTGAACGCGTTCGTGATACATCCCTCGACACGTTTTAATCCTAACGCACTATCCTAGTGGCTTCGCCGCCGTCTTTGCCGAGGATGTGCCTGATGTGGCGTCGCAAGACATAACCAATGGTAGGTTAATTGATTTGTGCATGGGAATGAATAGCTCATAGCCACCATAGACGCCTGGAAGAACCTCTGCCCCACCTATAACGCCTATTACAACAAGACGCACACTTGATTATAGTAGTACCTTATCGGACTTTGCCGAACTGCTTTCCCCCTGAATTGGGGCCACATACTGTACCAGATCTTTTCTTCATTTTTGTCTTCTATACCCAAACTATCGAAAACGGACATGCTTTCCCCCCGGTCGTCTACGTGCCATCCTTTCAAACTCACATGAGGCAATTGCCGGTGATGACTATCCCAGATTCTCAGGCCCTTGCGCAGGCCCGTCTTTTTGTCACGTCGGCATTGATTTTTTTCTTTTGGATTTGTCTGCTGCCATCTCTCAGGCTGTCGCGTCAATTACATCTGTGGGGCAACCACCTTTGCGTCCGACATACTACACGTCAGGCAGCAACAAGGGTCATTACGACGGTGCCAGCGACATTCCCAATGCTGACTTTGGTTCAGGGACCAGGGTCTCGCAGGATGTCCAAGTAATGACGAGATAGGGTGGGGTTGCTGATATCCCCGTATGTTCCAAAGCTAGCAGAAGTGCGAATGGAAGCCACCTAGTAGAGGATAGCGGGATCTGCCATGCCGACACTACGACAGCTTGTACGACAGTAATTTTCTATCAAACTTCCAAAGAATCGCGCCATCGATTCGAAGCTTAGCACCTCTCGTGAACGTTATGTAATCGGTCACTCACCGTCCAGCCGTGACTGTACCTCACCCACTCACCCTTCACGGGCTCATACGGTCTTTCCACTCCAGCTACCAGTATGGGTTAGACCCAAAGCCAGAGATCAAGACACGTCTATACAATACGAAAGGTCTCATCATTCACCGTGTCGGGGAGCTCCGGACCCACTACAGTCCCTGTATGCCCCTTAACGAATCTCTTGAAACGACCTTCTGCAGCCCCTTTAGGTTTAGATGGAGGCGTTGTACTTCCGGGGCAAGTGTCAGTGGCTCTCCGCTGACGACGGCATCGTGGATGGCATATCACAAGGGAATACCGGTCCGGTCACCGGTGGGGCGATGAGCGCTTTGGTAATGTCCGGAAGCATAGGGAAGCAAGGGTGTTACAGTGGTGTTAATATGTGCGCTGCACCGCTAGACGCATGTCACAGCTGACACACTGGGTAATTCGCATCAGTGGATCTCTCACAAACGTTGCCTTCCCCTTGATTCACATCCTTTTTCCCAACACGTCGTTGCGCTACTGAAAGATGTCTTCTCAGGGCATACATTCTCGAAACAAGCGTGCGCGCTGTTGCGTTGCAGTCCTTCCACTGTGCCTTTCCGAAACTAGCGTCCTCATCAATGATGTGAGTCGATCCAGTGTATGTCTCCTAGTACTAGGTCCAATGGTCCCTCTTGTAGATTTAATGAACCCGATGGACGTCGCGCCTCTCGAATCCCGGAGCTTCCCACAACCGCAGTTATTTGATCCCGGCTGTGGCACCGGATGTCCCCACATCAGTTGTTCCTAATTCGAGCGATTTCTGAGATCCTGTGCCTGATGAAGGCGCTGTCTCGCGCTCATCTATTCTTGGGTGGGTTCGCAGTCGCTCAAGCGCGTTCAGTTATCGTAATGTCGATGTCTGTACCGCCCATTCAGCTGGTATAAAACAACCCGTCACATCGGGTACTGCTTCTCATCCCCCGGACTTCTTCTTTTTCATTTTATTATTTTCTCTGCGATGCTGCAGCTTCGCACTGCCACTTTGCTTCTTGTAGCCCTTTCTGGGAGCGTTTTCGCACTCGGCCCGAGTACTACCCTTCAGATCGTCAGTAAGGAAATCGCGCCTGATGGTTTCCTCCGCCCGTGAGTCCTCCGCCATTGTTGTCAGTTACGATGTCTGATCCAGTGTTACTGCTCACAGTGCCACCCTTGCTAATGGTGTTTTCCCTGGTCCAATAATCACTGCAACCAAGGTGGGGTTCCATTCACAGGAAGATTTGTGATCATAGTTCTGACCTCACGCTGTATGCAGGGTCAAGAATTCTCAATCAACGTCATCGACCAGCTGACCGAAACATCTCTGGATTTGGCCACCTCTATCGTAAGATCTCCCTTTTGTTACAGTGTGCCACGAGAGTAAGACGCAATTTTTTTTTGGCAGCATTGGCACGGTATCTTTCAACATCACACAAATTTCGTCGACGGTGCTGCCTCCGTTACCCAATGTCCTATAGTACCGAATGAGAGCTTCCTGTACCGATTCAATGCATTGAGCCAATCGGTAAATCTTCTCTCCCGGTACAGGATACTGAACTAACCCACTCTCTTGTTGTACCAGGGAACATATTGGTATCACAGTCACTTCTCGAACCAGTACTGCGATGGGTTGCGTGGTGCTTTGATTATTTATGATCCGGACGATCCTCAGAGTTATTTGTATGATTGCGACGATGGTGAGGCAGTCTGAGTCGTTCTCTTGGCAGTTGTTCATCCGCCTGAACGTTTCCTTCAGCCGATACTGTTATCACACTTGCAGATTGGTATCATTATCTTTCGACCGATGCCCCCGCGGTCCCGTGAGTTCCCACTTCCTCCCCTTTTTTTTAGTGATTTAATATTGACGACATCCGCAGAGCGTTCACCTCTGGCTTGATCAATGGTAAAGGTCGCTATCTTGGTGGTCCTTCCAATATCTCTCTTGCCGTAGTGAATGTCCAGCAAGGCAAACGGTCGGTCCTAGTTCTAGCCCTTTGAGTTTGAGACTTATGCGCTGTTATAACAGCTACCGATTCCGGCTTGTCTCCATTTCTTGCGATCCTAGTTTCCTTTTCTCCATTGACGGCCATCAAATGACTGTGATTGAGGTTGAGGGCACGAATGTTCAGCCTTTACTCGTCGATGGGGTCACTTTACTTGCTGGTGCGCGCGGTCCAAATTCTTTTACTTTGTTCTATTAATCAATGCCAAACAGGTCAACGTACCTCGGTTGTTGTAAGATGCTCTTATTCACCCTTGCACAGGATAGCGTGCCTGACATCTTTGTAGGTCAATGCGAACCAGCCAGTTGCCAACTACTGTATGTGTTATGTGGTTTGTCTATTATTAGTTGTCCAAATTAACGTGAATAGGGGTTCGTTCTCTGCCCACCGATGCGGGTGGGGGTACTTTTACTTTCGACAACTTTACCAACGTGGCCATTCTCCGCTATGCTGGGGCCCCTGATGCAAATCCACCAGGGGACCCTTCAGTAAACGTCCCCGTGCTCCAACTGTCGCTTAATGAAACCGATCTCCATGTGAGTCAGACCGTTTTTTTCCCATTAAGTTCTTCATTGACGAGGTCAACTTTCCAGCCACTCGTTCCCTCTCCCGTGGTAAGATATCGTCCCAGTCACGTTTTGCTTCAGCCCCCTGAAGTTTTGTTGTTAAGCCCGGACAACCATTCCCCGGCGGCGCTGATATTAACATCAACCTAAACGTTCAGATCGTGAGGACCGTTATTCAGTTTTGATATACCTACCCTGACGCGGAAAATCAGAATGATAACCGCACGGCTTTCCTCGTTAATGGCGTTGTCTTTGATCCACCCACTATTCCCGTGTTGCTCCAGATCCTGAGCGGTGCAAAGAATGCGTCTCAACTTCTTCCGGCAGGCAGTATCTACGGCCTTGACCCAAACAAGAGCGTCGAACTAACCATTCCAGGTGGTGCTATCGGTGGACCGGTGAGTATTTCATGCCAGCATCCGGTGATAAGATCTCACCATTTTGGATATGCATAATCCATCTTCTATAGCATCCTGTTCACTTACATGGCCATGCGTTCTCCGTGGTCCGCAGTGCCGGTAATTCGACGTACAACTTTGATAACCCTATCATCCGCGACGTCGTGAGCATCGGCAACACGGGCGATGAAGTCACGATCCGGTTCTTTACTGACAACCCTGGCCCTTGGTTCTTCCACTGCCACATTGACTGGCACTTGACCGCGTTCGTGATCGTCCTAGCTATGTTATTATGTCGTTATGCTGACATGCCATCCCAGTGGCTTTGCCGTTGTCTTTGCCGAGGATGTGCCTGACGTGCCGCAGCAGGACTTCGTAAACAGTACGTTAACTATTCTCCGTTTGTATATGAATGTCACTTAAAGTGGTGGACACTGTAGATGCCTGGAGAGATCTCTGCCCCACATACGAGGCCTTTTTGAACGCAACCGGCGGGCACTCCTAATTATACCCTGTTTATACCCTGAACCTTGTCGGACCCTTTCGTAATTTACAGTATTGTTGCTCTATATACCATCGCCTTTCGTCGCCCTTCCCTTCGTTCGCAGCCTGTTCACGTGATACTACTATCTCGTCGACATCCCTTCGTTTTCCATTCCAAGAGTACAGACCATCGATCACGGACCTATGTCGTAATATATGTGGGATCTTCCCGAGTTCACATGGGGGTTGTGAAGCCCCTTGAAGGAAGATTGTGTGAGGCTTGACATTCCCAATAAGGACGTCCCGAGATTTGCAGGATAAGTTGTTTTTCCGGTGTTGGAGAGGTTTTAAGTTATTTTTGAGTCCACCTCAGTACATTCAATATAGGAGGGGTAGGGATATGATCGGAATATGAATCGATTTGATACATCTACCTTGTGACATCCAAGTACACATCCGCACACGAGGAGAGGTCGGGGAAAGGGGGTCTACCGTGACGTAAACCGAACCGAAAATGAGATAGCTGATCTACGCGATATCGATTAGCTCGGCATCAGATCCGAGTCTCACCCACGCGTTATCCTCTCCAACCCGTCGTTCCTTCGACACCTTCCTCTTCAAATGCGGACCACTTTGACCACCCAGCAACGCCGTCGTCTCCGTCGCATCTACAACCACCCGCGGCGCCAGCGCGGCGGCTTCTGCCTCGACCGCAGCCAACACGCGCTTCGGATTCCAGCGTTTCACCACGGCGACGAGGGACGTCGTCGCGGCGCCCGCAACGTTCACGATTACCTTGATTTGTTCGAGGTGCTGTGGGATGTCCGAGTCTGGCCTGTGCCGGGATACGGCGAGCTGGGTTGTGCTGAGGAGAATCGGGAGCAGGATGTTGCCGCCCGATGCGAGGAGGATCGCGACGAGTCCCGAGGGCGTGGTCGACGTCGCCGCTGTTGTGAGGAGGAAATAAAGATATAGGTATGGGCCTGAGCGACAGTACTTGCTGGCTGAGGGCAGAAAGAGGAGGACGTACATCGAGCATGGCCTTGCATGGCCTTGCACCGTTGTTCAAGTGCGTTGAGATAATATACGACGAGGTGGTATCTGAGAAGATGACGACACGTAGGTGCGTTGGGGAGTCGCTGTGGTACGTGAACTGGGCTTACGAGTTGTCGACCATCTGGAAGGCGCAAGCGATCTCCATGCTCCGCACCCGTGCATCATCCAAGATATCCATGTCCGGGACGCCGTCTCCGGATGTAACAGAGCTGAGCACGAACCCGGCGCCAGCCACAATATATATTGCCGCATTCCCCAAACGACCGAACTTGAGAAAGACGGGTGGTGCCATGGTCATGGCGAGTCGTATGGGCGATTCGAAATTTTCGATTCTGTCGAGGATGATGTGTAGTAATAGGATGGAGTCTGTTACGATTGGCGTAACGCTGTTGAGTATTCCCATAATAACGACCGTGAGGGGCTCGAGAGTAGTCGAAGGAGAAAGCCATGAGCATAGCTGTTAAAGGGCGTTTCGTGGGCAATTGCTCTTTCAGTCCTACCCATCTATCTCTGTGGGTTTAAGTGACGTACCAGCGCGTAAACATTAACGAAGGAAACTTCTAAGCCAAATACGAGAAGGAGAACGCCCAGCAAGACAGCAGCCTTCTGTCTAGTTGAGGGGTTGGCATGAACGAGTAAGACGATTATGAGGATAAGAGACGAGTCAAGCAAGGAAAGATTGATCACAAAAGAAAGGAGGCCCTTGACGGTGCCGAGAAAAATCTGCTCGGGCACAGGGCTAATCTCAAGGGTCGGAAGTGATGGCAACTTGAGGGGTATCATGATTGACCACGTTTAGGAATAAAATGCTCCTGAAACCGTTTAATAGACGGGGATCATCAAGACAGTAGGAAGAGGGTACGTGTGAGCGCGGCCTGGAGGGCTCACTAACGTTCACTCTTCGCTTCGCTATATGACCATTGACCCCAGGCATTCCGAGATGACATGTGTTTCGTTCCATGCCAGCGAGCAATCTATAATCTTCGGAAAAGCTGCTTTGGGCATGCCGTAGTTCGGGAAACTGGCAGTTACTTGGACCACTTCCAGTTTGGGCAGTATGAGCTGAAGCTGACATTTATGAACGGGCCGGCACCAGCCCGGACCAGCACCTGAGATTCTCAGCACCTCAACGTAGTCTTGCATACAGCCGCGGCCCTGCATGTTCATTTTCGTCAGTGTTATCCTTAACGATATCAACTCTCGCATCTCGGATGAACATACCGTTGTAGTCAGATGTGTACAGCTTTGAAGTCGTTCGGTTGCGCAGTTGGTGTATGACGGCCCGAGAAGCTCGAACATAACCGGACCCGGTGATACGCTGTGTCGTGTGTCCTGTCGTGTCTGGGAAGTATCATTAAATTCCGAGGAGTTTCCATATCGTGAATCTAGCGATCTGTTCCCACCACGCCATTTATGGACAAATGATCGAGTTGATCCAGAAGCCAGAGATGTGGATCAGGTCGCGCCTGGCAGTGCAGGTCACGCGACAACGTTACTAAGCCGAGATGGTGCGGCTTTCGTAATCCCAACTCCGGACTGTCTCCTTGCCTGTAAAGGCAAGGTTCACTGCCCAAAGGTTGTAAATCAGCCACCGTAAAGCCATGATCCACCGGCCAAGGAAACCTCGGGAGGACCTGAAATGGTGGTGAGCGCTCCGGGACGACTAAACATGTGGGATGAGTACCTAGGAGATGTGGTGGCGTTGAAAGCATCGCCGGGACATAGCCATCCACCTTGGAATCATTGAGTAATATCACGGTTACCTCGCCCGGATCCTATATTTTGCAAAGAGGCCAGGACGTGTACATCGCATAAAGAATGCTATGGTGTTCGGTGGGCGCGTCTGAGCAAGCTGTTCGAGATCCGACTGCCGGATCATTCACACAAATCCCGGCTTCTGTATATGCTCGCATACATGATACACATGATAGAGTCCGGCCCGCGGGTCAGACAACACGGACCAAGTCGGGGATCGATCATTCAATATTCAATCCTCCACGTCCACGGCAGGATCATCGAGCCACACAAAAGGGCTAGGACCATCCTTCACTGAGTTTGAAGAGCCGGCTGGCGTTTTAAGACGAGCCGAGCGGCGAGGAGAGATGGTGGTGGTCAGGGTTCAACTGTGGCGTTGACACCTTCGGAATGCTGTCCGTCTCAGAGCCCGCCATCGACCGGCCCGGTCCAGCATCATCCGGCACCGGGACACCTTGACCATGTCGCGGGCCAACTCCTCCGCCTTCCCAAGCGCACTCGACGACACTGCCAGGTCGGCGAGGTGCGTAGTACGTAACGTTGTCACGCTTGCGCCCGCTATGTTGATCAGGACTTTGCCGAGTCGATGAGCATCGCAGTATTGCTGGAAGGAAGGCAGGACGACATGGCGAGCTGCGCGGCGTTGAGAGCGATCGGGAGGACATAGTGTGAACCGAAGGACCAACGAGACCGAAGATGCTCGTCGGGGTGAGCATTGCTGGTAGTTAAAAAAAGACCGGCAGATAAGTATAATTCGAGTGCATAAGAATGGAAGCGTGAACGGACAGGCTGAGTCGAAAGACTCCCACATCTTAATCGTATGCGTCCATGAATGTAGAGCGAATACCTGCACGCAACGATGTCAACGAAGACATGTCACATATGATGCAGAGAACTGACAAGTTGTCTACAAGATGAAGACTAGATGATACGTAGACGTTCCACATTCGTGCCATATCCACGATACCAACGTCGGGGTTCGCGCCATCATTTGCGATGGCAAACGAAGTTAATATGAACCCAGCACTCGTATGGATATACATCACCGCATTGGCAAGACGCATGAACTTGAGAAAGATTGGTGTGCCCATCGAAGAGACGAGGTTAATCCTAGAGTCCGAATGGGACGCCTTTTCCTTGATAAGGTGAAAGAGGACGATGGAGTCGGTGTAGACAGGGATAAGGCTATTCAAGACGTTCAAGACGGCCACTGTCAAAGGTTGCAACGTCGTCGAAGGTGAGATCCATGAACAAACCTTTGCGGAAGGAATTAGCGAGTCCAGATAGAGGTAGGAGAGTCTACCCACCAGGACATAGGCATTGATCAGAGCGATCTCCGCCCCGACAATAAGCGATAGATAACCGTAAAGCTTCGCAGTGGTCTTGCGAAACGTGGGAGATATATTCGTCAGTAGGATGAGCGAACCGACGGTGCCCCACTGAGAAAGCGACAAGTTTGCAGCGGGAATAACGAGGGCCTTTATCGTGGAAAGGAAGATGACCTCGGGTAGAGGATAGACTTTGATCTCGGGCAGCAGCCTTGGAAGATACTTGAGAATTGAATCGATCGATGCAGCCATGGGTTGAAAGGAAGGGCTCAGAAACCGAGGGGAGACGAAGAACTGCACCCGATCTTTATTTCTCGAAGCAACACCCTAAAACGTGTTGCGACGAATGATTCTATTCATGTGACGGGGTGAATGTTGCTAACGCATGGGGACAACCAAATATTAACGTTATTAACGCTCATCTGGAAAACAACCCCTACCGGTCAATTAGACATCCCCCTTGCTTGAGACAAGATGCCTTATCACCGATGTTACCCAGAGCATAAACAATTTGTCTAGTGGTCAGTTCTTTCGTGTGAAAATCAATCCAGTCTGGGGGCGTTCTGAGTACACGGACAATTGATAGACAGACGCGAGGAACTAACCAAACCAGCGCACCCCTGGCATGTGATTAGGCAAGAAGCTAAATTTGGGTACTTGGAAGTCAGGAATACAGTATCGAGAAGGACAGTCACTTGCCCTACGTACCAACCTCCCAACGCAAGTGGAGTCGGACGCTCAAACTGTTCATCCCGTCTCTGTAAAACATAAACTTGGGTGACGTTCTTCCGTGGTGCACTGAGATAACGACTATAATACACAAATGAACCGAGTTCGGGAGGATTGCAAAGCTCGCGGATCCTAGTCACTTCTGTCAAAACTTTTGAAATCATATCTGACCGATTCGTGCATGGCAGTCCACTGATAGAAGTCCTCAAATTGGGCTCAAAAAAAGCATACATTTGCCCGAATAATAATAACTTTGTTCCCCGCCGTGCTATTCTTACACTCCTACGCAACGTTAAGTCGGATCTGCGGCAGATTATTGGCGAAAATTCCTGGCTGGCCTAAAACGCGGGATGCATGGGAAATGCCAAGACCGAGGCAGAAAGAAACTGCCGCACCGTGGAGCAGAAAAGCTCACAGGCAAATTGTAGCGCTTGGCACGAGGAGGGTATTCCATGGGCTCCTTTGACGCGACTGGCGACGCCGACAAGTGCGGGCGTGTCACATGAGATACCCTGGCCGCCGCCACTGTGAAGAAGTCTATGACGCCTTCTCCGAAGGATTTAGAAGTCGACGCCTCGTAATACTGGCGCACTAGGCTGAGCAGAGTCGGAAAGGGAGCTGGACACGGATGACCAGGTGAAGCCTCGATGAATGGAATGGAATATGTATTGGCCAAATCGCGACCCTCTAAAAAGAAGAGCACGGATCAGAATTCGACATATATCTGAATGATATGACGTGGACTCACGGGTCCCCTTGATTGAATCGACATGGGGTTGCGCAGACGTGTTCGACAAGAGCACAACAGGTAGAGATCTCCACTTGGATCTGATCAATTGTTCGTGAAATCCCACGATATACTGGAAAGAAATCGGAGAGGTTGGGTTGTAAACGAGAAGGATGCCATGGGACCGAGCCAGATCCCTGAAGAGGCCTCGGTAAGCAACGAAAGAGACCGATCATATCTACTCTTACCCATAACACTCGCGAAAAATATCGCCTGGCCTCTCGATGATATCCAGGATAGGATACGATTATCTCCCAACCTCATGGGTTTCTGGTTGGCACCTGGCAAGGACCGTCACATCGCAATCACAAATACTGAGAGGTGGTACGCACGGAGGAACGACATCGGTGGTCTTGAAGGGGCGGCTTCTTCCATATATGAGGAAACTATTCCACGTACGCCAGCATCTACGACGGTGGTTAATGGAGACAAGAGGCTGATGGTGGAGACTCACCCACGGAACCAATAATTAAAAAGGTATAGCCGAGGTCGATATCGCACTGTGACTGTTGTACAGGAGGTAAAACCGAAACGAATGGTAAAGAGGAAAAAAGAACGCACAGACATCCCAAACTAAATCTGCGAAAAGAGGAGGGCGATGTTGAAAGGGAACCCCATGGGGGCATTGTTTTTAAGAGGGGAGAGAGCATTGTCTTGGTGGCGAGTGTGGAAGTGGCGAGTGTGTCCGAATTGGAATAGAACAGGCCAAGCAACCTGTTTTGGTTCCGAAAAAACACTGCACCGTATCTTCCTCCTTCTTGCTCGACGGGCACGCCCCACCCGAGAACCGCACGGGGCCCCCCACCAGACTTCAGCTACCACCGAGCGGCAACCACGACCACCATGTTGTCGGCGTCCGGGCTCCTCACTCTCTCGCCAGAGCTCCTCGTCCAAATAATCTCTTATCTCTCCTTCAAGGACATAATCTCGTGCGAGGCATCTTGCCGCCATCTCCATGGTGTGGTCAAGAGCTCCGTTCTGCTGAAGTATCTCAAAGAAGCTGGCAGGACCGGGGTGTACGACCCATTGGATGCAGGATTCACCTTCCCAGAACGCCTCGAGAGATTGCGCCTCTGGCAGAAGAACTGGGAAGACCTCGATATCCCCGACACATCCGCGCGCATCACGTTCGACCTGGACATATGGTCGCCACTCATCGGCTCGTTGCATAACGGGCACTTGATCGTCACGGACGCCGATCCTGCCGTCTATGCCTCCTCCGACATCACATCCCTCCCTGGCGCCCGACCTGTTCGCTCCATCGAGCTAGGAAATTTGACTCTCGTCACAGAGGGCCTGTTGCATGTATTTGCATTCGCCGACGAGTACGATCTTGTCGCAATAGTATCCACGTGCGTCTCCTCTCTCACACATAGTCGACGGCTTTGACACTCGTCTCTAGAGGCAAGATAGCAGACCCTGACGCTCTCCCATATGATTTCTATTCTCAACCTTCCGCCATCGTCTCACAGTCCGTCTACTCACACTCTCCGAATCGACAGCACATCCTCTGGCGGAGATCCCACAATTCGACATCTTCCTAAAGTCACGCTTCCTTCTGTGGTGTACCTGGACGCGCAAGTAGCTGGAGACTCCTTAGTCATTCTCACGTGCCACGATCGGAGTTGTGAGTTCGATGAAATTCATCTTGTTTACTGGAAAGAAGGCACGACCCACTGCGTAGGCATACCTTTCTGTACACCGGTGAGAATGACTAACGATATTCTAGTTACGCAGAAGCCCTCCCAGCACGTATTTCCCCCAAGTTACCTTTCTCTCCGAAGATACCCTCGTTCTCGTCCAAAAAGAGGGCAACGCTCTCGAGTTGTGCCAGATTACTCGGAAAGACCCACCCGGCTTGGAGACGCTCTGTGTCCTCGTCTGCCAGCTCTACAACAAGGGATATCATGCGTAATGGTAGAGTGCCAGGGCGACCAAATCGTAGCATCTCGGGACCTTCTCATGCGCACCCGTCGCCTCCCATTTGTCAGCGACCCAAATGCGACCGTCCTCTGCTTCACCCTCGGCTTCCGGCAAGTAGTCGGCGGCTTCGATTATCTCCGATCTGTCTCCTTTTGGGTGCGGCGCAGCTCACTGTGTGAATACGCCAACCGTGGGGGCAACCGGGAGCACCCCTGGGACACATGGGGCCCGTCTGTCACTCGGTGGACGGACTGGGAGCATGGGCTTGCTCCCTGTCGTCCAGGCGGATCTCGCAGCGCGCTCTTCCCTTTGCTAATCGAGGTGGGACCGGGAATCCAATTGTCATCCGCGATTTCCATCCCGAGCGTGTGCGTCGCGCTCTCGCGCGGGGCAAAGGCCCGTCGTTAGACGGGGACCGACTGAAGGTGGTCACCGAGTCGAGCAAGATCGAGAAGGGCGACGAATTTCTGAACGACATTGTATCCTCGCTGCCCTATTGCGAGGCGACGAGCGAGAAGCGGTACGGGTACCACGAAATACTGATCGACGACGAGCGTATAGTGGGCATAACGGTATGTGCAACATGTCTATGGCGAGACTTGCTCTAAGTGTCGTGTTGCCTTCTGGATCTAGCGTGGCGATGAAAAGGGAACGATAGATATCCATCTAATGATATGATAAACGGGGCGCGGGCGTTCGTTTTCTATTCCGAAGAACCCGTGAGGGCTGCCTAGCAGCCGGCGACCTGACCAACAGCGTGGGTATGTGCTTTCTTCATGCCAACGTGCGCTCTCTCCGGCTCATATGGATCTGATGTCGAGACTTGTCCAGTATACACACTCATACTCTTACATGGCTTTGATTTGGGCTTGTTAGGTTTTGAGATTTTGCTTTGGACTTTGATATCCGGCGCGGCCTGGTTGGCATGGGCAAGTTTTCGGATCACAAGGTGGGGCATCAGAGGGCTTAATAATACCCCGGGTCTATATGCTGAAATGACATTATTTGCCAGCAGGCACGCAGGATTCGCGTTACCATCACTATTCACCACCACCACCAGCAGTTACTGCGGTAAATACATGCTTCTCGCAACTCGGTGCCTTTTCATAGGCATTCTGAGTAGAAAGCCGGATGGCGCCCTGGAGGAGAGATACAGTAATCATTTCCTGGTTGGTGAAATGCGTATCATGTTTCCGGGAGCAGGAATCAGAATGGCCTTGGGATGGCCAAGGAAAGTCATCTTCGGCAGGGCTTGCCTCCGATTCGGAGTATCTGCGGGCTCGTGGCCAAGCAACACTATCATAGGAATGTCTTGCTGTATTTACATCTCCGACTCCGAGTCACAACTCGTCGAAGTTTGCACGTGATCACGACCACGTTACATGATGCTGATATAATGCTGATATTCGATGGCTATGGCTTCGTCTGCTTCAGTGAGCAACTGAGGCCTGAGGGAGGAGATAAACTATTGAAATGTAACTGAAATTGTTGTATTTCTTCGTAGTACAGAAAACAGAGAATTATTGGAGTCTGGAATGAGGTGGGAAGTTACTGCAACTCGAGGCCCCGAAGGGATGGCTACACAATTTGAAGGGGTTGAGGCACCGCGATGACGGTGTATACGGGTGCCGATACGGGAGCGTCCAATGATGGAAGGGCAGAATTAGACGCGATTCTGAGAGTTGCACCAGGCTGGAGGTCGGCAGGGACGGCCTCCAGATGTTCGATAAATAGGACGTGGAGAGTCTTGTACACTTTACCCGATGAGAAATCCCAGAGGCGGTATTCCTTGACGTGGGGCTCGTAGCCGATCAAAATGCAAAGTTCGGAACACTGGTACACGTCCGCGTTTGGCGTGGCGATCAGCGCAAACGCGAGGCAGCCAATCTCGCGCAGATGAGAAAGGGTGGGTGCCCGTCCTTTACATAGTTCGTAGGGCGTTTTTCCATCACAGTAAACGGACGCAGTGAGCGTGGTGAGATACACGGCCGTGGACAGGAACTCGTCCCACAAAGACCTAGGTGCATTGCATACAAGCAGCATGGTGCGTGCTTTCCCAAGGATTATAAGTCGCAAACAATCCGTACGCCTGTTACCTGATGTCGTTGGTGCAGTGACCTGGTATTCGATGCTATAAAAGGCGCACCAGTCCGCCATAGATCGAGAGATTGGCCCACCATCTTTGGTCACCAGGGTTTTAAGATGGCAGTCTGATAGATTTTCGACGGAACACTTCCAAGCAGATAATGACCTCGCTACCTCGTCCTTGGATATCAAGGGGACTACCCAGACGTAACTCGAAAAGTCGTCGACAACGACCATTGCGTATAAGCGTCCGGATCGCGAGGTGACAGTCATGGGTCCCCACAGGTCAATGTATACCCGCTCCAATGGGCGTTTGGCTTGGGTGCCTTCCCGCTCCTCCGGCTTCGGAAAGCAGGTCTGGTTTTCGAGTAGGCAGCTGTGACATTTAGGAGGCGCCATGGAGAGGTCAATAGTCATGCCGTCGACGACATGATTTCGCGCCATGTCGATGATGGTCTGAGTATCGCAATGACCAAGCCTCCGATGCCATGTCTCGATATCAGGCGTTTGGGAGGCATGCATATGGGTGTGTGCCTGCTGGAGCGGTGCGGTGTCGAAATGCGTTGCAAAGGGGTCGATGGAAAGGACGTAGAGATTATTGCGCGATACTGTACCGCGTACAACTGTTCTACCACCGTTGTCTGTGATCCAGCAGGATTCGGGGCCGAAATAAATTGTGTACATGCCATCGAGGCAGAGCGATTGTGATGAGATCAGCCGTGCTCTGGCAAAAGGAACGAAGAGGACGTCTCGTAGTGTTAGCTTGTGTCCGGTAGAGATATCGGTATGGACGTCGATCGAGCCTATTCCCACAGCATAGAGACAAGTGCCACTCAGAACCTTCACGGGGCACGGAAAAATCGGCGCAAGCGTTTTGAAATCTGAAAGCTTCGGCGAGATATGGTATGTTGCACTGGTACTCAATACAAAGGAAGACTCCTCCGAGCTAAGGGGCGTAGTGGAGACGAACTCTGCCAGAGCGAAGAAATCTTCATCGCGTGATCGGACTGATTGATTATATGCGTGGTTGTTATTAGGGAGCGGACTCGATGGATTGTGGTTGCCAAAAGCCATGGAATGACGCCAGAAAAAGTTAAAAGACTCTAGTTGATACTGTTCACCTGGCGGTCACAATTTCACGTCTTGTCGTGATGTAGGTAGTGGGCCAAGCACCTACCAGTATTGAAACCTGGGCGAGATCCTCAGTAAGTGTACTAACGGATCGACTGTTTTAAGTAGAGTCAGCAGCGTATCAGTAGCGTAATGGCAATAGAACTCACCTGTGACTATGAAAAAGTCAAGTGGGGGAAGGAAACGATGCAACAGTCAAGTTATACTGCCAAAAGGGATCAAAGAAAAAAACGCAGCCCCTTTTCCCTCATGTGATAAAATTGTTAAGTCACGCGACCGCCCTATTGTCTTCGATGGAGAAACATAACTGTATCTGGCCAGAGTCTTACCCAGTTAAGCGGGTTATTCCCGGTTTTAGCATGCAAAAGTCGATTCATGAGGTTACAAGTAGTACATCACGTGGGTAATGGATGCCCGTGATTTACAGTGACTTCGATGACGTGAGCACGCAAGAGTAATTACGGGTCGTCACCGGCGCAGTCCAGTAATCAGTATCATGGACAACATTGTACTGCACATGCACGCCTACATTTACACAACTTACGAAGAATCCGAACAGCTCGTGTCACGCACCATAGTGAACCCAATTCGCCCATCGTTGTAGAGTCACCCTCGTCTCTCTCAACTTCTGTACCATATACTGCAGCGCCCTGGCCGACCTCTCTGAAGGCGGGGTGCCATCCTCCGCGCCTCCAGAGAGCATTTCCTTATAGAAGCCCAGGGAGAGGTCCTCTCCGCCCACATCTCCGAGGTCCCACATCGTCCCAACAACGCTTCCAAATCCATAAAACTGCATCGCCGCAGCAAGGTGCAATCCTTCGACGAAATCCGTCCCATCCACCAACTCTGCCGTACGGCCACTTGAGAGGACGGCAAGTTCCGTAGTGGGAACCCGGCAGCGGACGATGTCGAGCAACGCAAGTCGATCGCCACCGTCCAACTCAAGGGCGGTATCGAATGGCTTCCCTTCTTCACGGTGGCTGCGACATGCGAAATGGGCAAGGCGATGCTTCTGAAGCCCATTGATCACGGCTTCCCGTGATGCGTTTCTGAAAACGAGCCTGGTCGCAGGGACTCCGATGCTCCTGATCACCTTCATGTCCCGCGTGCCCCGCGGAGACTCGTTGGGTCGGCCTACAAAAAGCAGAGTGGGCCCACGATCGGATGCTGGAGCGGTAGGTGTGCGAGCGGCGATGAGTGCGCCGAGTGTTGGTGTGTACGAACAGATGTATTTGTCCGAGAAGTATTGTTCTCGGCCATCTGTTGAAGGAACTGGCCCCATGGCATGAAGGGGAAGAGAACAAAAGACTGACGTCGGATACCACCAAACTCGCGTCTGTTCTTTGACGTCTAACTCTCGAAGTCTATCGAGGACCGGTTGGCCGACTCGTTCGTACAGCTCTTTGAGTATAGAGCGTAGCTCCTGTTGGTACAATTCTGATTCGACCGCGTACTTTTTGCGTGCGTCCAAAAGTGTGCTTGCCAAGGTACTTGCGCGGTCATAGAATCCTTCCGTCGTAGAAATGAGGGAAGGCGGTTTGTTGTGAAGAACAATGAGGATGTCGCAACGCCATCGACAATGATTGATAATGATGATGGCCCATGAATAGTAGCACCTGGAGGGTACGAAATCGTACCGCCTCCATGAAATTCTCGAACCCTGGTAAGGCTTTTATCCTGCGACAATTTCCTGACGTTCGCGAAGAAGCCGTCGCTGCTCCTTGAACATAGGGCTGAAGGCGTCCAGATGTTCATGGTCTTCTTCCTCATCCAATCGAGACCCTACAACTCGGTGGGCCAAAATCGAGGCATTGACGGCCACCAGATCTTGACTCACCGTCGCAAGTCTGTCTGCAAGATCGGGGTTGACTGTGCGAAGGCGCCCTGCGGAAGTGCGAAGGCCATATATGTCGGACCAGATCAAAGTCTTGCCTTGTTCTATTGTTTCGACAGCCAATTCCAGCTGACCTCTCGCGATCTGATAAGATGCATAGTCCAGCGGTATGTGGATCTTCGAACCCAGACGGCCGATGGTGGAAGCCTGCCATTGGACAGCAAACGCCCCGGTCAACGCACACTGCAAGGCTGATAGAGTGTTCTGATACGCCAGAGTCGTAGAGGGATGGTCCCACGTTCTTGCAAAAGTTGCCCACCACCATGCGATATAGTCTTTCGGAGATGGTGGCGGACTCGTCTTGAAAAGCGTCTTCGAACATTGCCACTGATTTATTCCTATCCCCGGGCTCGTGGCTCCGAAGGGCGTAGCAGAAGGCAAGCATCCGAAGCAACTTGACCCGACGCAATTGCCTAGGACGCATGTCGAGAAGATTCCGCGCAATTTCAATTGAATTCTCCAGCTCTTTCGCTCTGCGGCTTCGCATGAAGGATAACAGGAGAATTGTGCCTTTTGGTGAAGGGAATGGATTGCGAAAGAACGTGGACTAAACCTTTCGCACGTATGCTGAATATCCTCTTCCAGCGCCAAAGATGGATCATTCATCTGAATGAATGATAAAGGAGTACGGGTCGATGCAGCGTGGCGTGGACTAGTTGAAGAATTGCTTGGCTTCCAGGGGTGCAGAGATATGGGAAGATTAGAGCGCCTACGCGCGGTGACAAACGGGAGAGTGCTGTCTCAACTGATGCGAATTCGTCTGCTCCTCCACGTAGAAGTCCCGCATACGTGCTAACTCCATCCCTACCAGGGCATGCGCGACATGGGACCCGATTTCCTTGGTCACACGGAGGCTCTCCATACTGCTAAATTTACGGAAAAGCTCCGAGAATCGCGAGTGATCCATATCGTCATGGCCATCTGGTAACGGTGGGGACGCATAGATGTCAAGTTGTCGCACAGTGGAGAGGGTGACGAGTTGGGAGACGGATTCGCAGATATCAGTAATAGAAGTCATCTGCCAATCAAATTGCTCGCAGGTGATTCGGAGCCCTAGGCAACGTGGCGGTTCTAGTTGAGAAAATGTGATGGAGAGGTCAGCACCAGAATAGTACACCCTTGTTTCAACGACTTCGAAACTCGGCGTTTTCGTGCGACCAATGATCCCCCTAGCTTGCTAATAGGGTACTCGAGGTCATTGAAGAATGTTAAATATATGTATTTGACAGAGGCGTCAATACCGTCTGAAAGGCGCTCCAAATACTCGCCATCACCGTGGAATTCGAAGTATTTGAGAGAAGGAAGGGAAGCCTTCTTTGACGTAGGCTCTAGGAATTCCTTTGTGTCAGGGCGAGAAGTCGAGGAAAGAAAATGGATATAGAACATTTCAAGACTTGTCATTGTGGACAAAGTAGTGATGAGATGTTCTGGTGGGATGTATCCGGTACTCGGTATAGCCTCGAGCTGAAGAGAGACGAGGTTCTTAGACGGCAACAGAAGTTGTGGTAATGCCGGTAGGGCAATCTTGGTCGTGCGGAGGGTATGTAAACAAGGGGCTGCTCCACCGAGAAATTGGTCATGAAGGATGAGCCCGGCCTCGGTTTGTGTTGTGAGCTCCAGAATCTCTAGGCCCGGAAATTCCCCTGCGTTATTCTGGCCAGTTTTTCCAATAGCGGTATTGTTACAGCCAGCTGGATTATCCGTATGGCCCCGGCTGCTGGAGTGCGGCCGCAATCTCATCCGCGTCCTCGGCCAGTGAATTGGGTCCTAGGAATACCCCGTATCGCATGACGATAGGCAATTTAGGCCAACAGTGCAAAGTTTTCCTGACAGGTGTTCCGTTGGTGCAGAACAGTTGCAGACCCAGACGGTGGGTTGATTCAAGAATGATGTCCCGCCACTTTTGGCACACGTGGATAAGCCTATGCCATTCCCATGGACGTCCTCGCGAAAGAGCCATGGCGTCCTGACGATAAAACATGAATATTTCGTCAAGGATTTCCCTAGGAATATCATCGATTGTAGCACCCCTTCCTGAAAATCAAACGTTAGCTCTCGCTTGTTGCATGTTTTGTGAGAAGTATGGACCTTTCCGGGACTGTTTACATGATACGTCAGAAAGAGCGGTATGTTCGGTGTACTGTCCTTCAGGGAGGGAATCTACTGCGATCCGTCAGATAGTATCGAGAAAGGAAGAATCAGGTATCTTCCGTACCGATACTGATCGGTTGGGATGCCGACGACGGAGGTGGAACAGACTGAACAGTCTCTCCACTTTGCCCACTCGAACATCTAAATGCTCAAGTCAATTCTTCAACGAAACGGATGAGAAGCAATGACCGTACTGGTGAGAGTCCATCATGGGGAGCTATCCTGATTCCAGCGCTATATTAGCGGTCCTTATACAGCAAGCTGTCATCAGACTCAGCCACACCTGAGCTTCTCAACAGGGCACGCCCCAAACGCATGTACGTCGTCACCTGACAACACTACAAGAGAACGAATCCATCAGATACGTCGAGCCACGAGAGGCAGCAGTTCTATTCAGAGTACGAGAGAGGGTGGGACGAGGGAGTGGTTGTAGTATGCCTTGGGGGTCGTGCCACCGAGAGAGGCGCCGACTGCAATTTATAGTAGATTTCCCACGCCTCTACTCGGCTGGGCTTATGTGGCAGCGGCGCACTCAGAACAACAACCAAGACGACGAGGAGAACATAATGTCACTTCCACGCTCAGACTATGACCCTCGCCGTGTCTGCCTGAATCCCTTCCCATTCCTCAACAACATCAATTTAGGCAAGCAACGCCGTACGTTCGGCGTCTACGTCGCAGGCGGCCTCGTAAGCCTTGCTGTTCTCCCTTCCCAAACCATGCCCACTGACCCATCTGTACTACCATTTCCCCCCAGTTTGCTCTCGGAATTTGGGCGTTCTTTGATGCTGCCATTCTCTCCGCGCATGCGCACCCACCATACAACGAGCCGGATTACCCCGTGCCGGTGCAGTCACCTTCGCAGATTGGGTCCCCGGACTGTGCTCGCTCTTCGGCATTCTCGTCATAAATCTAATCGACAAGGATCGTATCCGCGGAGAAGATGGCTTTGGCGACGCGCACGCTGTCTGGCGCGCACGTCTCTTCCTCTTTGTTGGGTTTGCCCTCATGGCTGGCGGCTTGCAGGCAGTGTGGTGCGTTGTTTCCCCTCTCACCAACAGTTGGAGGTCGACTGATATGGATTACGTATATAGGCATTGATGGTGCTCAAGTACATTATTCCCGGGTATCCAGAGCAGTATCAGTACTACGGGTATGCCAACGTCGCAGAGAACGTGTCCCTGATGCTTTCCGCGTCGTGCTCTGGATCGCACAAAGCGGGAACGGCGAGTACGAGTATAATCTCTCCATCTGATTTCTTACGGGTGCAATTATATTGTAAACTTACCTCCGAATCCTGTATGCGTCGCGGTTGCCAGTTTCTAATACCTATTGCTTTCTGTTTTTTCTTTTACTCTAGGGTACTAAGTGCCACCCCACGCACGATGTAGAGATGCAGAAGAAGATCAGCAGCAGCGCATTGCGTGCGAATTCAGGCACATCAGCGCTCGTGCAGGAAGGCGCTCGGAAGAGTGCGGAGCGCAGCCCTGACCACGCTGTGAGGTGCTACGGTTCAGTATCGACGACAAGTCATGTACCCCAATTTCTCAATCCTAAATTTACACCCCTGCAGTTCACCTGTAACCATTGAGATAAGCGGTTTTAACATCGAGCTGATGGAGCCGGAAGTCACCATAGACCAAGTCAACCCTCGAGGAGAGAAAGGTGAAGGTTGGACATCAAGCGCGTTCTTGATTACAGTACTGTGCATACCTAGTAGATCTGATTATTGAACGTCTCGGCTTACCCTACAGACAGAAACGTGGGCGTGCGATCGGAAATCGGACTCACTCCTCCACCCGCATCACGTTCATCGCACGCTTAACTGCCACTCCCAGGCCATCTCCCCCGTCCCGTATATCACTCCAGCGCCCTTCATCACATTTACCATACCGGGTTTCTCGAGGAGCCCGCTCTTGGTTGATCCCTGAACAATCGGAATCAGATGAAGCCAAGGAAAAACTATCACGTAAAAGTCTGTCAACTCACGAGAATTCTGCGGTTTGTAATGCAAGCATAGGAGACAATGAACCGTCCGGCGGAAGTTTCGGTAAAATCTGAAGCCTGTCTCTACCGCTCAAGCGGTCAAACCTTCGCGGACCTTTGCTGAGCTCCTCTTCACTCTTGCATCTCTCCTTGAACGAGGCCCTAATCGCAGCTCGCTCTTCACCGCCCAACTTGTTTAATTCGCGTTTGGAAAATGGCGTCCTCAGATCCTCATGTATCGTCCTCAGGACGTCTTGGACTGTGATATCAGCACCACGAAGGTCGCTGGAAGCCTCGACGTTGATGATCTGCGGATAGCCTTGACAGTTCTCCAGTTTTAGCGATAACATGGGTGGGTGCACGGCCGGGGAGCTTAGCTCCTCGTTTGGAAGATCGTAGTCATGATCGGTGGACTCAGTCATCTCGAGTTTTAGGAGATACTTTGTCAATACGGGGTGTATGACGAGCGGAACTGCCTCTCCCTTGTGTTGCGATCGCGATCGTTAGTACTTAGTTTCTAGCTCGAAGAAATGACATCGCACATTCAATTCGGCTGTTGCGTAAAATGTTACTTTTCTCTCATCAGAAACCGGGGGCTCGTTGTCGTGTGGGTCTAGAATTGCGGCTGTCACAACCAACATTTAAACTTCCTGCATTTCTTGTAGTAGCACAGAACACGTACCACCGTTCTCAACTAGCAAAGGCATTTGCTTTTCACGTAAGAACTTCTCTACCGCATCTGCAGTCAGAATTTCCTAGGTGCGTGCGTTGATTTGAGATATAAATTGCATTATTTTGACTTGAACTTACCACGTCTTCGATAAGCTCAAGGTCATTATCGTGGACAATGGCAATGGTGTCCTCGGGTGTGCCGTCTTCGATACATTTCTTTTGGTCCACTAAGTACAATGAAAGCGAACGGTCAGACTCAGGCGGACGGACCTCTACATATAGTCCAAAATCCCGACGAGTGGGTCGCGATACTGGTACCAAGGCCGTTGAGAGTCATTTCGCCATAATCTCACACAGGAAGAGTACCTACATTTGAAACAGCTGGAACCCGTGATACTTGTATGTCGTCCTCCCGACGGTTATCCGGGTCATCAGGAAGGGGTTCTGCTGCAGCCCGGATGTGTTTGATCCCGAAGAAAGGGCGGCGTTTGCTCGGAATCCCCGGATGAAGACGCATTGATTCTGGGGCACGTCCCATTCTAGTAGGATGAAGGGAAAATAAGTCTACGGCGAGAAAAGGTACCAGAAGAACGGACTGGGTTCAAATGACTGTTTTGATATTCTATGTTACCACGAATATTGCTCCAATAAAATTGTGCCCCTCCGTGAGCGAACGTCCGAGCGTGCAGAGATATTGAGGTGGCATCCACTGACGTGGTGTAGTTATCGAACGCAGCGGCAGCCCATGATGTAACCAAAGTACAGCCGGTGACGAGAATGAGATCTTCCATGCGCTCAACAGGCAGCCCCCTCTCCCTTGACCAGTCGAACCAACTGACCACGTTGTCTCTGATGTATCCTCGAACACTTTTGTGCGGATGACATCCATGCGGCGACCCCCGTAAGGTAGTGACAAAAGTGCTCCACGATTCCGAGGCCGGCACCTATACGTTTGACCCATGCCACTACCAATGCGAAAATATAAGTGTATTGAACTGTCAGAGACAGGACCATGACTCACTCGTCGGGTGTCTCAGCATGAACATTACCAGCGTTTTCTAGTTTGGATACATGCGGGGAGGGGTACTCTGTTTGAGCAAGATCACCACCACGGATATTGATGAAAACATCTTGGTCAAGAGACCTGAATTCCTTCGGTGTTCCAAGTTTTGTATTTGACGGATCGTTCCAAGGAAGTGATACATTGAACATGCGGATGAAGTCTCCATCGCATAGATACCCAACATCGCCGATCGAGACATGGCCGCAGTCGTAGAGGCCGTCAACGGGGTTTGGGTTCCACAACGCAATGCCGTGATATTGAGATGAGAGCTGCTCGCGGTAAACATTGAACGGTGGTCTATGGGCATGATGAGAGGAAGGTAGAGGTGTACTCGTGGGCGCAGCCGTCCGGACAAAGCTATCCGAATACAGTATTCGGATGGCTGTGTTGAAGGGATATCTTGTGTTGGGCGTCAAATTTACGGCTTGTTATCGATTGGAGAGAGAACATCATAGGTAGAGGTTGCGCGGAGATCAGAATCGATCTGAAGAGTGCTCAAGAGTTGAGGTAGCTTCTTCTATAACTCGTCTGGCGCTGAGTGCAATCCAACGAAATCGTACCATCGCGTCCGGGTCTGCCCGCCGAAGCACGGGCGACGGCGGTGCCGGCCGTCCCGGGCGGTCAAATTTGGTTATTCCTGTACAGCACGGGGCTGTACCCGACACTCTTCATTATGACAGTTTTCTCGTGCGCGTGACAAAGTGCGAAACTGAGGATGCCACGCAACTCATGAGCGCAGAGCATTCTCCGGACTAACCCAGCAACGCGTCATGCATCATGGGCTACAACTCCTCGGGCGTCTAGAGAAATGTGGTTGTGGAAGGTAGAGAACAGTACCCTTTATGCTCTTCTTTCACCCGCTGCACAGGTTAAGTTTGTGTCGTACTTGGGGTGGCCGAACGGTGCGTCTGTATGAACTTATGCTTCTGCGTCTTCACTGTGACAGAGGCGAAGATGGCGGAGGGCTTCTTACGCATGAGATGCAAGCACTTATCGAAAGAAAGGAGAAACGTTCCATAGGTAAAGAAAGATAAAAATGTTTGCGATCGTAAATTATCGCCTCCACCCGACTTCCATTCATTAGATGCAACTTTTGATTAACTCACCTCTTGATAAACTTAGGAAACCGACACGTTCCTGTGCCCCGTTTCGAAGTGTTTGTCTATCTGTACCAAGATCTGTACACCTGAAAGTTTACTCTTTCTTTCTTTATTCACCCATGGACAATACGAACACGGCATACCATTTCGAACAACTCAGTCTTCAGTCCGGGAGAGTGGGGTTACTATAATTAATCGAACTTGTAATCGAACCTATTTGTCCCAACACGTCTACCTATGTCACATAGCACGCGCTTGAACACATTAACATTAGATATTAACTAGGGCGCCACGATATTAAATACATCATTCAAATTGATCGTGCTTTGGATTTCATTCAAATTGATTGCGCTTGTGCTTGCACAACCTTCACTCAAATTGGTTGTGCTGGTGCTTGCATGCCGGTCTTCATTCAGGTTGATTGTGCTCATGCTCACATAGCCTTCATTCAAATTGCTTGGACAGCCTTCATTCAAAGTGATCGTGCTTGCTCTTGGACTGCCTTCATGCGAATTGATTGTGCTCATGCCTTCGTTCAAATTGATTGTGCTTGTGCTTTCATTCAGATTGATTGAGCTCGGATTCGGACTCCCCTTCATGAAAGATGTTTGCTCTTGGGAAACAATATGGTCTTGAGACCACTTTTCCATACGTCTAGAACAAACGAAGGTCAGTGTCAGAGTGTGGATTGCGACCAAGTAAACCGTACTCATCGCCGCTGATACTGTGAAAGTCAACATTCAACTCTTCCCATGTTCCCTGTGATGATATAGGAGATATATTGCCATCCTCGATAAACGCAGGAGGCTTGTAACGCAAAACCGTATGAGCGTCATCCGCAGTGAAAATTTCCTTCGTTCGCGTGTTACTGGTTGAGTTTGGGCACAAGTCCTGCATTTTGACTTGAACGTACCAGGTCTTGCTTGATGTGTTGAAGGTCGTCATCATGCGCAATGGCTATGTTGGGCTCGGCGTTGGCGTCCTCGAAATCGTCCATGACCCTTCTGAGCTGCTCGAGATCCTAGAATCACTATGTCATGCTTCTTCATTTATCATCTCTCTGAGAAGATAACCTACGATTGGAAGATTTGGAACTCGGTTACCTTGTATATCACTCTTCCGACGATTTTCAGGGTCATCAGGAGGGGGTTCTGCTACAGCCCGGAGATTAGCCTGGAAGGAAACGTGCTCCTGACGGTTGTTTCGGTCGCTAGGAATAGGTTCTGTTACAGCCCGGACACTGTTAGTCTGGAGAGAAGTGCGCTCCCGACGGTTGTTTGGGTCGCGAGGGAGGGGTTCTGCTGCAGCCCGGAGGTTGTAGGCCTGGAAGGAAGCGCGCTCCTGACGGTTGTTTGGGTTGCTAGGAATGGGTTCTGTTGCAGTCCGGACACTGTTAGTAGTCTGGAGAGAAGCGCGCTCCCGACTATTGTTTGGGTCGCTAGGGAGGGTTCTGCTGTGGCCCGGTGGTTGTTTGGAAGGAAGGAAGTGCGCTCCTGACGGTTGTTGGGGCCGCTAGGAGGGGGTTCTGCTGCGGCCTGGGGTTGTTTGGTCCCGAAAAAAGTGCGCTCCCGGCGGTTATTAGGTTCGTCAGGAAGCGGTTTTGATGCAGCCCGGAGGTATTTGCTCCGAAAGAAAGTGCGTTTAGCTCGGCAGACTCTAATGAAGACGCATTGATTGGGCGAGGATTGTATATCATTCTAGTACGATGGAGGAAAATTAGTGTACGGCGAGAAACTTAGCCAGGAGAACGAACTAGTTCAAAATGACTGTTGTGATATTCTACGCTTCCACGAACGTTGCTCCAAAAAAATCGTGCACCACCGTGAACGGGCGTTTGGGCGCGCAGAGATATTGAGGCGGCATCCACTCGCGTTGTGTAGTTATCGAACACAGCAGCAGCCCATGATTTAACCAAAGTACACCCAGTGACAAGAATGAGTTCTTCAATGCGCTCGACGGGCAGCCCCACCTTCTTTGACCAGTCAAACCAGGTGCCCGCATTGTCTCTGACGTAGTCCTCGAACACCTTTGTGCGGATAGCATCCATGCGGCGACCCCCGTGAGGAAGTGACAAAAGTGCTCCATGACTCCGGCGAGTGCACTCATACGTTTGACCCTCGTTCCTAGCAATGCGTTATAAACAGATTGAAACTGTCAAGGACGGGATCACGACTTACTCTTCCGGTGACATAGCATGATAATTAGCAGCATTATCTTTTACGGACACATGAGGGGAGGAGTACTCCACTTTGCCAATTTCAATATCACGGATATTGACGAAATAACCTAGTTCGAGAATCCTGTATTTCTCCGGTATTCCGAGTTTTGCATTTGACGGGTCGTTCCAAGGAAGTGTGACATTGAACATGCGGACGAAATCCCCGTCATATAGATAACCAACATCGCCAATCCAGACATGGCCGCGGTCGTAGAGGCCCTCAATAGGGTTTGGGTGCCACAACGCAATCCCGTGAGATTGAGACGAGAGCTGCTCCCGGTAAATATTGGACGGCCGATCTATAGGCATGATGGGAGGGAATAAGAGGTGCACGTGTGGGCGCAACCATCTTGCCAATGACGGACGAATCGTCGAATAAGGTACAGGTGTGAGGTTGATCTCGTGATTGTATTGGGCGTCAAAAATGGCTTGACATCGATTAGAAATGATCCATAAGGTAGGCAAGGTTTCGCGGCGATCTTTCTGAGAAAATTCAAGATGGCAGTTGAGGTAACTGCCCTATGATCAAACAGTAACTAAGGCTGGAGACAAGGCTAGAGATTCCAGGATAACTGTAATGCATGCTGACATAAACGACATCCTCTGGCGTTGCCCCCGAACACCGCAGCCAGAACCTCGCCAAGATTTGTTTAGCACTCCAAGAGGCTCCAGCGAAGCCCAAAAAGCACTTCTCCCGCGCGGACAAATTTAACCACATTATGCATTCCTGCACCCCATACACCCTTCATCACCGTTCTCTCGTGCGGGTAAACAAAATGCGAAACCGAGGACGCCACGCACCCCTCCGTGAGTGCAGAGCGTTCTCTGAACCATTGCCGTGTACTCCTCGAGTGTCTAGAGAAATGTGTTGCGGGAGCGTACCCTGTATGCCCTTCTTTCGTCCGACGGGGACAGGTCAAATTCGTGCCGTACTTCGGGCGGCCGAACAGCTAGTCTTCGTAAGGACTTATGCTTCTACGTCTGCACCATGACGTCGACGATGACGGAGGACTGAGGTGCAAGCACGCATTGAAAGAGAGGAAAATCCATAGGAAAAGTAAGGCAAAAGGTCGAACGTTGAGCATCTATCACGCTTGTAAATGCATGTCTGAATATCGAACCGTGGGCACGCAATCGTATTCTATCATAGACTCCTCCGAGTCGTCCGCCGCACACTAGACTTCCACTAAGATTTTCCGGTCCCTGCTTCACTGCAGCGATCTTCGTATCCGTTATCATATAGGGTTCCTTGAAAAACCCGCAACTCTTGATCCGCCCCAATTAAAAACATGTGAGCCGAGAAGGAAAAGCGATCACGGGAAGTTTGTTGACTCACAAATATTCCATGGAGCGTTAGGCAGGCGTAGGATGTGTAGACGTAGGAATTGATACGCTGCCATCGGGCGAATGTTTCGGTAAAATCTGGAGCCTGTCTTTACCGTACATGAAGTCCATCCTCAGTGGGCCTTTTCCGAGCTCCTTCTCTTCACTCTTGCATCTCTCTCTATAAAAGTCGTTAATCACAACCCTTTCCTCAGCACCTAATTTGCTCCATTCGCGTCTTTTGATTGGCATCCTCAGGTCCTCATGTATCGTCCGTAGTACGTCTTGAACAGTAACACCAGTACTTCGAGAGTCCCCGGAGGTCTCGACTCTGATAACCTGCGGATAACCTTGGTGATTCTCCAGTTTTAGCGATAGAATGGGTGGATGCACAGCAGGGGAGCTTAGATCTTCTTTTGGAAGATGGTAGTCATCATCGAGGGACTCAGCCATTTCGAGTTTCAAGAGATACTTTGTCAATACGGGGTGTATGACGAGTGGTATTGGCTCTCCCTTGTGTTGCGATCATTAGTGTTAGTTTCAACTAATAAAAAAGGATATCGCACGTTCGATTCGGCTGCTGCGTAAAATATTGCCTTCTCATCGGAAACCGGGGGCTCATTGTCGCAGGGGCCCCATACGATTGCGACTGTCAAACACAGCATTCAATCGTCCTGCAGTTCTTGTGATGGTACAGGACACGTACCACCATTCTCAACAAGCAAAGGTATCTGTTTATCATCTAAGAAGTTCTTTATTGCATCTGCAGTCAGGGTTTCCTAGGTGCGTGCGTTGACTTGGATATAAATTGCGGCATTTTGACATGGACTTACTACGTCTTCGATAAGCTGAAGGTCATCATCATGGACAATGGCTATGGTATCCTCGGCCATATTATCCTCGAGACATTTCTTTTGAAACCAGCTGAGTACATTAAAAGAGAATAGTCATGTCAAGGAGGACGAACCTCCGCAATATAGTCCAAAATCCCGATGAGCGGGTCGCGATACTAAAACCAAGTCGTCATGCTTCTTCCCCCATCAACTCGCACAGGAGGCCACCCACCTTTGAACATTTGGGACTTGTGTCACCTTTATCTCGTCCTCCCGAGGAAGTAAAGCCCGGGGGTATTCGGTCCGGAAAGCGCGCTTCGCTCGGAACCCTGATGAAGAAACCATTGATTCTGGGGTGGGGTTTTTCGTCATTCTAGTACGATGTAGAGAAAATAAGTTCACGGGGAGAAACAATAGCCAGGAGAACGGACTGGATCGAAATGACTGTTGTGATATTCTACGTTTCCACGTATGTTGCTCCACAAAAACTCTGCCCCGCCGCGATCGAGCTTATGGGCGTGCAGTGATATAGAGGAGTTGACTGGCGTCTCATCAAACGCAGCAGCAGCCCATGATGTAACCAAAGTACAGCCAGTGACAGAATGAGATCTTCCATGCGCTCAACGCCCAGATTGTTGTTCCGTGCCCAGGTATACCAGCTGACCACATGATCTCTGATATAGTCCTCGAACGCCTTGGTGCGGATGGCGTCTTTGTGGCGGCCGCCGTTTGGAAGAGACAAAAGTGCTCCGTGATTCCAGAATGCATACATGACACCTTCCGCACTGAAAGAATGCTAAGTCAATTGAGGTTGTCCGCCGGGGAGGGGCTATAATTCACTCGTTGGGTGTAATAGCCTGCATATTGCCGACATTTGTCTGTGCGGAGACATAACTAGAGTAGTGATCTACCCTGTCGAAATCTCTCTCAACGGAATTCACGAATGGACCGCAATTCAGAGGCTTGTAAAAATTCCGGGACACCGAGTCGTCTATTCGATGGATCGTCCCATTCCAGCATCACGTTGAACATGCGAATGAAGGTCCCTTCATTCAAGTAACCGACATCGCCGATAGAAACGTTGTCGTAGATATCTTTGGGAGGGTTTGGATTCCACAACGCAAGTCCGTGAGACAATGTGCTGCGAGTTGGTCCCGGTAAACGTTGAAGGGTGTATCCACTGGCATGGGGGAGGGAACTGAGTGCGTACTTGTCGGAGCGAATGTGTCCACGTCATCTTTTGTAGGTGCCAGAGCGGGTTGTGGCGATGATCCAGTACTGTACTGTACTTGTAAAAAGAACTGGCACCGGCACTGGCACTGGCAGGCACTTGGCACCTGCGCGCGGCGATCGCCGGGCCGAGTCTGTCTCATTGGCGCTAATTTCACGTTCCTCTCCAAAGTCTTGGATGCAGGTGATTTCCTCCGAACCCCATATGCGTCCATAATTTCTTCTGTATTTTTTTTACTATCTACGACTCTATTGAGCACGTCTCACAATCCATACGGTGCACGGCCCTGCACACAGCTTGCACGGTGGGCCGTCGGTGGCACGGCACTGTGACTGCATTAGCTACCTCGGGTCCATGCCTCCCTCAACACTTGAAGCTTGAAGCTTGAAGATCCGGGCTTGATCTTTGCTGTGTTGGCTGTGTTGGGAGTTAATCACTCAGTGCGAACTGCGGATCCTGCCCCTGCCTCCACCTGAGTCCTGACCCTGCACATAGGGGTTGCATAGGGGCGTTCACTCTGATGTTCCTCCTTTTCCCGATGTTTACGTTCATCTTTCTCTTCTGCAGCTCGCTGCCGGCGCTCCTCCTCCTTCCACACTTTCTCTTCCTCAGCCAGCTTTTGGGCTGCCTGGAGCCGCGCCTTCTCCTCTTTGCGTTTCTTCTTCAGCGCTGCTTAGTGCTTCGCAAACATCTGCCTGGAACTATTTTTTCTCTTTTTATAATTAGTTACAGTAATATTTGTAAGTTACACACCTCATTTGAATTTAAACTAGGGTGCTACGCAAGGGCCCGACCGTGCATGCCATGCAGTCAAGGGCTCAGATCTCAGAGATCACTCAGGAGCTCCTCTGAAGGCCGGCAGTTTGGCCTGGAGCTAACTGCGTACGGTCTTCACGCGCCTCCTCACGTGCTCACTCCTGGGCTCTGAGTCTTGCTCTTTGATATCCGTCACTATCCCTTATTGTGAGGTCGACGTGGCAGCACTAAACCCTGTTGGGGGCGTGCTTTGTTCGCTGTCCGAGGTGCCCGCATGTACCAAGCAAGTCTTGCGTTGTCCTGACTCCTAACTGGTTCTGAACTTCTGGGGGTTATTGAGGGTCATGCTGCTTCTGCTGCGTTCTGATTCGCCGGTGCTGCGTTGTACGACTCTTGCTCAATATTCTTGAGATGTATGGTGGGGTGTTGGGTCGTTGGAGGGAGCGCGTGCGGTCCAAAGAGAAAGTGGATTGAGAATTGCGTGCCACTTGCAACCGGGCCGTGAATTCCGTGCTAGAACGAGTGACATCATCACAGGCACATCGTGACCGGGCCGCGAAGTTCGTGGCAAAATCTTGTATAGAACCCTTGATAGAACCTCCCTCAGGCCCACGGCCTACGGCCTTCGGTCGGAAAAATGGCTTTACAGTAAGTTTGGGCAAGTTCACCTTGGCCGGAGCGAAGCGAGCGCTGCGAGGCGTACTTTGTATCTCTTCTCCACGAACCACCATGTCCGCCGCCGCCTCCGCCTCCACCTCGCAATCCAACTTTGTGTCCATTTTCAACGCTGCCTTGGAAACTTACAAACGAAAAACCAAGAAAGACCTAGCCTCTCATCCGCTTCTTCCCAGTCTTCAATCCTGTGATTCCCCCGGGGCCATCCTCGCCGTCCTTCGAGAGCATATCCCCGTGTTCAGCCAATCCCAGAATGGTGATAACGGTCTTACAAAATGGGTTGCCCCGACCGTAAATGTCTTGTATGCGTTTTCCGCCACCATTGGTGGGGGTATTGGTCTAGTGAATATCGGGATATTTCCTCGTGAAGAACCTCGGTTCTAATCTTTGTTTCTCAGGTATTCCCTCCGGTGAATGCAATCTTTGCGGGCATCGGCGTTCTCCTCTTGGTCGGTGTCCTTATCGCTTCTTTCGCAGCTTATTTTGACGCGCCATGGCTCCCAGGCGGCTAAAGACGCGAGCGCTAGCCAGGTCAAGCTTATTGACCTGTTTAACCGCATTGAACGATTCTTCCGCCGTCTTGAGATTTACACTGGCATTACCCCGACGACAGCTATGACGGACACAATCATTGAGATTATGGTCGAGGTACTAGTATCCTTGCTATCGCCACAAAAGAAATGAAACGTGGAAGATTTAGTGAGTTGATGTCGCGTAGATTTACCATTTATGACTGACACGTTGTTCAGAAAAGTATATGAAGAAGTTGACAGGAAACTCAGACATTGAAGATAGCCTGGATCGGTTGGACAAGTTGACGCAAGAAGAGGTGCGGATGGCAGCTGCCGAGCTGCTGAAGATGACACAAGTGTCGAGGGAAATGTACAAGATGTCCGCGGCAAGGTGCAAGATATTGACAACAAGGTTCAAGGTGTCGATGACACGGTGCAAGCATCGCAACGATGTAAAGATCTTGGCTGCGATGTCAAAACATGTCAGCGATGTCAAAGACATGTCCATGATGTCAAAGACATTTCAGTGAGGTCCGAGGTGTCGATCACAAATTAGACCAGGTCAACCGTCCGTTATCTCTTTAACTCCTCCTCATTACCCCGAGGACTTAAACGGATTCACAGGGAACCAGCTTAGAGATAGTCTTTTTAAGATGGCTCTCGCCCCCAAATCCGTCCCTCAATCATAACACTGCATGCAAAGCTCGTCACGACGGCACCGCTCAATGGTTTTTCCAAGGCAGTATATTCAGTCAATGGAAATCCACTGATTCCTTCCTGTGGATACATGGAAAACGTGCGTTAGATTTGGCCTTCCCCATGCGACGACCCTGATCATTTCCTGTTTCTATAGCCGGTTCAGGGAAAAGTGTCATCTGGTTCGCCCTTCTTCAACTCATTCCCGTTGTGAAACTGACATGATCAAATCAGTTCCTCGATCATACAAGAAATATGCCTTGTGCAACGCTGGGAGGGCCTCCGATGGCCTATTTTTATTTTGACTTCAGGGACGTTGATAAACAAAACTTCACAACGTACTTCCCTCTCTCCTCATCCAACTTTCTGCTTGGTCCGATCCCTGTTGCGATATACTCTCTCGACTCTATTCTTCGCATAACCGTGGAGTACGGACACCCAGTGATCGCGATATGATAGAATGCCTCAAAGAATGCTCACCGTCGACGCGCAGGGACCTACTTACATCATTATGGATGGGCTCGACGAGTGTCCGATCACGTCTACGATTCCATCACCTCGAGAAGAGGTCCTTGAGCTTGTGGAAGAACTTGTCGGCCTTCACCTTCCGAATGCACACATATGCGTTACGAGTCGGCCTGAGCACGATATTCAAGCTGTCCTCGAAGGCTTGACCCGGCGCTCTGTGTCCCTTCATGACGAAAGTGGACAACAGGAGGATATTTCCAACTATGTAGCCTCTTTTGTTCACTCAGACCGAAGGATGCGGAGATGGCGGGAGGAGGACAAGGATCTGGTTATCAAGACACTACCGGAAAGAGCAGATGGAATGTAAGGGTATTGTCGTCTGCTTATAAGTGAAGCTCAAAAGATGGAATAGGTTCCGGTGGGTGTTCTGCCAATTGGAAGTCTTGCGGCAGTGTTTCCCGCCAAGTGTCCGGAGTATCTTGGAGGAGTTGCCAGACAGCCTGGACGAGACATACGAGCGCATACTAAGGGAGATCAAGAAGCCGAATCGAGGACATGCCCATCAATTGTTGCAATGTCTGGTTGCGGCTGTTCGGCCACTTCGAGTCGAGGAACTTGCAGAAGTCCTGGCTTTTGACTTCAGTGCGGAAGGAATCCGAAGCTAAACCTAGGCTGGCGCTGGGAGGACCAAGAAGAAGCAGTGATGTCGGCTTGCTCAAGTTTGGTCATCATCGTCAAAAACGGGGATTCACGGATTGTCCAATTTTCGCATTTTTCCGTCAAGGAATTTTTGACGGCGGCCGGCTTGCGGACCCATCCGAGATGTCTCTCACTATCACATTCGACTCGAGGCTGCGCATACGTTCTTGCACATGCATGCCTTGGCGTTCTCCTCCGACTGGACGATCACGTTGACCGTGACAAGATCAAGAACTTCCCGTTGGCTCGATACGCTGCTCAGTACTGGGCCACGCATGCCCGGTTTGAGAATGCGTCGTCACGGATCAAGGATGGGATGGAATGTCTGTTTGACGCAGACAAGCCACACTTTGCAACGTGGCTTTGGGTTTACAACGAAGATGCGGTATCCATGTCTACATGTGCCCCGAGAAACCTGAAGCAGTCCCCTATATTACGCCGCAATGCTCGGATTTCGTGACTTGGCTGAACACCTCATCGCCGAGCATCCAGAGCACGTAATGCCAGGGGCGGTGACAAGACTCCGATGCACGTTGCAGCGTCGGCAGGACATTCCGACATGTTTTCATTACTACTTGAACATGGCGCAGATTTGAGGGTCGGGGAAATATAGCGGGCTCCGCTGCATCGAGCATCGATGAGCGGAAAAGTCGAAGCTGGGAGACTCTACTCGACCTGGTGCAGATATCAATGCTCGAGATAACAGTGATTGGACACCACTGTTTCCGGCGGCGATCGACGGAAATGTCGAATTTGTTCGAATGCTACTTAAACGCGGAGCAAGGATTGATGCCCGGACTGCTTCCGGCGAGACTCCACTGCACTTTGCAGTAGAGGGGAATAGCATCCAAGTCGTGCGAGTGTTACTGGAACACGGCGCAGATGTCAATGCGCGCGACAACTCAGGCAAGACCCCTTCTCAGTTGGCATCAGCGCGCTATCCTGAGATTGCGGAACTACTGTCTGAGTCTGGTGCCGGGTCTATAAAATAGTATCTACTTGTCTACCTTGCAATGTGCTTACAGAGTGGGAGATATCACTGTATTCGTGTTGTGACATGAGATCATTTGCCCGCCGTAACAGCACAATCTTGTATCTTGTGTTATTGTAGTCTTGCCTTCGACGAACCCTGTATGATGTGACATTGATGTCTACTGATTGCTAGCGTTTGTCTTTCATTTCTTGGATCATCTCCTGCTACTTCTTTCATTTCAGCTCTGTTTAAAGGCGGCAAGTGGCCACTTTGCGTAGTACCATAGCACAGTACAAGATGAAGTTGCTGTAAGGACGTCGCGTGCTGTGCGCATGCCCACGCGGCCGGGCATTGTGTCATTACTATTGTTCGGCTTTGTGTCTTGTGGTCATCCCATCTAACCGTCGAATGCTCAGCGCTGAGGAAGTCACACCATAGCCCCAAGCAGTCCCGCGCTGACTACCTGTAGATGCTACCCATACCTTTCCTTCATTACGGCGCGAGACTAAATGATACATGAGGATGCCACCCATGAGCGCCGAGCGCCAAGCATTCTCGGGGCCATTACTGGACAAGAAAAACGCCATTTCGCGCGCCAAGTTCGAGTTCGTACCGTACGGGCGACCGAACGGCGCGGCAATACGAACTTATACCTTTGTGACGGCGAGGATGACAGAGGGCTTCTAGCGGCGGATGACATGATGACATGCGAGCACGAAATGGAAGAAACCGATCGAGGTTCATAGGCAAAGAAAGGTACATATTAAACATATGGCAATTATACCGGATCGTTGGTTGTCTCGACTTGCCCACCGGACAAAAGTAATCATAATCGAGACTCCGTCGCTGCACACTCAACTTTGACTCACTAGGCTCATCCCCTACGTCACTACGGTGATCTTCGTCTCCATTACCATGGGATTCTTGAAGGACCAGCATCGCTTGATTCACCCCTAGATAAAATTCGGAACAGGTGAGATGAGAAGGATCACGGGAAATCTGTTAACTCACGAATATTCCATGGAGCGTAATACAGGCGTAGAAGGTGCAGATGAAGGAAGCAATACGCTGCCGTCGGCCGAATGCTTTGGTAAAATCTGGAGCCTGTCCCTACCGCCCATGTGGTCAATCTTACGAGGACCTTTGCTTCGCTCCTCTTCAGACGTGCATCTCTTCTTGAACGTGGCCCTGAGCGCTGTCCGCTCTTTGCCGCTCAAATGTCTAATTCGCGTTTAGAAAGTAGCACGCTCAGGACTTCATTTATCGTCCTCAGGACATCTTGGACAGTGACACTAGCACCTCGAGGTTCGCTGGAAGCCTCGACGTGGATGGCTTGCGGATACCCTTGGCAGTTCTCCAGTTTCAGTGATAGCATGGGTGGGTACACGGCGGAGGAGGTTAGTTCTTCGTTTGGAAGATCGTAGTCATGATCGGTGGGTTCAGTTGTCTCTAGTTTCAGGAGATACTTTGTCAATACGGGGTGTATGACGAGTGGTATTGGCTCTCCCTTGTGTTGCGATCATTAGTATTTAGTTTCAAGGAAAAAAAAGGATATCGCACATTCAATTCGGCTGATGCGTAAAATGTTGCTTTCTTCTCATCGGAAATCGGGGGTTCATCATTGTCGCGTGGGTCCTTTAGGATTGCGGCTGTCAAAACCAACATTCAGCTTTCTTGATCCATTGTAATGGTACTGGACACATACCACCGTTCTCAACGAGCAGAGGCATTTGCCTTTCATGTAAATATTTCTCTATTGCGCCCGCAGTCGGGGTTTCCTAGGTGCGTGCGTTGCTGATTGAGTTGGGAGATAAATTGCAGCATTTTAACTTTGACTTACCACGTCTTCGATAAGCTGAAGGTCATCATCATGGGCAATGGCAATGGCGTCATCGGGACATTTCTTTTGGGAACCTGCTGAGTACATTGAACGCGAACAGTCATGTCCAAGCGGACGAACCTCCGCAATATAATCCAAAATCCCGATGAGCGGGTCGCGATACTGGAACCAGGTCGTCATGCTTCTTTCTCGATCAACTCATACAAGAAGACTACCTACTTTCGATGCACCTGGAACTCGTGTCACTTGTATGTCATCGTCTCTGTGATTGTCAGGGTCGTCTGGACGGGGTTCTGCAGCGGCACGGAGGTGTTTGATCCGGAAGAAAGTGCGCTTTGCTCGGAAGCCCTTGATGAAGACACATTGATCCTGAGTCGGTGGGTTTAGCTTTCCTTACAACAATCAGCGCATGTCGAGTAAACGTGGTCTGGGGAACGGACCGGGTCCAATTGGCTGTTGTGATGCCCACGGGTCCCTGATTATTGGTCCAAACAAAACTTGCAGCGCCGTTATTGAGCGGTCTGCTGGCCAGAGAAATTTTGGCGTCCATTGTGTTTTCCACGACGTAGCGGCAGCCCATGAAGTGACCAACGTACGGCCAGAAACAAGAATAGGTCTTCCATGCGCTCAACGCCCAGGTTGTTGTTCGTGCCCAGGTATACCAACTGACCACATTATCTCGGATGTAGTCCTCGAACGCTTTTGTACGAATGACGTCTTTGCGGCGGCCCCCGGTGGGAAGAGACAAAAGGGCTCCGCGATTCCGGAATTTATACGTGACACCTTCCGCACTGCAAAGAACGTTAAATCGACGGAGGACGTCCGGGAGGGACTATGGCTTACTCGTCGGGGCTCATAGCATGGATATTAGAAGAATTCGGCTCTGTGAGACATAACGTGAGTAGTGATCTACTCTTCGAATTGCTCTCCATGGTATTCGCGAATTGGCCGCAGTCCAGAGGCTCGTAAGGCTCCGGAACGCCAAGTTTTCTATTCAATGGATCGTCCCATTTCAGCATTACATTGAACATGCGAATGAAGGTCCTTCATATAAGTAACCAACATCGCCGATCGAGACATAGTCGTAGAACTCTTTGGGAGGGTTCGGATTCCATAACGCGACTCCAAGAGACAGCGCTGCGAGTTGGTCCCGGTAAACGTCGAAGGGTGTAACTGCTGGCATGGGGGAAGAAACTGAGTGCGTACTCGTGGGCGCAGCCCTAGGGACAAGGCGTCTACGTCATCCTTGGAGGCCCCAGAACGGCTCGTGGCGATGCCCGTGGCGATCCAGAGCTGTACTGTGAGTGTGAGAAGCTTCCCGCGCGGGGCAATCGCCGGGCCGAGTCTGACTTGTGACGGTAATACACGGTACTATCGAGTTCCTAGTGTTGCAAAAATTTGGTTTTTATTTTCTGTAGCTTCAACAACACATCACAGCAACTTCAAATTGTACATACTGACAGAATAAAGAATATCCTATCATATTGTGATTTTTGCTTATTTGTTTTCCCCTTTATGAATGCTCTGTGCTTTTCACCCCCTTCTGCAAAATTTTGTCACACATTGTCACACCAACGGCAACATTCGGCAACGTGGAAGCGGTTGCTGAGTCGCGTCAGTTGGGTCACCGGTAACTCGGGTTGCCGATGATGCCGGCTGGCAAAACCCGAAATCATCACGCTTTTGTCACTCTTGGAGACCCTCAAAATGAGATTTTGTTCTAGTTTATGATCAGGCGTGTTTCATCCCCTCAAATCAATAATTTGCAACCTCAGAGGTGTATTCTAACGTGCTATCCCAATGGAACGAAGTGGGACTATCGACATCGTTTGGATCTGGGGGTCAAGGACCTCACATTTCACCATACCTCCTCTTTTTTAGTCGCACCATACTTCAGTTTATTGACAGATCTCTTTTTTTCCTCTTGATCTAATATCTATAGATGCTACTTTACTTACTGTATTTTTTTTGGGTAGAAATAATAATGGGAATGTGGTGATCGAGTGCAATCTTTTCAATTTGCATAAGGGGGGTCATTTGCAACACTAGTAACGTGATAGTATGTCGTCTTTCCTCCGAACCTTCCTATGCCTCTTAGTTGCCAGCATCTACCATCCGTCTCTTCTGTATCTTTTTCTATATCTGCAGCTTTATTGAGCACATCTCAATGCTTTCATCATCCGTACCGTGACATCTGCACGGCCTTGTGCACGGCCTCGCTTTTGACAACACTGGCGCGGCGGTTGAGGTAACTGATCGTCTAGCGCCGAGTCGACATTTTTTTGGCTATCGGGTGCAGCAAATCTGGACGCCGCCCTTCGGAATTCAGACCTCAGGTTTGATCCATACGATCCTTCAAGCTTCTTGTATCATTGTAATCTTGCCTTTGAACCCTGTATAATGTCCACCGATTGCCGGCGTCTATCTGCCGTCTCTGGTGCTATTATTATCTTCAGATCTATTCAAAGGCCCGCAAGTGGCCACCTTGCAAAGTGGTACTTCACAAATTCACGCAGCAAAACGAGAAAGAACCTCGTGAGACCGAATCCGAATCAACATCTCCTCCGAGTCGCGTCATCCCCTCCGACTGACAGTGCTCTTGCTGAGGCACTCGCGAACTGCACCGTAGCCCCAAGCATGTCTCGTGCTGACAAACTTAACAACATGGCAGATGCGTTCCACACACTGTATTATAGTAAGGCGCAACTTGCAAGACAGAATGATACACCGATGACGCCACGCACTCCGTGAGTGCTGGGCATTTTCAGGGCCATTGCTGGACAAGAACCCGGAAAGAACGCCATTTCGCGCGCCAGGTACACGTTCGTTCTGTACTTTCCGAAAGGCACGTTAATGTGAACTTATGCTTCTACAGTATAACGGCGAGGAGTACAGAGGGCTTCTGGTGCATGAGATGCAAGCATGAATTGGAAGAAAGAGAATCCAAAGGCAAAAAAAAGGTAAATGTTGAACATCTGGCACGTTCTTAAATTATATATACGACTGTCTCAACTTGCCCGTCAGACAGAGGCGTGGGCATGCAATCGTAATCTAGACTCCCCATCGCTGCACATCCAATTTGGACTCACTAGGCTCATATATCCCGTCCCCTAGATCGCTACGGCAATCTTCGTCTCCGTTATCATACAGGGATCCTTGAAGGACCCACAACGCTTGATTCATCCCTAGATAAAATTAGGAACAGGTGAGACGAGAAGGAAAGGCGATCACGGGTGGTCTGTCATCTCACAAATTTTCTGTGGAGCATAATTCAGGCGTAGGAAGCAATACGCTACCATCGGGCGAATGTTTTGGTAAAATCTGGAGCCTGTCCCTACCGCCTAAGTAGTCAATCCTACGCAGACCTTTGCTTCGCTCCACTTCGGTCTTGCATCTCTTTTTGAACGTGGCCCTAACTGAAGTCCGCTCTTTGTCGCCCAACTCGCTTAATTCGCGTTTGGGAAGTAGCGCACTCAGGCCTTCATGTACCGTCCCCAGGACATCTTGAACAGTGACACTAGCACCTCGAGGTTCACTGGAAGCCCGACGTTGATGGTTTGCGGATACCCTTGCAGTTCTCCAGTTTTAGCGATGGCATGGGTGGGTACACAGCGGGGAGGTTATTCTTCGTTTGGAAGATCGTAGTCATAATCGGTGGACTCAGTTATCTCAAGTTTCAGGAGATATTTTGTCAATACGGGATGTATGCAAGTGGGACTGGCTCTCCCTTGTGTCGCGATCGTTAGTATTTTGTTTCTAGCAAAAGAAAGGGTATCGCACATTCAATTCGGCTGATGCGTAAAATGTTGCTTTCTTCTCATCGGAAACTGGGGGTTCATTGTCGCGTGGGTCTTTTAAGATTGCGGCTGTCAAAACTAGCACTCAGCCCTCCTACATCACTTGCATTGGTACAGAGCACATACCACCGTTCTCGATGAGCAGAGGCATTTGCCTTTCCTGTAAGAACTTCTCTATTGCGCCCGCAGTCAGGGTTTCCTAGGTGCGTGTGTTACTGGTCGACCTGGGATATGAATCGCAGCATTTTGACTCGGACTTACCACGTCTTCGATAAGCTGAAGGTCGTCATCATGGGCAATGGCTATGGTGTCATCAGGACATTTCTTTTTGGGCCCGCTGAGTACATATAATAAACGCGAACAGTCATCGGACGAACCTCCAAAATATAGTCCAAAATCCCGATGAGCGGGTCGCGATACTAGAACCAGGTTGTCATCTTCTTCCTCCATCAATTCGCATAAGAATAGTTACTTTCGGGGCACCTGGAACACGTGTCACTTGTATGTCATCGTCTCTGTGATTGTCAGGGTTCTGGACGGGGTTCTGCAGCGGCACGGAGGTGTTTGATCCGGAACAATTTGCGCTTTGCTCTGAAGCCCTTGATAAGACACATTGATCCGGAGTCGTGGGTGGACTTTTCTTTCGATACAGCAAGAAAGAAATCAGTGCATGTCGAGTAACGTAGACTGGGGAACGAACTGGGTCAAATTGACTGTTATGAAACATTACGGATCCCTGTTTGTTACTCCAAACAAAATTCGGCCCGCCGTTATTGAGCGGCTTGCTAGCCAGAGAAATTTTGGCATCCGAACTTGAAGTGTCGTCCACGAACGTAGCGGCCGCCCACGAAGTGACCAAAGTACAACCAGAGACAAGGATAAGATCTTCCAATTTTCCGACACCAAGTTTGTTGTTCTGTGCCCAGGTAAACCACCTAACAACATTATCTCGGATATAGTCCTCGAACGCTTTCGTGCGGATGACGTCGTTGCTGCAGCCGCCATTGGGAAGAGACAAAAGTGCTCCGCGACCCTTGCATTTACACGTGATACCTTCGGCTCTGCACGAAAGTATCATAAGTTGAGCGAGGCTGTCCAGGACTGGATTGTGACTCACTGTCGGGAGAATCAGCCTTCTGATTACCAGCATTTGTCTCTGCTGCGACACTACGGGAGTGGTATTCTACACCGACAAAATCGCGCTCAATGGTATTCTTGAATCGACCGCAATCTAGTGACTCATATTCCTCCGGATCACCAAGTGTTGCATTCGACGGATCGTCCCATGGAAGCGTTACATTGAACATGCGAATGAAGGATCCGTCCTGTAAGTAACCAACATCGCCGATCGCGACCTTGTCATAGATATCTTTAAGAGGGGGTGGATTCCACAACGCAATTCCTTGAGACAGTGATGCGAGATGATCCCGGTAAACGGTGAAGTGTGACATGGGGAGGAAAGTGAGTCCAAGAGTAAGTCCGTACTCGTGAGCGTAGCCCTCTTGACGAATATGTCCACGCCATCACTGCATCACGGCTCGTGACCGCAATCCAGTACAACACCTGCCACCGTTCCTGTACAGCAGCCTGTGTATCCGGTAAATGCCCCTTGGCGGTGCGCGGCGATCGCCGGATTGCTACTGGCCTACGGCATGTCCCGCTGGTGTCCCTCTTAGAGGGAAGCAGTCCTGTTGTATATCCGACTCGCTTTTGGCTCGTACAGGACGACGAGGCAGTTGAGGTAACTGCCTCATGATCACATAATTCGTCCAGACTCCAGTGCCGAGACAATGCGACAACGTTTTATAACTATCATACGGGACCAAGCGGCTCTCGTGCCCGAGGACGCCACGCATTTCCATGAGTGCTGAGCATTCTCCCAAACAACCATTGCTGGACAAGGCGGACAAAAACTTAAAAGGAACGCCATTTGGCGCGCCACAGGCTGGCTAAGATCGTGTCGTACCTGCGTCTTTAAAAACTACGCTTAGGGTTTCTTGCGCATAATGCAAGCACACATTCGAGGAGAGGAGAGAAAGACACATAGACAAGAAAGTAAAAGTTGAACGCCTAGCACGTTCGTAAATAACATAGCTGATTATCGACTGTCTCGACTTGCCCGGCAGACAGAAACGTAGGCATGCGATCGTAAACTAAACTCCGCACACTTGACTTCCACTCATTAGGTTCCAACTATCCCGTCCCCTACATCACTGAAACGATCTTCATCTCCGTTACCATGCAGGGTTCCTTGAAGGACCCGCAACCCTTGATTCATCCCTGGATAAAAGCAGAAACAGGTGAGAAAAGAAGGAAAGGCGATAACGGGAAAGTTTGTCAACTCACAAAGCATCCCCGGAGCGTAGTGCAGGCGTTGGTGTAGATGCAGGAAGTAATACGCTGCCGTCGGGCGACAGTCTCGGAAAAATCTGGAGCCTGTCCCTACCGCCCAAGCGGTCAAACCTACGCGGGCCTTTGCTGAGCTCCTCTTCGCTCTTGCATCTCTCTCTAAACGAGGCATTGATCCCAGCCCTTTCCTCAGCACCTAATTTACTCAGTTCGCGCCTGGGAATGGCATCCTCAGGTCCTCGTGTATCGTCCGTAGTACGTCTTGAACAGTAACACCAGTACTTCGAGAGTCGCCGGAGGCCTCGATGCTGATAATTTGCGGATACCCTTGGTGGCTTTCCAATTTGACCGATAGCATGGGTGGGTACACAGCCGGGGATGTTATTTCTTCTTTTGGAAGATCGTAGTCGTGATCGACGGACTCGGTCATCTCGAGTTTGAGGAGATACTTTGTCAACACAGGGTGTATGACGAGTGGTATCGGCTCTCCCTTGTGTTGCGATCTTAGTAATTAGTTTCTACAAAAAAAAGGATATCTCACATTCAATTCGGCTGCTGCATAAAATGTTGCTTTCTTCTCTTCGGAAACTGGGGGCTCATCTTCGTGTGGGTGTAGGATTGCGCCTGTCAAAACCAGCATTCAGTCCTTCTGCGTTCCTTGTAGTTGCATAGGACACATACCGCCATTCTCAACGAGCAAAGGCATTCGGCTTTTACGTAAGAACTTCTCTACTGCATCCGCAGTTAGCGTTTCCTGGTGCGTACATTACTGGTTGACCTGGGACACTGTATAAATTCCAGCGTTTTGACTTGGACTTACCACGTCTTCCGAGTCGATAAGCTGAAGGTCATCATCATGGGCAATGGCTATGGTATCCCCGTCTATGGCGTCATCGGCACATTTCTTTTGAAGCTCACTGAGTACAATAAACGCGAACAATCATGTAGGCGGACGAACCTCCACAATATAGTCCAAAACCCCGATGAGCGGGTCACGATACTGAAATCAAGTCGTCATTTTTCTTTCTCCATCAACTCACATAAGAAGGCTACCTACTTTCGGAGCACCCGGAACTCGTGTCACTTGTATCTCATCGTCTCTGCGATTGTCAGGGTCGTCTGGAAGGGGTTCTGCTCCAGCTCGAATTGGTCTGGTCCAGAAGAGGACGCGCTTTGCTCGGAAACCCCTGATGAAGACGCATTGATCCGGGATCATGGGTGGATTTTGCTTTACCATACAACCAAGAAAAAAGTCAGTGCATGCCGGGGAAACGTAGGTTGGGGAACGGACTGGATCAAAACGACTGTTGTGATGCGCTACCGGTCCTCGAATGTTGCCCCAAACGAAACTCGCCCCACCGTTATTGAAAGGTCTGCTTGCCAAAGAAATCTCAGCCTCCATATTGTTGTCCACGAACGCAGCGGCGGCCCATGAAGTGACCAAAGTACAACCAGAGACGAGGATAAGTTCTTCCATGCGCTCGACGCCTAGTTTGTTTGTTTGTGCCCAGTTAAACCAGCTGACGATATGATCTCGAATGTAGTCCTCGAATGCTTTTGTGCGGATGACGTCTTCGCGGTGGCCCCCGTGAGGAAGGGACAAAAGTGCTCCGCGACCCCTACATTTACAAGTGACGCCTTCCGCTCTGCGAGAATTGATCATACGGTAAGTTGAGTGATGTCTAGGACAGGAATATGACGCACTGTTCGGGCGATAGAGCCTGCGTATTTCCAGCATTTGTCTCTGCGGTGACATTACGGGAGTAGTGTTCTACTTTGTCGAACGCTCCCTCGAGGGTATTCGTGAATGGACCGACGTCCAGAGGCTCGTAAAATTCCGGAACACCAAGTGTTCTATTCGACGGATGGTCCCACGGAAGCATCACATTGAACATGCGAATAAAGGTTCCTTCATGTAAATAGCCAACATCGCCGATCGAGACATTGTTATAGATCCTTTTGGGAGGGTTTGGATTCCACAACGCGAGCCCTTGAGACAGGGCTGTGATCTGGTCCCGGTAAACGTTGAAGGGTGGATCGACTGGCATGAGGGAGGAAAAAGAGTGTGTACTGGTGGGCGTAGCCCTCTTGACGGATATGTCATCACAGTTATTAGGTGCAGGCGTCAGAATGCCTTCATTCTCAACCACTGCCACCCACTGCCACTGTTGGCTGTGCTCGGCGATCGCCGGCGCCGGAGGTTGACTCGGAGTCTCGGACCTCGGAATGAGGGCAGTTGTCTTCCGCTTGCGATACACGAAATTGGGTACCATGGCTGCGTGGGTGAGTTTGTAGGTTTGGGACTTGAGTCAGACTCGAAATAGCTAACATCCATACCCATTGAGGTCTCTGTCTCCATATTTACCCCCTTACAATGATAGTAAAACGAAGCATACGATCAGATTTGCGCAAGACTCTGAAAACGAATCGATATCCTAAAAATTTTGAGGACTGTGGCTCAGCGGCAGAAGGAATACTATGCTGTTAAAAAAAGGACTAGTGAGTCCATGGCACACACACACCTTCTTGATTATATGCCATCAGGACACTTTCTCGGCCCGTCAGCAGTGACTCAGCACACTAGGGGTTTCTGTGGTGCTTCTTCAAAGAGGCATGTACGGACAATCGAGCTTAATCAAGATTCAAGTACTCAAGTATCAAAGAGTGAATAGAGAATCACCAAGTGGAAAACGCTCATTCGTCACGTTCTGTCGTTGGTGTCTTTTCTGGCACCAGACGTGAACTGGAGAATATGTAATTTTATGGTACAGAGTCATCCCGTCTCGACAGGATTTCTAGTCCACCGTGCAGCCAAGTGGGTTTCCTTTCCATACAGTCTGGAAACCGTATCATTCCTGTACAAGCTCTAAGGGATTGCCCTACGCTCAGAAACCAATATAAAGGATATCGTGATTCCTCACGTTTTTTCGCCATGTTCTCACTTCCGATCACATCTCGGGCCTGTCAACATTCTTCAGCGCTCGCATACAGAACAACATTTTTAGGGTCAGACTTACAACAAGTCGGTATTGATTTGATCTCTATAAAAATATTATCCTAAATACTTTTCTTCGTCCGCCGCACCGTAGCAGAGCGAGGTTAATCTTGTTGCATTGAAAAGATCTTATCAATTTGGCAACGGATCTTCATGTGTCCATTGAATGGGTGCTCCAAGCCCAAACCTAACGACCACATGACAGACGCCTGTGCCTGGAGAACTTGATCGTTTCGGGACCGCTTTCTCATACTTGGCGTGTTTCAGAACAACCGGAGGTCAGTGTCAGAGTTGCGCTCGTGAGAAAATAACCGTACCCATCGCCCTGCAGGGTCGCAGCTGTCGTCAAATCAGCATTCAGCCCCTCCCCGCATCTTGTATTGATGTAGGACATACCGCCGTTCTCAATAAGCACAGAGAATTTATTTTCACGCAAATACTTCTGTACTGCATCCGCAGTGAGGGCTTCCTTCATGCGCAGGTCACTAATCGAGTTCGGGAATAACACCTACATTTTGACTTGGACGTACCAGGCCTTCAGACTCGATGAGCTGAAGGTTGTCATCATGCGCAATGGCTAGGATGTCCTCGTCAATTGCGTCCTCGTGACATTTCTTTTGGTTCCTGCTAAGTACGATTGGGGAGAACGATCATGCATAGGCAAACGAACCTCCACGATGTAGTCTAGGACACCGCTGAGCGGGTCGCGACTCGGATACTGAAAACAAGGTGTCATGCTTCTTTATCAATCATCTCACACAAGACAACCTACTTCTGCGGCATATGGAACTCGGCTCGCCTGAACTTCACTGTTTCTACTGTTTTCAGGGTCGTCGCTGTCGTCGCTGTCGGGTTCTGCTGCAGCTCGCATTGGTCTGGTCCAGAAAAGGACGCGCTTTGCTCGGAAGCCCCTGATAAAGACGCATCGATTCTGAGGTATCGGTGTATTAATCTTTTCGTATAAGAGAAAGAAAAAGTCAGTGCAAGGCGAGTAAACGAATCCAGAAGAGAACAGACTGGTTCGAGCAGGCTGTCGTGATATTCTACCGTTCCACGAATATTGCTCCAAACAAAAGTTGCTCCTCCATTATTGAGCGTTTTGCTCCCTAGAGAAACTTGAGCATCCGCATTGTAGTCGTCGAACACGGCCGCAGCCCAGGAATTGACCATTGTACAGCCAGTGACAAGAATGAGATCATCCATGCGTTCGACAGGCAGATCAACACTCCTTGACCAGTTAAACCAGATATCCGCATTGTCTCGGATGTAGTCGCTAAACATTTTTAAGCGGATAGCATCTTCGCGGTATCCCCCACGAGGAAGAGACAAAAGTGCTCCGCGACCCCGACACTTATAGGTGACACCTTCCGCTCTGTGAGGAATGCATCCGTTAAGTGAGGCATTCCAGGACGGTATTGCGACTCACTGTTCTGGAGACGAAGCCCACGTATTACCAGCGTTTTCTTCTCTGGATACCCGGCGGGAGTAGTAGTCTACTTGGCCAAAACTCTCGCGAATGACACTGGCGAAGATTAGAGAATCGTAGCGTTCTGGTTCAGCAAGTCTTCTATTTGACCGGTCATCCCAAGGAAGTGTCACGTTGAACATGCGAATGAAAACCCCATCAGATATGTAACCAACGTCACCGATCGACACCTGGTTGTAGATGGATTCAACAGGGTTTGGTCTCCACAACGCGAGGCCATGATATAGGGATGTGAGTTGCTCCTGGTAAATGTTGAACGGTTGCTCTACTGGCATGATGGCAGGAGACTAGGAGAGTTGTTAGGCATGGCAACGGACGAACTTGGATATGTGGATGTCAAATGATCATCACGATCAATATAGGGCGCAATTGCGGCCATCAAAACGGCTTGTTGGGCGTGGCTAGGTGACAGCTGGATTGTGTTTTGAATCTAGTCTGAAATCTGCTTACAGTACTGAAACTGTTGCAGCCCGGGTCCGGGCGGAAACCACGGGCGTCTCAATACAACATGTGACACACATCAGGTGACCTAATCTGGCTCAAGCGGCGGCGGGCGACAATTACTGTAAAGCACAACGTCATTACTGAATGCATCACTTCCGGCCCTCAGGTTAGTGCTCGACCCCTTCTTACTGTAATTTCATACGTCGGCCGATCTCCCTATCACCACGATTAGGCCTCTTGGTGCCCGATCGGCGACGCTAACTGTACACCGGATGTCTTCTTTCGAGTCTTCGCTCGAGGACGTGACGAAAATCAGATTATCGATACTGTGACTGTATGCCACAGCACTAGCACTGGCAATGTACACTTAGTGCCTATAACAGGGGATCATCCGATCATTTCTCATTCTACGCTCCGTTGGCTATCACCAGTAGTGCTCACGTATCGTACTTGGCTCGGGAATCTTCCCTGCAGGGGGCTTCAAACCTCAGTTATGATAAAGATGATCTTGACATGGACACGAAACGCAGCGGAGCGTTGTCAGGATTCAGGAAACTTCGGCGACAAGCGAACATCGTATTTAATTTGCATCTATAGTCAACAGAGTCGGATCACATACAATACAATGCCTCTCATCTTGTTAAGCTCCCTCTTCACACGTCTTCTCGCTGAGATCTCCCTCTATGCTTTCCCGCGCTCAACAGTGTAGAAGCACAGATGGAAGGCACAGACAGGACAGTGAGGTCATGCCATACGTCGTCCTACCGTCACCTACGCATCGCGAAATTCAGGTGTGACGTGTTTGTTCAGAATCATCATTTGATAATAATCCCTCCCGGGGAAAATATGCCTTGCTTACCTGAAGACCCCCATTTCGCATCTCCCGGGCTAGATTCGGCCGGCGCGGCGAGGTATATCGGTCGCCCGCGACGACTACCAGCGCCATCACCCACCTGCGCCGTACTCCGCTGGAGTACCGGCCTGCAGTGCTGTGAGTCGGCGGTCACGGGGGCCTCCTGTAAGATAACTTGGTAAAGCGGAGCCCGCGACTTCCGACGACGTGGATGAAAAAAGCGAAGGAATGGATGCAGGCAGGAGATGATTCTCCCGCACCCTCCGGTAAGCATCTTCTATGTGGGGTTGGAGGAGTGAGATAAGCCACTTGGAGACGACCTCGGCACCCTGATCCCTGTATAATCCGCCCACATAGGCCTGCACACGTTTTTAGAAGACGATCTCCTTCGTATTTAACGGAAAACTGGCACCTTGAAGACATCAACTTCAGGTCGCATCAGCAGTCGAACATGGTCACAAGCGCACAAATCATGGCCTTACCTTGCACAATTGCGAAGCCCTGAGTCGCTAGCTTGACGTTCCGGGAGATTGAGCTCATATGCAGCCCATACGACACGCAACTAGAAGGATATTATAGGTACGCTCATACTGCAAGAAGGGAAACTTCACATCTCTGCCAGCGTATCTTTTCTTTTTATATAATCCCTCACTTCTGTATCGTACCATGAGAAACTAGACCCAAACTGAGGGGAATGACGGTGCATCGACAAACCGAGGCAGGACCAACTCGCAAGTACGGATAGAGTCCTGAATGAGATCAGTGACTGTTAATGCAAACACTTGATCGCCAATATGAGCAATCTTATGAGGACCTTCAGGAGAAATCCAAATAGATTGGCGACTGGCTCACTCTTCATTATCTCCGGAAATCACCTCGAGGCGCCTGGAAGGGATGTTTATGGCCCTTGGCCAGGGTGAAAATACGCTTCCTAATTTGTTCGGATCGTATTTCCGGAAGTGGGGGCAGTATGCCAACTGGGTTTCTAGGGAACGTGGCAGAAGAAAGAGGAGAGGGGTGCCCTACGGAAGACATAGAAAGGTGGCGGGTATTGGGGTTGATATTTGGCAGATCCCCTGTTTCTCCACGGTTAGGCCTCTCTGTTTCTGATCGGGGTAGAGGGACATTCAATGGCATCTGCTTATGCACTGGAGGGCACGACAAATCATCTGACGCATCGATATCGGATTCGATGGTTGACTGATCCCCACCCTTGGTGTGTGATGGGGGTGGCGATGGACCCAATGGTTTCTGCTTCTGCGCTCGAAGGTGTGACAAAAACTCGAACGCATCGACACCGGCGTTGAGGGTGGTAGTGGTCGCGAAACTAGACGTAGAACCCCAGAAACGCAGTCAGACAGTGCTAGGCATCGCCAATCGTGCAGCGTGAGAATTTTACCTCCCGTCAAATTCTTCGTGCTCATCAAACTGCCAAACTGGGTGCTGCAGCATTGTGGCTATCAAAAGCAGCATTCAGCCCTTCCTTGCATCCCTTGTAGTGATACAGGTCACGAACCACCATCCGTAACGAACAAAGGCATTTCATTTTCTTGCAAGAACTTCTCTACTGCATCCGCAGTTAGGACATCCTGGCACCGGCGTTACTCGCTGACGATAAGTCTTACATTGTGACTTGAACGTACTACGTCTTTGATGAGTTGAAGATCATCATGATGCGTAATGGCCATGTGGTCCTTGTCTATGTCGTCCTCATCTTTGTCATCCTTGAGACATTTCTTTTGGAGCCCACTGAGTACAATGACAGCGAATGGTAATGCTCAGGCAGACGAACCTCCACGATATAGTCCAAAACCCCAATGAGCGGGTCACGATACTGGAACCAAGGCATCATCCTTCCTTTCTCCACCGACCACACTAGAAGACCAACTACTTACTTTCGAACCACCTGGAACTTGGGTCACCTGTATCTCATCCTCTTGACTGTTGTCAGGGTCATCAGGAAGGGGTTCTGCCGCAGCCTGGACTGGCCTGGTCCAGAACAAGATGCGTTTTGCTCGGAAGCACTTCATGAAGACGCAGTGGCTTTTGCGTGCGCGTAGAGCATTCTTTTAGAAAAACAAAGGGATAAGTGGGTGAATGGTGACTAAACATAACCAGAAGAGAACAGACGGGTTCGAGTAACTCGAGTTGGCTGTCGTGATATTCTACCGTTCCACGATAATTGCTCCAAACAAAACTTGCCCCTCCATTATTAAGCATTCTGCTCGCAAGAGAAACCTCTGCGTCAGCAGCGTAGTCATCGAACGCAGCCGCAGCCCATGAAGTGACCAATGTACACCCGTAAACGAGAACGAGGTCTTCCATGCGCTCAACAGGGAGTCCTATATCCCTTGACCATTTGAACCAGCTGACCACGTGGTCTCCGATGTATTTCTCGAACACCCTTGTGTGAATAGCCTCTTCACGATGGCCCCCGTGAGGAAGAGACAATAGTGCTCCGCGACCCCTGCACCTATACGTGACACCTTCGGTTCTGTGATAATGTAAGGTTAAGCGAGGTTGCCTTGGACAGGACTATAACTCACTGATCGGGTGACGCAGCTAGCGCATTGTTAGTGTTTTCCTCTCTAATCACATGCCGGGAGTAATACTCTATTTTGCCAAAATTCTCACGACGAATAGCGATACTACCGAAGTTTAGAAGTTCGTAGCCGTCTGGTATACCGAGTATTCTATTTGACTCGTCGTCTGAAGGGAGGGTCACGTTGAACATGCGAATGAAAGCTCCTCCAGACACGTAACCAACGTCGCCGAGCGCGACCTGATCGTAGAGTCCCTCAGGGTTTGGTTTCCATAACGCGAGGCCACGATATAAGGACGAGAGTTGCTCCCGATAGACGTTGAACGGTTGTTCTAGTGACATGAAGGGAGGAAAGGATGAGAGTACTTGTTAGGCATGCTACCCAGATAGACTCGATTCGGCTGTGTCAAGTGATCATTACGAGCTTTTCCGGGCGTATTGCGGCCATCAAAACCGGATGGGTTCTTTGGGTTGATAGGGTTGGCCATGCGGCATTGCGGCAGCTGCAGTGGGTTAATTGTGTTGGAATCTAGTCCAAAATGACGAAAAAATGTCAGCTTACTGATTAGTGTCAGATTAACTGAGTTGTTGCATATGTACTTAGGCCGCCGAAACTGCAGTACTGTATAAAAAATATTCAGAAAGGCGAGAGCTAAGCGCTGAGGCGACGTTGATCACCTGATTCGCCTCATTGCGCCCATGTTTTGTGACTTCTAGTGTAGCTCCACTGATTGCGCCTATGATAAGCCCAATGATATAGAAGTAGGTGCGTTTATCTCCTCCCTTCCAAGAATCACGTTTACTTCATATCGAACACGTTGTGGCGTGCTTTCGTCACGGTCATGTCAATCAATCCTTGTAGTACGAGACACTCGGGATCCGGTAATTCTGAAATAGCAACTCTGCAGCTCAGTCTTTCGGTCCAGAAACTCGTTGGCAGTGCCCATACGATGGCTGACCACAAGGATGGGTTGGTGCTTCGATCGCATGCAGCTGCGGAGCCCCCTCGGACATTCCTCTGCTCTGTACTAAGAGTCCCAGCGCGTGAAGAAGAGTATGCGGCATTGTACGCGTTCAAGACCGCGCCGTTTGTAACGTTCGCCAGCTTGGACCTGATTCCTAAGACAATTTGCATAAAAGAAAACGCCACAGCATAAAGCACAATATCACTTCTCGGAAGGTTTTACCCTAGTGCTGAGTGCTCGACCTCTTCAAGTTCTAAAGTGCAAACCTCCACTGATCTCGCTGATCCCCTATATCTCCGCGGTTATGCCTCTTGGTTTTCGATCGGCGCCGTGGTGGACCTGGCGGCATCTGCGCCGGAGAGAGTGACAAGAAACTGAACGCATCGACATCGGGCTTGACGGTGGTATTGGGTCCATTGCTGATCCTAGGACTTCAGAAAGTCGCGGTCAGACGGAGCTGGATGGCAGCGTGGGAACTTTACCTCTTGTCAGAGTCCTCGTCCTCATCGTCCTCATCTTGGTCCTCATCGTCCTGCCATGGGTCCCATAGCATCGTGGCTATCGAAAATAGCTTTCAGCCCTTTCTGGCATCCCTGTAGTGATACAGGACACGTACCGCCATCCGTGACGAACAAGGGCATTTCATTTTCATGTAAGAACTGCTCTACTGCATCCGCGGTTAGAACCTCCTAGGCACGTGTGTTACTAGCTGACTTTAGGTATACGTCCGGCATTTCATTTTAGACGTACCACGTCTTTGATGAGCTGAAGATCATCATGGTACGTAATAGCCACGTCGTCCTTGACTATGTCCTCCTCATCTGTGTCATCGTCGTCCATGTCATCTTCGAGGCATTTCTTTTGGAACCCGCTAAGCACAATCAATGCGTATGGCCATACCAAGGTAGACGAACCTCCACAATATAGTCCAAAACTCCAATGAGCGGGTCGCGATACTAAAACCAAGGCGTCATAATTCTCCCTCCATCACCTCAAACTAAAAGACTACCCACTTTCGAGCTACCTGGAACCTGGGACACTTGTACCTCGTCCTCTTGACTGCTGTCCGGGTCGTCAGGAAGGGGTTCTGCCCCGGCCCGAAGGTGTCTGGTCCAGAAAAAGATACGCTTTGCTCGGAAGCACTTGATGAAGACACACTGATTTCTTAGTGCGGGTGGGCCAATCTTTAGTAAAACAAAAAGAAAAGTCAATGAACGGCGAGCAAAAGTAACCAGAAGAGAACACACTGGGTCAAGGAACTCCAGTTGGCTATCGCGATGCTCTACGGTTCCACGCTGATTGCTCCAAACAAAACTTGCCCCTCCATTACTGAGCATCGCGCTCGCAAGAGAAATCTGTGCGTCCGCAGTGTTGTCATCGAACGCGGCCGCCGCCCACGAAGTGACCATCGTACACCCGTAGACGAACACGAGGTCTTCCATGCGCTCGACGGGCAGCCCTATGTCCCTCGACCAGTTGAACCAGCTAACCACATTATCCCGATGTACTTCTCGAACACCTTTATGTGAATGGCATCTTCATGGTGGCCCCCTCGAGGAAGGGACAAAAGTGCCCGCGACGCCTGCACGTATAGGTGACGACTTCGCCCTATGAGAATGTAAGCTGAGTGAGGCTGTGTGGGACCAGGTGCATGGTGACTCACTGATCGGGTGACGCAGCCTGCACATTGGTGTATTCCACTCTACGCACAGGCCGGGAGTAACGGTCTTCTCTTCCAAAATTCTCCCGACGAATAGTGACGTTGCCGTGTTCAGAAAATCATACGGGGGTGGTGTGCCGAGTGTTCTATTCGACTCGTCGTCCCAGGGAAGCGTCACGTTGAACATACGAATGAAGGCCCCATCCAGTACGTAACCAACGTCGCCGATAGAGACCTGGTCGTAGATACCGGCAGGGTTTGGTTCCACAGCGCGAGACCATGATATGGGGACGAGAGCTGCTCCTGATAGACGTTGGATGGCCGCCCACTGGCATGATGGGAGGACACTGGGAGAGTCCTTGCGGACATAACGCTCAGGGCGAAGGCTGTAATGTTAATCGTTAGTTAGACTGTGTGAGACTGTGTGATGGCTATACAGTACACACGATTGTCAACAACCGGCCGTTATTAGGCCTGCTCGGACCTCCGAGTCCGAACTCGGAGACTTACCCATACTGAGCGTCTCCCTTTATGCACCTCGCCTTTGAGTCGATTGATATGGGCACCGCTCCCATTCCGGAACGTACAGCCTGACACGGCGAGTCCCAAGTTGAGCCGCTTGAGCGACAGTGGCACTCAGGGCCTTGAGCCAAGTTTCTCATGTTCTCTTGTCTCCGAACCTCTGGTACGAAGTTACTATCATTCATCCCGAACTCCTGGTAATTTACTGCGCACGTTCATCATCCATTTCTTCCGTACCTTTCGTCCCTTGTCTAGTGGTCACACCTGCGGAACAAAATTTGTACAGGGCACTGTAGCAACACGAACTCACTCACTCTCACCCACTAGCACTCACATCCGCTCCAGCGGCCGAATGCTCAACAACCGCATCGCAGCCCCAAGCACGTCCCGCGCACACAAATAAAGCCACATCTGTGCCCTCGCGCGCTCCACGTCCTTCTCCCCTTAACCACGACCGTCTCCACGCGCTCGAAACAGCGTGCGCAAGACGGAACGCAAACGTGACGACGCCGCTCGGCTCGTGCGTGCGCAGCGCCGTGCGCACCACGTCCGGGTACGTGCCCAGCAGAACGCGATTTCCCGCGCCACGGGCTGCTCCGCGAGCGTCTCCGCGGCGATCTGATCCGGTGCGGGCAGCGGCAGGAGCTCCGGGTTCTTGCGCGTTAGCGATGTCAGGTGGACGTGCGTGTATTGCAGGTAGGGCCCCGTGTCGCCCTCGAAGGACGTCATCCGGTCCAGTTGAAGCTATAGTGGTTTATCCTGAGAAAAATCCCGAGAGTATTCGGTGGTTAGTGTGATGAGATAGGAGAGAGGGAAAGGGTGCACCGCTTCAATGCCATGTCTTGGATTTTGATTGCTGCGAGGCCAACTTCGAGACTCGTTTGTTCCGGATCCTCGACCGCGACATACTTCTCCGGTTCTTCTTCATCTGCTCATGCATTACACTTGCTGCCTCCCGGATGATCTGTTCGAGGAAGACGACATTGCCCTTGCGCGTGTTCATGTCAAACACGAGCTCGTAGTTAACGTGCTCTATGCTCGACGCCCAGGGAAACTCCATCAGATGTAACATCTTGATAATTGCGCAGTGTGTAGGTCCTGCTGTGACGAGATGACATAGAGCATCTTGTCGAATTGTGCTGCTCGTAGCGCTCGATCGCTCCGCCAATATCACGGGTCAAGTAGATAGATGTCCCATCTGTGACATTGAACATGAGTGATATAGCGATGATACAAAGGCGACAAGCGCACCTTTTTTACGCAGGACTGCCTTCCCTAGTTCCACTTCTCGAGATCGACAAGTTTCGCGCCTTCTACATCGCTTATTACCCCATTTCATTCAATCTCTCTAACGCAAAGTCCTGCCACTTCTTCCCGACCTTGCTTTCACCAGTGTATACGTCGAATGTACGTTTAATCGTTCGTATCATCCGCGTACTTCTTCACAGACAATCACGCCACACGCGCCAATTCTTGAGCGCATCTTCATCGCCGTCTTCCATACGTTTGAACCATGCGGCCGCCGCTGCTTTGACACCCGGGTCGGACTCGGCATCTTTGTTGATGTTCACATAGACGTCAACAAATGTTTGATCGCATCTTTCTGTAGCTCTTTTCTGAGCCTATTTTTCAAAACCAACGGCAATTAGGCCAAACTATGAAAGTCGCAAAATGGGTAAGTGAGAAATGCAAGTTATGATATTGCTCGATGTAACGTTACCTGTGTGCCCCAATCTCCCAAATAATTCATCGACACGACTTCCCACCCGCAAGACTTGTACAGATTTGCGAGAAACGCGCCAATGATGGTAGAGCGGAGGTGTCCAGCGTCGAAGCTCTTCGCGATGTTCGGCGACGAGTACTCATCACGACTTTCTTTCCCGTGCCGGACGTGTTCGTGCCATACTCGGGGCTGCCAGACGGCGCGTCGTAGGTGAGCTCGTGCACCTGCGTCAGCACGGCGCGAACAAGCGACGGCGTCTTGAGCATAAAATGCAAGACGCCTTGTCGACGTTGTCCTGCGTGACCGACTCTACGAAATCGTCCGCTTGGAACTGCGCATCCAAGACAAACCGACAAAATTGATTAACATAAGCAAAAGCCTCCGGGAAAATACACATGTAACATACCTGATCGATTACCATCTTTGCGAGCACGTCGACTTCACCCGGGAGAGGGAAGCGGGATAGGGCAATAGTAAAGTCGACGCCATTCTTGCCATAGTCGACAAACCGGTAGACTTGCTCGACGGTTAGAGGCGGCAGAGCATCTGCGACACGCTTCGCGATGGCCACTTTGAATGAATCCAGCACGGCGCGGGAGAAGTCCGTTCCAGGTACATCTGGCAACGACGGCAATTTGAGGCCGTTAGAAAGTGGTCTCTGCAGAGTGGAAGGGAAACGTGGTCTGTCTTCACGACTCTCGGCTGGAATTTGGCTTGTCCCCGGGGCTACGTGAGAAATTGCCTTTTTCTTAAACGAAGCCGGGGGCTCATTGTTGCGCGGGTCGCATAGGACTGCGGCTAACAAGGACACCAATCAGCAATCAATCAGCCTCAGCATTCCTTGTGGATGGCATACCACCATTCTTAACGAGTAATGGCATTCGTTTTTCACGTAAGAACTTCTCTATTGCATCCGCGGTGAGGTTTCCTAAGTATGTACGTTGAGTTGGAATATACAAATTCAAGCATTTCGACTCGAATTTACCACGCCTTCGATGAGCTGAAGGTCATTATCATGAGTAATGGCTATGGTGTCCTCGGCTATGTCGTCCTTGACACATTTCTTTTGGGCCAGCTGAGCACATTAAATGCGAACATCCATGTCCAGGCCAACGAACCTCTACAATATAGTCCAAAACCCCGACGAGCGGGTCGCGATACTGGAACCAGGTCATCATGTTTCTTCTTAATCAGCTCAGGTAGGAAGACAACCTACTTTCGGAACATTTGGGACTTGTGTCACTTGGATCTCATCGTCTCTGCGGTTGTCAGGGTTGTCTGGAAGGGATACTGCACCTCGAATTCGTCTGTTCTCGAAGAGGACGTGCTTTGTTTGGAAGTAGTCGTCATGCTTCTTTTCTCCACCAACTAACATAGGGCGATCACCTACTTCCAGAACACCTGAACCTCGTGTCTCTTGTATCTCATCGTCCCTGCGATTGTCAGGGTCGTCTGGAAGGGGTTCTGCTCCAGCTCTGATTCGTCTGGTCCAGAAAGGACGCGCTTTGCTCGAAAGCCCCTGATGAAGACACATTGATCCCAAGCCGTGGGTGGATTTTGCTTTCCACGCAACCAAAAAAAATCAGTGCATGCCAAGTAAACGTAGCCAAGGGAACGGACCGGGTCAAAACGACTATTGTGATACACTACGGCTCCCTGATTGTTGCTCCAAACAAAACTCGCCTCGCCATTACTGAGAGTTCTGCTCGCCAGAGAAATCTCAGCCTTCATAGTATTGTCTACGAGCACAGCCGCAGCCCATGAGGTGACCAAAGTACAACCAGAGACAAGGATAAGTTCTTCCATGCGCTCGACGCCTAGTTTGTTTTTCTGTGCCCAGGTATACCAGCTGACCACATGATCTCGGATGTAGTCCTCAAATGCTTTTGTGCGAATGACGTCTTCGTGGCGGCCCCCGTTGGGAAGGGACAAAAGTGCTCCACGATTCCGGAACGTATACGTGACACCTTCCGCACTGTATGAATGTTGAGTCGACCAAGGTTGTCCGGGAGAGGACTATGACTCACTCGTCGGGTGTAATTGCCTGCATATTACCAGCATTGCCTCTATGGAAACATAACGGGAGCAGTGTTCTGCTCTGTCGAAACTGTCCTCAAGGGTACAAGAGGGACCACAGTTCAGAGGCTCGTAAAACTCCGGATCACCAAGCGTTTTATTCAATGGATCGTCCCATGGAAGCATCACATTGAACATGCGAATGAAGGTCCCTTTATGTAAGTAACCAACATCGCCGATGGAAACATTATTGTAGAACTTTTTGGGGGGTTTTGGATTCCACAGCGCGAGCCCGTGAGACAGGGCTGTGAGTTGGTCACGGTAAACGTTGAAGGGTGGATCTACTGGCATGGGGGAGGAAAATGAGTCTGTCCTAGGGGGCGTAGCAGCGTACTAGCCCTCTCGGTGAATATGTCCACGCCATCACCATGGCTCCTCAGCAATCCAATGCAGTACAAGTACAGTACCTTAGTGAATAGAGATTATATGATGGCTATACACACAATTGTCAACAACCGGCCGGTTATTAGGCCAGCTCGGACCTCCGAACTCGGAGACTTAACCATACTGAGCGTTTCCCCTTATGCATGGCCACCGCTCCCATCCGGAACGTACTGACTCGGAGAGTCCCCCAAGTTGAGCGACAGACTCAGGGCCTTGAGCCAAGTTTCTCATGTTCTCTTGTCTCCGAACCCCTGGTAACTTACTGTACACGTCTATCATTCATCCCGAACTCCTGGTAACTTACTGCGCACGTCCATCATCCATCTCTTCCGTACCTTTCATCCCTTGTCAAGTGGTCGGTCACACCCCGCGGAACAAAATCTGTACGGGGCACTGTAACAACACGAACTCACTCACTCTCATCCCACTAGCACCTCACATCCGCTCCAACGGTCGAATGCTCAGCAACCGCATCGCAGCCCCAAGCACGTCCCTCGCACACAAATAAAGCCACATCCGTGCCCTCGCGCGCTCCACGTCCTTCTCCCCTTAACCACGACCGTCTCCCACGCGCTCGAAATAGCGTGCGCAAGGCGGAACGCAAACGTGACGACGCCGCTCGGCTCGTGCGTGCGCAGCGCCGTGCGCACCACGTCCGGGTACGTGCCCAGGAGGAACGCGATTTCCGCGCCGCGGGCTGCTCCGCGAGCGTCTCCGCGGCGATCTGATCCGGTGCGGGCAGCGGCAGGAGCTCGGGTTCTTGCGCGTTAGCGATGTCAGGCGGACGTGCGCGTATTGTAGGTAGGGCCCCGTGTCGCCCTCGAAGGACGTCATCCGGTTCCAGTTGAAGCTATAGTTGTTTATCCTAGTAAAAAGTCCCGTGAAATTCGGCGGTCAGTTTGATGAGAGAGAGGAAAGAAGGAAACGGGTGGCACCGCTTCGCTGCCATGTCTTGGATTTTGATTGCTGCGAGGCCAACTTCGAGACTCGTTTGTTCCGGATCCTCGACCGCGCATACTTCTCCTGGTTCTTCTTCATCTGCTCATGCATTACACTTGCTGCCTCCCTGATGATCTGTTCGAGGAAGACGACATTGCCCTTGCGCGTGCTCATGCCAAGCACGAGCCCGTAGTTAACGTGCTCTATGCTCGACGCCCAGGGAAACTCCATCAGATGTAACATCTTGATAATTGCGCAGTGTGTAGGTCCTGCTGTGACGCGATGACATAGAGCATCTTGTCGAATTTGTGCTGCTCGTAGCGCTCGATCGCTCCGCCAATATCACGGGTCAGGTAGATAGATGTCCCATCTGAGACATTGAGACATGAGTGATATAGCGATGATACAAGCGCACCTCTTTTACGCAGGACTGCCTTCCCTAGTTTCCACTTCTCGAGATCGACAAGTTTCGCGCCTTCAACATCGCTTATCAACCCCATTTCATTTAATCTCTCTAACGCAAAGTCTTGCCACTTCTTCCCGACCTTGCTTTCACCAGTGTATACGTCGAAATGTACGTTTAATCGTTCGTACTCTTCCGCGTACTTCTTCACAGACAATTCACGCCACACGCGCCAATTCTTGAGCGCATCTTCATCGCCGTCTTCCATACGTTTAACCATGCGGCCGCCGCTTCTTTGACACCTGTGTCGGTCTCGGCATCTTTGTTGATGTTCACATAGACGTCAACAAATGTTTGATCGCATCTTTCTGTAGCTCTTCTTCTGAGCCATATTTTTCAAAACCAACGGCAATTAGGCCAAACTATGAAGGGTCGCAAAATGCGTAGGTGAGAAATGCAAGTTATGATGTTGCTGAATGTAACGTTACCTGTGTGCCCCAATCTCCCAAATAATTCATCGACACGACTTCCCACCCGCAAGATTGTACAGATTTGCGAGAAACGCGCCAATTATGGTCGAGCGGAGGTGTCCGACGTGGAAGCTCTTCGCGATATTCGGCGATGAGTACTCGATCACGACTTTCTTTCCCGTGCCGGACGTGTTCGTGCCATACTCGGGGCTGCCAGACGGCGCGTCGTAGGTGAGCTCGTGCACCTGCGTCAGCACAGCACGGACGAGCGACGGCGTCTTGAGCATAAAATGCAAGAACGCCTTGTCGTGGGTGACCGACTCTACGAAATCGTCCGCTTGGAACTGCGCATCCAAGATAAACCGACAAAATTGATTAACATAAGCAAAAGCCTCCTGGAAAAATACACATGTAACATACTTGATCGATTACCGTCTTTGCGAGCACGTCGACTTTACCCGGGAGACGGAAGCGGGGTAGGGCGATCGTAAAGTCGACGCCCTTCTTGCCATAGTCGACACCCTGGTAGACTTGCTCGACAGTTAGAGGCGGCAGAGCATCCGCGACACGTTTCGCGATGGCCACTTTGAATGAATCCAGCACAGCGCGGGAGGGGTCCGTTCCAGGTACATCTGGCAATGACGGCAATTTGAACGGCATGGCCCTGGCGGACTTTGTGCTAAACAGACGGCGTTGGCGTTGGAAGAGGAATATGGAAACTGTGCTGCGACGCAGCGAGTTGTATCGTGAGGACAGTATAGAAATAATTTTTACTGTATAGACGTTCCCCTTGGACAACCAAATGACTCGAGTCGAGCCCCACATACCTTAACCTTGACTTAGGGTCAGGTACAAGACCCTAGATGTTATTGGCCATGGTTACACCGATCGAACCATAGGGGCACACAGAGTCACGGAGGCCGATAACAAAAATCTCATATCGTGGTATGTGGTCCTTGTAGACTGTATACTGGAGACAACAAAACACGTTGCAGATCATGAAACAACCCATTTCTGCAATCACAAACGCATCCCGACAAATCAGTCAGGTCAACGAAGTGTCATCGCTGTTGGAATTCATGAAAATGGATGAGATCCTGGTACTGTATATGTCGATGGCTACCCGAGACCTCTCCTAAAGGCCTCCTGAAGGCCTCAACGGCCTCAACTCTGAGACGCACAGTGACGCGTCGTTCTCCTCAGCTACGGCGTAAAAAGAAGAGCATCTTTGGGAAACTACTCTAGTCTATGTCGAATTACTTCCCGTGACTAGACTGTCCAAACGCTGTCACGCGGTACTACACGCTCGCTGTACGTGCCCAATGGAAGCAGCAGTATTAGGAAAACAGAAGCCCATCCCAAGGCGCTAGGGAACCGCGGATCGGATCGCGCTTTCGGCGGCGGAGCTTTTTACCCTGCCGAGTTGTCTGAACTCCTAACTTTGGGTTTGCGTTACGTTGGAGCCTTGTGCAGAAGAAGCGTTGCCGCAGCACGGAAGCCACGCGTACCGATGACCGAGGCGAAGCGCTCAGCTTAGGCAGAAAAGACCATTGCATTACTCAACGCATTACTCTCCCCAAACCCCCCATGGCCCCCCAATGGACTGGCCTGCTTGAACCCTGGGGTCCAAACACCAGGCGAACGAAAGACATATGGCTTCTTAGGGGTTTGGCCCTGACCACCCTTCTCAACCTCTTCCTGCTCTACAAGTGGACCCACCCGCAAACCATAACACCACTCGATGACTTCCAAATGCTGTGCGTTCTCCTTCTCTGCTCTCCCTGGAGTCCTGTACACGACCACTAGCACATGGGAGACCCCCAAACCCTAATTCTCTAATTGAGGCCTCGCCACGACAGAAAACCGCAGTTCGCCACGTGGTCGCCCGCGCCGATTACATCCGATCCCGGCTCCCGAGCAGTCGTCAGCGCGCTCTACAACGAGCTGTACACGATCCCCGTCGCAACTCTCGGCCACTCCATCCAACAAGCCGGCATTTCCGCCCGCCGCATCCTCTTCCACATCCCCGGACGCCTCTCGCCACGCTCGCTCTGCATCGCCCGCGCAGCGGGCTGGGAGCCACTCGAGGTGGATTTCATCCCACCGCCGAACAACGGCGCCGGCATCGGCCACCGCTTCGGCGACCAATACACCAAGCTGCACCTCTGGTCACTCGACACGGTCCTGGGCGTGAACCGCGTGGTCTACCTGGACGCGGACACGCTCGTCCGGCGCAACTTTGACGAGCTCTTTGACGTGCCCTTCCCGTTCGGCGCCGTCCCAGACGTATACAGCAACACGGGCTTCAAGCTCAACTTCAACGCGGGTGTGCTCGTGCTCCACCCGAACCACACGACCTTCGAGAGCGTGCGCGCGCGCATCGACGACGCACGATTCCCGCCCGGAGAGGCCGAACAGGCGTTCCTGAATCTCTATTTTGGCGCGGACGCCGTGCGGCTGCCGTACCTGTACAACGCGAATCTGGCGATACGCGAGAGGAGCCCCGCACTTTGGGAGGCGATGCGCGAGGAGATTCGCGTCGTGCATTATACGTGGCCCAAGCCGTTTCCCATGGAAGGCAAGCAGGAGATCGTCGACGGGGTGCGTCTCGAGCGTGCGATCGACGAGGCTAGGCGCGATCATGGTGGCGCGCATGCTGAGGCGATTGAGTGGTGGGTGGATGCGTATATTCAATTTAGGGAGCAGAATCGGGACGCGCTGGAGGAGTGCAATCGCTTGTCATGAAAGAGAGAGGGAAAGTATTGGCAGTGATTACTGTATGCCTTACATACATTGATGACATGAATATCATGACATATAAACGGAGATATATCATTGCCCGCCACTGTCCAACAGAAAATCATCGAAGTAACAACATAGACACGTAGAACACATGTCATTCAACTCATATCTCTGTCTGATTGAAGAGATGTTGTGTCGATGTGGAGTTATTCAAAAAGTTGTACAGTAATTCTTTTTGATGGTATTTGCCGCGTTACATGAGGTCTTTCCAAATTTTACCTCTTCTCATTTCTGGATGTCCTTCAGCCCCTTCGGTCTTTCTGACACCTTTCTCTTTTTCTACCTAAAATATGTCTGTGCGTTGGCCGCTTTCAATGTAAACCACCCCACCTTCGTGCCTCCCTCAATGCTTGAAGACCCGAGCTTCGGTGCTGGGGCAGAGGTTAGGAACAAATGAGCAACCATCTTTTGATGCGGAGTGCCAACTTCGCAGAACTCGTTTCCCTAAGGTGGAGAGATTCGGGGAGTCAGCCCAGAAGGGATACGAAGAGAGTAGGCCGGTGCTCCTCGCCTCAGGGGTATAGCCAAACCTAGCGAAAACAACAGAACAAAGAGGCTGTGACAAGGAGGAAGGAAAAGAAATGTCGGGCTTACTTACTTGGCATAGAACGCCATGACCGGTATTTGTGAATGACAGATCACCGTGGCAGAGTGCTCGTCACGCGACTGTGCGTCGGCGGTGACCCATTTATGGAGTGCGAGCATGAGTTCACTGCCAAAGTGGTGCCGGCGGAACTGTTTGAGAACGGCGAGACGGCTCAGTTTGTAATAATAAGGGGCGCCGCCACCACCACCATCACCACCACCAGAAGAAGCTCGCGAGGCGCGAACTGTCCCGATCGGTTGAAGAGAGGGCACGAGGTGAAGCAAGAAGTGCGCAGCCGTCTCCGAGTCGTCTACTCTGCGAAGAATAGTAAGCAATTGCAATTACACGGAAATGACATCGCGAATTAGACTCGGACGCAACTCGTCGATCACGGCATCTAACGGGAAACCTTGTTCGTGATGGAATACGTCGATACGGATGTCGTAGCACTCTTGACGGAGCTGCTCTCGGCCAGATTGTCCCACGGGCGGGACGAGGATAGTTTCGTGATTGTGATCGGGTGCGGTTGAAACCGTCATTCGGCTCTTGCCGCTCCCCACATGAGCGTGGCCATAACCTTGACTCAACCCAGAGACGGTCGAATCCTTCCTCGCCGTCCTTCTCCCACAGTCGACCTCGTCATCCCGCTCTCTTCTCGCTCTCCACTCGCTCATGCCTCGTAGATACTCTCTGCTTCTTCCCAGACCGACATGTCACACGCCAAGGGCGGTGAATGATAACTTGAATGTTTGTTGATATCATATTGAACTCGTTCCAGTCCTCGTTACAATTTATCCATATCACGACAAAGTGGCTCATGCACTACAGATGTGTATAACTGGTAAGGGCAGGGACCAAGTTGAATACTTGTAGGACAGTCCATTGACGCGAGGGTATCAATTATTATTCAATAAAGGGGTCTCATCAAGATCGAGCTGAATAGCTTCGAGGGGGATCGACCGTCTCAATGGATGTCGCAAGGAGGTGGAATATGACAGATCTACGTCGACGAGACTATTTATATAGTTGGCTCGATGTCTATAACAAATTGTTCCCGTTTCGTCCTAATCGCCCAGCGGCCACTCCGAGCGACGTCCCTGCACTAACACCCCCAACGCAGTATCGACGGCGACGTTCCCGGAAACGCGCAAAATCAAGACCTGCGCTGCGTGTGCCGACGCCCTTCGCTATACGCCCCATTTTCACTCCCGATACAGGCTAATACGGGCCTAAAATATTGCCATATGCGGATGCGGAGTTCAAAGTAGCAGCTGACCCGGCTGCGTCCACTCTACTTGAACTACTTCCCTCATGTCTGTAGATCAGCCGTTCAACGTTTACCAGGAGCAGCTTTCGTCTCAATATCTCGGGATTGCGTTGTGGAATCCAAACCCTGTCAAGAGCCTCTTTGACTGTGGCCACATCTCGATCGGCGATGTTGGTTATCTATCTGATGGGGATTTCATCCGCATGTTCAATGTCACTCTTCCTTGGAACGATCCGTCAAATACAAAACTCGGAAAACCGGAGGAATACAAGATTCTTGAACAAGGTCACTTCGTCAATGTCCGTGATATTGAACTTGGCAAAGTGGAGCACTTCTCCCCTCATATGTCCACAGAAGAAAGCGCTGGTAATGTTTATGCTACAACACCCGAGGAGTGAGTCATGGACCTGTCCCTGGCAGTTTTAATCCGCTTATATTCTCACATTGGTAGGGCCAAAGGTCAATCGTATAAGTGCCGGGCTCGGAGTCGTGGTGCACTTTTGTCACTCCCTCACGGGGGCCTCCGCACGGATGTTATCCGCACAAAGGTGTTCGAGGAATACGCCAGAGACAATGCGGACAGTTGGTATACTTGGGCTCAGGACAATAAACTGGGCGTCGAGCGCATGGAAGATCTCATCCTCATTACTGGCTGTACTCTGGTTACATCATGGGCTGCAGCTGTGTTCGATAGCCACACCACACCAGAGGATGCCGCCTCAATATCTTTGCACGCGCAAAAGTTCGAAAGCGGTGGGGCGGAGTTTTTTTGGAGAAACCGTCATGGAAACGTTGATTATCACAACAGTCATTTCGACCCAGTCCGTTCTCCTGGCTACATTTCTCGTCGTAAACTTATTTTCCTTCATCGTACTAGAATGATAAACAATACCTGCCCCGGAATCAATGCGTCTTCATCAGAGTTTGTCGAGCAAAACGCACTTTCTTCCGGACCAAAGACCTCCGGGCTGTAGCAGAACCCCTTCCTAGCGACCCTAACAACCGTTGGGGACACACTTCCTTCCATAATAACAGCTTCAGTGCTGTAGCAGAGCCCCCTCCTGACGACTCTGACGACTCTGAAAATCGTCGGAAGAGTGATATACAAGTCTTATTACGAGGTAACCGAATTTAAAATTTCCACTGGTAGGTTATTTTTTTCTGTGAGGTAATAAAATAAAGGAGCATGACACCTCTGATTTTAGGATCGCAAGCAGCTCCGAGTCAGAAGGGTCATGGATTATAATGCGGAGGTTTGTGTGCCTGGGCATGACTTTTGGCTACATGTGCTTAGCGGGAACCAGGTATCTGAGGCTCTCGAGGACGCCAACGTTGAGGGTGACATGGCCATTGCGCACGATGATGACCTTCAACTCATCGGGTCTAAAGACCCGGTACGTCCAAGTTAAAATGCAGGACCTATGCCCAAACTCAACCAGTAACACGTGAACGAAGGAAGTTTTCACTACGGATGCAGCTCAGAAGTTTTCGCGTGAAAATAAGCCTCTTGCGCTTACTGAGAATGACAATATGTCCTCTATATCATTACAGGGATGGGAAGACCAGAATTCTGACTTTCACAGCATCAACGGCGATGAGTACGGTGTATTTTCTCGCACGACAACTCTGACACTGATCTCCGTTTGTTCTGGAATTTGTCTAGCATGAGAAAGCGGTCTCAAGACAATCTTGTTTCCCAGGAACAACTTGAAGCGTCTGCCATGAAGAGGTGTCGCAGCACAAGCACAATCTATACGAATGAAAGCTGTCCAAGCACGAACACTCGGAGCACAATCGATTTAAATGAAGGCCGTTCAAGTAATGGGATACGACCGAGTCACTCTGAGGCTGTCATTGCAGAGAACACGGATTTCATTAAAACTTTCGTCCCTCGCTCCCAGGAGAGTTATGCTATAACTAATAGAGAACCAAAGAAGAAGAAACCGCCCCCACCAGCACCTCTACAAGCACAACAAGACTCAAGTTCGTCAACGGCCACGCCACCACCCTCTCTACACCTGCTGAGGCCGTCCCGTGGTACACCCTCGCGTCCACCACCTGGCGTCGACCCTTCCTGGACTGCTTTCCTCGAGGACCTTCAACGCCGTGGCGTGGATGAGACTGTCATTGCAGAGAACATGGATTTCATCAAGTCTTTCGTCCGTCACTCCCAGGAGAGTAGTGCTATGACTAACGGAGGACCGAGGAAGAAGAAACCACCCCCACCAGCACCTCGACGAGCACAACAGGACTCAAATTCGTCAACAGCCACGCCACCACCCTCTCTACACCCGCTGGGGCCGTCCCGTGGTACACCTCCGCGTGCTCCGCCCTCTTCCGCAGAGGATTCCATGTCAGGGGTCCTTCAGAGGACACCCTGAATCGTCTTGAATAACATAAGGTATGCTCTGACGGTCTTACCCTTGACAATACACCCGAATCCGTGATTGACCCGCATGGAGTTGCGTGCCCGTGCGGCAGAACTGAATAGTGATGTCGATAATTGGTTGAGGGGAAGCACATGAACGCGCGGATATGAAACCGCACGTCACCAGGCATACTCCCCTTCTGCGGGGTCATCCGACCTCGACTGTAAGATTATATATTTGTGATTAGATAGATTCCGACACACCTCACAGCGCTATGCGACCACAATGCCAGTGTCTTTACACTATCGTCGCTCTATAGCATTCTTTACCACGAGAAAACTCAGAGAAAGAAGCGCAGATGGGGATGAGGAAAGGAGGAAGAGTACAACAAGCGGAACGACGACAAAAAACACGGTCCAGGTACTGTGAGTGCGAATTGTCCTCAGATGCGATCGAAGAAACACAATCGGGGAACACCTCCCGACGAAGTCCACTTCCAACTATTTCTCTGATTTGCGATTCCCGTTTGCGTTCTCGCTCGCGGAAAGATGAGATGGGCCAGATGGCCCGGGCACCGACGATGGTCCCTTCTTCGAAGAGTGATAACAAAAAACGTCAGTGAGATTCTCATAGCAAGCGCGTGAGAAGAAGGATTACGTGGAGAGCGGCATTGGTTTAATATGGGTGACGGGGTGAAATGACGTGGGGTGTTGTACAATAGGCAGTTGTCTCGGATGTTGTCGGCAAATACCAGTAATACACTTCTTTTTCTTTCCTCCTGATGGTGATTGGCGGCGTTGGTCCATCACTCTGTAACGACGACGTCCCATACCCCGTCCCTGGACTGAGCACGAACGAGTCCTTGGGCACAGAAGCGTCCGCCCAAGAAGTCGACACGCCGGAGCCCATTTGCGCGCTGAACTTTATCCGAGCCGACGCGCCGCTCAAATGTCTCAAAGATCTCCACCCTCCTAGACTTGCTCATGGCGTCATACTCACTGCCCTTGACTGCCTTGCGAATGTGGAAGTAGATTGCGAGCAAGACGTCCCGGACGGTGACGACGGCATTCTCAGGCGCATGTGAGGCATCTGGCCGGACTGTAAACAACCAAGGAAGGTCACCAACACAAAGTGCCAGGGAGGGCAGTGGAGGGGTAGAGGCTGGTGTGGCAAGGACAGTCGGGGACAGACGTGGGTTTGACTCGGAGGGGTGGGAACGCATATCATACAGCAGGTTTGGCGCGGCTAGCGCGGGGTGAATGCACACGCCTGAGTCCAGAGGAGCTGGTGGGATGTACAGGCCTGGGGTCAGGGGAGTTGGTGGAATGAAGGGGGAAGCCGGTGGGATGTAAGGGGAAACCGGTGGGAAGTAGGGGGGAGCCGATGGAATGTACACGCCTGGGGTCAGCGGAGTTGCTGTCATGTAGGGGGGAGGGTGTGGCCGGGGATCGGGGATGCAGTTGACTGAAACCTAACTTTTCTGTCAAGCCTTTTGGTCAATTTGGTGTCCGATGGGCCCGGGTGACGTGCTAAAGCCAATGGTTTCTGCATCTCCTCTGGGACGCGTGGCAAATAACTGAAGGCGCCGCCTTCGCTGCCGACGACCGTACTGGCAACGCTTCCGCTGCCAATGGCCGTACTGGCTCCGTCGCTAATACCAGAACTCCAGAAACCCAGTCAGACAGAGCTATGTGGCAGCACCAATCGTGAATCGTGAGAATTTTACCTGCTGTCAGATTCCTCGTCCTCATCGACCCGCCATGGATCCCATAGCTTCATGACTATCCAAAGTAGCATTCAACCCTTCCTGGAAATCCTTGCAGTGATACGGACACGTACCGCCATCCTTAACAAGCAAAGGCATATCGTTTTCACTCAAGTACTTCTCCACAGCATCCGCAGTTAGGACCCCCTAGGCACGTACGTCACTGGCTGTTATAGATGTATAAGTCACACATACGTACCACGTCTTGGACGAACCGAAGATCGTCATGACATGTAATGGCCATGTCGTCCTCGTCTGTGCCCATGTCATCGTGGAGGCATTTCTTTTGGAGCCCACTGAGTGCGATTGATACGAATGGCCATACTCAGACAGACGAACCTCGACGATATAATCTAAAACGCCAATGAGCGGGTCGCGATACTGGAACGAAAGCGTCAGCCTTCTTTCTCCATCATCTCACACTAGAAAGACTTCCTACTTTTGAAACATCTGAAACTTGGGTCACTTGTATCTCGTCCTCTTGACTATTGTCAGGGTCGTCAGGAAGAGGTTCTGCCGCGGCCCGAAGGTGTCTGGTCCAGAACAAGATGCGTTTTGCTCGGAAGCACTTCATGAAGACACACTGATTCTTTCTTGGGCGTGGACCATTCTTTTAGAAAAACAAAACAAATGTCAGCGAACGGCGAGTAAACATAACCAGAAAGGACCAGACTGGGTCGAGTAACTCGAGCTGGCTGTCGTGATAATCCACCGTCCCACAATAATTGCTCCAATGAAAACTTGCCCCTCCGTTATCAAGCGTTCTGGTCTCCAGAGAAACTTGTGCTTCCGCAGCGTAGTCATCGAACGCGGCCGCAGCCCATGAATTGACCATTGTACACCCGTAGACGAGTACGAGGTCTTCCATGCGATCCACGGGCAGTCCTTTATCTTTTGACCAGTTGAACCAATTGACAACATGTTCTCGGATGTATTTCTCGAACACCCTTGTCTGAATAGCATATTCGCGATGGCCCCCGTGAGGAACAAACAAAACTGCTCCGCGACCCCTGCACCCATACGTGACACCTTTAGCTCTGTAAAAATGTAAGGCCGTGAAGCTGCCTTGGACAGGACTGTGAGTCTATGACTCACTCGTCGGGTGACGTAGCTTGCACATTGTTGGTGTTTTCCTTTCTGGACACATGACGGGAGTAATAGTCTAGTTTGACAAATTTCTCATGACGAATAGTGACATTATCGAGGTTTAGAAAGTCGTAGTGGTTTGGTATACCGAGTGTTCTATTTGACTCGTCGTCCCAAGGAAGAGTCACATTGAACATGCGAATGAAAACCCCTTCAGATATGTAACCAACGTCTCCGATTGCGACCTGGTCATAGAGGCCCTCAGGGTTTGGTTTCCACAATGCGAGGCCATGGAATAGGGATGAGAGTTGCTCCCGATAGATGTTGAACGGTTGCTCCACTGGCATGATGGGGAGAAAGAGGAGTGTACTTGTTGAATGTTACTGTAAAGTTGAGCGCCGCCAGTGAGCGCTAGTGAGCGCTTGAGCACTGATCACTTCATTGCCAGTGCATGACTCGGACTCGGACATGCCGTCATCGAAGTTTTGGCGTGGCTCCACAGATTGCGCCCATGATAAGTCTCACCAGGCTAGTTGAAAGCGGGGTGAGTCAGGTGACTGTATGTTGCACGTACGCAATTTTGGCGGGGAAATTCGTTTTATGTCCGCGTTAGCAAAAAAGCCATGTCCTACCCAGTGGCTACGCTGCAAGCGGTCGCGCGATCACGTGGCAGTAACCCCCCGCGAAGTCCCGCTTCCCGCTTCCCATCCAATCCCGTCCTCCTCCGACCATTCTGCTGTATCCCTATCCCTCGCTCCCGCCGTCTCGATGCTCCATGCACATCTTTCTCCAATCACCACGACGCCCCGTACTCTGGTTCTCACGTCTCGTGCCTCTCACCCACAGCTCGCAACCATCTTCCGCATCCACGGCCGTTGCCGCAACTGAACACCCTCGAGGATGAGGAGAGGATCACGTCGTCGTCCTGCCTTTTCACTGCGTTTACTCACAACGTCACACATCCTCCATCTCCTTGCCCCCGACCCTTGCCTAACACGCCGGCCAGTGGCCCCCACGACCGACCTGTCAGCCGGCCCTCCCTCGGCATCGTGTACGTGCTCGAAAGGCAAAACCGGAAAATTGACCTCGGGTAACGCGATTGAAAGCGGGGTAAAACCAAATCGAAACAAAAGAAATTCGTAGCGAAGCGGATCCGGCGTTGTGGTGACGCCGTGTCATTGTTGTTACTCAATGTATCTGATCGAAGAAACACAATCGGGGAACACTTCCCGACGAAGTCCAACTTCCCAACTATTTCTTCAAGTTGCGATTCCCGTTTGCGTTCTCACTCTCGGAAGGATGAGATGAGCCAGATGCCCGAGCGCCGACGATGGTCCCTTCTTCGAAGGGTGATAACAAAAGACGTCAGTAAGATTCTCACGAGACTGAAGGAATCAGCTACCGAGAAATCGAAGAAGGCCTCTCTTTGAGGCCAAATACATCCTGTATGACTGAACGAAGCTCGGAATCATTCAGCTGTACAACCGATGCTCTTGTTCCAGAACCACGGTAAAGTTCCCGTGCTTGCACAATTTGAAGACTCGTCTCGATTCCAAGTTTGTGTCCCTCTTCCAGGCTGAGGGGCTCAGGACGGGCAGTGAGTCTTGCAAACGATTCAGCCAAAATGACCGATCAAGGCGAAATTCTTGATATATGCGGATTTTTTCTACAGGTGGTATTGACAACTTCTGCAACTCTCGTATACAGAGCTGCTCGACCTCTTTGAATGCCCATCTCTGGGCTAGGTCAAGTATATCTGTCCACCTTTCGACTGTGGCTGTGTAAATGGAATACTGGCTTTGATGGGGTAAAACGTGGTCAACAGACCGGCAGCCAGTTGTAATGGATACTCACGTATTATAAAATACCCAGCAAAGGCCAGCAAAGGCCTCGCTTGTTGTGTCCTTAACACAACCGGGTTCGTCTCTGATGAGCCTGGTGGCAGTGGTGGATTATTACAGGGAGATGGGGATCGAAATAATAATCGAAAGTAGGACGACTCCCGCTGAAAGAAGTATTTATGGACACGGAAAACCGTGTTTTCTACCTAGGAACGAAATCATCAAACCGAGAAAGGAGGAATGCAGGCATGATGTCAGACCTTGAATATTACATCCCCATCAGCGAGGAAGTATTCTCTATGTCGCTGCCGTGGGCCCCATAGCTTCGTGACTATCGAAGCAGTATTCAACCCTTCCTGGTAATCCCTGGTAGTGATACGGACACGTACCGCCATCCATAACGAGCAAAGGCATATCATTTTCACTCAAATACTTCTCCACTGCATCCGCAGTTAGCACCTCCTAGGCACGTACGTTACTGGCCGTTATAGATGTATAAGTCTCACATACGTACCACGTCTTGGATGAATCGAAGATCGTCATGACATGTAATGGCCATATCGTCCTCGTCTGTGCCTATGTCATCGTCGAGACATTTCTTTTCGACCCCACTGAGTGCGATTAATGCGAATGGCCCCATACTCAGACAGACGGACCTCAACGATATAGTCCAAAACACCAATGAGCGGGTCGCGATACTGGAACAAAGGCGTCCGAGTCATCCTTCTTTCGCCTTCACCTAGAAAGACCACCTACATTCGAAACATCTGGAACTTGGGTCACTTGTATCTCGTCCTCTTGACTATTGTCAGGGTCGTCGGGAAGAGGTTCTGCTGCGGCCCGGAGCTGTCTGGTCCAGAACAAGATGCGCTTTGCTCGGAAGCACTTGATGAAGACGCACTGATTCTCTCTTGGGCGTGGACCATTCTTTTAGCAAAACAAAACAGATATCAGCCAACGGCGAGTAAACGTAACCAGAAAGGACCAGACTGGGTCGAGTAACTCGAGCTGGCTGTCGTGATAATCCACAGTCCCACAATAATTGCTCCAATGAAATTTTGCCCCTCCGTTATCAAGCGTTCTGGTCTCCATAGAAACTTGTGCTTCCGCAGCGTAGTCGTCGAACGCAGCCGCAGCCCATGAAGTGACCATTGTACACCCGTAGACGAGAACGAGGTCTTCCGTGCGCTCGACGGGCAGTCCATTCTCTTTTGACCAGTTGAGCCAACTGACCAGCATGGTCTCGGATATATTTCTCGAACACCCTTGTCTGAATAGCATATTCGCGATGGCCCCCGTGAGGACAAACAAAACTGCTCCGCGACCCCTGCACCTATACGTGACACCTTGAGCTCTGTGAGAATGTAAGGTTGAGTGAGGCTACCTTGGACAGGACTATAACTCACTCATCGGGTGACGCAGCTTGCACATTGTTGATATTTTCATTTCTGGACACATGACGGGAGTAATATTCTCGTTTGACAAATTTCTCATGACGAATAGTGACATTATCGAGGTCGAGTAAGTCGTACTGTTTTGGTATACCGAGTGTTCTATTTGACTCGTCGTCCCAAGGAAGAGTCACATTGAACATGCGAATGAAAACCCCTTCAGATATGTAACCAACGTCTCCGATTGCGACCTGTCATAGAGGCCTTCAGGGTTTGGTGACCACAGTGCGAGGCCATGAAATAGGGATGAGAGTTGCTCCCGATAGATGTTGAACGGTTGCTCCACTGGCATGATGGGAAGAAAGAGGAGTGTGCTTGTTGAAGGTTGAACGTTGAGTGCTGAGCACCGCTTGAGCTTGAGCTTGAGCATTGATCGATATTGATCACCTCGTGGCCAGTGCACGTCATCGAAGTACTGGCGTGGCTCCACAGATCGCGCCCTGATAAGCCTATCAGGCTAGCTTCGCGTGGATGAAACGGAGGAACCGGGGTTTTGCACGTACGTGCGATTTCAAGTTTGGCTGGAAAGTTACATTTTTGTCCGCGTTGACCAAAAAAAACCATGGCTATCATACACGAGCGGCACGTCACCATCACGCCGCACGTGGCAAATCCAACTATGTTCTCCTCTCCGAGTCGTTTCACATTGAACGCGCTGAGTCTAGGAAGTAACAGGTGCACATCTTTGTACTGTAAACTGACGATCTGTGCCGTAGATAAAATATTAAACCTCTTCCTCCTCTCGTCCTCTCCCATCTCCACTTCGTTCTCATACAGCAGTAACAGCACATATTGTACTGTGGATAAGAGCCTATTCTGATTAGTGGACGGAGGTGTCCCTCTATTCCAAGTTCCAGCTTGGTGCAGTGAGGGGTAACTGGGTAACGTCCCATGGCCATCTGGCTGCTGATTCTGGCAGTCATCAATCGATTGTCCTTTATATGAGGCTCATGTTCGTGACTATGAAGGGCCACTGGAAAGATTGGGTGGGTGGCGGGACCTTTGGGAGACCTCCACATTTAACTGTCCCGCTCAACAACCAGTCCCAGGAGCCACAACGTCGGTGGGTACGAAAAAGGCGCAGTCCACAGTGCGGTCCCACTCTCAGCAGAAACTGCTGAAATCTTGCTTGCCCGCCCACGCCTGTGGGGTGCGCATCCCCAAGGCATTTGCACAGCTACCCGAGGCAGCCCATCACCACCCGATGAAGACCCGCGCCCGTCGTGTGCCCCAGCGCGCCACACACACTGTGAGCACAGAGCACGAACGTGACTCATAAAGATCATGGAATTGTCGGTCTGGTTTCACACCCCAAATCCCAGATGCTGATCACACTGCCATCGCCATTCTTGGCATGTCTCTTGTGTTGTCTGTAATGTCTCACGTCGCTACGTGCGCCTATAGGCTCCTCCTAAATGGGCACTCGACTCCCTCTTCGGGTTTATCTGACGGGAAAAAAATGTTCGTTCTTCATTGTGGCAAGCGCAGGAGAGGGATTACGCGGATAGCGGAGATTGATGCATTGAGAGTTATGACGGGTAACGCAGGATGGAATGATGTGGGGCGTTGTACTGTACAATAGGCAATTGCGCCGGATGCCGTCGGCAAAGACCAATAATACACTTATTTTTCCGCCTTCCAATGGTGATTGTGGCGTTGGTCACTCAGTAACGATGACGTCCCATACACTATCCTTGGGCTGAGGACGAACGAGTTCTTGTACACGAAGTCCTTGGGCACGGAAGCGTCCGCCCAAGAAGTCGACACGCCGGAGCCCTTTCCGGCGCTGGCCTTCATCCGAGCTGACACGCCGCTCAAATGTCCGGAAGATCTCCGCCTTCTTAGACTTGCTCATTGCGTTATACTCACTGCCCTTGACTGCCGCGCGAAGGTGGAAATAGATCGCGAGCAAGACATCCTGGACGGTGACAACGACAAGGGAACGTGAGGCATCTGGCTGGACTGTAAACAACCAGGGAAGGTCATGAACGTGAAGTTTCAGGAGGGCAGGGGAGGGCTAGAGGCTGGTGTGGTGAAGACAGCCGACGACAGACGTGGGTTTGACTCGGAGGGGCGGGAACGCATATCGTACAGCAGGTTTGGCACAGCTAGCGCGGGTGAATGTACACGCCTGAGTTCAGAGGAGATGGGAGATGATGGGGAGAGCATGTTGCTCGGGGGTGAGGGATCCGGTTGACTGAAACATAACTTTCCGGTCAAGCCTTTTGGTCAATTTGGTGTCCATAAGCCCGGGTGCCGCACTAGAATCGATGGCTTCTGTATCTTTACTGGGACGTGTGGCAAATGATCGAAGGCACCGCTTTCCTCGCTCTCGACGACCGCACCTGGTACTGGCGACGCTTCCGCTGCCGACGAGTGTTCGGCTCCGTCGCAATCCCAGAACTACAGAAAATGCAGCCAGACAGAGGTATGTGCAGCACTAATCGTAAATTGTGAGAATTTACCTATTGTAGATTCCTCGTCCTCATCGACCGCGATGAGTGCGATAGCTTCATGACTATCGAAGGCAGTATTCAACACTCCTAGTAACTCTTGTAGTATACAGACACGTACCGCCATCCGTAACGAGCAAAGGCATATCATTTTCATTCAAGAATTCTCCACTGATCAGCAGTTAGGACCTCCTAGGCGTGTACGTTACTAGCTGTTATGGATGTATCAGTCTCGAATAGGTACCACGTCTTGTATGAGCTGAAGATCATCATGACATGTAACGGCCATGTCGTCCTCGTCTGTGCCCTTATCTGTGCCCATGACATCGTGGAGATATTTCTTTTGGAGCCCACTGAGTGCGATTGATGCGAATGGCCATACTTAGACAGACGAACCTCAACGATATAGTCCAAACACCAATGAGCGGGTCACGATACTGGAACAAAGCATCATCCTTCTTTCGCCTTCACTAGAAAGACTACCTACTTTCGAAACATCTGGAGGAACTTGGGTCACTTGTATCTCGTCCTCTTGACTATAATCAGGTCGTCAGGAAGAGGTTCAGCCGCATTCGCAGTGTCTGGTCAAGAACAAGATGCGCTTTGCTCGAAAGCACTTGATGAAACGCATTGATTCTTTCTCGGGCGTGAACATTCTTTTAGCAAAACAAAACAAATGTCAGTGACGCGAGCAAACGTAACTAGAAGAGACCAGACTGGGTCGAGTAACTCGAGCTGGCTGTCGTGATAATCCACAGCCCCACAATAGTTGCTCCAACGAAAACTTGCCCCTCCGTTATAGAGCGTTCTGGTATCCAGAAAAACTTGTGCTTCCGCATCGCAGTCATCGAACGCGACCGCAGCCCATGAAGTGACCATTGTACACCCGTAGACGATAACGAGGTCCTCCATGCCTCACGGGAAGTCCTTTATCTTTTGACCAGTTGAACCAACTGACCGCATGGTCTCGGATGTATTTCTCGAACACCCTTGTCTGAATAGCATATTCGCGATGGCCCCCGTGAGGAACAAACAAAACTGCTCCGCGACCCCTGCACCTATACGTGACACTTTTAGCTCTGTAAGAATGTTAGGCTGAGTGAGCCGCCTTGGACAGGACTATGACTTACTTATCGGGTGATGCAGCTGGCACATTGTTGGTGTTATCATTCTGGACACATGATGGGAGTAATATTCCAATTTGACAAATTTCTCATGACGGATAGTGACATTATCGGGGTTTAGAAAGTCGTAGTGGTTTGGTGTACCGAGTGTTCTATTTGACTCGTCGTCCCAAGGAAGAGTACATTGAACATGCGAATGAAAACACCTTCAGATACATAACCGACATCGCCGATCGCGACCTGATCGTAGAGGCCCTCAGGGTTTGGTTTCCACAATGCGAGGCCATGGAATAGGGATGAGAGTTGCTCCCGATAGATGTTGTACGGTTGCTCCACTGGCATGATGGGAAGAAAGAGGAGTGTACTTGTTGAATGTTGAACGTTGAGCGCTGAGCGCTTGAGCACTGATCACTTGCTAATGCATGACTCGGACTCAGACATGCCGTCATCGAGGTTTTGGCGTGGCTCCACAGAATCACAGATTGCGCCCATGATAAGCCTCACAGACTAGTTCCGCGTGCATGAAAGCGGGTGAGTCAGGGTTACTGTATGTTGCACGTACGCAATTTTGGCGGGGAGATTCATTTTTTGTCCGCGTTGGAATAAAACCGTGGCCAGCTGCGAACGGTCACGCGGTCACGTGGCAAATTCACTCTTTTATCTCGTGTCCGGTCTCATGTTCACTTTACATCGAACACGCCGACTCTAGTAACAGGTGTACACGTTTGTACTATAAACCAGCTGTAAACTGACGAGTCTGCGCCATAGATAAAATATCGAACCTCTTCCTTCTCTCGTCATCTCCCATCTCCACTTCTTTCTCTATACAGTACATGTTGTACTGTGGATAAAAGCCTATTCTGATTCGTGGACGGACGTGCCCTTCTATTCCAAGTTCTAGCTTGGCGCGGTGAGGGGTAATGGGGTAACGTCCCATGGCCATCTAGCAGTCGTCGATTGATTGTCCTTTAAGCCAGGCTCATGTTCGTGGCTGGAAAGGCCACTGGAAAGATTGGGTGGGGAAAAAATCGGTGCGTAATCATGAAAAAGTTTACAGCGGATTGAGAAATCTTCAGCTCTCAGGATAGATAAAAAGTATACTGAGGGACATATCATTCCATGTCCACGCGAGGACTTCGCGTCCCAATGGAAAGACAAATTCCAGAACTGAAGAAATACGGTAAGTAATACTTTTGACAGCATCTGCCCTTGATCAGTGTCCTTTCAGCCGATTCTTACCAGTGTGCTTCTTTGAGGAATCGGGATACAACAGGTCCTAAATCATCCCTGAGAATGATAACCTCACGTTTCTCCAAGCTCCGTCCCAAGCTCCGTCCCAAGTTCACCCTGAGCTGCTCGTGGGGTCTTTGCGTCTCTCTGCGCTTGGCTGCGACCTTCTCTCGCGTCAGCTGATAAACTCCAGAGGCAGGTTTTTGCGGTGACGCCCGAGCGAGTCCCGCATACGAAGAAATCTACTCAGTTGCCGCAAAAGGAGACCTTGAATAGGTGCACCTCTATAGTATCAGAGTGGAGCCTCCTATGTCTTGAGTCAGATATCCGGGCAGAAGCGGCAGTTGAACGTTGATCTCGCGGATCGCCCCACGTGCGCAGTTGGCTTGCGTAGCCGCAAGCAGTGCTTGCTCCCTGTCTTGAGTTTTCTAAGGATCTTGACGAATTGTCGCGAACATTTCCGCGCTCCTCGTCCGGCCTCTTTGGGTATACTGTCGGCGTGTTATTTTGGAGATGGGGGCACAGGCCTGCGTCAGATCCTAGTCGTGGACTACGTTGCCTTCAGGATCCCATCAGACTTCCTGGCCCTGGCTTGTTTGTGGGGTGGCATTTGTGGGTGTCAATCATGAGTCTGTATCGAGGCATCACTGAAAGTTACCTTTTTCACTTATCAATTACTCATCCCGCGCTATCCCAGCAAACGCTGTTGCTAAAATGTATCTGGTTTCAGTCTGGTTTCACATGTTTCACATCCCAGTCTTCAGATGCCTAATCCCACCGCGCTCGCCATTCTTGGCGGGTCTCTTGTGCTATTTTTAGATGTCTCACATCGCGGCGTGCGCCTCCAGGCTCCTTGCGAATGGACACTCGACTCCTTCTTCAGGCTTATCTGACGCTGTTTGTTTTTCATTGTAGCAACGCGACGGGTACCTAGAGACCCAGAGATGCCTAGATAATGTGTTTATCACGCGCCCCTCGGCGCATGCGCAGTCTCATGTCTTTTCCATCATTTACGAATACCGTAAGATCAAGAGTCTTCTATTCAATATATCACCTGAAAAATAGCTGAGACAATTTCAATTCCATGTTTATGATCAGTTGTTCCGTACCGATACGAACCTGAGCTCCCAGTCGAGTCGGAGAAATCGAACTCCCCGCGTTGCTACGATAGTACGGCGACTAGATGCTCTGGGGCTCATCCTTCGTCGTTCCTTGTCTTTCTCGGATCTTGGTCCTTGAGTCGTCCTCGCGTGCATCAATACTCGTGTGCGTCCCCTTCTGGTAGTCCCATTACCCGCCCTATGCTGCGGAAAGACAGCCGCCGAAGTACCGTCAACCCTCTATCCACAGTAGTGTAGGTGACCACACATCCGCTAATTCTTCTTGCCCGACTGATTAGGGCCGAGGGACGTCCGAGCCACATCAATGGGCAAGTATGCCAAGTATTAAACGGGTGCAATGCTTCGGTTGTATATAATAGCCAGAAAATGATACAGTATTAGTGCCAGGCCAGAATGCGGGCATCGCCTACTACTGAATATGTTGGTGTGAATCGTCGGAGTGTGCGCGCTTAAAGTCATCCGGCGAGGGAAGGACAGGCGGGAAGGGAAGGGAGACACGGGGTGTGGTTGGCAAGAAACGGCTACCGACGCGCTGTAGCTCGAGAGCGCCAAAACTGTCTAGCGATCGCACGGCGGGAAAGCTTTCTGGAAATGAGAACACGCAGGGGTTTGCAGGCCGATCGCAGGTCGAGAGCTAGGGGTTACAGTAATGAAGCGAGCATAACAGGCATGTGCCAGTGGTGCCCGAATGTGTTGAGCATCGGCCCAAGAAGAGGCGGTGGTGATAGTGGGGGGGTCTGTGGTTCGCCGAGTGGAAAGCAGGCGCATTCCTTCAACCGCCGCACGCCATGCCTGTCTGTAGCGGTGTATTCTCTCGTCAATGATTGCGCCTGCCTATCCACGGGCGGCCGCCACTGTAGATGTATGCTTGGCCAACTCGGTTCCCGCGCGCGGCGCAGTGGCTGTGCAACGACCATCTCCAGTGATCAATGAACGCCAGCCAGGCAGCCGGGGGCGGGGTTAGTTCCCCAGAGGACTCTCTTGATCTGATCTGTGATCCCAAATCTCATCAGAAAAAAAACCACAGCCTAATGGCCATGGAAGGAGAAGGCATACATGCACGGGCACGGGCACGTCGGCCGAGGCCCGAGGAGAAGAGTTGGTGGACACGTAGGGTGTCATCAGAATGACCTACAACTACAACTGCTGCTCCGACTCCGAGAAAAAGAAGGGAAAGGGAAAGAGGTGCTGCATTAGTGGCACAAGGGAATCTCGGCCAAGTGGGGCCGGACACTGGCCGGACTCGAACAGCCTCCTCCAGTCAAAAAAGGGGCACAGATATCCCCAATTATATTCGTGGAAAGCAAGGGGGATGGGATCCGCAAAAGAAGTCCTGGATCGAGTCATTCTGGATTCCAGAAAAGAAGAAAAAAATTTACAGGAGGTAATATTAGATCAAGGGGAATTGGGAATTACAGCGCAACCAACCCGTGGGAGGAGCGCCTATGAAACTTCCCAGGGAACGCGCTTGACTTATTGATACATAGTGCTGCATTGAAACAAAAATTTCAGCGCGGACTAGTCGTTCTGCACAGAAGGGTGAAACCGACCACGAGTTGGAAAAGAGAACCTTGAAAAAGTGGACATATGCAAACCCTCCCTTCGGCTTTCCAACCCGCCGTGGCCACTTTCCTTTCTAGGCGGAGGCAATTCAATACAGTAAGCCTGCCGTACTGGTGCCAACCAATCCAATTCTAGAGCGAGGGAGGGGCAGGGACGAGACCGCCTCGAAGAAGTGCCTGAGTTGCCACTGGCTGTTGAAGGGAATAACACGCAGTGGCGGACGGATCACGGTGCAAGCCTGAGCCACGGATCTTCGGACACGGCGTACATTGTCCATCGCCCCAACCCAATCGCGTCAATCGCGTCTATCATGAGATGGCCCTGCGGAAATCGGAGGTACCTGATCCAGTTGCCTAGATCGAGAAAACAGATGGAAAAGAGAGGTTATAGCTATATCCAGTCACCTTCCTCGGGGCCACGAGGCCCCGATAGGGCACGATGAACTGGAAAAGCAAAAAGGGGGTCCTAGTACTATGTGTGTTGTATGTTGCAAGTAACAGGAACGAGGGGGGGGCGCGGGTCCTCTAGTGGTTCTGGCACGCCATCAGTACGAAAGTGCATGTAAATGGCTTGATTGAGCACAGGCTGCACATGCAGAACAATCACGATGAAATACCTCGCGTTTGATGCCGCCCCCTATGTACACCACCATACGTAGACGGCCTAGAACAACGGTAGCTCGAACGGAACTTCCAACGAAACTATTTTCTCGACCTTCCTTCTTCTGATGCTGTCAGTTAATCTGCAAGCGCGATCGAGATCGGAATAAACGTTTCAAGGCCTCGAACTGGTAGTTTTGGTGGGTTTGGCGTATGATTCAAGGCGACCAAACCGAGACCGGAGTAAACGGGATTCCTAAAATTAGAAGTTTAAGCCCCACCTCGGGGTTGACAGATAGACAAATACAGTACAGTGGATTACGAGCATCGTATGGAGGGCTGCGCAGGCACAGTGAGAATTGGAGTGATCCGAGTCGGGAGTACGGTAGTTGCGATGCTTGCCTCGGCCCTCGAAGCAGCCAGCACCTTGTGGTCCAGAACCCACCCAATTGTGTGCAATGACCCTAGCTGTCAGATATGTCCAAAGTGTGTATTTCGATCTCGGGGGTTTCTACTACCCGCGACGCGACACATGAATTTTTGCAGTTTCCATCGAAGCCCGGACACGTATCAGCCAAGGAAGCATTATTCACCACGAAAAATTTGTACCTTACCTTACCTCCCTGTAGCGAAATTAACAAGTCGAGTGAGTCAGAGATCATGGTTGATCCGTGCCAGCCAGTTAGAGACAGCCCCCAGCGCGTAAACTTGCTTGCGTGCAACCTGAAACGAGAATATCACTGGCAATGCGCGCGCCAAGTGGACGCGCCTGCGCACAGTAGAGTAATAAATGACATGTAGCATAATGCGGTGTTATCTGGTCAAGATGGGGTTACAGCTGGAGTGGTAGTAGTAATCGATGAAATTTTTTGCTGTGTAGAGCCAGTGGGACAGAAAGACAAAAATGGTGCACTGGAGTGTGTGGCCCTGCGTGAGGGGGAGGAGTGGGTACTGGGTATTGTGTGGCTGAATTGGCGCTGTTTCCGTGTTGCCTGGCCGTAAGTGAAAAACCCTGGTACTTGCCCTTGTAGTTCGACAGACAACCTCCACTAAAAACGAATTTCAAGGAACCCTCGACCGACAGCCACGGAAACAACAGCGAAAAGGCGCCAAGCACATTGCATTGTCGTTCCTCTTAGGGAGTGGTTTTTCGAAGTGCCAGTGCCAGTGGCGCGGTGGCGCTTCATAGTAAAACCAGAAGCCAAAGTCTCGGGCTGTCCTTGTATTCGCGACTGCCAGCGAGCCAGCGACAATTTGAAGTTTGACGTCTTCGATCGACAGCGCGCGCACTGACTGACACAGCAGCTGCGCACAGCCCCAAGTTTGAATTCAGGTCTGTAACCGTGAGTGGCACAGGGTACCGGCGCTTGCTGCAAGTCGAGTCGCAACGGAACCGCAGCTGCATACATATCGGCCGCATCCGGGCCGCCATCCAATATCCAACGTCCAACCCTTAGCCATTACCAATTAAGAAACTACAATAGTATCTAGGGCCACACCAGCATGGAAGAACAGCATCCGTCGTCAGTTACCTCGATTGATCGGACAGACGAGGTTTCCTCTTGACTGTAGCTGTAACAATGGCACCCCCACGCCGCCACGTTGGATAATCATAGAAGAATAGCTTCTTTTTGTTTTTGTTCATGGCCGTCTTCGCTGCGCAACAATGCCAACAGCAACTAGATGATGATACATATACTACTCTGACAGCCGACTTCCAGGGCAACCTATTGTCCCCTACCCAGTCCCCAGTCGTCACGCAAGCGACCGGAACCCGCCCGCGGGGGCCCCCGCGATCTGCCGGGTTTACGCCAAAGCATGCATACACGCGTTCATTAATTTCATTTGAGAAGAAAAGACGCGGTCCATTGATCGACCCGGCAATTCACTGAATTCGTGTCAGCCTGTCCCAGCACTTCAGTACAAGTGGCGCAGCGCAGCGCTCACAAGCGCCCGATATGCACGCAGCTTGCCGAGAAATGACCCTGAGGTACGGTGTGACTTTTTTTCCACTTGACGAACTCCCGAGACAGCCGAGGGGAAAGGGGGAGAAGTGCTAGTGCTAGCCACGATCATTATTTTTTTTACGAGATGGGGCTCTGCCTGCTGGAGTGGTGCAGTGCGCGACTATATTAAACGGCGCTTGTGGAGTATCTATTTGATTTTTGACGAGAGAGGCTATGCAAGCAAAAGGAGGCTGTTCGTGCCGGGACCGCGTGCTAGCTTTCCTAACCAGTCGCTCACGTGTTTGTCCATCTTGGGGCCCTGGGGATGGGTTCGCTTTCCGCGTAAATTTCCGGACTGGTGCCTGCGACTCGGACGTCGGACAATACAATATTGTGCTGTATCCAGGAAATATATCATTGTTGCGCCGCAATTCCACTGACAGACTAGGATGCTCTAGAAGCTTACCTATCCCATCAAATGCGCAAATTCGGAAGGTGTTAACATCCTGGAAAGGATCCCAATAATCCGGAAACGAGGAAGCAACCCAGACCGTACCAAATAATGACAACAATGCTCATCCAAGCGAGAATAAGGGTACTCGAGTCATTGCCAAGTATAGAAGAAAATGCCTTCTATGATAGAACAAAAGAGCCCACATAGAATCCATGTTTGGGAATTACGGCCGAGGGAGAAAAAGGCCAAGGGTTACGAATCGAAACTGGATACCTGACGATGACGCCCCATGTAAGTGGCTCAGGAGGCAACAAACCAAAAGTGCGAAGCCGGTTTGAAGAAGCAAGGCCCCGATTGTCCAAGGGGAACAAAGGGCACCACCTGGGTGTTTCTGGCAGTATGCCGTATCGTCGTCTTGTCCGAGTGGTCCGGAGGCTATTCGAGGACGTCACGCGTCAGTCATGTCTTCGGCAAACACCGCTACCATACTCTGTAAGCAAAGGTTTCACGTGGATAAGACCGTAAACGCTCACTGCACCGCAGGCTGAGTACTATAGAGAGGCCAAAACCAACATTGGACATGTATGAGCACATATCGTCCATTTCTGGCGAAAGTGAAACTTGTCAAATGGTAAAGGCGATGCACAGTTAGTTAGTTCCACCAAAACATGACACTGACAAGGACACTGATGATGACAGTGACGGCTCCTACTTGTGCGAGAGTGACGTTACAGTCACTGACGGAAAGCATTCCGGGCGGAAAGTCCTGGCGTCTGTTTGTGTTCCATGTGTTACACCTGCACTTGTGCGCAGCTGTCGCGCATCAGCACCACACATCAAAATCTGAGATCAATACTAATATGGGGTGTCAAACATCCATCTAACTGTCCCTCCTTGTATCGGTGGTGTATCAAGACCGCTCTAGAGATTCAATGTGTATGGTGTAGTTGGCAGCCAAGAAATTGATCCAAGTTCAATGGTTGATCGGAAATGGAAGGTGTCTGGGCCATGCAGCTGGTAAAAGACAAAACACAAACAATAAAAAAAAACTGGTCGATCAATCGGTAATAGTGAAACCGCCAATACGTATTGGAGGGAGGGAGAGAGGGAAGGCAGGCTACGCCCGTCTCAATTGAGAATGCATGTGAAAGGGGCGAAGGCCCCCAACCCGGGAAAGAGCGGTGTGAGAGAGTTTGGGGAGAACCAAGGAGAAGAATTAGGGAATAGCGTAAAAAGAGGCCCAAAACTTACTTTGACGACTCCAGTCCAATCCGACGCGTAAATTGTGTTAGAGGAGATGTGATCGCGAGTCGCTCGGGAGATTGTCCTTGGGTTTACGTGGCCGTCGCCGTCGGCTGGGTTGGTTCGTCGGTTGGCACCGGGGTTGCTGAGAGACCCGCGGAAAGATGGATCCGTGAATCCTGGAGTTCCCCCCTGCTCCAGTTGCAAGGGACGGAGATCTTTGCATCAAGCCGCTTGGCGGCATTACGCTACTGTCCTAGTAGCATCTGCCCTAGTCTCAGCTAGTGTGAGCGAGTGGAAATAGATACTACTCTGGGTGCGTGGAGCGCCACCGCCATCATGCCCATGGGAACATTCCACGGGCAAGGGAAAGCCGGCTTCACCCGGCCCGCGCACTCGTCGTTGAACCGGTTCCAGATTTGGTTGTGGCAATTGCTTATTGACAGTTTGTTTATTTGTTTGTTCGCCGCGGTTGTTGGGTAAACCCAAAAAGTTTTTTACGATTTTTCGTGCAAGTCCATTAGAACTACAACCCCGTCGTTGTGAAAATGTATGTATGTTTGTTGTTTATAATGTTTGCCGTAATGTGACCGTAACGAAATCCCAAACCCAACGGGAAAAAAAGTCAAACAAAAAGCAGACGCGTGTGAAGCGAATAGGTTCTAAAAAAGGCGTAAACTATTCATCGGCCGTTGAGGGCGGAAAAGGGTGGTATGGAGGGAGAGGTGAGGGGCATAGTAGCATAGATAATGAATAGTGATACGAATAGAAAAAGCAGCCAAAGTTTTGAAGTAATGGGTATGCCGTCCATAGTCGGGGCAAGAAGCAGACTGACGCAGAAGAGGTCGGAAGGGACACGGATTACGTGGCGAGAGGAGATTGATGCAGTGGGAATTATGATGGGTGACGGCGGGGTGGAATGATGTGGGTGTTGTACAATACTTGGCCAGGCAAATGGCGCCTGGTGTTGTGAGCAAATACCAATAATACACTTCTTCTTTTTCTGTACTCCTAGTGGTGATTGGCGGCGGAGGTGGCGGCGGCGTTGGGACATCATTGAGTAATGACGACGTCCCACACGCTGTCCTTGGACTGAGCACGCACGAGTCCTTGGGCACGGAAGCGTCCGCCCAGAAGTCGACACGCCGGAGCCCCTTCCCGCGCTGGATTGGGTCCGAACCGACGCGCCGCTCGAACTCTCGGAAGATCTCCCCTTCCTAGCCTGTCCATACCTCATACTCGCTGCTCTTGACTGCCGTGCGAAGTGGAAGTAAATCGCGAGTAAGACGTCTTGACGGTGACAACGGCATTCCCGGGGAACGTGAGGCATCTGGCCACACGTAAACAACCAGGGAAGGTTGCCAACGCGAAGCGCAAGGGAGGGCAGTGGAGGGTTAGAGGCGGGTTGGGCGAGGACACCCGGGGCCAGACGTGGGCTCGACTGGGAGGGGTTGGAACGCACGTCATAGAGCAGACTTGGCGCGGCGAGTGCGGGGTTCAGGTACACATTTGGGTGAGAGGAGTTGGTGGGATGTGGGGGAGACCGTGTGGGTATGGGATGGGGGATGGGGTGTAGACCCGAGGATGGGGCGGAGGAGGATATGGCGAATGTGATGGCGAAGAGAAAGCCTCGCTTGGGAGAGGCGGAGGAGTCGAAGGCCCGGGTGACGGGGAAAGCGAGGAGGTGGACGACGCGGGCGACGAGAAGGAGCGCACTTCGGCGACCGGTTGGGGTTGAAGTGCGCATGACGGGGCTTGTTGTGGGACATACTGAGTATATGTGGCAGATACAGTTGTAGTAGTGGAGGGACAAGTGGAGAGCGTGATGGGAGTGCGAGTGGATGCGTACTGGAGGATGGGGGCGGCGAAGAAGAAGGTGGAGACAAGTTAAATACGATTGTGGGTGTACAGCGCAAGAATGGCGATCTAAAGGGCACCGGCTCGGTTGCTAGAGCAAGTGTTTCCACACAGTAGGCGCGCTGTGTTGGCCATCTCCTTGGCCGATTTATTCTGAACCGTGGAAATTCCCGGAAATATTGGGCATTGCTTTTTTAGTCCGAGCGCCATTTTTGAGATTCGATCGGACTTCCCTTCAGTGCGCACTGCCCTCCATGTGCGCCCGGATTTGCAGCTCCTCTTTCCCGCGGGTCCTTGTCCAATCCAATTTATCCCCCAAAGATCCCGCCCTCGTCAGCGAAATGGCACTGCCCCCCGGCCCCTACTCTCGCGATTCGTGTTCGTGCCTTTTCATCTTCCACGCGACTCGAATCGAAGCTCGGTATCGCTTTCCCTGGTTGGGAATGACGCAGCATGACTCCTTTTTTGCAAATTTGGCGGGAGCGGAGAGGTGTCCTCTTATGGTGTCCGCCCTAGTTTTACGACGTTTGGAAGGCTTCACGTAATCCCATCCCTCCCCTTTCCTAATTCGCGTCTCATCGTCTGTCTAAAGATAACCCATCCTAGGATCCTAGGAAAACACGTATTCAGTCCTAAAGTTCCACGTCGGCTTGCACGGCACGCCTTCAAGGCCGCCACATCCTCGCTTTCGGTACAGTACCCGCAAATTTTAAAACAGATCCTAATCATAAGATTATTGCCACCCCAGAGCTCGAGTGCTGTCAGCTTCTGACAGTGCGCAGCTCCCCAGCGTTAGTACTGTATTGCCCCACAGATTTTGCATGAGAAACGAAAATTCAGGGACACGTTATTCTGGGGTTCTTTGGTATCACGTGGAACGACCACCTCCCCTCACCCTCAATCTCGTATTGCTAGGCGACCACCGCCCAGGGTTTCCACCCATTGTGCTATTGTCCCATGGTCGCGCGCAACGTGATCGCTGATGCACTAATTGCTGATGCGCTAATTGATTGATTGGCTAGAAAGTGACAACAATTCGGTACGAACTATGATTCACAATTCGTCCGCAGTCGTAGCTCAGAAACATCATTTCGTTAGGCTCTTTTCCGTGTTGCCGTAACACGTCGCCCAGGAAGACACTGCTTATTGACATATCCCCATATGTACTTAGTACCCCGCAGCTTTGCTGTGCTCCCTCCTTCCCCCCCAAGCTGGCTCGTTGGCCCCGCATTTGCAAGCTCACTTCTCGCTTAGCGACCCAGGGGTGAGCCATCCCCTAGTTCTGCGTTTGATGTGATATACTTACTATACAATACGGCCGTCTTGTCTCCGAGCAGCACCTTTGACAGCGATCAGAGCCGTAGTTTCGGGGCCTCCGCGGTCACGCGGGTGGCGATGGGCTGGGGCTCCGGAAAGATTGCTTCCCCGTCGCTGACCAAGGCCTATCTATTCGACTATTCGATCATTCCGAGAGATTGGATCAGCTGCTACTCGGCGCGACGTGAACCTGGTACCTCTGCGATTGATGATAGCTCCGTTTCCCCTCCGCTCGAGTCACTAGCTCGTACGTACCTTTCGGAACAATCGGATATCGTGGGCGGGTTCCCTGTGACTTGGCTGGGCTTGAGCCGCTTGGCTATTGAGTCTTGACGTCGCTTCGTTTCATTTGAAAGATGGGACTCACCATAAACCTGGATTCGGGAAAAGTGGTGTATGATTTGGCTGCTCGGTGCTCGGCATCCGCAGGCCATATAATTGTGACTGATCCTTGGTCAGTACAGTCGGATCACATTGCCGCGACGTCGCATCATACAGCATTGGTGTCTGAGGCGGGGCCAAGGCCAAGAACTCGGAGGGGAAACGGAGCCTGTCATCTCCTGCGAGCATTTCGCTACTGAGAACAGCCTAGCCGGGCCACATTCAGGCTTCTCTGGTCACAGAGGGTGTTGTTTCACGTCAACGCGGGTAAGTGAATGAATCAGACAGCCGAGCGGCATCGGGTTGACCATCATCCAAGTGCCAGAATACAACTATCCGTGTATTAGAGTGCGAACCGAATCAACACCATAGTATCCAAGTATGTATCCTTTCCAGTCCACGCCACGAGGTGCGGAGTTCTCGGTGTTGGCCTTTCGAACCCAACTGACCACTGGAGTGGGACAAGTACCTGTCGGAGCATCGGAGCATAATGGACTGCCGTATAGCCTAGTACTCCACCTTTTGTTCGAGATTATCGAGTATCGGCTGTGGCGAGTGGCACCTCATATCTCTGTCATCGTCAGTGCAGGTGATATTGAACGTGATTACTGCGATCCATCCATGCGTGCCACTGTACACGGCTCCCACATGAAACGCGACGTCCGCGTTGTCTACTAGGGCTGATGCCCACGTGTAGTCATTGTGGAGAGAGACTAGTACATGATCCGTGAACCGTGATGATGAAGATGCTGTGCCCATGGCCCCACGCCTCACTAAGCCAGTCTGCCTGCCAGTCGAACACGCGTTTCCGGAAAGGCGTCTAGTGGTTACCCGGGAAGCGCAGTGATGCTGTCGAGAAGAAACGATGAATGCCACCACCGTGCCGCGGCCCGGGTTCGGCGCGAGAAAATATAGAAGGGGAAATCATCATACGCAAAACGTAACGTCTAGCTCGTTTCTGATCAACCAATCATTTCGAGAGGAACGGTTTGGGTCCTACACCTACAGCGCTTACATGTAACAGGGGGCTCTGTCAGAGAAAGTCCTAGCTATCATATCATAGTCGTCTGTCTATCCCATGACGCCACATTTGATGACTGAAGAACCCACACTCAAGCGTGGGCGCTGCATGGGCGTCCCACCTTCAAGGCCCGGGGTGGATGGGGGCCATAGTTCATTTCTCTTTTGTTTCATTCATCTCATATGGTGTGCTGTAGTAGTACGGTAAGGTAAGAAGCCCCTCTCTGTCCCGGTTGAACAAACGAGCGCTCGTTGTTCTCGGCGCATTTCAGTTTCAGAGTCGCGTGGCGTGGCGATGGGCACCGTGACCGTTGGCACTGTTACCGTATTGTCCTTCGGATGCCACGCACGCACGCACGCGCGTGCGTTTTGTTGTTCCGCCGCACCCGTTGGCTCGGAGCGCCCTTGACTCCTTCGGATGTTTCGCTTATTTTTTTGTTTGTTATTGAAATCTTTGCGTCCGTAAACAGAAGTCGTGTCCAGTACGTGATGGTGCCCTCCTCGTTGCGTTTGTGGCTTAAAGGGACGTACTACACCCCCTTTCCTTCGATGTGACGAGATATGCTCAAAGTTCGCTTCGCTTCGCGACGTTGCCACAAGTGCCCCAAGTGCACACACCACCGGCCCTATTTCGCCGCACAATGCTTTTCTTGGAGTGGAGTATTGTGTTGTAGGGATACTCTGGGCTTAACTTCTTCCCTACGACGCGTACGCCCTCGGGCAGGTACAGCACTGTACATCTTGGGCATTGGTGGAGTGCTAAGCTGTGGCCGCAATCGTCTATTGTAGTGGTGGCGAGAGATATGGACGATATCGATAAGCACATGATGGGCTTTCGCCGCTTCTGATCCTGTACCGTTATTTTTATCTTGCATTCTAACACGTGATGCGATTCCGAAAACGACCGCGAGGCACGGCAGTGGCACAGTGATGTCCACTCCAGCATCGTCCACTACACTTCTTAGCGGAGTGGTGCTATGTCCTCTGAAACAACTGCGCGTCGGAGAATCCAGAGAAGCCAAAAAAACAAACAAACGAAGAGAAAAAAAAACACAAGACTGCTCGCTCGTTCGAAGAGCGTCCAATTGCCGTCATCATTTCGTTGATCGAATTCCCAATGCACAGGTGGAGGTGCCCAGTGCCGATTTGCCGCATTTGCCTATGTCATGTCACGCGCTCCTTCCTCGTCCCCGTCCCCGAGCGACGAGGCTTCTTATCTGCCGCCCGCGTTTGTCCGAGTCCGGCCACCGTTTAACTTGGACTAACCTGGTCGGACAGGCGCAAATTTGGACAAACGTCTCTGATCTTCTTTCCCCCCATCATTCAATCAACGGATAACCCCACAGGATCCAATAATATTCCAATGCCTGCTGACAGCCCCGAACGCCACCTGCCTATACCGCGCTCACGCATCGTCGTAATGCCTGTATAGCTCCTATGTGCCCAAACGGTTAGGCGGGTGGATCTGTCACGGTCTCCCGGGTTTGGAAAGTGTAGAGTGCGTTCATTTCTTGCTTTGGTTGAACTTTACCGCTCCCGTGGACTACCCACTGTTCAACTTTTTATTTACCTGTGGCGTGGCGCAACAATCGATCATTTTGTTCGGGAGTTATTTACGCCGTCGTAGTTGGTTGGGTGGTGGTGGTGGTAAATGGTGGCGAGCCCTTCACGCCCATGTGCCTGCATGCCTGCAGAGTGTGCTTCTGCCAGGGAAGCACATTGGCACACGCGCGCGCCTCTCTCTCATCGTCACTGCGTCACCCAAACCCCAACACGGGGTGCTGCTATGAATAGTAGTGGATTTCCCGTTCCCCGCAAGACGTCACGTCAGGCAGTCTGCCGAGTCAGGTGCGTCATCATCGCGTCTCCGATGATTGACGCCAGTTGTGCTCGTCATTCATTTCATTATTAGAAAATTTGCGCGGACACGCGTCCGCGACGTTCGCAAAGAACCATTGTTTCGTGTCGTGTTCGTGTTCGCAGTTTGTTACCGGAGGTTCTCACTTTCGGCTGAAAGATAAGGGCCTCAGGCATCTCGTAAAGGGGAGGGACCGGGCCAGGCCCTCTCTGACTTTGTACACCCATTCTTTCGAAAAGTTTGGCCTCGTGCTGCGTGCACGAGGGGCCCTGCACGCAAAAGAGTTCGTCATGGACTCACTAAGCCTGAGGCTGTGATACCTTTTTGAACGCATGTTCGGCTTATCACGCCGTTTGCGGAAGGTTGCGCCCGTGTGGTCGAATGGCATCATAGTTCGTTTTTTTTCTTTCTGCTCTTCACTTGTGTTGCTGTGCCTTTGTCCATTTCGGCGATAGGGCCCTTCCCTATGATGAAAAACTCAGCCCGGGGATATCGTCCACTGGAGACGTAATGACATACCATCCTGGGCCGTATTCCATATTTCCGCTGACTTCCTGGCCGGTGGTTCCACTTTATTCGACGCGACGCTGCCTCGTGCTGGCCCCATTTACTTGCCAGGTGAGGGAAGATGTTACGTACCTGCCGCCTGTGATGTCGACGATAACCGCGGCTGTTGGCTAGACCTGAAGAGACCCGTATGGTAGTGATTGTTGCTTCCCCGGCCGAGCGCTCACTCTTCACGACGGTTATATGCATGTCCCGGTCGCGTATGCTGCAGGTTAGGACTCCTATGATTTCCCAAAAAAGAGACATGGCCAGGGAGAGCCAGGAGTGAGGATACGAGGCTGTGAACACCCTCATATTAGGAAAGAACCTTCGCAGTGACACGGTGTGTACTCCGAATGGCGCAGTTGGAGTGGTAATCACTCCGCCAACCGCACATCATGCCCGCGAAGAAGATCGCAGTTATATTGGCGCCCCCCTTCTCACTTCCATCTTTAGTGCGCCCTTCCGACTACAGCACTCGAAACGAAGGCATATCTTCCCAGAACCGTCACCCAGACTGCGGTCAGTGAGTTCGTCCACATCAGGGAACGGCACCTTCGTCACAAGATCACCTTCTCAGGGAATGTCATCTGCTGGACAGGCGCAAAGTCTAAGCCCAGCTTCGGACGGAGGTTAACTTTGGGAGACGGGATGTCGGAAGCAATAGAGCTGTCTTGTCACGTGATGGGTACACGGGGACACATGACGGTGGGAATATGTTGATTAGAAGTGTGCCCCGAGGTCAACACGAGGACGGGAGTCATGGGAGAGGGGGTGCCGGTTGCGGTCGCGAGGATAGAACACGCCTGTATCGTCTGCGCAGTTTGTTCCCTCCCATTTCCTTCCAGCTCGTTCGTCCCCGTAAGATGCTCTCGATGAGCCATGGCCAATACCGGCAATCGAGCATTGCTAAGCCCCAAATGTTCCCGTGCCTTAATCTAGTGCTTCCTTCTCGAGGGCATCGGGTGACTCGAGCGGGAAGCCTGTTGGAGCCCTTTGGCCCTTCCGACTAAATGAAAAGCCTACTGCGGTGGGTACGTAGCGGACGGCCCACCCTAGGTATAGCCAAGCGCCCCTCGAAGGAGCTTCTGACTAGTGATTTATTGCATGCATGCTCTGGCATTCATCATTCGAATTCGGCCTTGGTGGCCATATGACTCGGTATGGCCTACTTGCCATCAATACTCCCATTGCCCACTTATCGCACTACACAGGAATGCCTCTGTTGCCTTCGAGGAAGCCCCAAGCTGTGTCCTGTCAGGCAACGCAAGGGATGATGAAGCTATGAAGGACAGGCCGATGGGTGAGATAAGCTGCGAGTTGAATGGTCTCGCCCTCAATATGGACGATTTCCTTCTTTGTGCTCATGCATTCTCGCCGGCCGTGAAGCGAATCGAATGGCTGCCCCCATTGGCAATTATACCTGATTCGTCGCTGCAGAGCATCGGCGCGCTGCTAGCCCAGATTGGTCGCATCGCACGACGCACCCTTCCATACGCAGTCCCGACCGTGTCTGTAGACCGTTGTGGGCCCTCCTAGTTCCCTCGATCGCGCACGGCCAGGGCTCTGTGATCCCCATGAGCAGATTCCGCGGGGCGGGCAAGGAAATAATGGCGACAATGGCCATTTCCCCCTTTTGACGGTTATATTGGTGCCTGAATTGTGAGCGGCCCTTTGCCTTTTTTGAGCGAGGCTGACAGAGGCTTCTTCAGTCAGTCAGTCTGCTCGTCTCCTGGCTATGGCCCTTCTTTTCGTTTTGTGAGCGGTTTCTATTGGTTGGTAGCGCTTTCAAGGCGCCTGGGACGCGCGCGAATAACAGGAAGCACAAAAGAGTTGTCACGTCGGCGGTGCGCTTAATTGGGTTTTGACGGCCATCAAATCGGTTCGCACGCCACCTTTTCTGTTGTTCTCAGCGTATGAGACAACGTCGCCCTTTCTCCTCTCCTCCTGCTCTGTCAGCCTTGGCCCCCACTCAGCGATATCTTTACCTTTCCTTCTCGGTATTGTTCTCTCCCTTATACAGGTTGCTCGGAACTGCCCCACTGCCTCGCGCCCAGGGCATTCTCGGTCCGGTCGAGGCACGTCCGTCGCAGCACTTTCGAGGTGACACCTTTCTATTATAAGACCCCTCATCGTCCTCACCTTCAAGAATCTCCTTCAGACCTAGTAAGAGCCGCCAACGCTTTCGTTTCGACGCGCCATCTACTATCCACAACCCCGAGATCATCCCACCTCCTCTCCCGAAGAATCAATTCCGCGTGATGTTTCACGCCGCCTCACCCGAAGAAGTCCATCATCGCCCTCCTAACCGCATACACCACCCGAACCATCGACATGCGATTCCACTTCGACCAATTTTACACCGCCGCGCGACCACCTCTCACCTGGGAAGACAGGCTCCGGCACGTACTCAGTGTGCGCACCCATTTGCCCTGTCGGCATAGTATTTTCCGGCTCCTTACTTCGCTTCTCAGCCCGAGTTCGGTTATCGATGCGGAGGAATTCCGACGCCTCAAGGCGCAGCGACGATCGATACGCCGGTATCATTGCGGCGGTTTCTCAAGCTAGGGAGCGGATAAGGGAGTATGAACGGGAGGACGAATTTGACGCCCACTCGCCCAGGCATCAGACGCGCTCCGGGAGCTTCGGGATCAGCACAAGAATCAGCGAGGGAAACGCAGAAAACAATCTCGATCCTCAACACGAGCCCGCCTATTTGCCGCAGACACGTCACGTTCCAGGGACCCCATATCCCCAACAACAACAATTAGTACAAGAGCAAAATTTGCACCCACACACTCAACCTGAACCGCAACGACAACCTTCACCGAGCAACCCCCAACCAGTTTCTGCCCCCCAAATTCCAATGTTTCACCCCGTTGCAACTGCCCCACCGCCCACAGCAAATTTTTCCCCCCATCATGCGATGGCCCCCTTCCCGATGACATTCGCCCCTTCTGGTCAATTTATCAGCAGTCGCCACATGGGCCCTCCCCCTTCGTCGTTCCTACACCACTTATTCCAATCCCGGGCCTCATCCCAACGCCCTCGGCCACGTCACAGCCGTTGTCCTCTTCCTGGGCGGCCGCCACGCCACAGTCGTCGAATGCTTACGTCTCCACTCCGGCCACGTCTTTGTTTAGCCTCCAGCCTGCCGCTTCGGCACCAGGGATGATGGCATGGCCGGCCCAACAACAATCGTTCCCCGGAATGTCCGCCGGTGCGTTCTGGTCTATGCAATCACCTGCAGCAGCAGCACCCGTACCCCAGCCGTCATGTCAACACCGCTGACACCCGGCCAAACGCTGGGTGTGTCCGGAGGCCTCGCCGGCGTGATGCCATTTTGGACTTCGGTCGACTCGTGGCCGCCAGCGGTGCGGACCCTTCCGCTTCACCTCGCACCATGGCTTGCGCCGAATCCCACCAACCCGGATCGACCGCACGTCGTGTGGGACATCTCGGAGCCGCCGTCGACTGCGAAGCGTATCACGGGCAAGGACGTGTTCGTGGATATGCACGAGGCCTTCTCGTCCGATGCGACGGCGGTGTTCCCCGAGACGGACGAGATTGTGGTCGTGTGCAACGCTGGGCTCGGGGCACAGGATTTATGGCCACCCATTAGGATTCGGAAGAACAACAAGGTCACGTCCGGAGATGTATTTTGGGCGATCTACGAGTTCTTCCAGAAGGCGATTACGTGTGACGAGGTCGAGCAAGTCCGGAGAAGGTCCGAAGATGATTATCAAAGATTGCTTGACGCGTGCTATCAGCGGTGCCGACGCACGCCTGGGCTGGCGGATATCACTAGGAGGCAGGGCGTGAAACGCATCGACTGTCTGGAGGACCGCACCGCGTGGTGGGGGATGGTGCCGGTGTGGGGCACGGATGGGACTTGGAGCCTACACCTTGGTTTGATGGCGTCTTCTCGTGCGTGATAGACTCTTTGTTCATGCTCCAAAATATTCCATCTTTTCCTGGATTTTCTTGATTTTTCTTTTTGCATATAAGGTGTTTACTATACCTGGCCTGTCCAAATTCTGCACGGTAGTGAGCTCTCTGGATTTGTGGATTATAGATGTATTTTACGCCTCTCCCCTGCCCTTGGCCTAGGCATCATGTTTCCTGGTTACATTGGGCGTTCGTTCGTTATTGGATATGTATGTATTACTACCGCACAGATATGTATTTCATGCAAAAAATCTTGAATGCCCTGACCGCGTGTGTAGGAGACGAGAACAGCAGGTGATGGCCGTCTCACGCCAACAATTCAGTTTGTACACTATCCTGCAACCAACCTACATTGGTAAATATATTGGGGTCTCCGCTGGACTCGGATTTCGGAGCCGGCGACCGACAAATCATGCAATCGATCATCTATGGCGCACGCATGCATGCAATTGTGGAGTGGTAAAGGGTTTTGGACTCCACCCTACCCCTTCTCCCCTAAACCACCAACTTGCCCTTTCTCTCTCCCTTCATTCCATGTCCTCGTCCCTCTCTTTGTCTCTCCTCATCTCTCGGCATTTAGGTTAAGCACTGTACGTCAGAAATCCACACACCCGCCGCAAGGCGCGCAATTCATGCTAAACCTTTCGCGGACGTATTGGGGAAGCAGGGAAGAGAAAAGAAGGGGAAGGCAGCGGCGGGAGGTGGCCGAGACGAGAAAAGAAGGTCTCCTTTTTTTTTCGCATCGCATCGCATAACTTTGTTGCAGTGAAGCGCTGCGCTACGGGAGGGCCCTTCCTTCCTGTTTACTCTTTGATGCCGGCTGTAGATCGTTCGTCCGTCCGCCCAAGGGCCCCTCTCCAAATAAGCGTACAGTAGTGCGCACTCGGCTCACTCGATAGCCGCGTACTGTATGGTTTTTGTTTGCGGCACCCCAAAGCCCATCTGCGGCGCTACTACTACATACTACGTGCCGGAAAGAAAAAAGGGGTTGGGGGTTGTAGAGAGGCAGGGGCGAACTCGTGGTGTACGCAAGGTTGCTTTCTGTTACGTGAAGCGTACTAAAAATTGCCGCCATTGCTCGCCTCTGCCCTGTCCCCACTTTTTTCTCTCGGGTGTGCCATGCGTACGGGTGGGAGAAGGGAAAGGGATCTGCTTGCTTGACAATACGAAACCACACCCGCCGATACGTGTTTCAAAACCCTTTTGAATGGACGATCTTGATTCCCTGTGTGGTCTTGGTCTGTCTGTCGGTGCGTGAGGATGAATATGTTTTGATTGCTGAGCATGCACGCGCCTGGCAGGTGTTACGCCAAGGGGGAAAAAGAAGGGTGGTCAGATCGTCGAGTTGATCTCGATCTAGAACCGCGGCGCACACATTGTCAGACGCGATTACCTATACGGCCGCGCATCCCTCTCGGGTACGTTGCCCCTTTGTCTCTTTCGTTGCTTTTACACACGCACCCACAAGCCATTGCCATTGAGTCGTGCGTATTACAAAACCGGATCAGCCATGTACACTCTCTATTGTAAGCAACACCTTGGTTCGGTTCGCCTCGTTGACCCTCTTTACGCCGTCCTCCTCGCGGTTAGGAAGAAGCGTAAGATCCGAGTCCGAGCAGGGGGGGGTAGAGAGAGAGATCTAAGATTTCATCTCTAGTTCGGGTAGCTTCGGTGATACACACAGCAGTGTCGTCGAAAAGAAGGCAGGCATGGAAATTACGGGGGCTGACTTGATGGACGGTCGGTCCCCCTTTTCATTTTCATCGGTTATTTCATTTCAGTTCGCATCCGCCGCGCCGTGCGTGATGCGCTGATGTCGCCTTTCGTGTTTCTGTTTCTGTTGGTTGGGTTGGGCCCCTCCACGCGCCCGTGATTGATGGACGCGTTGGCGTTTGGCTGTGCTTCTTATCTCTACAGGTGCCGATGTCGCCTGTTGCATCGGATACGTTCGTCAGTGGCTGGTTGGCACGTCTAGGCCGGTCTATGTCTTACTCAGAGACCTCGAGCCCAGCTGTAGCCACCCACGCCTCGTGTTGTGGCCACCATCACACGTTCCATGATCCCATCCGGTAATCGCGCTTCCGCCTTCTCCCCCCTCGTGTAATGCCACCGACGACGAGCAGAGCAGTCCTTTCTCGCCTTTGGGCAAAGCCCTGCCTTGATCAGGTTCCATACCTACTATTTTTTATTTTTTTTGACACTGATGATGGGCACCCGCCGGCAACTTAGCTGGCGGTGGCACACGGCGGTTCTGTCCTTCCACGGCCAGTCTGGGAACTTGTCGCTCTTCTCCCGTACTTTGTTTACTTTCCTGGGCATCCGTGTGCCGCATTGTGTTTCACATCTCTACCATCCTATGATATCCGCCTTCGAGTGCCGAGCCGACAGACACCATGATCTTTACCCCCTACACACACTTAAACCCCCGATCTCGCCTTCGGTAATGATGGACACCTTCCATTGACGATCCGCATGTACTACATTCTCTCCAAAACCTGGCCTGGTGCGTGCGTGGTGCCAGGCTGGTTGTTCGTCTCAAGAGACCGATCAATGGATGGATGGGCCCCTTTGATTGAAATTGGTCCATCCGAGTACTTCGCTGCGTTTGACAACGGCATCCAGATGTGCCCTGGACCTGAAGAAGACTTGCCTTTCGCGCTTTTTGTCCTTGCGCAGCTGCGCAGGTGACTCGTCGCGTCGCGTATGGTCCGAGTCCCCGCCCCGCCCTGGGCACACCTCGCCGCACGAGTCGCGTCGCTTTCTGCTAGCTAGAGTTCTAGGGGCCCGTAAGCCTGGACGACAACGAGGCTACGTACTGTACCTGTCGCGCCTTTCGAAGGCCCTCTTTCATATTTTTAGCCCCTATTCATTTCGTGAATTATGTGTGAGCTTCTTTTCTACGTCATATGGGCATTACTTTTACCCCCTCTGGCTCGTGGAGCGAATATACCGCACCGAGCGAGCGAGATTGATATCGTGAGCCTTTACGGCATCCCACCGAGTGCCAGACATATGTGTGCTGTAGTATATTTTGCATAGATTAAAGACTGGGAGGCGGCGGGCATAGGCGTAGCGGCGGGAGGGCCCGAATTAGTCAATAGTGCGCCTTGTTGGTTATGACAGAGGACACGAGGCACGCGCTGAACACGTTACAGACATGCGTCGCCGGGCCTGAAGGAGGGGCAGGACTATACTGTATGCGTCGACCTGTTTTCGATTCAGATGGGTGGTTACATCAACATTACTGCATTCGCCCTGTCCGCATCCGGCCGTAGACGCGACGATGCTCGCCCCAAGCGCGGACTTCCCGGAGGCATCAGTAAGCGTTCCAGAACGCAAGCCTTGCCTCGTGGCGGGGGATTTTTTTCGAGATCTAGAGTGGCATTCGCGACTGGGCACCAAGCAGGTTGCTTCTTCGCCCGTGCTTCTTCGGTTTTGTTCGAATGGCTGTGAAACAGCACCACGGGCGGGCGCAACGATCAGGTATCAGGTATCAGCAGCATCAGGTAATCCCCGGCTATTCTTCTCCTGCGGCACCCTTCATTTTTTTCCCGCTTACGACATCGTCCCTAGGTGGGCCCAGAACGCACACGTCCACGTCAAGGCCGTGCTACCGTTTTGTGGTCGATGCACTAATTTGTCGTCCTGCTTGGTGATATCAATCTCTTCGAGGTTTATAAGACTAGTCCGTCCATCCCTCCATCGAGACGTCACAGCTCCTCCTCCCGCTCAAAACAAACTTCCTGCTACGACCTCCTCCTCTTCTCTCCACTCACGCTTGGTGTGCTCTATCATACCTTTCACGACTTTTCACGACTCTGGGAAGAACCTCCCCTCACACTACCACTTTTCACGTCCCTCGGCATTTTCTCTCTCCCTTGAAAATGGCAGCATATCTGCGCAGCCTGTTTGGCAGTAACCAGTCCCCCACACCCGTGCACGGAAAAGCAAAGTCTCGCAGCCGCACCGAGTCGTCTCCCGCGCCTTCTCCCTTCTACGTCCAAACACCGGCGCCAGGGAGCACGCCATCTACGTCAACCTCGAGAACGTCACTCAATAAAGGTCATCGTGCGAACAGCTACAATACCCCTGCTATGGTATCATCACCCCTCCGTTATCCGACCTATGATTCGCGTCATTCCCACGAAGATAGCCGCCCGCCCCTCTATCGGGCTGCGAGCCATAAGCCACATCAGCCGGATATGCATGGTCCGTGCCATCTTCTTTTGCCCTTGACCCATATCAGTTCATCCGAAGCTCACATACGGTCCGCGGCAGCAGGGCGCCTCCCTCAATATCCGCAGGGCGGTTACGTAACGCCAGGCAGCTCGAGATCAAACTCTACCTCTTCGTTGTATCCTGGCCCGGTACACGGCACTCCTTTTGTGCCTTCCCCACTGGTTCCGAGTCCGCCTCGTTCCAAGACATCTGACGACGACCTTCCAAGTAAGCCACCAGCCCAGAACAAGGCCTGGCAAGTCGGTGTGAGCACCAGCGCAAGTGGCTCATCAACGTGTACGTTTTCTTACCCCCTGTCTTCTATCTTCCCTCGTACCGGAACTTAACTCGTCTCACCCCACAGATGGCCCGGAACCATCACCCTCGCGATCTCAAGCCCGCGCACCGCGCTTCCACATGCACCCCCTTCTATCCTACACCCGGCTCCACCACGCGCCCATCTCCTACGACATCGCATTCACGCCCTCCGCGCGCACCGTCGTCGATCGCACCGTGCACTCGCCCCTCCCAGCCGTCACACTAGCGCAGCCGGCGACGGAGCCGCCGATCCCAGCGAGCTCGCGGCTCGTCCTGCGCTCGCCGAAGCTGCCCTGGGTCGTCGCTGTCGGACCGATCGGCTCGCCGCCGACGTTCTTCATAGGCAAAGACGGCGAGAAGCGCAAGGCGAAGAGCTCGGCGGCGCTCACGAATCTCGACGTGCTCTACGCCGTGCACTCGACCCTCATGACCTGCGTCACGCCGGAGGAGTGGCATTCGCTCGGGGAGGGCTCGCGCGCGCAGCGTCGCGTTGCGGAGGCGTACAAGGAGCGGTGTACGCGCATGGGCGGCGGGTGGGACGGCGGCGTGCGCAGGGTCGATTGGCTTGGCTCCAAGACGCATCTGATTGGCGTCGAGATTGACAAGAGTAATGAGGCGGGCGAGAACGTCGGCAGGCTCGTGTTTGGTCGGCCTTCTGGAGGAACGAAGGCCTGACTCGGATCTATACAATTCCCATCCCTTTCCCCTTTCTCTCGCAAAAACCACTCTCGCATTTTCCCTCCCTCAATGAGGCTTGCGGTGCAACCTCTCAAGCATAGTTCTCTTTCTCTTATTCATTTTTGTGTTCTCGGGTTTCTCAATCTCTGGCATTACATTCCGATTCTCCTAGTTTTGCATATTTACCTACTCAGCACTGCTTGCAACGACAGGACTCTCTCTCCCGGCTCTTTGGATCACACTTATCACCCCCATTTGTACTATTTGACAGCATACGTACACGTTTTCGCCCCAGACTCCCTCCCCCATTTGTTCCACGCCGTTTTTGCACGATTCGGGCCCTGCTCGCTGTATAGTTTAATTGTCTCTCGTACTATCTGTCGCCGTATATGCACGATCGTGATAAATCTGGACCCATCCATTTATCCCCCCTCTGCGCTTGCCATGCACGTCATACCGGTTGTCAGAAAAAGAACGTACCTATGATACCCACTGGATGTTATCGAAACGCTGTCAAAGCCTGATCGGGGGCGCAGAATGGGTATTTCGTATTCGCGTTCTCCCGGCTCCCGGCATGAGAAAAAGTGATGTGTCTAAAACCTTGAATGAACCCATTCGCGGAAAGGCTGACAGACACTACGAGCTCTGGCGACGCCGACGCGGCTGCAATTGCCTGCGTTGAATAAGCAGCGTCTCGTTGGCTGTGCTACCAGTACAGTCAGTACAATTTTCCTATTGGTTTTCTCCAACTGGATGCTCGGAATAAGCAAGGAAGTCCAGTACCCGCCTGCATGCCTGCCTGGACCTGCATGCCTATGATACATGCCATTGTGTTGTCGATACCCCCGAACGTGGCTCGGGGGAAGGGGAAGCCCATCCATCTATCAGTGGTAGATAAAAAAGTTTTTTGTTTTATCTTTCGGGTCGGGACTTGAGCTTGACGCGTTTCTTTGGCCAATACGATAATGATGACACTATCACGACAACAGTCATGCGCGCGTCAGAGTAGATAACAGAGGGGGGAAGGAGGGTCCAGAACCGCAAGTTAAGGAAACGGGCAGGTACCCTCACTCGAGCAGCGCTACAGAGGAACACATTTCAGTCCACCTCGTGCTGGCCGGAAGGGGGATAGGATCAGGTCCCCTGCTTGGGGGGTTCGGAGGGTGCCACCGCCCACACGCTGCGGAAGGAAGCACGCAAGCAAGCAGAGTTACTTTACTTGCCACTTCCGTAACGCATCCACCTTCTTTCTTCGTTCGTCTTTCCGTTCCTGGCTGGACCCATAAATGATGATGATAGAGATAAGGTGTTGATGACGTGTGTGTCGTGTGTTTTTATCTCTCTCCTTCCGCCCCTCCAGCTCCTCGGGACGTCTGACGTCTGTGTCAGTTTGTTTAAAAGTACCGAGCACAGGTTTTTTTTTTGTTCTGTTGTTCTATTTGGTCGGGCGTAGGCACATGTAGGTGTGTCGTCACATCTAGAGCAGTTACTCAGATGAGTCGCAGCCAGGCTGTGGGCTTCGCGATAAGGAAAACTCTAATTACGACGGTTCGGACGTACCCGAGTGCCTGCCACAGCTGTCTGGCCAGTTCGACGCCTTGGACCTACCACACGCTGTCCCCCCCTCCATCACACGCGCTTTACAGCCTTGGCTGGGCCAGGGTTTGCGCTGGGGTACAGATGATGAAACCTACATCAACCGCTCAGGGTGAAAGGGCCGTGACGAGAGAAAAACAGTTCCCACGATTTGTGCCATGCACGTGACGTATGTGTGTTTCGCCGAGTCGGCGGTCGGATTTTCGCGCCGACCTCCTTCTAATCAATGCCCAGCGACGGACAGCGAAGGCCCTAACATGCAGTGTCTGACAGGTCTCCCGGCGGGTGAATCGGGAACAAAAGTCAAACGGTTCAGCAAAAGACTAGGGGATGACGCGATGACGCGTATTACTGACGGCCTCCATTCTCCTCGCATCATAGACAAGGTCCCCCAGAATTCATGATGCATTCAGCACCCCAGTTCGTCCGCGCCCGTCGGTTCATTCTTGCTCCCTTAATGAATGGGAACACTTTTTGTCGTCACGTCGACGGATTCGTTTCCAGTGGTGCCGGGAGAAATGTCAAGCGTTGAATGATGTGGGTGGGAAGGGGTGGCTGTTGTGGGAGGAAAGACGAACACGGGGTGGTGATGGAGAATGGCAGGTCACAGGTGCAGTTCGCCACTGATCTACGTGTCTTGCTATATTGAGAGAGAACCGGCCGTCGAGCTGGGTAAAAAACTTTGAATGTTCGGCCGAGATGTGGCGTCGAACAGGTCGCAGGTGATGCCGGCGCGGCGGAGCTTGCTCTAGATGGCTTCTGCGTCATATGTACATGAAGAGGATCTTTGCCCCAGCGCAGAGGATTGTCACGACCATACCACGAGGTCCAATGTCGAGCGCATGTATCAGCTCGGGGTTCCCTTCGAGGACAATGGGATCACATCATCACACAGCTCCAGTCATCGCCCGGACCTCCCTAGACCTTGAACTGTGGAGGCTTCTCGAATGCCGTCCTGTTTCACCCATCCTTTCGAGGAGTATACTGTATGTTGCGTCCGTACCTGCTGACTCTCACTTTGTCACCATCAGTCGTGGCGCTGCGAGGTTGTCGTCATTCATCCGAGGTTACCACGCTCATTCCTCTTGACGCAGCGAGCCAATCAGATGTGTTTCTCATGTGGGAGTTAAGGAGGAGATGGTGATGATTAACCCAACCCGCCGAAAATGAATTCATCTCGGAAGAGGCAGTAATTCGATCGTCTGCCGTGGTAGTACTAAGCCAAGGGCGTGTGTGTGTGTATGTGCTATCTCCTTTGGCACACCGTTACTCTTTCGGGTGTGCTTCGAGTTGGTAGCTCCACTTTGTGTGGCAGTTATAACAGCGTCGCAACTTTTCCATGATCACGGTGGCAATCACCACATCATTCCCAATGTGCTTACTCCGAACTCCCGCGCTTGCCGTGACTTTAATAATGCGTGATATTGTGGCGTTTATGAAAATGCGAAGTCGTCCACAAGCATGTAGCTTGGGAGAAGTATCATCGCGACGCGATCCGGTAATAAGGGAGAATTCGAAGAAGTTGGTCATTTCTATGCGAGAGACCCGAGAAGATTGCTTATGCTCTTCAAGTCTGTCATAGTCCGTCCGTATGCTAGAGTCCGACTCCGATTGTCCGAGAGCACAGTGCAAAGACAAACGGGTGATTTCTGAGAGAGGCCGTGGGATGCTTTGGATGGGTTGTGTGAGGGTGGGTTCCCAATGAAATCCTTTCCGCTTAGATCTGCACAGTAGGTAAGCTTCCAAAAAAAAACGTCAAGGTGGTCCCGCCTGTCTCGGAGGCAATATCCATGGGCGGGCACATAGAGCTGGAGACCGGGAGCAGGAGGTTGCTTCCTATTCAGTTGCAGGATGGGCGACTATGGCAAGTTTAGAGCAGCCTCCTCATTGGTTCGTAGTTGGAGGTCGGAAGCGCGCGATATTAGCCTACGCTCCCCCGGCCCGACGAACGTGCATGAGAAATCGAAGGGCGTCCATTCAAAGGGCGGATGCCCTTGGGCCTTGGGTGCGGGCAAGGAAAGTCCTGCGTATCTCGTCAGTCTTCTGTTCTCTCCAACCTTTCTTTGCCATTGAGATGGCCTCTGCAGCCGCAGCTGCACGGAGCCCCGAGGCTTTGCCCGCGCTGTTCAAGTCAAGTTGGACGCGATATATCAGCCCCTTCAGGCCCCACGGGCCCCACCTCTAACGTCACCCACGTTAATTGCTGGAGTCAGGAGGACCCATGCTACTGTATAGCGGCGCCAAATGGCCGCGACTTGCACTGTCCTGGCCTGCGCCCATCGCGCCCTTTCCGTCTGCATTCCGTCGCAAGCAGCGCCACCCAAGCTCCGGCAATAGAGGACCTTTCAACTTTGCTGACTTGTATGCATGGTATGGTCACAAATTGCATGCATGGGACAGTGCTCACGTGTCTCTCTCACTCAGCAGCCAAACAAAGTTCAGCGGGCGGCAAAAGGGGGAGCAAAGGCAGGCACGGAATTGATACAGTATTCAGCGGAGGGCCGCCGCCCCTTCCGGTTTAGGTAGCATTCGCCGGCTGGTTGCGGTTGGCTTCCCTCAGTGCCTCCTCCGGCACGAGCACAGCAATTCGCGCGAGGGACGCTGAGCGCCGGGCGGTTCTCGCGTCGCGTAAGTTGCCTGTGACTTCCTTGCGATTGGCTGTGCTGTGTTCGCCGGCCGGTGTGTCCATGCCATGACTCTAGGACGCCCACCGGCGATCGGGCAGGCCCCCAGGCCGGAGGGACTACAGTAAGGGACTCCGGAGGGTGCCATCTAGCTTAGGCGATCGCTTCGCAATTCTATTCCATTCTAAATGACTGGAGACCCCGGAAAGCACTAGAGCGCGGTCGGAGATTGGCTGTCAACGCAAAGCCGACGCGCACGCCTGCGGGACTCTGTTCCATAAATAAATCAGCTCGTTGATGCATGCGTTTGGCCTTTTCCTTTCCCCCTCGCCCTTACGAACTCTTCTTCCTCTCGTCTGTGTCGACTTGTAGCCTTCATGGGCTCTTGTGTCAGCACCGTTCTCCCTCGCCGCATGCTGGGCATATCTCGTGGGGGTAGCACGAAGGGAGGTAATCCCACAAAAGAGGAAGGCAACGTACGTGTCCCAGATGAAGTGGACAACACACGCCTTGCAAGAGATGAAGATCACAAACAACTCCCGAAAGATAAAAACAACACACGCCTTGCAAAAGATGAAGATCACAAACAACTCCCGAAAGATGAAAACAACACACGTCTCCCAAAAGATGAAGATAATACACGACTCCCGAAAGATGGTGACAAAATACATCTCCCAGACGATGTAGACAACAAAACGCAGGGCGCAGCGACGAAGCGACGGGCTCTACTCGTTGGCATCTCCTATTCTAACCCGTCCAATACTTGGTCGCCGTTGGACGGCCCTCATGGCGATGTGGACCGATATCGGGATTTGCTCGTCAGTGCGTAATCACACATCTCTTTATTTTGCTTCCCTTTAACTCTCCCAGACACATATGGCTGGCGCACGGAAGACATCGTTGTACTCAAGGATCTTTCCGATTTTCCAGCACTATCCCAGCCAACTCGCGTTAACATGGTCCGTGACATCCGTCTTCACCCCTCTGCCATCTGTGTTGAGAGACAACCTAGATCCGGGAGCTGAAAGCGTTGGTTTCTGATGCAGCACAAGGCGATAAGTTCACATTCTTCTGTGCGCTTCCGTTCTCTCGTACTGGCAGCTTCCCAACGGCTGACTGATAATTACAGACTCTGGACATTCCGACCAGCAGGAAGCTGTAAAAGATCAGAATGAGGAGGATGACATGGATGAAAGTGCGCTCTTTTTCTCCCTGTGAGACCCTTCACTGATGTGCTCGTTTAGTGATTATCACAAGTGACGAGGAACATATTGTTGATGATGTTAGATTGCACCCTAGTCCATGTCTATGGCGTGTATTCACTGACAAGTTTCCAGGAGCTCAAAGAAATTCTTGTTGACCCTCTTCCAGTTGGGTGCACTCTCCTTGTGCGTGGCTCTTTGTTCCGCGTTTGCTTTCGTATTCCTATATGTTGTATCCTTCAGGCCATTCTCGACACTTGTCATTCCGGAACTCTGCTGGACCTCCCGCACTACCATTGCAATGATGTGTACGTGCCATGGCAATCCAAGGGCGAGCGCCGAACGATGACCTTGCAGAATGCCAATGGTTGGTCTCCACACCTCTCTTCCCTTCTTACAGACTGACGTTTGTTAGTGCGCCGTCAGGCGACGGGCTTTGCCAACTCGTCCGAACCACCACTATCGATTGAAGGTGCGATAGAAGGAGACCAGCCTGGCGTCCAGTCCCTGCAACTCGATACCCAGTCTGTTGAAAGTCGCACTACGGTCCGACGCGAGGTGTCCCCTACTAGAGGGAGGCATCGCGATACTCGACGCCCACGAGAGCGTATGCTATTCTCATCTCAGGTTCGATACGCTTCCCCAGAGGCTCGTTTTGTTTGCGATGGCTGGTGCAAGTTCAGCGACGATTCACATGCAAACGTTGTGAGTATTACGCGTCCTTTATTGCGGGACAGGTCCTCATGTTTGTCGGCAGCTCTCTCTATCAGCCTGCTCGGACTTGCAACGAGCATGGGAGGGCCCGAAAGGCTCTCTGACCACGGTGTTGTGCAACTACCTCAGTCAGTGGATATTGTTTAATTCTACCATACCGAGATCTGACATCTCCCATCAGAGGAGTACAGCTCCCCATCATACAGCGCCCTGATGGCCCACATCAAGTAAAGTTATTTTGCCGTTTTGTTGCTCATGAAGGCGCTCAATGCCCCGCCCCCGCATATTTTCATTTTTAGCTTCCAACTGCACGACAACGCTCTTGCACTGCATGAGTACACGCGGCATGAGAGGAAGAGGACACATCTTGGCGATGCTGATCGCTTTGATGGCGAACTCGACAATTTCCAACAACCGGAGTTGAGCAGTCTTGAGAAACTGGTGTGTTCGCATCATGTCTCGGTTTTTGTCGGCTCACTGATCGCCGTCCTGTCCATAGAATATGGACGATATCCTGCAGCTATGATAGGCTATCATCAGGTCCTGGCTATGGCCCATCCGATTCCCTCGTTGGCAAGCAGGGCTTAAGCTCGGCAAGCGCAAAATCTGCCGTGCCTCGTTTTCTCACCTCGGCACGGACTCCCAACTATTGTAGCAATCGGGCATCCCCACAGTTATCTTGCGTCCTCGTGTTATTGGCATTTTACCCCAAAATGGCGACGCACAGGAGGGAGGAGGCTTCCAGTGGTCGTCTGTGGCAGTGGCCAGTCAGTGGCCTTGCGGAGCGGAGACTCGATCATAAATTGTACTGCTTTTAGGTTACGCAGGGGACGAACAATGATACACGAAGCTGACCACAGTCGTTCGATTTTGAACTAGGCCCAGGAAAGTATCTTGGAGTGTCAATAGGTGCTTGGAATCCTGTGGGTTTACGAAGCTGATGCTGGTGATAGTGTGTACGTTCTTTTTTTGTATATAATGAGCGCGATCATCATCAACGCGATGACGCGAGTGATGTGCGGCCAGGGCCACGGCTTCCAATGCCGTCAGCGTGAAGTTCACGAAACACCCTTTGAGTACTTTGAGTCCCCATGTTCAACGATGGCACGTGACCTCCCTTTTCCCGCTGTATGTTTCGAGCTTCAATAGCTTCACTGCTTCTTACATGGGCCCTCGGGCCTCGTTCCCAAGAAATGTCAATCCCGCTGATTTGATGTGGTTTCCCCTCCCCTGTGTTCGATAGCCAAGTTTCAACTAGGAAGCTTCTAAATTCAACAAATCGGTGCTCGGCGCTGCGCCTCTAGCAGTAGGCGCCAGTTGGTGCTGGCTTGCTGGGCGTGGCTTAGTTTTTTTGACACGCCAGTACTCCGTCCCACATCTCTACGTGCCCCCCGCTCCCACAGGCATTGAAAGGGTTTTTTGACCTGTGTGGTCACCGATGGCCGATTACGATATCTTCCGTGAACAGCTCTCGATCAAGTATTCTACGTACGGTCATGCTCTTTGGGAGCCAAGTCCAGCGGAACCGAATAACCCTGTGAAGGTCGGCGACGTTGGTTTTATTCGCGATGGCGCTTTCCACCGTCTTTTCAATGCCCTGCTCCCCGTGGAAGATCAATCCGACAGCGTACCAGAGTATTTTGAACAACTTGTTCCCAAGTTTTCAAATCATATTCGCAAGGGTACTCTAAGTTCCAATCATTACTGTTCGGAAGGAGTAAGCATGAAGCTTGAACCAAACGTTTTTGCCCTTGGGTAATTGTGTTTAAGGTCTAACATTCCATGATTTTCATCGTTGATATCGTCTCAGCCCAGATGACTTCGAAGAGGTTTCGTTTTCAATCTCGAGGAGCGAGGCGCAGTACTGTCCTCCCAGTAGATGCTCGACGTGAAGACACCCTGGCGAAGGGCGATTTTAGCGGGTGGATAGTTAAGCATATCGATCGCTGGTTCGCCTTCGCCCGAGAGCTTGGACTGGGAATTGAGCGGATGGAAGAAATTATTCTCGTTACTGGTTGTGATCACACGAGATCTTGGACTAACGTCGCTTTCTTTGGAACCCAACATAATGCACAGGCATCATTCGGGGTCAACGTCGTTCGTGACCCTGCCATTAGCATCAACTGGCAACCTTTCCCCGAGCGCGTTCAGGGGGCGGTCTTACACCGAGGGCCTGACGGGACGGTACGTTAATCCTCTATTTCCTAGGGTCGACCGACTCCAGACAACCTCGGCATGACTTTGTACCCATTAGAACCTACCCGAGGATCAATGTGTATTTATCCGAGGATTTCGCGTGGCTCGTACCTTCTGGATGTTGCCAAATCGGCTCAAGGCGGCGGCAGGTCCTTCCCCAGAGGTAGGGGGGTATGACTGTGAGCCAAACATTCATGTTGTATCAATACCGGCGACTCCCAAGGTACAGGATCCCGCTTGACTTCTCTCGATCTTCCCCTGAGGTGGCGTCTCAAAGTATCAGGACCCTCTTCATCTACTACAGCACTATGTCGCTGAGGTAAGTACTGCAGACCTTGCGTCTTGTATTTGCTGCGTATATGCGCCTGATCTCGACATGAATTGCAGCGGGCATCTGACTGCGACATGGTCCTTGTTCACGACGACGACTTGGTAACGATTGATGGACTCAGCCACGGCGCAGTGAGTGGACATTTGATTGGCAGCTGTATTGTCCTTCCTAAGTTATGTTGGCAGTCACCAGAAACCCTTGAATCAGATATGATGATAGAGCTTTTTCGGAGGTCCAATATGGAGATTCATAAGGTTCCATATGGTGAGCTCTTAAGATTGACACACAAACAGGACTTCGATTCTTAGGGGCAATGAGATCTGTCCCAGATCAATAATGGTCAAAACACAGAGGAGTCTGTTATCAAGGTAGCTATGCTTTCAATGACATCCCAGAGCTGGAGTAGGTTATGCATTCTGTGTGAATTTGACTCGTTTGACTCTGTCACTCATGGATAGACACTGAGAGCCCATCCGAATGTTCACCCCTCTCTGCGCAAAACACGGATCTCGGCCACACCAGCGAATCGAGGGACGCCTCCACCAGCTCTCCACCAGGCAGCTTTCCAATGCCAACGATTCGAGGGGAAACAAGTAAGCGCGAAACCTTCCTCTCTGCAGTTGAATCCGACTGTGCCTGTTCTAGCCGATATCCAATATAGTCTCCCGATCATATCCAGGACAATCCCCGCAAATCCGGATATGTTGGGACAAAGTAGTTTGGAGAGCAGCATCCAACCGGCTGTCCTCGAGGGAAACACCAACGACAGGTCGGGAGAGCTAATAATTGATCTGTGCCCTCCCTCCCCCATCAAATACGCCTCTGTTCCCGACCCATCCGGTCACCTGACCAACGCCATTTCACACCCCTCCGTCAAGAAAAAGCCACTTTGGTCAAAATTTTTAAGTCGTGTCAAAAACGTCATTGCGCCTTCTACCAGGAAGGGAAGTATAAGTCTCTCAGATGATGTAGACAACAAAACGGAGAATGAAGCGACGAAGCGAGGATCCCTCAGGAAGGGAAGTATATGTCTCTCAGATGATGTAGACAACAAAATGGAGAATGAAGCGACGAGGCGAGGATCCCTCAGGAAGGGAAGTATATGTCTCCCAGATGATGTAGACAACAAAATGGAGAATGAAGCGACAAAGCGAGGATCCCTCAGGAAGGGAAGTATAAGTCTCCCAGACGATGTAGACAACAAAACGCAAGGTGCAGCGACGAAGCGACGGGCTCTACTCGTTGGCATCTCCTATTCTAACCCGTCCAATACTTGGTCGCCGTTGGACGGCCCTCATGGCGATGTGGACCGATATTGGGATTTGCTCGTCAGTGCGTAATCACACATCTCTTTAATTCGCTTCCCTTTAACTCTCCCAGACACATATGGCTGGCGCACGGAAGACATCGTTGTACTTAAGGATCTTTCCGATTTTCCAGCACTATCCCAGCCAACTCGCGTTAACATGGTCCGTGACCTCCGTCTTCACCCCTCTGCCATCTGTGTCGAGAGACAACCTAGATCCGGGAGCTGAAAGCGCTGGTTTCTGATGCAGCACAAGGCGATAAGTTCACATTCTTCTGTGCGTTTCCGTTCTCTCGTACTGGCAGTTTCCCAACGACTAACTGATAACTACAGACTCCGGACATTCCGACCAGCAGGAAGCTGTAAAAGATCAGAATGAGGAGGATGACATGGATGAAAGTACGCTCTTTTTCTCCCTGGGAGACCCTTCGCTGATATGTGCTCGTTTAGTGATTATCACAAGTGACGAGGAACATATTATTGATGATGTTAGATTGCACCCTAGTCCTTGTCTATGGCATGTATTCACTAACAAGTTTCCAGGAGCTCAAAGAAATTCTTGTTGACCCTCTTCCAGTTGGGTGCACTCTCCTTGTGCGTGGCTCTTTGTTCCGCGTTTGCTTTCGTATTCCTATATGTTGTATCCTTCAGGCCATTCTCGACACTTGTCATTCCGGAACTCTGCTGGACCTCCCGCACTACCATTGCAATGATGTGTACGTGCCATGGCAATCCAAGGGCGAGCGCCGAACGCTGACCTTGCAGAATGCCAATGGTTGGTCTCTAACACCACTCTTCCCTTCTTACAGACTGACATTTGTTAGTGCGCCGTCAGGCGACGGGCTTTGCCAACTCGTCCGAACCACCACTGTCGATTGAAGGTGCGATAGAAGGAGACCAGCCTGGCGTCCAGTCCCTGCAACTCGATACCCAGTCTGGTGAAAGTCGCACTACGGTCCGACGCGAGGTGTCCCCTACTAGAGGGAGGCATCGCGATACTCGACGCCCACGAGAGCGTATGCTATTCTCATCTCAGGTTCGATACGCTTCCCCAGAGGCTCGTTTTGTTTGCGATGGCTGGTGCAAGTTCAGCGACGATTCACATGCAAACGTTGTGAGTATTACGCGTCCTTTATTGCGGGACAGGTCCTCATGTTTGTCGGCAGCTCTCTCTATCAGCCTGCTCGGACTTGCAACGAGCATGGGAGGGCCCGAAAGGCTCTCTGACCACGGTGTTGTGCAACTACCTCAGTCAGTGGATATTGTTTAATTCTACCATACCGAGATCTGACATCTCCCATCAGAGGAGTACAGCTCCCCATCATACAGCGCCCTGATGGCCCACATCAAGTAAAGTTATTTTGCCGTTTTGTTGCTCATGAAGGCGCTCAATGCCCCGCCCCCGCATATTTTCATTTTCAGCTTCCAACTGCACGACAACGCTCTTGCAATGCATGAGTACACGCGGCATGAGAGGAAGAGGACACATCTTGGCGATGCTGATCGCTTTGATGGCGAACTCGACAATTTCCAACAACCGGAGTTGAGCAGTCTTGAGAAACTGGTGTGTTCGCATCATGTCTCGGTTTTTGTCGGCTCACTGATCGCCGCCCTGTTCATAGAATATGGACGATATCCTGCAACTATGATAGGCTATCATTAGGTCCTGGCTATGCCCCATCCGATTTCCTCGTTGGCAAGCAGGGGCTGCAGGGCTTACGCTCGGCAAACGCAAAATTCACCGTGCCTCGTTTACTCACCTCAGCATCGGCCCAAGTATTGTAGCAATCGGACACCCCTACAGTTATCTTGTATCCTCGCGTTACGGGCATTTTACCCAAAATTGGCGGCGTACAGAAGGGAGGACACTGAAACGCCCCCGGTTAGCCGCCTGTGGCAGTGGCTTTGCGGAGACTCGATCATAAATTGTACTATTTTTAGGTTACGCATGGGATACCACAGTCGCAGTCGCTTGATTCTGAATTTAGGCGTCGAGAAAGGATAAACTTGCGCATTGGATAGTACGAGTCTCAATAGGCAATAGGTGTTTGTAATCCTGTGATTTCATAAGGTTCATATTTTGAAAATAATGAGCGCGATCATATCATCAACGCAACGCGATGAAGGCGCGATGATGGGCAGGGCCATCCTGCTTCGTCCTGTTTTTTTCAGTGTGAAATCTCTGATCAGCTCACACGATGGGGTGCAGGAGGACAGGTGCGCTTGATCAACGTCTTCAAGTTCAGACAATTATCTCCTCCGAGTTCGTTCCGCTATGGTCCGGCTGCGGCCACGCGGAAAACAGGCTGTCTTCACACTTGTATCACACCACCATCGGCTCCCACTGCCACCTCTCTTCCACGCCTGTCTCCCGTGCGTCGGTTGAAACGTTGATGTTCCGCATTGCTTTGCGACGCATCCTACCCAAGGAAATGCGTGTCGTGTGCGAGTTTTGCAGACTTTTCAGCACCGATTTACTCCACTGTTTTCTGCAACAGCCACAGCGGAGTGACGTAACCACCAAACAAACGGCGATCTCAAAAATGCGTGGCGTCCGTGCGGTTCGTGTGAGCATTCGTTTCTCTGCGTATATCTGCCTGTTGATTGTCCGTCTAGTCATGGGCTACGACTGATCCACTCTACCATCACCATGGGTTGCTGCAGCAGTACCGCTACCGTGCCTCCAAGTTTACCGCCGCCCTTACCCGCGCAGCCCGTAGACCAGCGGGTGCCGGTCCAACCCACTCACCCACCTGTACCCTTGTTAACTGGGACTTCTCCGACGCCGCCTGTGGGCGCGTCACCCGAAGGCAGAAGCGGAGGACCAGCACTAAACGCCGCTCAACACCAGACCTCTACACTACCGCCCAAACCTCACGCGGTAACGCTTGCGCGTGGGCGATCCCAAGGTGTTGAATTTTCGCTATACCAAGGCGGCGGGGACTCCCCCCAGTTGGGTAGATCCACGTCGATGGGTCCGGGAATTCATCCACCCGCCGACACACAATCCGCGTCATGGGCGGCCCCGGCCAAGAGGCACGGAGGCCAACCACGTTTCCTTCCCACTCTGAAGAGTCTACTCCCTAACGACTTCAGGTATGCAATCAGGCGTTGTCCTATCAGTCATTACTTACAGTTCGGCCCACAGATTCAGAATTCTCGTTGTGGGAAAGGTGCGTCTTATCTAATCAAGCAGGCCTTAGACCCAACTGATGCATGTCTCACCGCAGCGAGAATCTGGCAAATCCTCACTCATTAATGCCGTTTTCAAAGCAAATATGTCGGTATGTACCCAATCATCTTTGCATTCCTGCCTCACTAACTTATCCGCCTTGCAAAATTATAAGGGAGCACCAATTAATGTATCAGGAAGGACTACAGAGTTTCTTCCACGCGATAACCGTCACCTTATAGTCCATGAGTGTTCAGGATCCGGACCCAGAGATTTCCAAGCCATCCGAGATTCTATCACGACCCGCAACCACAAGAGCCGCCCAGTTTCGGAAAGATTACACGCCATCTGGTAAAGAAACATGTCATACGTGGCTATTAAACTGGACAGCTAATGATGGGCTTAGGATATGTGTCCCGACGTCGGATGCTATTGATGGACAGTTCGATAATAGTGTGAAGGAGCTCTCGGGTATCGGAGGTGAGAATGCTCAAAAAATATCCCTTACCGTTGAAATGAACGGATGTTCATCAGTGCCCCTCATTCTTGTCTTCACGAAGTTCGACAACCACGAGCGTGATAAAGCTACTGCATACACGAAGTGCGAAGAGCACCGTCGCTCTCTGTTTGGGAATGTGCGGCACGAGCTTGTTTCTAGTAAGTATTTTTTTCACATGTATTGTATGTGATGTCTCACGCGTTGCTTTGTTTTCAGCACGATCGAAGTTTCGCGATCTCATCAAGAAACTGGTTACAACAACAGATGAGGTCATCAATGCTCACTCACGGGAGACACAATCACAAATACCCCCGGTGACGCTTGCGTGGTCGGTCTCACAGAGGACAAGTCGTGACATTAACATTCAAGCTACTATTGAGCGCGTAACTTTATTTCTACTCTTGAATTTGTTTTCTCATACCGTGCAACAGAGTTGGGCGAAACAGTGAGTGGAATGTCTCCCGCACAGTAAGGTCAATTCAAAGGTTATTCGCCCATATAGGATATTGGCGTAGCCTCTGGAACAGTGGTGACTTTGCTGGACAAATGCTATCAGAATGCGTTGAGGTTATTCGTGCGGATATTGTTGGTGTGTGGAATCTTCCTGATAAGGACAAAGTGCGCCTTTTTTTGTCGTAATCGTTGTCTTTTTTACTTAAGAAAATCAGTGCTTGTCAAGCCCGGAATTCAAAGTTGGGATTTCTTATCTCGTGCAGGATTTAAGTCGGTAAGCACAGTGTACAACGTCATAGATCAGAACCAAATGTTCAACAAGTCTATTTCCTTACAGATCTGAACCAGATGGCTCAGGAACGGGGGCTGCGTGGCTGAACAGCCGTTATGAGAATACGTGAGTGCGCTGTTCTTGCATGACATAGTCGGCTTCAACCCTTTGTTCAGCAACGAGAATATCTGCCTTGTTGTGGGCTACATCGTCGACCTCACCCTTATCCTCTGTAGGGTTTTCAGGTCTTCCGGCAATGTGTTACCTAACGAGGTTCAGTTGGTGATGAACAATTTTGCCGACTCTAGTCTTAAGAAGAGCATCCACACCCAGATTTACCGCTTTATTGAAAGTATGACCACATTCGAGCATCACGACAACGATGTCGTCATGGAAAAGATCATTGATCTGATCAGACAAAACAGCAATGGCCACATATAAATGACTGGCTTGGGTGCCAGTGAACGATCAGCGTCACTGGCTCCACGGCACTGTGTCAATACCCTTGTGTTATGTTATGCCTACCCACGTCGACATCGGCTCCCTCAGCCATTCGGCTTCCCTCTTTTCTTAGTTTTATTTCGGGTTCCACAGGACACTTCCCTCTTTGTAGTATCTATTGCGTTACTAGTTACGTTATGACTTGATTGAATGTCGCCAGTGTGGACAATATCTTACAGTACAGTGCTGGTACCTGTATTTCACGTTTTACAATCCTTTGCATGCTAGGCATTCTGAGCAATCGACGTCTTCTCTACACTCACCCCCGACTATTCCGGGGTTGGGAAGTCGAGAAGGACGAATTCATCCAAACGTAAGAGATAGATGAACGCATCGAGCATGAGCACATGAGCGATCGAGGCGCCCAACCTACATCTGGTCTTGAGACGGTCAAAGATCTGAGAAAAACCGCAGCCGTAAGGCGGCTGCCAAGGCAGATCGTATGAAAGTCATAATTAAACCAGCCCAGTGGACTATAAAAGATTGCATCGAGACCCATATAAATACGGCAATACAGCCGTCATGTAGTACAGAACAGTACAGTACGATGACGGCGTCAACCCTAGCACCACTGCAACAATATATATACAATTTAGTATAGATATAGTTATATCGCTGAGCTCACTGTTTGTACACTAGGTTCGGCAAGTAAACGTATACAAAATGGTTGGAGCCTTACTCACACATCGTCACACTGTCCCGTCACCATCCGCATAGTGCCCCTGGTTCTATTTAATGAAGTCATTCCGTAACGCAGATAACCAATAGGTAAAAAAGAGGGTGAGGACTCGTATAACCCGAGGGAAAGAGGGAAGCGGACAGGCTGAGGAAGCCGATGTCGGATAGAAAAGGACGGGGCGTGGGTGTGCCACGCAACGAAGGCGTTGACACCAGTCGTTCCCGGTTCACTGGCACCCAAGCGAGTCATTTAACTAAATGGTTTACCACAGTTTTGTCTGATCAGGTCAATAATCTTTTCCATGACGACATCGTTATCGTGATAGTTGAATCTGGGCACCGTCCGAATAAAGCGGCCAATCTCGGTGTGGATGCTCGCCTTGAGTCGAGTATCGGCAAAGTCGTTCATCGCCGACTGAACCTCGTTAAGTGACACGTTGCCGGAAGACCTGAAAACCCTGCAGAGGATAAGGGTGAGGTCGACGATGTAGCCCACAACAAGGCAGATATTCTCGTTGCTGAACGAAGGGTTAAAGCCGACTACGTGGTGCAAGAACAACGCACTGACCTGTTCTCATAACGATTGTTCAGCCACGCTGCTCCCGTCCCTGGCGTGGGGTCCGCTTTAGATCTGTAAGAAATAGACTCGTTGAACATTTGGTTCTGATATATGAGATTGTACGCTGTGCTCACCCACTTAAATCTTGCACAAGATAAGAAATCCCCTCTTTGAACACCGAGCTTGACAAGTACTGATCTCCTTAAGCAATCAAGACAACCACGACGAAAAGAAAACGCGCACTCTGTCCTTATCAGGAAGGTTCCACACACCAACAATATCCGTATGAATAACCGCAACGCAGTCTGCTAGCATTTGTCCAGCGAAATCATCACTATTCCAGAGGCCACTCCAATATCCTATATGCGCGAGTAACCTTTGAGTTGACCTTTATTATGGGGTAACAGTCCACTCACTGCTTCGCCCAACTCTGTTGCACGGTATGAGAAAACAAGTTCAAGAGTAGAAATGAGGTTACGCGCTCTATAGCAGCTTGAACGTTAATGTCATGACTTGCCCTCTGTGAGACCGACCACGCAAGCGTCACAAGGGATTGTTGTGGTTGCATCTCGCGTGAGTGAGCATTGATGACCTCGTCTGTTGTTGTAACCAAATTTTCGATGAGATCGCGAAACTTCGGTCGTGCTGAAAACAAAACAACGCGTCAGACAACCGGTACAATATATGTGAAACAATAGAAACAAGCTCATGCCGCACATTTCCTAACAGAGAGCGACGGTGCTCTTCGCACTTTGTGTATGCGGTAGCCTCATCACTTTCGTGTTTGTCGAACTTCGTGAAGACAAGAATGAGGGGCACTAATGGTCATCTGTTCATTTCAACAATAAAAGAGAGATGTTTGAGCGTTCTCCCCTCCAATACCCGAAAGCTCCTTCACACTATTAACGAATTGTCCATCAATAGCATCCCGACGTCAGGACACATACCCTAAGTAAGCTCAGAATCAGTTAAATAGCCACGTATGACATTGTTTCTTTACTAAATGGCGTGTATTCTTTCCAAAGCTGGGCGGCCCTTTCTGGTTACGGGTCGTGATAGAATCCCGGATGGCTTGAAAATCTCTGGGTCCAGATCCCGAACACTCGTGAACTATGAGTTGACGGTTGTCGCGTGGAAGAAACTCTGTAGTTCTTCCAGATACATTAATCGGTGCTCCCTTATAATTTTGCAAGGCGGGCAGAAATGCAGAGACGATTGTGTACATACCGACATGTTTGCTTTAAAAACAGCATTTATGGGTGACGACTTGCCAGATTCTCGCTCCGATGAAACGCGCATCAGTTGTGTCCACGGCATGTCTAACCGGATAACACGCACCTTTCCCACAACGAGAATTCTGAATCTATCGACGGAATTGTGGTAGTAATGACCGCTTGGACAACGACTGACTACATACCTGAAGTCGTTAGGAAGAAAACTCTTCAGAGTGGAAGGGAAATGTTGGCGGCCTTCTTGCCCTCGACTAGCGGTCGTGACCCAACTCGTCCACTGCCAAGCATGGACGCAGACGCAGACGCCGTCCTGGTCCTTGATGAATGCGAGAGTACTCCCTGAGGAAGCGCATGACTCGCGTCCAACATGAATCTGCTTCGTGGAAAAGAACCACTTCCGCCAGATGGCTGAAAACGCGTTTCCGAGCCATGGGGACGTTGCGACTCTTGCGAGGATGCTTGCGAGGATGCAAAGTCTGAGAATCGCCCATGCGTAGGCGTTGCCGCGCCAGGTTTGGGCGATACTGTTGAGGTCGTTGACGAGGGTATGGATGTCCGGTGAGTGGATTGGACCGGCTCCCCAGCCTGCGCTGGGCCGTGGGTGAAGGCACGGTAGGGGTACTGCCGCAGCAAACCCATGGTGATGATTGAGTGGCTCAGTCGAAACTCATGACAGGACGATGATCAGCGGGAGGATATATGCTGCAAAGAAATGATCACACGAGTCGCAAGGACTTCGCAAGGTCACCACCGCCACTACATTGGTCGTTGGATCACGCGAGGCAGAGATGGTGTGCAGTGAGTCGCGCGTGTTTCTTTTCTTTTCCTACTTATTCCGACCGAGGCCGAAGGCCGGAGGGAGGCCTACCAGGGGTTTTCCAACGCCAGTCCCGATTCGGCCGTCACGACACACGTGTGAAAGTGTGACGTAATAGGAGCTCCCATCCTTCGCTCGCCACGTCCTACACACATCTTGATTTCAACCGACTGAACAGACATGCGCAACAAGAACGCAGTGATTGCCAACCACAAACAGAACAACGCAGACCGATCCAGATATCACTGTGAGGTATGCACCACCTCCACCGGCCCTGCCGCTGACGCTTGCCGTGCAAGACAGCGCGAGCAAACCGGGCACGACAAGCCCAACTCCGTGAACGAGCCGACAAACCTGCGTTCACCCGCTCGCATCAACCGCTCAACAAGATTGGAACATGACTGACAATGACGCATTAATGATGACGCGTTCCGCTCTCACCAACCTGACCGGTGTTTGGCTCATCATCAACTGCAAGCCGTCCACGACTTCTTCAATCGTGTTGCCCGCAGCCACACGGACCTTCACGAATGTACGACCTGTCTTGAGCAATACTACAGAATGCATATGAGCGGCACTGAGTGTGACAGATGCTCGTGCGAAGTCTGCATGCTTTCATTCATGCTCCTCTCCCTATCTATGCATTCCTCTTCAATGTACCGTTCCATATGTGGTTAAATATTTATTTTATTTAAAAAAACACTGGTCGGACCCCGACACGGACGTGGCGCCCTAGTTTAGACCTGATTACACGTAGGGCACTGTAGGTGATTACAGTAAACGTGCTGCGGGTGATTGCCTCGTACAAGGCGGATGCGGGATAGCTAGTCATGGAATAGGGTTTGCCTAGTAGCGAGTGTCACGATTTGCCCAAAACCGGTCTCGAATCCGCTGTGCTACGTCCCCTTGTGCCACAGCACTAGAGATCGTAGCCGGGATCAAGTGACACTACTTCCTGCTCCAATCATTTCTTTGGGTCGGCCAAATTCTATCAGGCGCATCCTCACAACCATAGTCAACCAAATCTACTACCACTCAACGCTAATCTGATGACCCCGGGCTTTGCGAGACCTGTACCGCGTGCGGCTGCGCCTCAGTTCCTGTCTCCAGAATCTGACTCCGGAGCTTCAAGTTGTCGCATAGATTGACCAAGCCCATTCTTTGGGCGCGGGGGTGTCAGGAGTGACATACGCCGGAGGTGCGTGTTCGGGTCTTGTTTCGAGGTACGCCCGATTCTCTCCCTAATGAATCCAATTTCGACCGCGTTCGTAGCATTGAGGGTACGAGCCCCTCTGGCGATGGCTCCTCTGCAACCTTCTCCGAAATGTGAAGCGTGAGCGTACCGATTCCCCGCAGTACTTTTCTGGCCCAGTCTGTGAAGGTCCGAATCCCTGACAAGTCGCTACTCAGGAAGAATTCGGAAACAGCGCTTATGAGCAACACGGCTCATCAGATCGTCATTGCCCTTGCGCACCACCGGGGAGCCCTTCGAGGACTCAGTCTCTCCCATCACACGAAACCGCCAACTTAGTGCACCCACCAACTTGGTATCGTCGCGTGGTTGTTTTGCTGTTTCATTGTGCACCCGCTTCAGAGAATATTTTTTCTTCGTTTCGTTTACAAGTCGTCATGTTCTACGATTTCTTCGTCTGAAGGTTGTCAGTTGTCCGTCATAGTAACTAATGTCATGCGTGTTTCTTTTTTATAAGAGCTATTCCATGTTTCGTAAGGTACTTATCTTTCATGTCATCGTTCGCCGTCGTTGGTTTCTTTGGACTGGGCTGGCATGTGCCATTTGGCGCCTTCTCTATGATACTGGGTGATTCGCAGTCAATCCGAACCCATCCTGCGGTGCTGCGGAAGTACAGCCCCGTATACAACCGTGCAGCCAGATGACATGGTAGCCTCGTCGCGAAGGCGCACGTCCCTCTAGCAAACGTGCTCCCAGATCCATACTGTAGTGCCAACATTACTTACGACGTCCGTCTTCCTGCTTTCGGTGCCAGAGCAGTATGTTTGAGAAAGTGACAAGTAAACAGCTTTGTGCAGTACGTTTTCGTCGTTTCTTATCTTCTACTAGTAGGCATTCGGTGTTAGCGTACTTTATGAGAAATGCAGCTCAAATGCTTCTCGGACACATGGACCATGACACAAAGCGCAGGTGAATAACGGACCCCATGATGGTTAGATAGATAGCCTGTCATTTAGTACAGTTAGCCGAGATAAGTACGCAGTACATTATGTATGGTCAAGATCATTTAATCACAGATCTACGGCTACATGGCTCAAAATGCAATCAGATAAAGCACAGTGATGCCAAGAAACAATGGGCGCAAAGAAAAATGGGTGCTGAGTAGACGAGACGAAATGCCGATGGAACAGAAGGCGGAGGGCATTTGTCAATCATCGACCTAGTACGTTGACCTGAACCAGCGGGAAACTGTCACAGGGTGACTGGTGACCTGTCGCATGGCAACGAATTGCTGAATGCCCTCATGGACAGGTCCAGATGACAGGAGCTCTTCCAAGAAAATACTTTGCAGAGCGGGCAACACTTCTGTCGTTCTGCCACCAACGAGCTCTTGCAGGGCAGGCACGATACGTGGCGCAAATTCCGTGGATAGGTAGAGTTTCTTCACAGCGGTAAATGGGTGTAATAGTTCCAGCCATAGTACGTTCTCGATGTTGTCTTGCCAATGTGGGCGCGGATATGGGGCCTCGTAGATGTAAAGGTCCTCCAACGTGGAAAGGGGTGGCAGGCACAAGGTACAGACCTGCTCCAGGGATGAAACTTGCCAATCCAACTCTCTGCATGAGATTTCCATCCTAAGTGATTCGTAGTCAGATGTCTGTGATGAGAAGCTGACCCTAGCGGCGCCATCTCCAAAAACAACGCGGGCACCTTCAAGTGCTTTCAACCTTGGTGTGCGACTGATGAATTGGATGAATTGTGGAAGGTCGAAAACGATCTGATTAAAGAAGGTTATAGACAAGTTGACTCGAGGGGCATCAATGTGGGCCATGACGTCGTCCAAGTATTCGCAGACCCCTTTGAACCAAAAACTTGTGAGAACGGGGAGGACAGAGCGTGTCGCGGGATACGGACGTCGGCTTTCCAGGTCGGGGTGAGGTCGAGGGGATCGGAATTCAAGTTGAATTTCTTCGAGGCAGGTCAACGTGGAGAGGGCAGTGGCGAATGCCTCGGGTGAAAAGTATCCGCAATGAGGAATATTCAGAAGGAGTAGACGGACAAGGTGAGTGGTGGAAAAAAGTAATTTCGGTAAACCCGGAAATGAAATGCCATCCAACTCGAGGTACTCCAGACGTGGGGCAGATCCACCCAAGAACGAATCGGGAACGACTGGCACCGTTTCATCGTACGACAACAGCATGAGATATCTCAGCTCCGGGAACGGCTCCTGCATTGCTGCCAAAACCGTTTTCAATGGCGAACTATTGGCTTGAAAGAGATCGATTCTATACACGCGATCCCTGCGCTCGAGTACCGCAACGATGTTGTCCACGCCTTCTGTTAGGGTGACACTACTCTGAAGGATGAGGGGAATGGGTGGCCAGACATCCAGCATGTCCCTCGTAGATGTTTTGTTTGTACAAACAAGTTGCAGCTTCAGGCGACGAGGTGATCCAAAAGTAACGTTTCGCCATCGTTGACATACGTGCACCAGTGATTGCCACGCCTCTATTCCCTTTTTTGTAAGTTGATACTCATCCACATAGAAATTGAATATTTCCAGTAGGACATCATTAGGGAGCATGTCGATCGATATCACCTGGCCTACATCGCATCGAGTCAGTCAGCAGTCATATATAGTCATATTCGGGAAGTTGCGCAAAGGACATACGTCGACCGTAACGTCGGTTGGTCAATTTCTTGCCAGTCTGGCGACTTGCATGATTTTCTGTTGTCAACGAGCCTTCAGAACTGGAATAATCATCTATTAGGATCGATGACCCAGTGTGGGTAGGAAATGGTGGAATGGGGAGGGCGGTGCTGGACTCGGAGTATGGTGGGAAGAGTTGATGACGGGCACGTTTTCCAGCGGGGCTATTTGCGAATTCGTTAGTTACGGTAGTTGATCGATATACTGTAGCGGGTGAACTTCGTTTGACGTACGGCTGAGAGTTCATTGATGAGATTCGGCGTTGGGTAGGGAAACTTCAGGCTTGAGCTTGAGGGAACTTCAAGTTGAACCCGCAAATCAATCGCAAATTTATACTAAGCCAATTACACAGCCCTTTCCAGCTTCGCCGTGAGTGTTCTCAACGTGTTCAAAAAATGCTTACTGTAACCACTATCGACCTATCGATGGCCCCCTTTTCATATCAGACACAAAGTTCAATACTGACTGTTATTACGGTGCCTCAACTTGAACGCCATCCGATCAATTGATCCACGCCTCTTCCTCGTGTTTTCAACACAGCAATCCTTTGCACGCTCGGTGCAATTGGCGTTACGGACCCTTGGAGGGGCCTTCCTGGCATGTGGAGGAGCACTTTCGTGTCCGCTATAGAGCGATGCGCCGAAGACAGTTGAGTCCGCTCTTTCTGGCGTAACTTGGCATCGCTTGACTGAGACACCCTCATCGGGCTCTCAGATCTCAGATATCCTTAGCACCGATCATCCGACACCCAGATTCTCCCGTATGAGGCCTTTTTCACACAAGGGGCACCACGCTGCACACATGTGGTAACGGCTTGGACCGATTCACGTGAACAGAGCATCTTACACACACGGCCTCCTCACCATCCCCTTTGTGCGCGGGTTTTTAATGTGCATACACCATTAGATTTCCTATCTGTTCACCGCCTCCATTACTGCACCGTCCTGTTTTGTCCGGGCTGAACTTCTGAAGATGACATGCCTTTCTTCTAGAATGCATATCATTCCAAGTATCATTCGTCAGCACCCGCCCATCCAGGTTCTTTTCAGGACCGACATCCGGTGGTAAAGGTGATTTCTTCGAGAGCGCTCGTCACAATTGGCTTTCGTCGTTGCATCATTGTTTTGCTGTTTCGTTACGCACACTCATCGGGATGTTCTTTCCCAAGTTCTTTCTTCGTTAGCCAAGTCGTTAGCGCTTTAGCCATCGGCCGACGGCCATAGATCCGGCCGGACTGGGAAAGAAACGAACCAAGCAAAAGTCGACGTACAGTATGCACAACGTCCCACAAGTGATAACCAATTGTCGCTGGTGACGCCATAGCCACACAGTTGCGCCATCGTCATCTATACTCATCTCTGGAATGGGCCGTGCGAATGGCGTCGAGCCCTTCCGCCTAACACCACTCCCCTGCCTATCGGTTCTCCGTACACGTACTCTTTTTGGACACATTCGTTGCGGACAGCTAGCGGGTAGACCTATTCTGACTCAGACAATACATGATGAACTTGTTCCCAGATGGATCCCAACGTCATCCGTGAGTTGCTACAGATGCAGATCTATGTGCTCAACAATGATCCCCTTCTGAAGTCATCAAACACCCATTTTGCGGCCACCAGGCCCACTTGTTCGCTCAGGCCACGGATTACGCCGCCGTGAACGTTCACAGGACTTGCGTCACCGAGCAGAGGTTGCCCGCTCATGCGCGTTGAGCGTACGCAGCCTCGAGACTAGCAACATGCCACTTCATCTCCAAGAGGGCTTTGTGGGCGACAATGAAGAAAATGTATTTGTAGTCATTATACAAAATGTAATGTATGCGCCCTAGGCGCCTACAGTTAATTTTTGACGATTCTCTCTTCTAATCCCTGGCCTGAGCCTGAATTGGGCCTGAGCCGACCGGGGGCCCTGGGAGGATGCTCAACACTTTCTTCCGGAGGCCGTTATCCACGTGGTTCCCATAATCAATGTCTTCCAGTTCCTGTATTACATTGTTAGTATGATCGGGTGAGCCAATATGTTCCTTGACCATCTCTCTCACCAAACCCAGGAGCATACCCACAACATACGACGGGTAGGAAATGTTAGAAAAGACCCCACGGCTTCGGATGACTAGATCACAGAGGATATCAAGCAGAATTCGCTGCGTCCCGACCGAATTCTTGGTCTTCCAGTTTGATGTGATAACCTAAAAGGTGCCCGTATAAAAGTCCTTCAACTCTTGACGATAAGGGAGTCGGCTCGGGCGTGGGTGAGAATTGTCTGAGTGTAAGGAAGAAAAGTTCGATTGTAAATCCGAGACCGCCGCTGTCACTTAGGTCCATAAAACGCCATAGTTGCCGTTTCATCAGATAATCGAGTCCGCGCAATGCGACGGGGATTTCATGGAGGGACTCCAAGCTTTTGAGGATCTCCTCGTACCTTCCGGTATTCTGTCCCTCCATAATATCGCGCAATCTTCCGCCGAAAGTGCATAAGCTTTGAATTTGCCGTCCAGGGAATATCAATTGTGGTAGGACGGGAGTAGCTTCAACAGGAGAGGCTGAGGCATCGCTTGTCGCTTGTGGTGGGACGGGAGTGGTTGCAAAAGAAGAGAAATCAAAGGCGTCCCTTGTTATAGTAGATGTGACGGTCTTCAGCTCGATAAAGGATACGCCCGGGAGATGTCGCGTCAACTTGTGTGTGGCCCCATCCATAGTTTCCTGGAGTAAAGAGATTCGCCAGTCAACACCCTTCAGTTCATCGGCCTCGTTTGCGATACGCTCTAGCTCCGAAATTGCCAGTGATGCATCGCGACCACTTAGGATCCCTTCGATCTCCGATTCTGTCCTGTTCCTCAATGCTAGATGAAGATTCACAACAGACGCCCATGCCTCCGTCAAATAATCGTCGATCCTCAGAGCGGCCGTCAACGGCATTGTGTCTGGACCACCATAATTTGTCCGAAAAAGTGAAATTCCGTCCAGTGCGAACCTCGCTGCTTCTTGTACGCTGTTGCTGTCGAGCATCTTCCAGACGACCACGAGCGAGAGGCATGTCCAGCGCACGGTGAATGATAGGTTCGATCTGATTGTCGACGGATCGTTTGTCCGTTCTTTGTTGCCTAGTTCGGTGAGCACCCCTCCGACTTCACCGACTTCACCGCAAAAACCCAGTTCGACCTCGGTAGAGTCTGTACAGCATACAAGGGGGACCACAGTTTCGACACATAGGCGCATGCGCTTACGTCGTTCCTTCGTGTTCATGAAACCTTCCTCGTTAGTGTATGTCTTGAGAAGGTACCGCACGGCTCTGCTGAGCTTGCGGACTGTGGTTCCTTCGCGTGGAGATGGGAGATCAAGATGAGGCTGAGTTTGAAGGTCAACAGTGGACGTCAACTGGCCGTCCCTTACAACTCCTTTCCAAACCTCTCGCCCCCACTTCTGGTTGAAGGAGCCGGGGATTGCCAGTACAAAGGCCTCCGTCTCGTTGCTCCCATCAATCTCGTCAACTAGCCACTGAATGGCACGCACGTCTCTCTTGCGGTATTCGTTCACTTCCATCGCGGATTGTTCCTGAAGTATTTCCATGCTCGTAGGCTTGAGATTATGGCAAAGACGGTGAGTTGGTTTTAGGATGAGATGCCAAATGGGGTCTGAAAAGGGGGTTCGATAGGGCAATTGACGATTTTATAGGGGTACAACCACGAAGAAAAGATAGAGGCATGCGCAGACCCCGATAGGAACCACGGTGGCAACAAAAACGGCCGTGTCGATTTGCAGGATGATGTCGCAAAGCCCCCAGAGGAAAAGTAATAAGGAGATGTGGATAAGCCCAGGGACGGCCTCCGCCACCGCTGGTAAGGGTACGATTCCTTCGAACAAAAACAGTCGAATTCGCGCAGTCTTCAAAACGTTTCTAGACTGCTGGAAGATGCGCATGTAATTTTTCGCCCATTCCTTGAGGAGCATTCCAAGGAGGGCCGCAGACAGACTGCATACGAGGCTTATCAGCCGAAGAATGTTCACCCGGCGGTCAGATTCCGATGCATGAAAGGTCGGGTAAGGCAATGAGGGCATTGAGGGGGTAGAATTTGTCGAGATCTGGTTTCCCATCGAGGCGAGTTGTTGCGATATTTCAAGTTGATTCTGGTAATAGACCGACTGGACTGCAGGGTCTACTTTCAAATCCGGAATCTTTAACACGACGAACGCGGTGAGAATACCAGATAGTAAACCAGCCTGGTACGAGAGTGACGTCAGCCCAGGCTGACCACAATAAGCATAATAGATAGTTCATACCATACTGTCATATTAAATACCCACCACCATTAGTACGAGATGCGTACGGAATTCGGGACGTTCGTCTCGCTGTTGAGCTGATCCGCCTGGGAAGGGCCGCGAGGCGATCTCATCGGACCCTTCTCGATCGCACGGCAATCCGAACACAGAAAGAAGCACAGAAGATCCATATTCACCTCCTTGATCCTCGTTCTTCATCATTCTGGCGATTTCAGTCCGGAACATCATGGTCACAGAGCGTGCGCGGATAGGCAAGTAAGGGCAGGTCGGCATGAACAGCGCCGTGCATACAGTACCTTGGTACACGCGTCTTAACGCACGGCAGTGCTGTACGGCAAGTTCCGTTAGCACGAGGCTGGTGAGAGTGCTCAAGAAATATCTTACTGTTGAGATGAACAGATGAGAGGACAGTAGCCTGCCGTCCAGCCCCTATAACTCGATACCAAGCTTGGAGAAGGTCGCTGACTCTCTGCGGTCCAACGCGCGCTGTACGCTAGAGGAGGGCTCAGGAGGCCACCGAGACTCGACGCCCGAGCGCATACTATTCTCATCTCAGACTCGATACGCTTTCCCAGAGGCTCGTGATGGCTGGTGCAAGTACAACGACGTAAACAACCATCACGTGATTAGTGGACGGCACAGGCCTCACATGATGCTACTTTCCTCGCGCAAAACACGAGCGAGCGAAGTCATTGCCCGAAGAATAAAGTCACAACATTTCATCAGAATCCCCGCGCCCAGTTTCCCACCCACCGACGTCCGGAGGAAGCCACGCTCGTCAAATTTCTTATATTGCATCCAATATGTCTTTTCCCCTTTTCATTTGATTCACTTCCCTTCAACTTTCCCGGCCACATATGGCTGACCCCGGAAGACATCGTTGTGCTCAAGATTCTCCCCGGACTTCCGGCACTGTCCCAGCCAACTCGCGTTAACATGGACCGCGACATCCGTATTTCACCCCTCTGCCATCTGTATTGATACAACCTAGGTTAGTGAGGTCGTTAGTTTCTGGTGTAGCACAGGCAATAGGTTCATTTTCTTTTGTGTCTCCGTTCGCCCGCAACTTCCCCAACGGCTAACTGATAACTACAGATTCTGGATATTCCGATTAGCAGGATGCTGTAAAAGATGAGAATAAGGATTGCATGGATGAAAGTGCGCTCTTTTTCTTCCTGGGAGATCCTCCGCTTACGTGTGTTCAACTAGTGCTTATCCCAAGTGACGAGGAAACCATTATCGATGATGTTAGATTGTACCCTAATCCATTTCTATGACGTGTATCAACTGACCAGTCTCCAGGAGCTCAAAGAAATTCTCGTTGAACCTCCTCCAGCTGGATGCACTCTCCTAGTGTGTGGCTCTCTGTTCCGCGTCTGTTTTCGTATCCCCATAGGTTGCGTCCTTCAGGCTATTTTTAATGTTGCTCATTCCGGAACCATGCTCGACCTTCCGCACTACCATTGCAATAATGTCTACGTGCCACGGCAATCCAAGGGCGAGCGCCGAACGATGACCATGCGGAATATCAATGGCTGGTATCCACATCACTTTTCCCTTCGTAGACTAACATTTACTTAGTGTGCCGTCAGGCGATGGACTCCTTCAACTCATCCGTGCCGCCACAGTCGATTGAAAGTGCGATAGAAGGACAGCAGTCTGCCGTTCAATATTCAATCCCTACAGCCTGGTACTGAGCTCGGCGAAGGTCGCCCTGCGGTTCAACGCGAGCTGCCCTAGAGGGAGGTCACAAGAGCGCATGTGGTTCTCAACTCAGACTCGATACGCTTCTTCAGAGTCCCGTTTTGTTTGCGATGGCTGGTGCAAGTTTTAGCGACGTTCCACATCCAAACTTTGTGAGTATTGCAGTCCGTTCTTGTGGGGCAGTGGGTCCTCATGTTTGTCGGCAGCTATCTCCATCTGCCTGCTCGGACTGGCAACGCGCATGGGAAGGCCCGAAAGGCTCACTGACCACGATGCTACGCAATTACCTTAGTCCGTGTATATTGTACAATGTTACCATGCCAAGATCTGACACATCCTATCAGAGAATTACCATTCCCCATCATACGGCGCCCTGATGACTCACATTAAGTGGGTTATTTTACGACATCTGCCACTCACGAAAGTACCTTAATGCCTCGCACCTGCGTATCTTCCATTTTAGCTCCCGACTGCACGGCAATCCTCTTGCACTGCACGATTACATGCGCCAAGAGAGGAAGAGGTCTCATGTTGGCCAAGAAGTTCGTTTGGAAGGAGAACTGGACAATCTCAAACAGCCGGAGTTGAGCAGTCTTGTGAGACTGGTGTGTTGCATCATGGTTTATTTTGTCGGCTCACTGATCGCTGTCCTGTCCATAGTCCATAGAATATGGACGATATCCTGCATCTATGATAGGCTATATTCCATCCGATTCCCTCATTGACGAGCAGAGCGTACGCTCGGCAAACGCAATATCTACCGTGCCTCGTTTTTTTTCTCGCTTGAGCACAGGCCCAAATATTGTAGCAATCAGACACACCTACAGTTATCTTGCATCCTCGCAAGTGATCCTCGCGTTACGGGCATTTTACCACAAAACGGCGGCGCACAGGAAGGAGGACAGCCCCCGGTAGCCACCTGTGGCGCGGAGACTCGATCATTAATTGTATTATCTTTCAAGTTGAAGTAAGTTGTGCAGAGATGAGGGTTGGAAGATAACGGTGGATACATGAAGCCAACTAGAGTCGTTTGATTTTGAATTAGGCGTCCAGAAAGCATACACTTTCGCATTGGATAGTAGCAGACGAAACCCTGCTGGTGATCCCAGTACTGCACACGTTCTTTTTCTTTGAATATAATGAGCGCGATCACCATCAACGCAACGCGATGAAGGCGTGAGTGATGCCTGCGGAGGCCATCCTGCTTCTTCCTTTTTTTTTTTTTTCAGTGTAAAACCTCTGATCAGCACACACGCTGGGGGCAGGAGGACAGTGCGCTTGATCAACGTCTTCAAGTTCAGATGTTCACCTCCTCCGAGGTCGCCCAGCAATGGTCCGGCTCTGGCCACGTGGAAAACAGGCTGTCATCACACCATGATCGACTCCCACTGCCACTTCTGTTCCACGCCTCAGTGATGCCTGTCTCCGCTGCGATCGTCCCGCGTCCAGCTACCTTGCTGTATTGACTCACTTTAAAGAAAAGCCTGTCGTGTGCGAGTTGCAGCAGCACCGATTTGCTCCACAGCCTCCACCATTTACTGTAACAGCCACGGTCGGCCGGAGTGACGTAACCACCTACAGCGATCTCAGAAATGCGTGGTGTTCGTGCGGCTCGTGTGAGCATTCGTTTCTCTGCGACGTATATCTGTCTGTTGACTGTTCGTCTAGTCATGGGTTACGACTGATCTACGCTATCATCACCATGGGTTGCTGCGGCAGTACCGCTACCAAGCCTTCAAGTCTACAACCCTTACCCACGCCGGCCGTGGACCAGCGGGAGCTGGTCCAATCCATTCAGCTTACATATGCACCCTCGTCAACTGGGACTCCTCGGGCACCGTCGGTGGCCTCGCCATCCGAAGGCAGTAGCAGAGAGCCAGCGCCCGACGCTGCTCAATACCAGACTTTTACACTACTGCCCCAACCTCACGCAATAACGCCTGTGCGTAGGCGATCCCAAGGTCCTGAACCTTTTATATCCCGCGGCGGTGGTGAACAAGCCCCCAAATTGGATAGTTTTATGTCGCTGGATTCGAGAAATCCACCCACTGGCATACGAGTTGGGTCACGACCGCTAGCCGAAGGGAACGAAGGCCACCCACGTTTCCCATCCGCTTTGAAGAGTCTACTTTCTAACGACTTCAGGTATGCAGTCAGTCGTCGTCGGATCAATTATTACTACCACAGTTCCGTCTATAGATTCAGAATTCTCGTTGTGGGAAAGGTGCGTGTTTTCCACTGGCAATCAGACATGCCGTGGACACAACTGATGCACGTTTCATCGCAGCGAGAATCTGGCAAGTCCTCACTCATCAATGCCGTTTTCAAAGTAAATATGTCGGTATGTACCCTATCGTCTTTGCATTCTTGCCTCACTAACTTATGCGCCTTGCAAAAATATAAGGGAGCACCAATTAATGTATCTGGAAGAACTGCCGAGTTTCTTCCACGCGACAACCGTCACCTTATAGTTCATGAGTGTTCGGGATCTGGACCCAGAGATTTGCAAGTCATCCGAGATTCCATCACGACCCGCAACCAGAAGGGCCTCCCAGCTTCGGAAAGATTACACGCCATTTGGTAAAGAAGCAATTTTATACGTGGCCATTAAATTGTATGGCTAATGATGAGCTTATTTAGGATATGTGTGCCGACGTCGGATGCTATTGATGGACAGTTCGATAATAGCGTGAAGGAGCTTTCGGGTATTGGAGGTGAGAGCGCTCAAAACATTATTTCTTACTGTTGAAATGAACAAATGTTCATCAGTACCGCTCATTCTTGTCTTTACGAAGTTCGACAAACACGAAAGTGACGATGCTACTGCATACACGAAATGCGATGAGCATTGTCGCTCTCTATTTGAGAATGTGCGACATGAGCTTGTTTCTAGTAATTATTGTTTCACATAGATTGTACGGGTTGACTCACGCGTTGCTTTGTTTTAAGCACGATCGAAGTTTCGCAATCTCATCGAAAGGCTGGTTACAACAACAGATGAAGTCATTAGTGCTCATTCGCGCGAGACACAACCACAAATATCCCCTGTGACGCTAGCGTGGTCGGTCTCACAGAGGACAAGTCGTGACATTAACGTTCAAGCTGCCATTGAGCACGTAACCTCATTTCTACCCTTGAACTTGTTTTCTCATGTCGTGCAACAGAGTTGGGCGAAGCAGTGAGTGGGATATGTCTTCCGCACAACAAAGGTCAATTCAAAAGTTACTCGCGCATACAGGATATTGGTGTGGCCTCTGGAACAGTGTTGACTTTGCTGGACAAATGCTAGCAGACTGCGTTGAGGTTATTCATACGGATATTGTTGGCGTCTGGAACATTCCCAATAAGCACAAAGTGCGTATTTCCTTTTCGTCGTGGTTGTCTTGCTTGCTTAAGGAGATCAGTACTTGTCAAGCCCGGAGTTCAAAGTTGGGATTTCTTATCTTGTACAGGATTCAAGTGGGTGAGCACAGCGTACAACCTCATAGATCAGAACCAAATGTTCAATGAGTCTATTTCTTACAGATCTAAAGCAGATCCCACGTTAAGGACGGGAGCTGCATGGCTGAAACATCGTTATGAGAACAGGTAAGTGCGCTGTTCTTGCATCACATAGTCGGCTTCAACGCTTTGTTCAGCCACGAGAATATCTGCCATGTTGTGCGCTACATCATAGACCTCACCCTTATCCTCTGTAGGGTTTTCGGGTCTTCCAGCAACGCTTCACCTAACGAGGTTCAGTCTGTGATGAGCAACTTTGCCGATTCTAGTCTCAAGACGAGCATCCACTCCGAGATCAGCCGATTTATTAGAACGGTGGCCAAGTTCAACTATCACGACAATCATGACAATGATGTCATCATGGAAAAGGTCGTTGACCTAATCAGACAAAACTGTGATAAGCCCTTCAGTTAAATGACTCGCACGGGTGCCAGTTAGCGACCAGCGTTACTGACTGTGTGGCACTGTTGTTTCACATTGACATCGGCAACCTCAGCCTCTGTACTTCCCACTTCCTTGTTTAATTTCGGGTTCTTCAGGACACCTCCCTCTCTTTTGCGGTACCTATTAGTTACGTTATGACTCCATCGAATAGCACCAGTATGGACAATATCTTACAGTTCAGTGCTGGTTATAGTTTTTCAACTCTTACGATCCTTTGCATGCTAGGCATTCTGCGCAATTGACGACACCCCTGACCATACCCGGGCCGGGAAGCCGAGAAGGTCGATGATGAACGCGTCAAGCATGAGCGATCGAGGCATCCAGCTTACATCTGGTCTTTGTGAGATGGATAAAGAACCAGGGTGCATGAGAAAAACCGCAGCCGCAAGGCTGCTGCCAAGGCAGATTGCATGAGAGACTTGAGAGTCTCAATTAAACCCACCCAGTGAACTGTACTGACTGTTGATGCATTTGATGGTCATTTCTGCCCGTCATGGTACAGTCAAATATGGTCTGGACATACAGTGTATGGCCACTTGACGTGCTCTTTTGGTGTTCAACGTTCAACATTAAAGTATTGCATCGAGACCCATATAAATACGACCATACAGCCGTCGTGTAGTACAGTACAGTAGGATGACGGCGCACACGCGAGTGCCACTGAAACAATATATACATACAATTTATTATACACAGTCATATCGCTGAGCCCGTTGATTGTACACTAGGTTCGGAAGGTAAACGTATACCAAATGAATGGGGCCTTACTCAGGAGCCTTCCTTACTCACATATCGTCGCTCTCTCCCATCACCATTCGCATAGCGCCCCTGGTTCGATCCAATGACGTCATTCCGTAGCGAAGATAGCTAATAGGTAAAAAAAGAGGGTGAGGACCCGTAGAACCCAAGAAAAGAGGGAAGCGGACAGGCTAAGGAAGCCGATATCGGATAGAAAAAGACGTGCGTTGGTGTGCCATGCAACAAAGGTATTGACATGTCGTTCACTGGCCCTAAGAGAGTCATTTATACACGGCCACTGCTGTTTTGTCTGATTAGATCAATGATCTTTTCCATGACGACATCATTGTCGTGATAGTTGAACTTGGCCACCGTTCTAATAAATCGGCTGATCTCGGAGTGGATGCTCGTCTTGAGACTAGAATCGGCAAAGTTGTTCATCACAGATTGAACCTCGTTGGGTGACGCGTTGCTGGAAGACCTAAAAACCCTACAGAGGATAAGGGTGAGGTCCACGATGTAGCCCACAACAAGGCAGATATTCTCATTGCTGAACAAAGCGTTGAAGCCGACTATGTGATGCAAGAACACCGCACTCACCTGTTCTCATAACGATTATTCAGCCACACAGCTCCCGTCCCTGGCGTGGGATCTGCCTTATATCTGTAAGAAACAGACTCGTTGAACATTTGGTTCTGATCTATGAGGTTGTACGCTGTGCTCACCCACTTAAATCTTGCACAAGATAAGAAATCCCCTCTTTGAACACCGAGCTTGACAAGTACTGATCTCCTTAGGCAAGCAAGACAATCATGACGAAAAGAAAATACGCACTTTGTCCTTATCAGGAAGGTTCCAGACGCCAACAATATCCGTATGAATAACCGCAACGCAGTCTGCTAGCATTTGCCCAGCAAAGTCATCATTGTACCAGAGGCCACGCCAATATCCTATTGAGTAACCTTTGGGTGGACCTTTATTATGGGGATGACATATTCCACTCACGGCTTCGCCCAACTCTGTTGCACGATATGAGATAACAAGTTCAAGAGTAGAAATGAGGTTACGCGCTCAATAGCAGCTTGAACGTTAATGTCACGACTTGCCCTCTGTGAGACCGACCACGCTAGCGTCACAGGGGATATTCGTGGTTGTGTCTCGCGTGAATGAGTACTAATGACTTCATCTGTTGTTGTAACCAGTCTTTCAATGAGATTGCGAAACTTCGGTCGTGCTGAAAACAAAGCAACGCGTCAGACAACCCGTACAATCTATGTGAAACAATAATTACTTGAAACGAGTTCGTGCCGCACATTCTCAAATAGAGAGCGACAATGCTCTTCGCACTTCGTGTATGCAGTAGCCTCATCACTTTCGTGTCTGTCGAACTTCGTAAAGACAAGAATGAGCGGCACTAATGGTCATCTGTTCATTTCAACAGTGAGAGATATGTTTTTAAGCGCTCTCACCTCCAATACCCGAAAGCTCCTTCACGCTATTATCGAACTGTCCATCAATAGCATCCGACGTCGGCACACATATCCTAAGTAAGCTCATCGTCAGCCGTACAGTTTAATGGCCACGTATAAAATTGTTTCTTTACCAAATGGCGTGTAATCTTTCCGAAGCTGGGCGGCCCTTCTGGTTGCGGGACGTGATGGAATCTCGGATGGCTTGCAAATCTCTAGGTCCAGATCCCGAACATTCATGAACAATAAGTTGACGGTTGTCGCGTGGAAGAAACTCGGCAGTTCTTCCAGATACATTAATTGGCGCTCCCTTATAATTTGCAAGGCGCACAAGTTAGTAAGGCAGGAATGCAAAGACGATTGGGTACATACCGACATATTTACTTTGAAAACGGCATTGATGAGTGAGGACTTGCCAGATTCTCGCTGCGATGAAACGTGCATCAGTTGTGTCCACGGCATGTCTGATTGGATAACACATACCTTTCCCACAACGAGAATTCTGAACCTATGGAAGGAACTGTGGTAGTAATGACTGATTGGACAACGACTGTCTACATACCTGAAGTCGTTAGGGAGTGAACTCTTCAGAGTGGAAGGGAAACGTGGGCGGCCCTCTTGTCCCTCGGCTAGCGGTCGTGACCCAACTCGTATGCCGCTGCTATGCATGGGCGCCGAAGCCGACGCCGACGCCGTCCTAGGCCTTGACGAATGCGAGAGTGCTCCCTGAGGAAGCGCATGACTCGCGTCCGACATGAATCTGCTTCGTGGTAAAGAACCACTTCCACCAGATGGCTGAAAACGCATTTCCGAATGATGTGGACGTTGCGAGGATGCAAAGTCTGAGAATCGGTCATGCGTAGGCGTTGTCGCGCCAGGTTTGGGCAGTGGTATTGAGGTCGTTGACGAGGGTACAGATGTCTGGTGAGTGGATTGGACCGTCTCTCCCGCCTGCGCTGGCAAAGGGGGTGGACTTGAAGGCACGGTAGGGGTACTGCCGCAGCAACCCATGGTGATAGTAGAGTGGCTCAGACAACCATGACAGGATGGTGATCAGCAGAGGATATATGCCGCAAAGAAATGCTCACACGGGTCGTAAGGACCGCAAGGACTTCGCAAGGTCGCCACGCACTTGTCGGTTGTTACGTCAGCATATCCTTCTGTCGAGGAAAAGGAGGTTCACGCGAGGCAGACTTGGTGTGCAGTTGGTCGTGCGTGTTTCTTTTTTTTTTCAGACCTGATTACACGTGGGGCGCCGTAAGTGGTTACCGTAAACCTGCTGCGAGTGATTGCCTCGCCAAACACAAGATTGATGCGGGATTCAAGGAAATCTGTTCATAGAATGGGGCTCGCGGCCCCTAGCTTGCCTAGTGACCGTTACGATCAACCCTCCGCCATTGGCTGCCCCGTCCCCTCCCCTCCATTCATAGCCACACAGTTGCGCCATCGCCGTCGCCACTCATCTCTGGAATGGGCCGTGCGATGGCGTCGAGCCATTCCGCCTAACACCACTGCCCCGCCCATCGGTTCTCCGTACACGTACCCTTTTGAACACATTCGTTGCGGACAGACCTATTCTGGCTCAGACAATGGCATGATGGACTTGTTTCCAGATGGATCCCAACATCGTCCGTGAGTTGCTGCAGATGCAGATCTATGCGCTCAACAATGGTGGCACGGTTTCTAATTCAACACTCTCCCCTTCCGATGTCATCAACACCAGTCAGCAGCCCGTTTTGCCACCACCACTTGTTCGCTCAGGCCACCGATTATGCCGCCGTGAACGTTCACAGGACTTGCGCCGCCGAGGAAAGATTCGTCCGCTCATGCGCGTTGATAGTACGCAACCTCGAGACCATCAACACGCCACCTCGTCTCCAAGAGGGTTCTGCGGATGACGATGAAGACAATATATTTGTAGTCATTATACAAAATGTAATGTATGTGCCTTGGGTGCCTACAGTTAATTTTTGGCCATTCTCTTCCAACTTAATTCCTGGCCTGAGCCTGAGCAGGGCCTGAGCCGGCCGCGGGACATGGGAGGATGCTCAACACTTTCGCCCGAAGGTCGTTGTCCACGCGGTTCCCGGCTTCAATGTCTTCCAGTTGCTCTATTACATCGTTAATATGATCGGGTGAGCCAATATGTTCCTCGACCATCTCTTTGACCAAACCTAAGAGCATGTCCACAATATACGACGGGTAGAAAATGTTAGAAAAGACCCCACGGCTTCGGATGACGAGATCACAGAGGATATCAAGCAGAATTCGCTGCGTCCCGACCGAATTCTTGCTCTTCCAGTTTGATGTGATAACCGTAAAGGTGCCCGTATAGAAGTCCTTCAATTCTGACGATAAAGGCGTGGGCTCGGGCGTGGGTGAGAATTGTCTGAGTGCAAGGAAGAAAAGTTCGATTGTAAATCCGAGACCGCCGCTGTCACGTAAGTCCATTAAACGCCACAGTTGCCGTTTCATCAGATAATCGAGTCCGCGCAATGCGACGGGGATTTCATGGAGGGACTCCAAGCTTTTGAGGATCTCCTCGTACCTTCCGGTATTCTGTCCCTCCATAATATCGCGCAATCTTCCGCCGAAAGTGCATAGGCTTTGAATTTGCCGTCCAGGGAATATCAATTGTGGTAGGACGGGAGTAGCTTCAACAGGAGAGGCTGAGGCATCGCTTGTCGCTTGTGGTGGGACGGGAGTGGTTGCAAAAGAAGAGAAATCAAAGGCGTCCCTTGTTATAGTAGATGTGACGGTCTTCAGCTCGATAAAGGATACGCCCGGGAGATGTCGCGTCAACTTGTGTGTGGCCCCATCCATAGTTTCCTGGAGTAAAGAGATTCGCCAGTCAACACCCTTCAGTTCATCGGCCTCGTTTGCGATACGCTCTAGCTCCGAAATTGCCAGTGATGCATCGCGACCACTTAGGATCCCTTCGATCTCCGATTCTGTCCTGTTCCTCAATGCTAGATGAAGATTCACAACAGACGCCCATGCCTTCGTCAAATAATCGTCGATCCTCAGAGCAGCCGTCAGCGCCATTGTGTCTGGATCATCATGACCTGTCAGAAAATGTGAAATTCCGTCCAGTGCGAACTTCGCTGCTTCCTGTACACTGTCGCTGTCCAGCATCTTCCAGATGGCCACGAGCGAGAGGCATGTCCAGCGCACGGTGAACGATAGGTTCGGTCTGATTGTCAACAAGCCGTTTGTCCGTTCTTTGTCGCCAAGTTCGCTAAGCACCTTTCCGACATCTTCGACTTCTCCGAACAAACCCAGTTCAACCTCGGTAGAGTCGGTACAGCATACAAGGGAGGCCACAGCTTCGACGCACAAGCGCATGCGCTTATGTCGTTCCATCGTGTCCATGAAACCTTCTTCGTTACTGTATGTCTTGAGAAGGTGCTGCACGCCTCTGCTGAGATTGCGGACGGTGGTTCCTTCGTGTGGAGATGGGAGATCCGGATGAGGTTGGGTTTGAGGGTCAACTGTGGACGTCGACCGGTCGTCCCTCACGACCCCTTTCCAAACCTCTCGCCCCCACTTCTGGTTGAATGAACCGGGGATTGCCAGTACGAAGGCCTCCGTTTCGTTGCTCCCATTGATGTTGTCAACTAGCCACTGAACGGCACGCACGTCGCGCTTCTTGCGCTTATCGGTGCTTTTCATCGCAGATTGTTCCTGATGCGTTTCCAGGCTGAAATTATGGTGAAGACCATGACGTAGTTTTTGGATGAGACGCCAAATGGGGTCTGAAAAGGGGGTTCGATAGGGCAATTGAGGATTCCATAGGGGTACAACCACGCAGATAAGATAGAGGCATGCGCAGACCCCGATAGGAACCACGGTGGCAACAAAAACAGCCGTGTCGATTTGCAGGATGATGTCGCAAAGCCCCCAGAGGAAAAGTAATAAGGAGATGTGGATAAGCCCAGGGACGGCCTCCGCCACCGCTGGTAAGAGTGCGGTGCCTTCGAACAAAAACAGTCGAATCCGCGCAGTCTTCAAAGGTTTACTAGACTGCTGGAAGATGCGCATATAAGCCCTAACCCATTGCTGAACGAGCGTTGCAAGGAGGGCCGCAGACAGACTGCATACGAGGCTTATAAGCCAGATGATATTCACCCGGCGGTCAGATGCCGACTTGGCCGGAGGGTCCCCTTTCAAATCCTGGATTTTTGGCACGATGAACGCGGAGAGAACACCAGATAATAAACCAGCCTGGAACGAGAATGACGTCAACCCAGGCTGACCACAATAAGCATACACATACGTATGTAAGGATCCCATCCATATCATCTTTCAAGGTTTTTATTCTGGCTTGATCATGGCTCTCCGCTTCCTTTCCGTATAGGGACCATAGATCATTAGCACTATCGTCAAAGTCCTGATCCTGGGACGCCGAGTCTTCAAGGGATTGATTTAGATAGTTCATGCCATAGCGTCGTATCAAATACCCACCACCATTGGTACGAGATACGTACGTACTTCGCGACGTTCGTCTTGCTATGGTTGGGATCCGCCTGGCAAGGGCCGCGAGGCGATCTCTTCGGACCCGTCTTGATAACCCGGCAATCAGAACAGAGAGAAAGAGGCAGAGAAGATCCATATTCACCTCCCTGGTCCTCGTTCTTCATCTTTTTGGCGACTTCTAGTCCTGAACATCACGATCACAGTGCGTGTACGGAGAGGCGAGGTGAGTGCACGTTGGCGTCGTGCATGCTTCTTAGCGCACTGCTGTACAGCAAGTACGTTAGCGCCGGGCTGGCAGCGAAGCGGACCTTGGAGCGGACCCAAACGTGAGAGGTGAGAGCGCTCACTGAAACAAAATAAAACTAGGGGCGCCACACGAGTGACGATTTCCGACCGTTACTCTAATGGATATTCATACTCAGATTAAGACTCAGAACAAACTCAGACCAGTTGAATGTTGAGCGTTGACAGACTCAACACGACATCTGAACAATGGCCGAGCCTTCAACCCCAGTGAAAAACGTGTGAGGCTGTATATGGCCAAATAAGCCGGCATCGGACGGTCGATTTGGCCTCAAATTCTGGATGGACCCTATGTCGCCCACCACAAATTGGGCCGCATAGTGCCAAATAGAGACGATATAGGGCCAGATAGAGGCGATATGAGGCACTCATTTCCGTCCACACTAGGGCAATTTGGGGCCAAATCAGCCAACATTAAAGCTTATATTTTACTGTATTCTAACACAGGGATTTGTCGCAATACCAAGTCGCCAACGCAAGAAACCTACACCTACCTGGCCTACCCAATGGTCGCCATCTGCTGATCTTGTACTTCGGAATTCCGAGTCATCTCTGTAACGCGCCAGCAGCTCATTTTCCCATTTGTTCGCTAGGGACATCAGAGATGGCGAGACACGCAAGCTGACCAACCAACTTCACGAGTGGAAAGCAAGCTGACTGTAGGCAAGGACAGCCGACAAAGTTAATCAGGAAATTATTGCTACCCAGAAGGATGTCACATGAGTGAAAAATGACTTGGAGGACTTGGAGTGACGCACTGATATTTGATACTTTGTCCAGATAGGGCATCATCTGACCGCAGTGTTTTTACTTGGGAGGGTGAAGACGAGGGTGACTGCAGAACCAAAGACGAGCACTTGCTGGACGGGCTATGTCATAAGAACGTAGATAAATGCGCACACTGGAAATGACTCACTGAAAAGTCGTAACAAGGGAATTATATGCATATCTAGACCAATGACGATAGGATCGGTGATCATGGGTCGACTTATATGCAAGTGTCACATACTTTAATCCTTGGATTTCCGCTTGGACTGGAAGGTAAGTGCAATACGCTGATACAACTCTGTATGCGCACCATAATGCACGGTTACCGCTTTGTAGAAGTGTGTCGTGGGCCTTTGCATCGAAGCGAACAGTCACAGAAGTATTGTTGAGTCGACATCACAATGTAGTTGAAGTGCGAAGCAGGAGGCAAACGAACACCAAAAGGAGTAATGGGGGGAGGGTGTGAGTGGAGAGATGACGACGAGGAAGGATGTGAGCGGAGAGATAACGACGAAGAGACATTCCTTGCTCAAACACACACAAACACACTAAGTGCGAGCGTGAGCAATGTCCTCGACGTAGGGTACTTGTGTGTAAGCAAGACCGAAATTGCCCCGAATCTAACACAATCAACACAATCTCACACATACCACAGGATCAAACAAGCAATCTAACATTTTGCTAACATCGAATACATAAATGGAATGCAAGATGGAATGAGGAATTCAATTTTGGCCCCATTTCGCCATCCGGACTCACTTCCGGCCTCTTTGGCCCGAGATCGGATCAATTGGCCCCATGCGATTTTCACTGGGCTTCAACATTCTATATTCAATACCCCTTGAACAGTCTTCCCCAGGATCCCCCCTTCCACTTAATGCTGCACGGACAGAGCTTTGGCCTACAGCGAGCGGTGGGAGTAGGGGAGCGCCACTAGGTAAATGCTTGGGCCAGCAAATTGAATGTCACCGGCGTAGGGTGCAACACTTAGACTCAAGTAGTGGGGGGTATTGCTAGGACTTGGGTGAACGAGTAGGAGCAGTATTCACGCTGCACTCCAAAGAGGAAGACGATAGCGAGTATATTGTGAGACGAGGAGACTCGACTTAGTGTCCCAAGACACTGAAGTCGCCTTTAAATACAAGCGAGTCCTACTACGACGATCCCAGGATGATGTCATAATGACCTCATCCTCTATTCTTACAACGCGTCATATGGAAAGGGGTGGAAGCGTCCAGAACACGCATACAGGAGTAGACGTCACAGGCACGTCAGTAGAAGGGGCCAAAGGGGGAAGGGGACGTCATACAGTCACAGGGGCCAGAATCGTGAGCTACAGAAGGAGATACGTACTGACAGAACTTGTAGTCGCTACGAGGGGCTGGTTCCCCCAACTTACCCATGCCCCCAGTCGTCCTCTTGACTAGTGCAGGTGCCAGCGGTGACATCACCCTCCCGTTAGACGTGGAACCGACCTCGGTTGCGTTTGCGGAAGTGGGGAGCAGGGAGGATGGTGAAGCCGTCGTCATCGTCGTTCCTGATGTCGCGGGCGAGGGGTCGGAGGTGCATGAGTCGAGAGGGGGCCTGGGCGCGCTCAAGTCGGTGCTGGACATACCCCTGTTGGTCGGACATGGCCTGGATCTGGAGTCGGAGGGCGTCCTGTTGGCGGTAGAGCTCATGGAGCTGTCGGGTGGCGTGGGCATAGGCGTGGATGTCGGCAGCAAGTCCCCAGTCGTCCTGTTTGTATGCGTCGAAGATGAGGGTGTCGGTGTGGTGAGATTTGGCGTGGAGGAGTTCGACAAACCATGGGGGAAGGGCAGATAGGTTGTGGCCGTCACTGTGACGGGCGGCGGCGTAGATGGGACAGGTATACTCAATGTGGTTGGGTCCTCCAAGAGTTCCGATGACGGTAGAGGGGTCGCCAGGGCATTTGCGAATGTAGGGGGCAAGGTGAGGCTGGTGTTTGTCGTCGTAGATGACGAAGTAGGGGACGCGGTTGTCGTTATGGACGAATCCATAAGGGGGTTCATCCTGTACTGCCCTCTTAGCGTCAAGCTCCTTCTGGATCTTGTCAACTGCTTCGGCATAGAGGTCGGTCTGGTGGAGAAAGTCGGCGCGGCGTGCTTCTGCGGTGTTGGCGAGTCCAATGGCGATGTCCTTGGCGTTCTGGAGTGAAAGCGACGGAGCGGAGAGAGCTGAGAGGGCGGTACGCGGGGATAAGCAAACTTTGTCCTCGCAATCCAACTGTTGGGTGAGCTTCCTGAAGATACGTCGGGCTGCGGGGGTTGTAGACTGGTCGTCGATGATGGCTTGATTGATGGCTTGGATGTGGGGGGATCGTCGGAGGTGAAGATGGTGAGGTCCGAAGGGAGTTCGTTGAGGACTTGGTCAGGGGAGGGGGTCTCTTGATCGACTTCGATGATGGAGGCAGTGGGAGTGGACATGCTAGTGTGGCTAGGAGGATGGAGCGGATAGAGACCTTTCGTCGCTTCTTGGGGTTTTTATGTGCTAGAGGATCTTGGAGCGGATTCTTCCGATGATACTTAGCCACGAGAGCCGGAGCATGTACTTGTCCTGCTGGCTCCCACGAGTTATCGGCATCTGGGTAGCCTTTCCAGTGAACGAGATACTGGAGGGCACGTTTTCGTCCGTGGAATCGGTGATTAACGATACTTTCTACTTCGTATTCTGCTTCTCCAGCGATAAGGTCAGGTGGTGGTCTCGTGTAGTTGGGGCCATGGGCCTCGTTTTCGTGATAAGGGGTCAGGAGCGAGGCGTGGAAGACGTCATGGATGGTCCAGGCTAGGGGAAGTTGGAGCTGATAGGCGACAGGTGACACCCTTTTGATGATGGTGAAGGGGCCGTGGCGCTTGGGCGCAAGTTTCGGCGCTTGATAGGGGAGTTTCAGGTGTCTCGCTTCGAGCCATACCTGATCACCAGGTGTAAATTGGTCGAGGGGCGTTCCCTGGGCGCATTGGGCTAGAGCAGTCCGGGCTTGTTCTCTTCGTTTCGTCATCTCTTCTGCACGTTCTTCTACCCTTTGATTGGTCGATAGCGTACTTGCTTCTGTCGTTAGTCTAGGGAGGTATCTGAGGAGGGCCTGGAGCGGAGCCATTTTGATAGTGGCGTTGATCCTGCTGTTGTGCACGAGGGAGGCTATCGCCAGCCATTCACTCCAGTCGTCTTGTTGGGTAGATGTCACGAAGCGTAGGTATTGTTCGACCCACTGGTTCTTCCTCTCTGACAAGCCGTCCGTTTGAGGGTGGTAGGCTGTCGATATGTTCTGTTTTACCCCTAATCGTCGCGTCAGTGCTTGGCAAAGTGGGAGGTGAACCTCGGGTCTCGGTCGGAGATCATCTTTCTGGGGAGTCCGAACCACTGATAGACGTTGTTTAGGTATAGGTCGGCGATTCCTTCTCCGGTGATTGAGGTAGAGCAGGGGATGAAGATGGCTGCTCTTGTGCATCCATGGTCGACGATTGTGAGTATTGCGTCGTGTGTTCCATTCCTTGGGAGTTGGGTGATGAGGTCCATCGCTATTTCTTCGAATGGGTTTGCCCCTGGTCCTGGTATGACGCGATACATGGGTGTGCTACGTGGTGCGTCAAGTTTTTGTTTTGTTGGCAGGGGGCGCATCCTTTGACGTAGTTTTCTATCCATTGGTTCATGTTGGGCCACCAGTACTCTCGCTTCGTCGCTTGGGTGGTTTCGTCTCTCCCTGGGTGTCCAGCGGTGGGATCGTCGTGGTAGCGTCGCATGATCTTCCTTCTTAACTCTACTTCGGGGGAACTACCAATCGACGGTCTTTGAACCATTGGGGTCGGTGGTCATACGCAGGGTGGAAGTCGAGGTGATGTGCGTCTTCCCATTGTTTCATTGTTCGCCTGTGGGTCTCTTGGGCGTTGGCCACTTCTTGTCCTAGATCGAAGGGTTCCTGGTCCGGTTCTGGATTCGTTTGGCGGATGAACATCTCTTCGGGGAGTAGGGTGAGGTCGTTGTTGTCTTGTTCGCCTTTGTCTTCGGTTGGGGGTCTCGAGAGCATGTCGGCTGCGGTGTGGAGTTTGCCTGGTACGTGTTTGATCGTTAGGTTGTATTCTTGGAGTTCTCCAAACCATCGGGCTACTCTTCGGTTCACCTTTCTTGGCGTCTTCCAGTATGTGAGGTTGGCATGGTCGGTGAGTACCGTGACTGGTATTTCGGTTGCGGCTATGTGGGGTCTCCAGTGATGTAGTGCTTTCATGAGGGCCAGGAGTTCTCTTTCGAAGATGTCGTAGTTTCGTTCAGTTGGTGTGAACGTGGCTGAGTAGTATGCTATTGGGTGGCGCATGATTTTCTTCGTTCGAGGGTTGGTTTCTCCCTCTTGTGAGAGTACGGCTCCCACGCCGTAAGATGAGGCGTCTGTGGCAAGGAAGAATGGTTTTGCGTAGTCTGGTTGTCGGAGGATGGGTTTTCGGCACATGAGTGTTTTGAGTGTTTCAAATGCTTTGAAGTGCGGTTCCCACCAGTGGAATGGTGTGTTCTTCTGGGTTAATTGGATTAACGGGCGTGCTATCCTGGAGTAATTGGGGACGAAGTATCGATAGAAGCCTGTGAATCCTAGGAAGGCCCTGACATCTTTGACGCATTTCGGGGTCGCCCAGTCCGCGATGCCTTTCAATTTAGCGGGATCCATCTGTACTGCGCCTTCGCTGAGTATTACTCCTAAGAATTCGACCTTTTCTTGTTCAAATTGGCACTTTTCTGGTTTGAGGAATAGGTCGTGTTCCGCTAGTTTGTGTAAGACTTGGTGGACCCTCTTTCGGTGTAGCTTTGTGTCTTTGGGGGTGTGTATCAGGATATTGTCCATGTAGATCGTTAACCACTCCTGTCTGAGTTCTTCCGCGAAGATGGCGTTCATCATTGTTTGGAACGTCGCTGGGGAGTTGGTCAGCCCAAAGAACATGACTCTTGGTTCAAATAGTCCTTCGTTAGTGACGAAGGCTGCCTTCCATTGGTCTTGTTCTTTGATGCGTATGTTGTTATACCCCCATCGTACGTCGAACTTTGAGAATAGCGCTGCATTCTGTACTCGGCTAATGAGTTCCGGGATGAGTGGTAGGGGGTATCGATTCCGTATGGTGTGTTCGTTCAGTCGTCGATAGTCCTGGACTGGCCTCAGTTTGCCATCTTTCTTTTTGATGAAGAAGAAGGGGGCGGCGTATGGGCTCTTCATGGTACGATGTATCCCTTTCTGAGATGTTCTTCGACGAAGACTCGCAGAGCTTTCCTCTCTTCTTGGGTGAGGGCATAGATCTTTCCGGGGAGTGTGGCAGGGGCGTCTTTTTCAGTTCGATGGCATGGTCCCAGATCCTTGGTTCGGGGAATTGTTGTGCTTTTTCCTCGCTGAAGACTTGGGCGTGTCTCTGGTATTCTTTCGGTAGTGCTGTTGGCTTGTTTGTTTGGAATTGTTCAGCTAGTTTGGACGCTGTCGTTTGTCTGTCGTCCGCTGCTAGCGCTGCGATAATCAGTTCTTTAGGTGTGTCTTTCATGGGCCTTTCCTCGGTGGGGACGATCGAGAGTGTGATGGGTAGGTGGTCGTAGTCTATCCATCCCTTTGACCAGGTGATGCGTGGTTCCATTGCTGCGAACCAGGGGTATCCTAATATGATTGGGTTTCCGCCTAGATGGGTAAGGAAGAATCGCATCGTTCTGAGTTTGGTACCGGTTCGTACTACTAGATCCGTATAGTGGGTGATCGGTCCTTGCCGGTTGGGCGTCTTGTCTACATTGAACACTTCTCTGGGTTTTGGTAGGCGCTTTAGTGGTAGTTTCATTGCGTAGGCGTGATCGGTGTTGATGAAGTTTTCGGTGGCGCCACAGTCCACCAGGGCGGTAGTTTCAGTCCTCTTTTCCACAGAGTTGACATATACTCGTATTGTCATAGAACGACGGTTGGCAAGATATACATGTTCTGTGTTATGGGTCCTAATCCAGACTGTACGAATTAGGCCTCCTGAAAATCCTGAGCTCCGAACTTCGACGTCAGCTCTTCCATCTCCTCCTTTGTCATGTGGGCGATCTGATTCTGGATCGTGTCGTACTTGCTGAGGGGGGTCCGCTCAGTTGTGTAGGAGGGGGCGAAGGTCGTGGAGGACGCGTCGTCGTCGTTAAAATCAATGAGGTTGGCGTTGGTGCGTCTGTCCTTCCTCCCTCCTTGGGTGTTCCTTTGGGGGCAGTTTCGGGCGAAGTGTCCTTCCTGTCCGCAGTTAAAGCAGGGGCCTCTGGTCCTGGGAGGTCCGTCCTGGGGGTACTGTCTGTTAGGATCCCCTACTTCCATGAGTCGTCTGTATGTGGGGTTCGTCCGATAGGATCGTCCTTGGTATCGGTTTGTCCTGGAGCGGTCGAGGTCCATGGGGACTGCCGAGTTGTTCATGTTTCGTGGGGCGTTAGACGAATTGTATTGGGGTCGTCCTTGGTTCCTGGGGGCGTTCCAGTTGCTGCGAGGGGGGTACTGTTGGAAGCTTTGATACGACTGGCGAGGTCGGTTGTCGAACTGTCGGTTCTGGAAGAAGTGGTTAGCGGTCTGTCCTCCTCCTGTAAGGGCTTTGAATATCTGTTCCGATTTGGTTATGTTGACAGCCATGTCTCTGTACTGCTGGTAGGTGGGATTAGCGACGGAGTGGGTTGCTTTCAGGACGCTGTCGAGTACGGAGCGGGATAGTCCTGTGAGGAATTGTTGGATACATTCGGCGTGGTTCTTGTCGTATTCTCCGTCGTCAACTAGTTGTTCAAAGTCGGCTATGTATTGGTCGATGTGTGGCCAGCTCATCCTCAGGCTTCTCAATTTGTTGCGGGCTCTGAGGGCCTTTCCTGAGTCCAGAAACTGGGCGCGAAATTGCGTTATGAACTGGTTGTAGGTGTCTCGGTTGTCTGGTTGAGTGAGTACCCAGTTGCGCATGAGGCGTCTCCATGAATTTACTTCAGGTCCTTGGACGAGGGAGAGGGTGTAGGCGATTCTGGTGAGGGCGGAGTGGTACGGGGTGAACTGGTGGTTAAGTAGGAAATGATCTTCGATCGCGTCCATGAATTCTTCGGCTCTGGCCCTGTCTCCAGTGAAGGCGAGGGGGGTAACTCCTAGTATTTTTCCATCTGCCGGGTTAGGAGGTGGGTTTTGTTGTCCTTGGTTGGGGGGTTGGCCTCCTCCTCCTGGTGGGTTACCTCCTCCTCCGCCTCCTCCAGGGTTGCCTCCTGCTCCGCCTCCTCCAGGGTTGCCTCCTCCTCCGCCTCCTCCGGCGGGATTGCCTCCGCTTCCTGCGGGCGGTCCTCCTCTTCCTCCTCCTTGGGGTGGTATGTTGCCTTGTCCTCCTGTCCCTGACAGGGCTGTAGCCGTAGCTGCTCTCTGTTGTTGTTCTATTTGTTGCGCGAGGAGCTCGCTGTCTTCGATCGTGCGGGTCCCAGTGGAGGTGGTAGCCATTACTGTGGCAGCGGATGGAAATGGGGTTAGTTGTCTGGGTTGGTCTTCTTTGACGTCGTCTGGAACTGGTCTGATCCTGAGCTGGCTAGTGAGGTCGTCGATTTCGTCGATGGACGTGTCTGTGGAGCTGCGAACTCTCTTCGCTGGTTGTTCGGCTAAGCTTGCCGGTCTGGATATTCGTCGGAGAGACGTGGTGGATGAAAGAAGTCGAGTCTAATGTCACCGGCGTAGGGTGCAACACTTAGACTCAAGTAGTGGGGGGTATTGCTAGGACTTGGGTGAACGAGTAGGAGCAGTATTCACGCTGCACTCCAAAGAGGAAGACGATAGCGAGTATATTGTGAGACGAGGAGACTCGACTTAGTGTCCCAAGACACTGAAGTCGCCTTTAAATACAAGCGAGTCCTACTACGACGATCCCAGGATGATGTCATAATGACCTCATCCTCTATTCTTACAACGCGTCATATGGAAAGGGGTGGAAGCGTCCAGAACACGCATACAGGAGTAGACGTCACAGGCACGTCAGTAGAAGGGGCCAAAGGGGGAAGGGGACGTCATACAGTCACAGGGGCCAGAATCGTGAGCTACAGAAGGAGATACGTACTGACAGAACTTGTAGTCGCTACGAGGGGCTGGTTCCCCCAACTTACCCATGCCCCCAGTCGTCCTCTTGACTAGTGCAGGTGCCAGCGGTGACATTGAAGAACACTGAATGAGATCTGCAATGTTGCGAAGCCACGTCCAGTGGCAATATGTTGTGTGCCACTGAAAGTGGGGGTTGTTCAGGATCGAGTGTGTGTAAATTTGAGTGGAGAATACTTTGAACATTGGGGAGAATGACACAAACTGCTTGCTGAGATGTGCAAGCACACGGCCAGTGCCATGCTCGATCAGTTCTGCTAGGAAAATGTGGCTGTTTGACATCCAGTGTTGCTCTTCGTTGCAGGCTCGATATTGCAAGACTATGCCCCATTGGGGGCGTGCTTTGTGCTCGTTTTGAGGGCCTCCGAAGTGTCCGCGTGCGCTGTGTGAGTCTCAGTGAAGTTAGAGTGGATTTGGTGCAATTGAGGGGGAAGCTGGCTTGGCAGCATCCTGATTCGCTGGGGTGTGTTGTACTACTCTTGCTCGATATCCTTGCCGAGTTTTGAGGTGATCGGAGTTGGTGGAGGGGGCGTGCGGTCAATAGGGAAAGAGGGTGTGGTGGAGTGGGCATCGTCCTAAGTTGCAGTGTTGACGTGGAAGCACTAAGCCCTGTTGAGGGCTTGCCTTGTCCGCTGTTCGAGGTGCCCGCGTGCGCCATAAAAGCCCCGAGTTGAGCCAGGGTGTTTTGGGTGATATCAAGATGGAAGGCGCTGCCGCTGCATCCTGATTCGCTGGGGACACGTTGCGCTAGTCTTGCTCGATGTTCCTGCTGAGTCTTAAGGAGTTCCGAGGTGTTGGCGAGGATGCGTGGTCGATGGAAGGAGGGGTGGATTGGATGAGTGGCCAAACTGTCTAAGACAGTTTTGGTGCGATTGAGGGGGATCCGGGTGGTGCTGCACTCTGATTTGCTGGGGTTCAGTCGGACCACCAATGCTCGATATTTCTACCGAGTTTGGGGCCGATCCGAGGTGTTGGCGAGGGTGTGCAGTTGCTGGAAGTTTGGTTGATGTGTGGTGTGGCTGAGTCTTGTGTGTTGCCACGCACGTTCCCACACACCCGGCAAGTCGGGCCGCCGCTCCGCCGTGTCGGCTCCCTGGCTCTAAGTCATCGCTGTGCGCATATCCATGCATGCTGGCAGCACGCATGGCGCATCAATGCCCTAAGTGAAGTGATAAGTAAGCGGAGTGGGAGAATGGTTTGGTGTGCTGTACTCACATGCACCAAATCACTGGCCTCCCAGGTGGCCACTCCCCCACCAGGTGCCAAAGCCTCCAAGATCATGGCAAGATGAGTACCATAGAGGATTGGGAGCCAGAGCCAGAGAAGCCAAGCAGCCAGAGCCTGAGCCTGAGAGATCCATCACAAGAGAAGAAAAGCGGAAAGAAAGAAGGAAATGTATGAAATACTTGATTGCTCCTATGATATATGGGTTCTTGGATCATAGAAGAACAATAAGATCAGTAGAACAATAAGGATCGTCTGGCAGGTGGGCGGGCAGGACAAACATATACATACAAGGAACAAACAAGGCCACAAAAAACGAACGTTACGGCCCAAATAAGGAAATGCGAAAATTTACAACGATAGACTCCCTCAGGCCTTCGGCCCTCGGTCGGAAAAATCATACTGATGAATGAACAGAAGGACTGTAGCCTGCCGTCCAATCCCTACAACTCGATACCAAGCTTGGAGAAGGTCGTCCTGCGGTCCAACGCGCGCTGTCCGTTAGAGGAGGCAACGCGAGACTCCCGAGTCGATGCCTACCAGAGCGCATGCTATTCTCGTCCCAGACTCGATGCGCCTCCCCAGAGGCTCGTTTTGTTTGTGATGGCTGGTGCAAGTACAACGTTACTGTACATCCAAACGTCGTGAGTGTTGGTCATCCTATATTACGAGACAATGGGCCCCGTGTTTGTCGCCAGCGCTCTCTATTTGCCTGCTTGGACTTGCAACCAGATGGGAAGGTCTGAAAGTGGCCGAAAGGGCTCACCATCCACGATGTTGTGCACTACTTTAGTCGGCGTATACCATACCAAGATCTGAGGTCGTTTGACACTTCCCATCAGAGAACAGTTCCTCATCATACGGCGCCTGGGTCTTACTGTACCTTGACAATTGCCGCTCACAGAAGCGCTTACTGTAATGCCGCACACTTGCATATTTTCAAATTTAACTTCCAACTGCATGACAAGACTCTCGGACTGCATGAATACACGCGCCACGAGAGCCTGAGGAAGAGGTCCCATATTGGGTGAGCAGATTGTTTCGATGGAATTCGATGGAACTCGACAATTCCCAACTAAGGAGGACTTTTGAGACTGGTATTGTTTGAATCATAGTCCGGTTTTGTTCCCTCACTGATCACCTTGTCCATAGAATTGGATTGAACCCTACAGCTACGACAAGCCATGCGGTTCCCTCATTGATGAGGAGGGCATAGCATTAAATTTTTCTCGTGCAGACACGCTCGGCAAACCCTAAATCTACCGTGCCTCGTTTTTTCTCACTGAGCGGTGAGCTTAGGATCAATCTTTGAATACTTCATGCATCCTCGCGTTGAGCTCGTGTTGGGACAGCCCCCGGTACCCACCTGTGGCAGTGGCCTTCCAGAGACTCGGTCATAATTGTATATTTTTAGGTTATGCAGAGCATGAGGACGAGGCTGACTAGAGTCGTTTGATTTTGAATTAGGCGTCCGGAAAGCAACCGGAAAGGATACATTTTGTATTGGATGGTAGGGATGTTGGGGTATCCTGTTTACGAAACTCATGCCAGTGATACGTGTGCCGAATGAGCGCGATCATCATCAACCCGAGTGATGCTGCGGCCAGGGCCATCCTGCTTCTGCCAGTGGCTGTCCGTGTGAAACCTACGGAACACCCTCTGATGATCATCTGATCATCAACACGGTGGCGTCTGAGTCCGTGCAGGAGGACCACTTGATGGGCGTCCTCAAGTTCAGACTGATCTCAATGAACTAAGAAAGCATCGAAGTCCTTGCCCGAGGTGAGGTGTTGCGTGGTAATAGTTGCGATGGACCTCGATCTATCTCCCATGCCGGGAACAAACACTGTTTTGGACTAAGAGTAGGACAAGGGAAGGTTAAGTTCCGGGATCGCACGTTTACCTCCGTGGTCCGGCCACGAGGAAGCTGGCAAGATAGTGGCGATCATCATAGCTCGGCGTTTGCCTCATCATATCACCGCCCTGCCTACCTCATTTCCTGCGAGGGTTCCGCGTCTGCGTGCTGTATGACTCGCCTTGTCAAGGAAAAACGCGTCGTTCCGTGCCAGTGTGCGGGTCAGCAGACTCAGCGCTGAATTGCTCCACTTTTAACAGCCACAGTATCGGAAATGACGTACTACGCCGCGAGGCGTGTCGTCCGCGCGGCCCGTGTGACCTGTCGTCTCTGCGACATATATCTACCCATTGATTATTGTCGAGTCATGGGTTTCGACCGAGCCACTCCTCCCTCACCATGGGCAATTGCTGCAGTGGTCCCTCTACCATGTCTTCGCCCACCTTGACGGGGCAGTCCTTATACCAGCAGGAGACGACCCAATCCACTCCCTTGACGCCCATACCATCATCAACTGTGCCCAATCCGGCGTTATCTGTGGTCTTGTCATCCAAAGACGGTTACGGAACGCCTGCGCACGACATCGCCTCACACGATGACGAAATGACGTCGACGCGTACGCGTGTGCCATCCCATGATTCCGCATCCTCGCATCTCCCCCTTAATAGTGGCTACTCGTCTTCGCCATTCGAAGGCGATGAGTTCGCCTCGCAACACCCACATCGCGCGGAAACGCGTTTGCATCAATATCGATACCGTGGAAGCGGTCCTCCACAACTGAACCAATCCATGTCGGTGGATACGAGATTTCCGCAGGGTGCACGCTCGCATTCGTATAGTCGAATGGATACGACAGCGTCTGCGTCCTTACTCGACCTTGACTATGGACATCCACCCACCAGCCCACAACTCGGGCCACGGCCGGCCTTGGGGGCAGGCCACATGCCAGCCGAGAGGCACGAATGCCTACCACGTTTCCCTTCCACTCTGCGGAGCCGACTTTCTGACGACTTCAGGTATGCACCTAGACGTTGTCCTATTAGTCATTACTACTACAGCACCATCGTCCACAGATTCAACTTTCTCGTTGTGGGAAAGGTGCGTTTTATCTAGTCAGACAGGACCTGGACGCAACTGATGCATGTTTCATCCCAGCCAGAGTCCGGCAAGTCCTCACTCATCGATGCCGTTTTCAAGGTGGACATGTCGGTATGTACCTAATCATGCATTCCTACCTCACCAACTTACGCCTTGCAAAATTAGAAGGGGACACAAATGAATGCATCCCCGAGAACTGTTGAGTTTCGTCCACACGAGAACCACCACCTTGTGGTTTATGAGTGTTCGGGATTTGGACCCGGAGACTTGCAAGTCATCCGAGATTATATCACGACCCGCAACCACAAGAGCCGCCCAGCTTCGGAAAGATTACATGCCATTTGGTAAAGAAGCAGTTGTTATACGTGGCTGTTAGACTGTATGGCTGACGGCGAGCGTAGGATATGTGTCCCGATGTTAGATGCTATTAATAGGCAGTTCGATGAGAGTGTGAGGACGCTTTTGGGTGTTGGAGGTGAGAGCACTCGAAAATGATATTACTGCTGAAATGAACAGATAACCATTTAGTGCCCCTCGTCCTTGTCTTCACGAAATTTGACATGATCTTCCCCAACGTTTCGTCCAACATCGCTGGCGGCAACGACTACGAAGGAGCTAGCGCTACGGCATACGAAGAGTACTGTCGCTCTCTATTTGGAAACGTGCCGGCCGAGATTGTTTCTAGTAATTATTCGTATACGTCGTACGAAGGGGTTGTCTCAATTTGTCTTACGCTTTGTTTTTTTTTCAGCACGCCCAAGGTTTCGCGATCTCATCGAAAGGCTGGTTACGACAACAGACGAGGTCATCATTTCTCACTCCCGCAATGTCTCCGCATCATCCGAAGCACAAATGATGCCACCACGAATATTCCCAGTGCCACTTGCGTGGTCGGTCTCACAGAGGACAAGTCGTGACATCAACGCTCAAGCTGCTATTGAGCGCGTAACTCCATTTCTGCTTTTGAACTTATTTTCTTATACCGTGCAACAGAGTTGGGCGAAGCAGTGAGTGAATATGTGTTTCCCAGAATAAAGTCAATTCAACAAAGTTTCTTGCCTTCATAGGATATTGGTGTCTACTTGGGTCCAGTGATGACTTCGCTGGACAAACGCTAGCAGACTGCGCTGAGGTTATTCACACGGATATTGTTGACGTCTGGAACCTCCCTGATGAGGACAAAGTGTGCCCTTTCTTTCCGTCATGGTTGTTTTACCTGCTTAAGGATATCAGTTCTTGTCAAGCAGACCGTTCAAAACTGGGATTTCTCATCTTGTGCAGGATTTAAGTGGGTGAGCACGGCCTACAACCTTGTAGATCAGAACCAAATGTCCAACGAGTATATTTTCTTACAGATCTCAACCAAATGGCCCACCAGGGACCGGAGCAGCGTGGCTGAACAATCGTTATGGGAATACGTGAGTGCGCTCTTCTTGTATTACATAGTCGGTTTCAACCCTTTTTCAGCAACGAGAATATCTGCATAGTGGTGGGCTACATCGTAGACCTCACCCTTGTCCTCTGCAGCGTTTTCAGGTTTCCTGGCAGCGTGTCGCCAAGTAAGGTTCAGTCAGTGATGAACAACTTTGCCGGTTCTGGTCACAAGACGAGCATCCACGCCGAGATAAAACGCTTCATTAGTACCGTGCCGCTTTTCGAGTATCACAACAGGGATGTCGTCTTGGAAAAGATCATTGATCTGATCAGACAATACTGTGATCTGCCTGGCTGCCAGTGAACGACCGGCGTTACTATTACTTTGGTACGGTGTACCTTTGTCGTATGTCACATCTACTCATATCCTTTTCTATCTGACATTAGCTTTGTCAGCCTGTCCGCTTCCCTCTTCCCTCGCCTTATTTCGGGTTCTACGGGTCCCCTCGCTCTCTTTTACCTATTGATATCTGCAATACGTCATGTTCACCAGTATAGAACATATCTTACAGTACAGTGCCGGTCCCTGCTGTAGATCACCTCTTACCATCCTTTGCACGTTAGGCATGCCCCGCAATCGACGTCTTCTGTCTGCGATACTAACAACCTCACCCAAGACCTAACCCTTCTCACTTCTCGCCCGCCAATCCCGGACCGGGAAGCCGAGATGGCTTTATTCCAAAGATTGATTTGCACGGTGAACACGTCACGCATAGGCGTTCAAGGCGTCATCAAGAGCAACTGACGTACATTTGGTCTTTGTGAGATCAAGGAACCAAGGGTACCTGAGATTAACCGCAACTGCAAAGCAGATCATATGAGGGTTCCTAGATTTAATGACCTGTTTAATGATGCCGCTGGCACTGAACTGGCCGGACTTTCTAGGTGAGTAGGTTTATAAGTATGGGGGTAAGATCTTCGCTCTAGCGAGCATTCGAAGGCTGCGAGAACTCAGCGCTAACGGAATTTGCCACATGCCATTGTCTTCTTCAGTGTCGTATGGGACAAATGTTCCTCGACATTGCTGTGCTCTCAGACTACGAGTTGCAAATTGAAGGCTTTTTGACGTCATTATTGACTTGCAGTACGAGATCCTTGCGGACTTTCTGAAATCGAGCTCCAAATCCTGAGTTTGAAGGACCTATAAGTATTTTTATTCGACCGACTTCTTTACCAACTTGGAGCGCGGGATCCCCGTGTTGTCTCTCCTAAATGGAGCTCCGTCATTCAAACTGAGCCTCACATGAGAAACCTCCCTAGGCTGTGGTGCTGCGGCCCCTTCTTCGCCTCGGAAAGCACCTGCGATGGTGCTATTCCAACCTAAAGAAAGTCTGAAGCCCCGTCGCCCCAACCATCGCCCTTACTCGTCGTCGAACAATCAGAACAATAGCATCTAAGCTCGAGCCCGAGCCGACACGCCACGGAGGAATGTTCTCACTGTCTCACAAGCTTCAAACCCCGACGTAGGACGAAGTCTGGACCGCCGCCGCCGTCGCCGCCCCAATACTCAAATGTCGTCATCGCCCCTGAAAGGCCTAGGACTAGGACTAGGGCAGTCGGCCGTCACGCCTATAAGAAGTAATCCCCGGATTCTAGCCCAGTGGTGGATCAGGGCTATGAATCCTGAGTGACAGAGCCCCTCCATGTCGCTCATGGTCGGTGCGCGGACCCCTGGGTCAGGTTTCCACGCGCCGACTATGAGTTACTGTAGTCGTAAATCACCCACTTCAGCGATGAAGCAAGAGCTCACCGATCATCCCAGAGTGCGTGGCTCCGACTCTGGCGTATTGACTTCACCCGTCTCAGCTGTCTATCGATTTACGATTTTCGCAACGGGGAAGGTAAAATCTATGATACACTCGGCCAAGCCCAGGTCTAACCGTTGCTACTGTTACCCACAGAGACGCTCCATGAAATCCCCGCTCATCTCAGAGTGGGCATGTCGGTGCGTACTCGGTTTTATTTCATATTCCCGTCCTTTCGACGTGTCTGCCTCGAAACAAGGCTGCTACAGCAAGGGCGCCCGACATCAACTCTGCGTTTCGTCCGGACGATAATGGGAGCATTGGAGAACGTGCAGAGGAGAATTTGAGAAGAGGGAATCAAATCCAGGGTTCATATATTCAATTAATAAGAGACTCGGTTCCTGTCGTTGCTAAATCTGACTTGGTTTTCCCCCAAATATTGGGGTCCGAAGGTGGAAGCTCCCAGCCAGGACCGTGCAAGGTCCAGGGCATATGCATAGCCCGCTCCATAAATTCGTGTGAACCATCGAATCGAGTGACAAGTCGCTTTGTATTTGCCCACGCTCCTGTCGACCTTGCATTTAATGCGGAACTGGAACCAATAACATGTTTGCCGGACGAGTGCGGCTCTGTGCTTTACAGTAATGTGACTCACCACTCTGCAGTGTCATTATTTCGCGACCAATCGCCTCCTTCAAGTGAAGCCGGCCGCGCCCCTGCAAGCGATTTGGGGTTATTGTCTGCATCTGAGATGTCCACGGCGGTAATACCATCAGATACTGTACGGCGTAGTCAGCCGTATTGCCCTCCTGTAAGACGCCGCAAATACCATGACGTTTTAGAGACGCGCATAGAGACGCGCGGGCTGCGCGGCTCAGCAGACTCATTGCTCCGTCGCGCGGGTACAATGATGCGTCGAGAGGTATTGACTCCTCTACTTCAACCTCTTCGTCATCGCCGTGACGATCTGGAGTAGTAGGGGCCGGTGATGGGGCAACAGGCAAGGTGGAAACAGGCGCTGGCTGAAATGGCATTCGCGCCGGACCTAGTGATGGTGTCGACGATGCCGGAGGTAGTAAAAGGGATAGCGACAGTGCTGGAGGTAGTTATGGCACCACTGTAGGCTGCACAGCAGCAGACGTACAGTCACGTACTAATGGCTGAGATATAGCCAGGGGCAAGTGAGTACACGACAATATGGTGGGCACGAACTTGATGTTGGGCTCCACCTCCACAGAGACGCCGCCGCCCGGCCAATTGAGTTGAATAGACGCAAAGATAAAGGGGAAAGTCGTCGATTAAGGGCAAGTCCTTTGACCGCGTTAGCAGGCAGGAATGAGATAAAGCCATGAAACTTCATGAAACTTTACAGTAGTAGGAGAATAAAGGACACGCGGGAACTCTCTCATGTGGATCTGGGGTCGGTAATCTCAGGAAGCTGACCTACGAATCACGATTTGTCAAACAAAGGCACAGACAAACGAAACTTGAACAAGCACCAGCCTATCGTTATGAAAGTTGCTATAATATGCGTCTTAGCCAAAAAAAATCTGGCGTGCTAATCAACAATAACGTGGCAACTATGGAGCCCGTGTGAACTTCGTCCTCGACTTCGTTCATACTGTATATCCGCCTGCAGAATTTCTTTCAAGTCGTACCATTTCGATGGATAATTTCTGCAGCGGTACCCAAAGGTGGTACGTCATCTACCACTGGCACCACCATGCCTTCAAGCCCACTTCCCTCGCCGCAGGTCGGGTACCCGCAGGAGACGGTCCAATCCACTAATGCATCATCCATACCTTCGCCAGCTGTGCGGCGTCATCTGTAGCCTCGTTATCTAAAGGCACCAACGGAAAGCTTGCACACCACACTGCTTAACACGATGATGGGATGACCTCAACGCCGCCGCGATGGTAGGGGTTACCCACATTCACCATCCGGATTCTAGAGGCGATGTGTTCCGTTGTTGTAGATGGATTGAAGGAACCGATCATTACTTGATTCCCAAGGGGCTCGGAGTTGGTGAACGCGGTGCGGAAAACCTCGTTGATGAGGTGCACCCCGCGTTGCTTACCCTTCACCTCGTATCGCTCCGCAGGCGTATCCCAAGCGGCCTGGGCCGAGGTCGCGTCGCTGACGTTTTGGAGAGGCTTGTCCTTAACTGTAAACTCAATATCGTTGATTTGCACGACGTACGCGTCAAGCATGGCCGTTCAAAGCACTGACTTACATTTGAGAAGGTCAGAGGAACTAGGGCGCTTGAAATTGATTCAAGGCGGCAAGACTGATCATATGAGGGTTCCTGCGCTGGCACTGAACGGGCCAAACTACTAGTTTGCTCTCCGGGGTCTAAATAAGCGCTCGGGGTGAACTCCGCGCTGACGGGAAGTTTGCAACAAGCGCTCTTGCCTTTTGATCGTTGGGATGAGACGGCGGGGAAATGTCCTCTCAATGCGGTTGCGAGTAACTTGAAGGACGTGGGAACCAGACGTACCCCCGGGCTCAGTGTCCGGACTCGTCATCCAAAGCCAAAAATCCTCTGCCAGTGATGGGGAATCTTTGCTGCTGTGCTTCTACAGTCCCTTCTCCTCAGGAGAGGATGACACCTATGTCGGTATTATCTCGACCTAGCACGGAGAAGTCTCCAGTCTCGTCATCTTCACAGCCATCCCGAATTCGTCGAGTAACATCTGAGCCCGGGTCGGCACAACTGTCTCCAGTCACGTCGTCTGGATCACCCTCCCGAACGCGCCATCGAGCGACATCAAAGCCTGAATCGACACACCACAGCAGAATCTCCTCTCAAGATTCAAGTCATTCAGCCCCCCGAAGTAGGAAGAAGTCCGCACCACAGCCACTCCAATCCTCCAAGTCGTCATCGCCCCAGAAGAATAGGACTAGGGCCGAGACGTTATCTGCGCTCAAAAGGAGCGGTCCTTCCGATTCTGGACCCACGAGCCCAGGTGAGAGTGGCGGTAAACGGGTTATGAATCTTTAATGACCGCCTTATAAGCACACTCAAAGTCAGGGTGGTCTGTGGCTTCGAGACTGACTCTCATCGAGAGATCTATCGAGTACGTTGTTTGTCTCCCGACTCTCGTCTCATTTATCTATTTTTCTCAGGAATGGACGACGCCGTGAGTATATCGACCTCACGGACAAGCCAATTCTGACAGAATATTTTTCCCTTAGGGTACTGGCGTAAACTTTGGTCGAGTCCCGACTTCACAGATCAATCCCTCGAGGAATGCCTGAAGCTCGTTCACAATGATATTGTAAAAATATGGAACCAGGATGGCAGGAACAGCGTTTGTTCTCCTCAGTTACCCTGCTTTTTACATGCTCAACAGAGTCAGTATCTGTCAAGCGACCAATTCAAGATACATATGTCACACGTCGTTAACGATCTAGTTGTGCCTGCCGGTGGCGCATCGGCGAGGTGAGTGTATGGCACAATAAGTAGAGATGTCCAACAAATTGAATTGCCAATAGTTTGGACTGGAGCGCTCCTGGAGACCAGTTCGCGGACTGGGTTTACGATATATATGGAGGGAGGTGAGTGGTCAACTCGAAATATCGGTAACTGGCTCAGTCTCTCGCATGCCAGGCAGGAGAATGTTCGATGCGTGATGGGTTACATCGTAAACCTCATCGTCATCCTAGATGAGATGTTTAGAATAGCGGCTAACAATGTGACGGAGGATGCCGCTTTGATGGTCATGAAAACCTTTGTCGGATCTGGCCGCAGGGACAGTATTCACGAGGATATCCGGAGCTTTGTTACAGAGACATTTTTGAACAGGTTCGATTCGGACAGAGACCTGGTCTTGGAGAAGATTATCGACTTGATCAGGCAATATTGTCCCCCCTCCCTTTAGGGAATGACATATGTTGGTTGGGTTGTCGAACTTGCGGCTGCAGGATTGCTTATCGTTTTTTACGTGTATTACATATAGTTTATTTTAAGAACGCATTTTGTAATACGCATCTCGCAATCGGCAATACAGAACTAAGGACGTCCCTGTACTACTACAGGATTGGGACTGGACTCAGAGGGGGCGGCGTAGGGGATTTAAAAAGAGCGCAAGCTTAGCGGGTAAGGTGGTGTTCACTACGGCGACATGACACTGGGGTCCAGGGAGCGATCGAGGGTAAGTTGACCGCGGCGTTAGAGCCGGACCGAAACGGACCGGTGGGGAAAATGTATGGGATTCAGGGTTAGGGTCCTTGACCCGTGCCCCCGCCCAAGTGCTCTCAACCACCATTGTGTTCCCTTTGGTTGCGGGTGAGTAACGTTGCGGGTCCGTGGCTTACCATCTCGGTTATGCTAGTTGAGAAGCTTGCTGGTAACGCTGCTCTGTGCTAGCTATTATCTTTTCCTTCCAGTCGCGTTCGACGAGATCCAGATCCCACGTTGATTCTTCGGAGAGACATATTGGTCACTCAGGTAGTTAGCCATGCCCGACGGCTCAGGAGTCAGCCAAGGTGCCTCATACTGTACAACGGGACAGCTGCGATGTCTTACAATGCCGCCAAAAGGCACATACGATATGGGCAATGTCGCCCGCACAATTACTTAGGCACCAGGTCAAAATACAACACCACTCCCTGCGACCACCGGTCTCCCTCTGATTTGGTGTTGTAGCGACGGACCAGGAACAGGCTAGTCCCAATTCTTCCGTATCCAATACTGGCTTGTATCAGGAGGCAGCTGGCGACTGTAGAAATGTCAAGAGGTGTGTGTCCTATAGTTTACGAAACTCATGCTAGTGATACTGTATACATTTTTCATTTTTTGAATATAATGAGCGTTATCAATGAGCGCTATCATCAACGCAATGAAGTCGCGAGTATTACCTGTGGCCACGCTGGCCAGGGCCATCAGTGTGAAACCTATTGTATGAAACTCTCTCTGATCAACACACGCGGTGGCATCTGAGTCCGCATAGGCTGCACTTGATTGATGTCTAAGTTCATACAAAGGACGCTAGGGGTATCTAGGTTCAAGCCAAGTCACACTCCTTTGTGAATTGCCGCAGCGATTCATGTGGACTCCCTTCAGCGATCGACTAGGGCTCGTGGATCCCAATATTCTTTGCCCGAATGCAGTTACGATGGACCCCGATCTCCATGCAAGAAACAGACACCGCAATAAGATACCGTGCTGTACTAACTTGGGACGTGGGCGTGGAGACGGACACGTCATCGCGTCATTACTCATCAGATCATCATGCATCATGCATCACGGCTTTACTGCCACCCTCTTGTCCCATATCTCGTTTGCGAGGTTCCACGCCCAACTACCTGGTGTGCGTGGACCCGGCGCCAGTCACGGTCGGAGTGGCGTAGCCAGCGTCCTTACACTGTCGTCGGGTGGCGTAACCGTGTGAAAGTTCGTTCGGCTGATTCATCTGGTTTCCAACCAAGCCACTTTATCACCCGCATGGATAATCTAACGTGCCTTCAAGCTCACTTCTACAGGAGATGGCCCAATCCACTCATGCGACATCCCCCTCGTCAACTGGGGGCGTCATTCTAAAGGCAATAGCGGAAAGCATTCTTGCAACGCCGCCGCGACGTAGGGCCTTCCCGCCTTCACGATCCAGAGGCAATGTGCCACACCCACAAGGGTTTTTCAGAACCGAATGTGATCCGCCCTCTGGTGATGTCCACCTATAGCGGCATGCCTGGGTGCCAGTGCTACTAACTCCCTGACACCGTCAGTACCCACCCAAGGCCTTTTCCATCTGGCCCTCGGTTCTCCCTGTTGCATATCTGGTCACGTTATGACTATCATTGAATAGCACCACAATGTTACGGTACAGTGCCGGACCCTACTGTATATACGATCCTTCGCACGCTAGGCGTGCCGCGCAATGCTTCTGTCTGCAACGCACCAACAACCTCACCCTTCATCCCCTCCACTATTTCCGGGCCAGGCAGAGATATATGAAATGTTGCTTCGTACGTGTTAGCCGAGTCGTCGATTTGCGCGATGAACGCGTCAAGCATAGCAATCGAAGCTCTATCTTACATCAGGTTTTTGTGCGAAGGTCGAAGGAACCAGGGCCCCTAAGATTGCCCGCCACAGCTCACCCCGCTGGAACGAAGCACTGAAGAGCGGAGCCATCGAATCGAAGGTGAAACCGTGAAAGGGGTCGACATGACACCTAGCCAAAGACCGGGCTCAGGAGTCAGATCTATTCGGTGCGTTCTACTTTTTCTTCAGCTATGGAAGCAGAATACACCGAGACTTACTGGCGGCCAAGTTCAGTGCTTTATGGATTAAGGCGGCCTTCATGCAGCAAATGGCGAATCGTCGCTCGAAATTAAGCTTCGAAAAATTTCGGCTGGAAGAAATGGTTACATAACGCGGCGTCAAGGCAATAGGGCAACTGCATGACGGGCAGTTCTCTCATGGTCTATCGAACTTAAAGGCCCTCCACTTTTGCGACTTGCAGCGTGGACTCCCCGTGTTCTCTCTCAAGTTCCTCTGTCATCCAAAAACTCTCATGGGAAATTGTTGCGGCGGCTCTGCTACGGTCCCGTCTGTGCCAGCGCCAATGGAGATGCAGGCGCCGGCGCCTCAGGCAGCACAGCGGACGACTCCCGCTCCAGTGCACTCATCGCCTCAACTACCCCGAACTCGCAGTCGAACAGCATCTAAGCCCGAATCGACTTACCGCGGAATGTCGTCGCAAGACCCCAATCCCCGAACTCGAACGAAATCCGCGCCACAGCGACTCCAATCGTCGTCATCCCAAAACCCTAGGACTAGGGCCGAGATGCTTTCCGTGCCTAAAAGGGGTCGAGTCATCACGGACTCGCGCACTGCTTCAAACCCTTCTTCACGGTCGAGTTCACAAGGAACGAGGCCACGTACTTCCCCCGCTCCACTTGCGTGGTCCGTGGCTCTAAGATCACCCCGGGATATTACGATTCAAGCTTCCATCGAGTGCGTTGTTTGTCTTCCGACTCTCATCCCGTTTATCTATATGATTTTCAGGAATGGAAGACACAGTGAGTATATCAACCATACTCGTGAACCAATCCTGACAAAATATTTCCCCCTTAGGATACTGGTGTAAACTTTGGTCGAGTCCAGACTTCACTGATAAACCCCTCAAGGACTGCGTGAACATCATTCACGTGGGAATCGTCGAAATATGGAACCTGTATGACAGGAACAGAGTTAGTTCTTCTTAGTTGCCCTGCTGTTTTAACTGCTCAGCAGGGTCAGTATCTGTCACTGGCAAGCGACCAATTCAAGATAAACATGTCACACATCGTGAAAGATCTAGCCATGCTGGCCGGCGGCGCATCGGCGAGGTGAGTGTACAGCACAACAAGTAGAATTGTCCAGCGAATTGAACTGTCGATAGTTCAGACTGGAACGCATCTGGAGACGAGTTCGCAGATTGGGTTTACGATATATATCGAGGGAGGTGAGTGACCATCTGGAAACATCGCCGACTGGCTCAGTTTCTCGCGTGCCAGGCAGGAGAATGTTCGATGCGTGATGGGTTATATCGTGAACCTCATCGTGATCCTGGATGAGATGTTTGGGACAGCGGCTAGCAATGTGACAGAAGATGTCGCTCTGATGGTTATGGAGTCCATGTCAGATCTGGCCACAGGGACAGTATTCACGAGGATATCCGGAGGTTTGTTACGGAGACATTTTCGAACAGGTTCTATTCGGACAACGACCTGGTCTTGGAGAAGATTATCGACTTGATCAGGCACTATTGTTCCCGCCCTCAAGGAATAGCTGATGTTGGGTTGTCGAGCTTGCGATTGCAGGATTGCTTATTGTTTCAACACATGTATTGCACATATTTTATGTCAGAACGCATTTATATCTCGCATCTCACAATACAGAACTAGAAATATTGTAATGAAGGTGTCTTTCAGTGCTACAACTGTCAACAGGACTAGACTCGTGACTTCGGGGGCGGCGTAGGGATTTCAAAAAGAGTGCAAGCTTAGCGGGTAGGCTGGGCAGACCTCACTACGGCGACGTTGGCACTATGGAAGAATGCGACATGGAGGCGATCGAGGATGCACCAGCACTTTGCAACCTGGCCGGAGTAGGCCTATCGGTGTGATGATCACACTCACCCACTGTGCACCGCCCAGCTCCGAGAAGCCAGCGGCTGAGCAACCTGCCAGTGGCCACACCATTGTGCCGCAGTGTATCCGAGGTAGTAACCTGAAGGTACCGCTCAGTGCCCATGCTCTTAAAGAAAAGTGAATTCGCAACTGCCAGTGCCAGTGCCATGGTACTCACCGCCACCGTGACGGTTGGACCTTAAACGTTTAATCAATGGCAATACCACATTAAGGCATTCGCAGCTTGTGCGTAAACCCAACGCGGCGCGCATATCAAATGTTTAAGCTTATTGATTACCTGGGCCATTGAAGCTTGAAGACATCGTCAGTGCACAGGACATCCGACATTGAGCCTAGTACAATGACTCAATGAGCGTGATCATCTGCCAGTCGGCCCCCAAGACCAAGGGTTTGTCAAACATTGATATGGGCCTCCTCACTGAAGACCTGGGCCAGGCTTGGGGCCAGGGTGGCTGTTCTTGCCTTGCTTTCGTTTTTCAAACAACTCGGTGCATCCTGAGAAACCGATCTTCGAGCCTTTTCACCCAATTTCACCGTCCTGTCTGACAAGGTTATCTCAGCACCTTTCAATCCCTCGTACCTACGCATGGTACGCACCGTAACGCACGCACGCACACGCGAATATATTTCGTTCCCCCACTGGTTCAGTCTATTACAAGTAGGCATATATACGTACTAAATATATGCCACCTCAGTTAACGTGCATTTCGCGATGACGAATTTCGGGTGCGGTGATAGCCGTGACTACTATTCGTACTAGTGCTGAACCAATACAGTAGAAATTGTCATAACGCATAGCGTTCGTTCGGCCCAAAACCCATGCATTATGAGATTTATGCATTATAGTGGAGATTTTCAGGGGACAATGCCATGTTTGGACAGTTTGGTTCCAAGAAAAACCCATGCAATATGAGATTTATGCATTATCATTCTATGCATTATGACAATTTCTACTGTACTTCCTTCTAGGCATGCCTCGGACTCGGAACACCTGTGCTCTTGCCTGAACTCACCACGTTTGGAGTAGACACTATTATTTTTTCCTCTGCAATGGACACCTCATGCGCGGCCCTCACCAGGGTTACCAGCTACAATACTCACAAGAGCTGGGGAGAAAAGTCGTCAATTTAGTGCAGTGTGACTGTATAGAGCATAGACAGGACACCGTCTCGGCATTCTTAAACAGGAAGATCGTTTAAGACTAGAAAAAGTAGGCACCAATTCCATCCGGGAGAGGCCTGAGGCCTGAAGCTCTGAAGGCCTGAAGAGGCGAGGCCGCGAGGAGGCTCGCACCGCTGGCGCTAACGGAAATTATTGCCTCTCCGCACACGCATTGTGGTCGAGATGTTCAGGACGGGGAATCACATGATGTAGAACGAGGACGAGGTGAAACTTAGATCCCCTCTTTTTCTTTCCCTCTGTGTGCTGATTGCCGTGTGATTACAGTAAGAAGGGTCCGAAAGGATAGCATGGCCAGGCCCATCAGAAAATTTTTGAGCTGTACCTGTGGCGGCCGTCACCGGGCCTATCCACGTCTCCCTCTGGGGGCTTGGTGACATAATCATGCTATCCGCAAACTCTGCGGGGGGCTCGCTTCGCCATCGTAGACATTTGTACATCACAAATTCCCTCGGGTTTCATGTTGTTCATCAAAATAAGTTTTTTATTATTATCTATAGCTCTACACGGACTATCTAAAAACTATAAGGAATGATCTCATCTAAAGGGCACTAACACAAGCACGGGTGCAGGGGCTGGGGCTGGGTGCGGCCACACAGCGCGCAGAGCGGGGGACGCTGACCCAGTGCGCAGAGGCCGGGGGCATCAACACAGCGCGCAGGGGCGGGGTGCTGACCCAGCGCGCAGGGTCAGAGGTGCCGATGCAGCGTGCAGGGCATCGACCCAGCACGCAGGGGCCAGGGGCGTTGACGCAGGGCGGGGTGCTGATGCAGGACCCGGGGGTGCAGCTTGAACGTTTGAACACCGACTCACTCTTGGGGCGAGGGAGGGGGATGGTGGCAAGTGGAACCCACTCGCGTTTGAAGCGATTGCGATCGGGGAGGTCACGCCTTTAGTCACACGGTGGTCACTAATTACATGCGTGTGTGACTTCCAAAATTTGCATTCCACAGCCAACAAACTACAATTGTTTTTGGTTAGAAACGCATAGAACAGCTTAGCTTACTAATTACTAAACTCTTAGAACCGTTGGTGGAGAAATGACGAAGGCAGAGGATGCATCGTCAACCGTCGAAAATTCCCGGCGCTTGTGGTCGTCAATTTGGCTTTGTCTGTTCCCGGTTTTCACCCTTAGAGAATGGGTGCTTACTACGCTCGCAACTACGTTCGCAATCAACACAGCACCGTGGTTCCTATCGGGGTTTGCGCATACCGCGTTTACACCAATATGGAACTCAATCGCCCTGGGCCCCTATCGGACCCCATTTTCAGGCTTCATTTGGTATCTCTTCCGAAAACTGCGTCGCAATCTTTACTATAATCGCTTCCGTGGCAGAGTGGCCAAGCCTGCGAGCATGGAAGCACGTCAGGAGGAATCTGCGATGAAAGAGACCGAAGACCGCAAGAAGCGGGACGTGCGTGCCGTTCAGTGGCTAGTTGACAACATCAATGTGAGCAACGAGACGCAGACCTTCGTCCACTGTTGAACGTTGAGCTTCGAACCCAGCATCAACCTGGTACCACCGTCTACGATCTCTGCAGATGCGTGGGATACTTTTTCGGCATCTACAGTAACGAAGGAGATCTCATGGACACGAAGGAACAACGTAGGCGGATGCGCGGATGCGTCGAAACCGCGGCGTCCCTGGTGTGCTGTACCGAGGTCGAACTGGGTGAGTCTGGGTCTGTTCGGAGAGGTCGGAGAGGTACTTAGTGAAATGGGCGATAAAGAACGGACAAGCGACCCGTTGACAATCAGATCGAACACGAGGAGACCCTCCAAACTCTCAAAAGTTTGGAGTCCCTCCGTGAAATCCTCGTCCGACTACGGCTCAATTACAGTACCTGATGAAACGGCAACTATATCGTTTGCCAGACTTACGTAATGGAGGCGGCTTCAGATTTACAATTGAACTATTCTTCCTTGCACTCAGACAACTCTCATCTACGACTTCATTGTCCGAGTTTAAGGAGGTCTTCTATACTGGTACCTTCAAGGTCATCACATCCAACTGGGAGAGGAGCAAGAATTCGGCCGGGACTCAGCGAATTCTGCTCGATCTCCTCTGTGATCTCGTTATCCGAAGCCACGGAGTCTTTTCTGACCTTTCCTACCCGCCGTACGTCGTAGAGATGCTCCTGGATTTGGTGGGAAAGATGGTCAATGGACAGCGGCCTCCTGGACAAAGCGTTGAATGTCATTAACAATGCCGCATCCCCGTAGTTCTTCAAGCAACGAAGACTCGAATTTGGCGCACACGGGGATCGGCCCCAAGGTGTATTTCAGACCTAGAAGTCGAGGAGTGGAAGGACAGGGAATTGCAGAGGCGCGTAGTACCTAGGCAATGTAGTGCAGTAAGGTGGTGTAGCGTGTAGCGCCCTGGACAGTCCGAGTCTACAACTACACTGCCCGTCATTCAAGGAGGTCTACGCACACAAACATTTGGCGCTCAAGTTACACACGAAAGAAAAAATCGGAACGACTCGGACAACAGCCCTAACTTGAAGGTCAGTAATTTTTTTTTTCCCGGAAAGCGCTTTATTCCTAGAATCCTCCGAGGTAGATTGGGGTGTAAAGTAGTATAAGGTCTGCCTCGCTTCGCCCTAGTAGTGGGAAAGTAACATAAGAAAGATACACAAAGGAAAAATACAGGAACATATTGCGTCACACATGTGATGGGTTTTGGTGAGGAGTTACTAGTTACAGACCATAGCATCGGTTGGAACTTGGCACGAACACAGCATCCCGGCCAGTGGCTCGGTAGAGTCGGCACTTGCCTCAAGGCCGACTACATGCCAGTGGATCACGGATAATCGAAATGCCATATAGAGTCCAAGCCAAGGTCCAAGTATACAAGCAGGCCAGATTCACTTGCACCAACCACGAGGCAGACATTACCTAGGAAGGAAGGTGCGTAGCTGTGCCTGTCGAATGCCATCGCGTACATTGGTTGCAGCTTGCTCACCGGACCTCGGGACGAAGTCTAGTTTTCGCACGCGTTGACCGTGACAGAGCGGTGGAGAGCTGGCAGCTGCCCAAAAAGACGTCCTAAAAAATTGGTCGGAAACGCTTACAGATGGACCAGGGCGGTTGGACACGCGTTTCCCCCCAGAGATCCGCAAAGCGCGGTTCTGTCCGGTGTTTGTCCTACTTCGTGGGGAGTTTTTACCTCACATCGGGCTTGTGCCCATTGACAGCAACATCATGCTAGAATGCAGCGCTGGAGGAGTTTATCTGCAGCATCGCATTGATTAAGCCTGTTCCACGAATGTAAGATAGCTCAGGAACGGTCGGCGTCAGGTCGAGCACGTCATGACTGAGGCCAACCATCAACACGCTCGACATCTGAAGCCATGTCCGGCGTCTCAGGTACCAGCATCTCTGGATGCAAGACGAGATTTACTATGTGGACCTTGATGACACGGACAATGCGCAGAGATATTGACTGATGCGAAGGATTACAGGAAAGGATTCTTGATTCTGAAGCAAAGTCATCTCATTTCACTTTGTGAGTAGATCGCCCTGCCGTTGTGCTTCTGATCCAACTGGCCAAAAGTGGCAACAACTTCTTGAGCGTAAAACGAACCATGAGCGGTTAAAGTGCGGCCCAAGGGATTAGCAAATTAGCATCGCGACTCGCGAGCTGGTCCCATCTCTGCGTGGTCTCAATGGGGACCGTGTCGAGAACCATCTTGCAATCCAGCTGAAGTGTCTGTGAGCTCACAGTCACCGCTGTCGGTATCCTGGTCGCTGGCGGTGAGTGTGAAGACAAATAAACCATTTGGGCGCCAGTAGTACCCCATGGGTCTCCACAGCCTCGCCTCGTGGGGCGTGCCCCTGTGAAAGCGCAAGAATATGTCCCTTCACGGCTGGCGCATGTAGTCGCATGTAGCCACGTGTCGCAGAGTTTGGCATGGAAAAACATTCCCATACGCCACATGCGCAAGGAACTAATGTGGTATTGCGGCTACACTTCCCGCGGTCAAAAACACGTGTAAACCATGATGATACCACGTGTGTGATGTGCCGCGATACTACGACCGATGTCGTGCATCTTACCCCAATTAATGTTGATCACTAATACTCGGTAATTCCTGCTTGCTGGAAAGAAACTATGGGCGGCCTCTACTTATCCTCAGTTGTCCAGGTGTCCAGGTGACCCCTGATGTTGGGGGACGCGGTCACACTCACAGAACGAAGCGAAGCACTAAAAGCCTTGCTTGAGAGTTGAGACAGGAGCTATCGAAGATGAAACCGTCGACATAAAGACCGGGCTCAGGAGATCTATCCGGACCGCGAGGCTCATCATGGAACTTGAACTTGGAGTGGTGGGCAAAATTACTGTAAATGAAAGGTTTACATAACCCCGGCGTCAACTGGTCAGCGGCAACTGCAATGACATGCAATCTCTCATGGTCATTGTCATGATGATCGAACTTAAAGGCCCTCCACTTCTTTTGACTCCCCGTGCTCTCTTTCTAGTTCCTCTGTCATTAGAAATTTCTTATGGGAAATTGTTACAGCAGCTCTGCTACGGTCCCGTCTGTGCCAGCGCCGATGGAGATGCAGGCGCCGGCGCCTCAGGCAGCACAGCGGACGACTCCCGCTCCAGTGCAACCCCGACATAGCCTGGACGGCTTCCAGTCTCGTCGCCTCAAGCCCCGAACTCGCATCGAACACATCTAGGCCTGAGCCGTCTCACCATGGCGGAATGTCGTCACAAGATCTAAATCCTCGAATTCGAACGAAATCCGCGCCACAGCGACCCCAATCGTCGTCATCCCAAAACCCTCGAACCAGGGCCGAGACGCTATCTGCGCCTAAAAGGGGTAGTCGGGTTGATTCCAGACCAACGAGCCCAGGTGAGTCGGCTGACAATTTTGAAAAAAATTCTAACATCTTATAAGAACAAAAATCAGGGGCCGTGCACCGACCATGAGTTACCCTAGCCGTAGATCACTTAATTCAACAGTGAAGCAGTGCTCACTGAACAACCGGAGTATGTGGTTCGATTCTGGCATATTCGCGTCTAAGCTCTGTAGATTTAGGATCCTCGTAGTGGGGAAGGTAAGTCTATGCAACACTCAGCGAAGTCCGGTCAAACCAATGCTCTCGTAATGCACAGAGGGCTCAGGGAAATCGTCGCTTATCAATAGTACTTTCCGAGTGGACATGTCGGTGCGTATTTGGTCCTGTTTCAAATTCCAATGTGCTCATCATGTCTGTGCCTCCAAAACAAGGCGGCGCCGGCGAGAGTGTCTGACATCAACTCGCGTTTCGTCCAGATGATAACCATCATCTTATTGTCCACGAGAGTGCTGGACTTGAACCTGGAGATGCCCAGGGCTTGCGAGCTATCCGGGATTTCATCTCAAACCGTACTGATCCGAGCCGTGCACCGCGGAAAGATTGCATGCCATCTGGTAGAGAAGTGATGTTAAAACGCCTATGACTATTATTTGGCTGATATTCTAACCCAGGATATGTGTTCCCTCATCTGATGCCGTCAATGGGAGCATCGGAGATGGTGTAGAGGAGATTCTGAGCATGAGAAGAGGTAAGCGCATCCAAATCCCGGGCTTATATATTCGATTAATAAAAGACCAGTTCCTGTTGTTGTCGCGTTCACTAAATCTGACTTGGCTTTCCCCCAAATAACGGGGTCCGATGGTGGAAACTCGCAGTACCAGGACCGTGCAAGATCCAGGGCATATGCACAGTGCGAACAGTTGTGCCGTCCCCTGTTCCGCAGGGAACCCAGGGATGTACCAGCAGAGCTCGTTTCTGGTAATTACTTTCTTCTCCTCGAATGAACCCTTAGCGTATACATTTATTGCAGTGGCGCCACAATATGGTGCCCTCATCAACAATCTAATTGTGACGACAGACCGATTTATCATGGGCGCGCGTACTGTTTCAAACCTTTCACGGTCGAGTTCACAAGGAACGAAGCCACAGATTGCCCCCGCTCCACTTGCGTGGTCCGTGGCTCTAAGATCATCGCGGGATATTTCGATTCAAGCTTCCATCGAGTACGTTGTTTGTCTCCTGACTCTTATCCCATTTACCTATTTGAATCTCAGGATTGGACGAAGCCGTGAGTATACTGACCACACGAACGAGCCAATTCTGACAAGATATTTCCCTAAGGATACTGGCGCAGCCTATGGTCGAGTCTGGACTTCGCCGATCAACCCCTCAAGAGTTGCGTGAACATCATTCACGTTGATATTGTCGAAATATGGAACCTGTATGACAGGAACAGGGTTAGTTCTCCTTACTTGCCTTGCCCTGCTGTTCTGCTCAACGAAATCAGTATCTGTCAAGCAATCAATTCAAGATAAATATGTCACACGTCGTCAAAGATCTAGCTGTGCCAACTGGCAGCGCGCCGCAGGGGTGAGTATACTGCACTGTAAGTAGAGATATCTAGCAAATTGAATTGCCGATAGGGACTGGAGCTCATCTGGAACCAAGTTCGCAGATTGGGTTGACGATGTGTATCGAGGGAGGTGAGTGTTCACCTTGAATCATTGCCAACTGGCTTAATCGTCTCTGGCATCCCAGCCAGGAAAATGTCCGATGTGTGATGGGTTACATCGTCAACCTTACCGTGATCCTGGATAGCATTTTCAGGACAGCGGGCGGCAATGTGACGGAAAATGCGGCTCTGAAGGCTGCGGGCACGCATGTCAGATCTGGTCGCAGGGATAGTATTCACCGGGATATCCGGAGCTTTGTTACGGAGACATTTGGGATTAAGTTTAATGTCCCGCAGAAAGACCTAGTCTTGGAGAAGATTGTTGATTTGATCAGGCAATATCGCTCCGGGTAATTGCAGGATTTCTTATTGTTCATCTATCTTGTTCTCTGTACATTTTACGCATCTTACTTTATGCCCGCGTTTATACCCCACTAGTGTTGTGCATGGCCTCGCCTGGACTTAGGCCTGGATTAATCAGGCTTAGGCTTGGAGGATCGATGAGCCAGGCTGCAGTTGGTCTGCCCGGAGAGAAGTGTATGCGAGAGCCGGAATCGGTATCATCGACATAGGCGAGAGCCTGCCTCGAGAGTCTGTGTGTAGGGGAAGCGAAAGCATTGCCCATTTTTGCTTACCCCACATGTCGAAGCAAGGCGAGGCGAGACTGCCGCAGCGGAGCATCTCCATCTGAGTGATGCCGTCGATGATGTTGTGGAGTCCGGGCGTGATCTCGCCAGGGTCGGCGTAGTTTGTAGCGATGTTCGCCGTCCTGTGAACGGTCAGCATGTGAATGTCAGTGAGAGCACGAACGAGTGAGAGGGGTGAAAGCACCTCATTGTGGCATCCAGTGCAAAGCGTGACGTGAAACGTCATACCGTGATAGCGCTCCAAACACGGTGTACATTTATGTACATCGTCGCCGATGTCGCAAACACGATAAAGGAATGCGTGAATGACGTCTTGCTGGTGCATGGTCAAGTGCAGAGAAGGCGCAGCAGCGAGAACGTCGTCCTCGTTGATCACGGATTGTGCGTGAGGCCGGGGCAGCCGGTTTGCATGGGAGCGGCGCTACCTGTCAGGATCGATACGAAAGCGGGGTGAAGAAAGGTAAGGATCGGGAGGGGCGTGTTCTCGGGGAACGTCGACCTGCATGGGGTCGTTGAGAGGGGGCGATATGCGAGACGTGTGATCGCTGTGGTGAAGGCGAAGGCGGGCGTGGTATTCCGTTTGTTCGAGAAGGTGAAGGTCCAGTTCATGGTCGCGTCGCACGCCAAGTCTACTGTGGGAGGGCACGGTAGCGCGCTGCGACGAGCGCGAACTTGCGCGTGGCGTTCATGACGGAGCGTTTTCTCTCTGGAAAGTTGTGCGTCGGCGTCGGGGCCGCTGGCAAGGGCATTCCGATGCCGATAGCGTCTTTGTGCTTCGGCGGTCCTTAAGGGTGGTTTCTGTAGTTGGGAGGTCCTCATCATAGAGGGGGAAAGGAGAGCGTGGTGATGAGCGGTGTCGGCCCATGCAGTGGGGAGGGCGGTGGAAGGACATAGAGGGCGGAACGGGATGAGTCGAAAGTGGAACAGAGGTTCAGCAAAGAGAACAATCACCGTTGGATGTCCGTGGCGATAGAAACAACCCGATCATAGAACGGATTATCGAACGTAAGCTCCGGTTGGTAAGAAACTGCTATAGGGTGATTGGTGGCCTGTCCAACGGTAACGACCTGTTCAATGCCCTTTTGGACAGGTCCCGATCGCTGGCCCTCCTCCAAGAAAATAATCTGTAGAGCGGGCAACACTTCCGTCGCTCTGCCCTCAACGAGCTCTTGCAGGGCAGGAACGATACGTCGTGCAATCTCTTCCGATAGGTACAGGTTCTTCACCGATACAAATGGGCGTAACAATTCAAGCCATAGCGCATTTTCGACGTTGCCTTGCCAATGTTGTCGATAATGTGGATTCCCATCGATGTGGAGGTCCAAAGTGGGAAGGGGACGCAGGCAAGAAGTACAGACCTGTTCCATAGACGAAACTTGCCATTCCAACTCCGTGCATGGGATGTTCACCTTGAGTTTTTCGTGTTTGTCGGATGACAGTGATGAGAGTTCGACCGAAGCGGCGTTACCATTAAAGGTAACATGGGTTTTTTCGAGCGCCTTCATGGTTGGTGTGCGGCTGATAAATTGGGTTAAATGTGGTGTATCGAATATGATGTCATTGAATAAGGTTGTCTCCAAGTAGCAGAGTCGAGGAGCATCGATGTGGGCCACGACGACCTCCACGTATTCGCTGACCCCTTTGAACTCAAAATATCTGAGATTGGGGAGGACAAAGCACGTCGGGGGAGGCGGACGGTGGTGTGCTGGGTCTGGGTCAGGGGATTTGAAAAGAAGCCAAAATGTTTCGAGGCGGGTCATTGTGGAGAGGGCAGTGACTATTGACTCGGGTGAAATGTACCCCGAATGAGGAATATCTTCAAGCACAAGAGCGACGAGGTGAGTGGCAGACAAAAGTAGTTTCGGTAAACCCGGAAATGGGATGCGATCCAACCAGAGATGTTCCAGACGTGGGGCGGATCCACCCAAGAACGATTCGGGAACGACTAACACCGTTTCATCATTCGACGAGAGCCGCAGGTCGGTCAGCTCCGGGAATGGCTCCTGCATTGCGGCCAAAAGTTTGTCCAAATCCGACCTTTCGAGGTCCATGAGGCGGATATGACGCACACGATTGCTGCGCTCGAGTACAGCAACAATGTTATCCATGGATTCTGCTCTTTCGTAGCACCGAATAAAAAGAGGCAAGGCTGGCCAGACATCCAATGTGTCCCTTGCTGGCGTTTTGTTGGAACAAAATAGTCGCATATTGAGTCGACGTGGTGACGCAAAAACAATGCTTCGCCAACGCCGACACACGTGCACCAGTGTCTGCCATCCGGTTCTCCATTCTTCAGCCACATGGAAACCAAATATATCCAGTAGGACATCATCATTAAGCACGTTGATTGACATCACCTAGCCCACATCGCATCGGGTCAGCAGCAGTCATTGTGGGATGTTGTGCAAAGGACGTACGTCGACATCGGTTGGAATATTTTGACTCGGGGCACGAAGGAAATAATGGGGGGCGGAGGCGGTGCAGCCCATGCAGGACTGTGGTGGGGTGACTTGATGATGGGCACGCTTCCAAGCAGGGTTATTTGGGATTTGTAAGTTGATTACTGTAATGGCGGCGGGGGGTGAAGAAAACCCAGCTGGCTTGAGATCGCAAATATATACGTACGATGCCCAAAACCTACTAGTACACAGCGTGCCGGCGTGTCCCTTCCGCCACGGCGCCCTCGAGGCGTTCAAAACGTTGGCTCCGCCTGATCATCATCGCCAATGATTCGTGCTTCTTCCTCGTTTTTTTGATACAGCAATCCCTCACGTGTTTCCTATGTGCAGTGCACCTGGCGATGGGTGGAACCCTCCTGTTATTGCGATGGCGATGCCTCGACTGTCGAGCTTCCTCAGTGAGGAATGGTGTCCGCTGGAGAGATTGCACCGGCAAGTAGCCTGATCTTATTCACTTCGGGAGCAACTTGGGATTTGCCACTGACCTTTGAAAAAGCCTTGCAGCACACACATCAGTCCCGATTACTGTAAGTTGTATTTGTTGACTCTTCCACGCGTTGATGTTGTTGGGACTGCTGGCAAGGGCTTCTTGACGCTAATGGCGTGGGGGGTGGAAAGTTGGTCGCCATACGAGTAGGGTTGTAGGATGAGTAGATTTCGTGAGAGAAGCGGGAGAGACCCGATTTGGGGGGGGGGGGGTATGTTGTGATTGCAGGGGACCCTCGCTTGGCTTGTCGCTTGGACCCTCGTGTTCTCCCTCTTACGTAAATCGGGCTCCACCGTGGTCCAAAGCCTCATGTGAAACTCCTTGGACCGTGCAGATGATCACGCTCATTGTACTAGGTTCGATGTCCTGTGCACTGACAAAGCCTTCAAGCTTCAAGTTTCAATGGCAATCGATGGCAATACCTCAATAAGGCATTCGCAGCTTGGGCGTAAACCCAACGCAGCGCACATATCAAATGTTAAAGGTCAGACCGTCACGGTGGCGGTGAGTACCATACCATTTGCGAATTCACATTTCTTTTAAGAGCAAGGGCACCAAGCGGTGCCTTCAGGTTACTACCCCGGATACACTGCAGCACAACGGTGTGGCCAGTTTGCTCAGCCGCTGGCTTCTCGGATGCGTGCGCGCCATGCTGGGCGGTGCAGAGCGGGTCCTCTCCGCACACGCATTGTGATCGGGATGTTCAGGACGGTAAATCACCATGATGTAGAACGAGGACAAGGAGGTGAATCTTGGATCCTCTCTTGCTCTTTCCCTCTGTGTGCTGATTGCCATCCGATTAAGGAGGGTCCGAAAGGATAGCATGGCCAGGGGGATCAGCCCCGCTGCCACAGCACGATGAACATCCCGAAATTGGTGTGCATCCCGTACCAGTGGGGGTGGTAAATTGATGATCCGACAGTATGGGTTTGAAGGCATGGGCTGTCGAAATGAACAAGGAAATGAATCAAGTCAATTACCCGACGAGTCCCGCAGACAACGCCAGGACTTTGACGATAGTGCTAGTGACCTATGATCCCTGTACGGAAAGGAAGCCAAGAGTCATGATGAAGCCTGAATAAATACTTTGAAAGATGATATGAATGGGGTCCTTATCTTCGTATGTGCAGGTTCTTCTTGTCAACCAGGGTTGACGTCACTATCAATCCAGGCCGGCTTATTCTCTGGTGTTCTCAGTTCTCACCGCGTTCGTCGTTCCAAAGATTCAGGATTTGAAAGTAAACCCCGCAGACCAGTCGTTCTATTACTAGAATCAATCCTCTCAAATATCGCAACAACTCACTTCGATGGGCAGCCAGATCTCGACAAATTTAACACTCTCATTGCCTTACCCGACCTTTCATCCGTCGGCATCCGACCGCCGAGTGAATATTATCTGGCTTATAAGCCTCGTATGCAGTCTGTCTGCGGCCCTCCTTGCAACGCTCATCCAGCAATGGGTTAGAGCTTATATGCGCATCTTCCAGCAGTCTAGCAACCCGTTGAAGACTGCGCGGACTCGACTGTTTTTGTTTGAAGGCGCCGAGCGCTTACCAGTGGTGGCGGAGGCCGTCCCCGGGCTTATCCACGTCCCCCTCATAATTTTCTTCTGGGGGCTTGGTGACACCATCATGCATATTGACACAGCCGTTTTGATTGCCACCGTGGTTCCTATCGGGATTTGCGCATGCCTCTATTTCTATTGTGCGATTACACCAATATGGAATCCCCAATCGTCTTATCGCACCCAATTTCAGGCTTCATTTGGTACCTCATCCGAAAACTGCGTCGCAATCTTTATTATAATCGTTTCCGTGGCAAAGTGGCCAAACCTGCGAGTTTGGAAGTACGTCAGGAAATCTGCGATGAAAGAGACTGAAACCCGCAAGAAGCGGGACGTGCGTGCCATTCAGTGGCTAGTTGACAACATCAATGGGAGCAAGGAGACGCTTCGTATTGGCAATCCCGGGCTCATCCAACAACCAGGAGTGGGGGCGAGATGTTTGGAAGGGGGTAGTAAGAGACCAGTCGACGTCCACTGTTGTTGACAACTTGAATCTGGTACCACCGTCTACGATCTCTGCTGATGCGTGCGGTACCCGTAGCGAGCCACACGATGCACATAGAGCGAGGTGATGGTCTCTACTCTGCTGTGGCGAGATTGTCCAGTCTAGTCCAGAAGTAGTATAGGGACACCATTATTGTTCTTAGTTCCTTGCAGGGTATAAATGTGGGCATAAAGTAAGATGCATATATGTAGAGAGAACAAGATATATAAACAATAATAAATCCCGCAATTATAGTCAGCTATTAGGGGCACAATATTGCCTGATCAAGTCGATAATCTTCTCCAAGACCAGGTCTTTCTGCGGGACAGTAAACCTGATCCCAAATGTCTCCATAACAAAGCTCCGGATATCCCGGTGAATACTATCCCTGAGGCCAGATCTGACATGGATGCCTGTAGCCTTCTGAGCGGCGTTTTCCGTCACATTGCCGCCCGCAGACCTGAAAATGCTATCCAGGATCACGGTGAGGTCCACGATGTAGCCCATCACACATCGGACATTTTCCTGGCTGGATGCCAGAGACGACTAAGCCAGTTGGCGATGACTCAAGGTGAACACTCACCTCCCTCGATACACATCGTAAACCCAATCTGCGAACTTGGTTCCAGATGAGCTCCAGTCCAAACTATCGGCAATTCAATTTGCTAGATATCTCTACTTACAGTGCAGTACACTCACCCCTGCGGCGCGCTGCCAGTTGGCACAGCTAGATCTTTGACGACGTGTGACATATTTATCTTGAATTGATTGCTTAACAGATACTGATTTCGTTGAGCAGAACAGCAGGGTAAGGCAAGTAAGGAGAACTAACCCTGTTCCTGTCATACAGGTTCCATATTTCGACGATATCAACGTGGATGATATTCACGCAGCTCTTGAGGGGTTGATCAGCGAAGTCAAGACTCGACCAAAGGCTACGCCAATATCCTAAACGAAATAGTTTGACAGACATGACTCGTTTGTGTGATCAATATACTCACGATTTCGTCCAATCCTTAGAGTTAAAATAGATAAATGGGATACAGTCGGGAGACAAACAACGTACTCGATGGAAGCTTTAATCGTAATATCCCGCGATGATCTTAGAGCCACGGACCACGCAAGTGGAGCGGGGGCAATCCGTGGCTTCGTGCCTTGTGAACTCGACCGTGAAGAACGGTTTGTAGTACGCGAGCTCATGATAAATTGGTCTGTCGTCACGATTAAATTGTTGATGAGAGCACCATATTGTGGCGCCACTGCAATAAATGTATATGCTTAGGGGTCATTCGAGGAGAAGAATGTAATCACCAGAGACGAGCTCTGCTGGTACATCCCTGGGTTCCCTGCGAAACAGGGGACGGCACAACTGTTCGCACTGTGCATATGCCCTGGATCTTGCACGGTCCTGGTACTGCGAGTTTCCACCATCGGACCCCGTTATTCGGGGGAAAGCCAAGTCAGATTTAGTGAACGCGACAACAACAGGAACTGAGTCTTTTATTAATCGAATATATAAGCCCAGGATTTGGATGCGCTTACCTCTTCTCATGCTCAGAATCTCCTCTACACCATCTCCGATGCTCCCATTGACGGCATCAGATGAGGGAACACATATCCTGGGTTAAGGAATATCAGCCAAATAATAGCCATAGGCAGTTTCAACACCACTTCTCTACCAGATGGCATGCAATCTTTCCGCGGGTGCACGGCTCGGATCAGTGCGGTTTGAGATGAAATCCCGGATAGCTCGCAAGCCTTGGGCATCGCCAGGTTCAAGTCCAGCACTCTCGTGGACAGTAAGATGATGGTTATCATCTGGACGAAACGCGAGGTTGATGTCGGACACTCTCGCCGGCGCCACCTTGTTTTGGAGGCACAGACATGATGAGTACATTGAATTTGAAACAGGACCAAATACGCACCGACATGTCCACTCGGAAAGTTCTATTGATAAGTGACGATTTCCCTGAGCCTCTCTGTGATTACGAGAGCATTGGCTTGACCGGGACTTCGCCGCTGAGTGTTGCATAGACTTACCTTTCCCACTACGAGAATCCTAAATCTACAGACAACTGAGCTTAGACACGTTGAATTTAATATGCCAGAATCGAACCACATACTCCGGTTGTTCAGTGAGCACTTGCTTCACTGTTGAATTAAGTGATCTACGGCTAGGGTAACTCATGGTCGGTGCACGGGCCCCTGATTTTTGTTCTTATAAGATGGTTAGAATTTTTTTTCAAAATTGTCAGCCGACTCACCTGGGCTCGTTGGTCTGGAATCAACCCGACTACCCCTTTTAGGCGCAGATAGCGTCTCGGCCCTAGTTCGAGGGTTTTGGGATGACGACGATTGGGGTCGCTGTGGCGCGGATTTCGTTCGAATTCGAGGATTTGGATCTTGTGACGACATTCCGCCATGGTGAGACGGCTCAGGCCTAGATAGTGTTCGAATGTGAGTTCGGAGTACTTGAGGCGACGAGACTGGAAGCCTATCCAGGCTATGTCGGGGTTGCACTGGAGCGGGAGTCGTCCGCTGTGCTGCCCGAGGCGCCGGCGCCTGCATCTCCATCGGCGCTGGCACAGACGGGACCGTAGTAGAGCCGCCGCAACAATTTCCCATGAGAGTTTTTGGATGACAGAGAAGCTAGAAAGAGAACACGGGGAGTCCACGCTGCAAGTTCCAAAAGAAGTGGAGGGCCTTTAAGTTCGATAGACCATGAGAGAACTGCCCGTCATGCAGTTGCCCTATTGCCTTAACGCCGCGTTATGTAACCATTTCAAAATTTCGACCTTGATGAGCGACGATCCCCCATTTGCTGCATGAATGCCGTCTTGATCCATAAAGCACCGAACTTGGCCGCCAATAAGTCTCAGTGTATTCTGTTTCCATAGCTGAAGAAAAAGTAGAACGCACCGAATAGATCTGACTCCTGAGCCCGGTCTTCGGCTAGGTGTCATGTCGACCCCTTTCACCGTTTCACCAAGCGCGTTTCACTTTCGATGGCTCCTGTCTCCAGCAAGGTTTTTCGTGCTTCGCTTCGTTCTGTGATGGTGTCCCCGAACATTAGGGGTCACCTGGACACCATGAGGATAGGTAGAGGCCGCCCATGGTTTCTTTCCAGCAAGCAGGAATAACCGAGTATTCAGTGATCAACATTAATTGGGGTAAGATGACACGACATCGGTCGTAGTATCGCCCAAGTGCGCAGGCAGTGCCAGGCACATCACACACGTGGTATCATCATGGTTTACACGTTTTTTTCGAGCACGGGAGGTGCAGCTGGTGCAGCCGCATTACTGCATTAGTTCCCTCCTGCCTGGCGCATGTAGCCGTATGTGGCGTATGGGAACGTTTTTCATGCGAAACTCTGTGACACGCGGCCTGCGCCAGCCGTGAGGGGACATATTCTTGCGCTTTCACAGGCGCGCGCCCCACGAGGCGATATCCGTGGAGATATCATAGTACTACTGGCGCCCCTTCGTGAGAAATGAATTGTTTTCTTTACACTCACTGCCAGATACAGTACCGACAGCTGCGACTCTCGACAGTCTCCAATGAGACCATGCAGAGATTGCAGAGATGGGACCAGCTCGCGAGTTGCGATGCTAATCCCTTGGGCCGCACTTTAACCGTTCCCTGGTTCATTTTATGCTCAAAGATGTTGTTGCCACTTTTGGCCAGTTGGATCAGAAGCACAATGGCAGGGAGTACTACTCACAAAGTGAAATGAGATGACTTTGCTTCAGAATCAAGAATCCTTTCCTGTAGTTCTTCGCATCAGTCAGTATCTTCTGCGCACTGTCTGTGTCATCAAGGTTCCACATAGTAAATCTCGTCTTGCATCCAGGGATGCTACGCGATGCAACCAGAGTTGTTCCAGACGTGGTGCGGATCCACCCAAGAACGACTCAGGAAGTGCTGACACTGTTTCATCACTGGCCCACAGCCAGAGCCATAGATATGTCAGCTCTGGGAATGGGACCTGCATCGCTGCCGAATGTTTTTCTAAATCCGACCTTTCGAGGTATATGAGGCTGATATGACACACACCACACATTATCGCTCCGCTCGAGTACAACAACGATGTTCTCCCGCTGTCTGCTGAATCATCGTCACACAAAATGAAGAGGCAGGGGCCGCATGGCTGGCCAGACATCCAGGGTGTCCCTTGCTGGTGCACCAGTGTCTGCCACTCCTCTATCTTTTCTTTTGTAAAGACAAATATTCCAGCAGGACATTATCAGGGACTCACGGGGGGCATGTCGATTGACACCACGGTGACCACCTGGCCCACATCACATCGAGTCAAATAGCAGTCGTTGCAGGATGTTGTGCAAAGGACGTACGTCGACATCAGTTGGCTGATTCTTGCCAGTCCAATGACGTGAGTGAGTTTTTGATGTCAACGAGCCTTCTCAACGGGAATCTATTTTTGATGACCCGGGTGTGAAGGAAATAACGGGGGGCGGAGAGCAAGCAGCCCATGCAGGAGTATGATGGGGTAACACAGGCTTGATGACGGGCAGGCCTCCGAGCAGGGTTATCTGATCAATGCAGCGGATGGATTTCCGATGGGGATTTCAGCGTTAGGGGTGAAGAAAAATAAGTTGCCTTGTTGTTGCAAATATATACGATGCCCAAAGCCTATACACAGCCCTAAGCATGGGCGTGCAGCCACGTGCTAGTGCTTCTGCCCCTCTCGACGTGATCAAAACCCCTCGACGTTGGCTCCGCCCGAATGATCCATGCCTCTTCCTCATGTTTTTGATATAGCAATGTCAGCAAACCCTTACACGTTATGTGCAGTGCACCTGGGTGATGGGTGAACCCTCCTCTTATTGAGATAAAGACGTTTCGACTGTCTAGCTTCCGCAGTGAGGAATGATGTCCACCGGAGAGATTGCACTGGCAAGTTGCCTGATCTTGTTCACTTCGGGAGCAACTTTGGCACCTACCACTGACTTTTAAAAGAGCCTCGTAGCACACACGCCTTGGTAAGTTAACTGTGGCAGGGTTCTCCGAGCTCCGAAATGACCGACCGACGTCCTCAACGTTAATGATCCAACAACCCAGACTTTCTCGACTCTCAACATACAAGTACAAGTGACGCAGCCTGTGAGCGCTGTCCGCACTCCCCCCGACCCCGCCACCGCAGACTTTCCCGAACCGAATAACACCTCAACTCCTCGAAGTGGCTGCTCCGCGCTCATTTCCTGCATGCGCGACCTGCCAATGAACGGACCGGAACCCGGATGCCACTCCGTTCCCCTTTCTGCTCTCGTTCTGTTCTCATTTTCATCCAAGTAGTACTGCATCGTCCACAGTCCCCATCAATCGTCGATTAATCATCCTTCGAGCAATCTCACTCAAACTCCCATCTCCGCAATCTTCCCCGCTCAACGGGCCGGATACTATATCTGAGGATGAGCCCGCAGTCTGGGCCGCAGAAGAGACCTCCAAGGTTCGTGACACCATTTTTGGTCTCGTGCAGATGACTTAGCGATTTTCCAGACAAGAGTTCCAGCTAATTAAAGCCTATCAGATGGTGCTCATAAGACCTTGGCGGCGCTCAGTGACGTGTAAAGTCACGAACGAGTTGCAGACTCGGTACAAGCGCGAGTGTCTCGAGTTCAAATTACAGTAGAGGTCAATCATCTGTGTTCCAACTTTTTTACCCTTTCATGCCCATCCACTCCCCTGCTCTCTTTGCTGTTTCTCTCCGGTCGTCAAACCATGGGGGGTCCGAACAATGCCAGGATTCTGGGCAGATCTCTCTCGACTGAGTCGACTCCTTCGTACCTTCACCCTAGCCCAATTACCTTCGATCCAAAATCGGGATTGATGGACATTAATAAATTTGTGTTTCTCTACTCAGCGGATCCACTCCCTATTCGAAGTGCCCTGCCGTGATTTCATCTGCCCCACAATCGCACTGTCCTTCTCTTTTCCCGTCCGTTGTGATGGTTCTTGATATCTCACCCACCCGCATATCATTCACGCCTGCAGCATCTAGAACTCACCAGACTATGCGCGTCGGCGTGCTCTCATCCACGCCACTGATGAACCCACCACCGAAGAGCTCGAAGTAGTAGGCACTGCCCAATCCGCGAAGGACGACGCGGACGAGAATACGCTGGCCGTTCCCTCGTCGACTATCGCCGCTGTACCTGGATTCTGGTTGAGGAATCACGTCGGCTTATCAGAACTGATCGAAAATCAAGACGCTGGTGCATGTAATCAACCCACTTTACCTCCTCGATACGGAGGTCGATTGAGTTGTTTATAAGTCGAGGTTCAAGATCATTTTTGAATTTTCATTACACGAATTTTTGAAATGGCGTGCTCGAAAGGATTTAAGTGCACCGCAAGTAGATCAGCTTTTCATGTGATTCTGTGCTTGCATCGTTATACCTGAATAACCTCTCTAATTCCCATATTCCTCCGTACTAACTTACCTAGGCAGGCTTTGCTTTGTCTTGTAATGGTTTGTTGAATGTGTATTACGTGCACGGGCCTTTTTTTTTGTCCGTCATAACTTGACCGCGCGTAGGGTCGGCGTTTCATCGACCCGAATATTGCCAACTGGGAATTTACTGTAAATGAGATACTCGGTCTAGAATCAAACTGCCAAAAGCTCCAACTTCCACGGTAGGCTTGTGCGCGCAAGACCAGTTGTTGAGTCTACAGATTTATGGGGATACATTGCGAATTCCAGGTGAAGCAAGAGACAAGAACGGAAACAGGGCTCGGATGGGAGATCGAATTGAATGACAAACAGTGATATTCGTCAGACGCGTCAGACGGGAAGATATCGCTAGTGCGCAGGGGTGTCCACCGGCCACCAGGTCATAAGTGGGCCGTTTGCTGTCCTGGAGCGGCAGCCAGGAAGAAACATACCATGACACTACCATGTGTGAAAGCGAAGCGCAGGTGAACCACGGACGTCACAGCCAATCATTTAGGTGGAGACCTCCAATTCCAAATCTAATGCAACAGTCGACTCCATTCGACCCAACATGCAAAGTCATACAATCAGATGAGGGAGACAAAATCACGCTTGCAAAGGAATGAGGACAAAGAAAAATAGAGGGTGGTAAGTAGATGACACAAAACGTCAACGGGACCCAAGGCCGAGGCCATATATTCTCTTTGTTTGACCCTACCACGCTTGCCCGAATGCCTCGACGTTTTGGTCGTTCGGAAACCTGGTGCCAGGGAGAAGTGTATGCGAGAGCCGAAATCGGTATCATCGACGTAGGCGAGAGCCTGTGTCGGGACTCCATATTCTCACGGGGACGTTCAGTGCTCAGCAAAGAGAACAATCACCCTGGGATGTCCGTGGCGAAAGAACCAACCTCTTCGGGATCATAGAACGGATTATCGAACGTAAGCTCCGGTTGGTAAGAAACTGCTATAGGTTGATTGGTGGCCTGTCGCACGGTAACGACCTGTTCAATGCCCTTTTGGACAGGTCCCGATCGCTGGCCCTCCTCCAAGAAAATAATCTGTAGAGCGGGTAACACTTCCGTCGCTCTGCCCTCAACGAACTCTTGCAGGGCAGGAACGATACGTCGTGCAATCTCTTCCGATAGGTACAGGTTCTTCACCGATACAAATGGGCGTAACAATTCAAGCCATAGCGCATTTTCGACGTTGCCTTGCCAATGTTGTCGATAATGTGGATTTCCATCGATGTGGAGGTCCAAAGTGGGAAGGGGACGCAGGCATGAAGTACAGACCCGCTCCATAGACGAAACTTGCCGTTCCAACTCCGTGCATGGATGTTCACCTTGAGTTTTTCGTGTTTGTCGGATGACAGTGATGAGAGTTCGACCGAAGCGGCGTTACCATTAAAGGTAACATGGGTTTTTTCGAGCGCCTTCATGGTTGGTGTGTGGCTGATAAATTGGTTTAATTTTGGTGTGTCGAATATGATGTCATTGAATAAGGTTGTCTCAAAGTAGCAGAGTCGAGGAGCATCGATGTGGGCCACGACGACCTCCACGTATTCGCTGGCCCCTTTGAACTCAAAATATCTGAGATTGGGGAGGACAAAGCATGTCGGGAGAGGCGGACGGTGGTGTGCTGGGTCAGGTCGAGATTGAGGGGATTCGAAAAGAAGCCAAAGCGTTTCGAGGCGGGTCATTGTGGAGAGGGCAGTGACTATTGACTCGGGTGAAATGTACCCCGAATGAGGAATATCTTCAAGCACAAGAGCGACGAGGTGAGTGGCAGACAAAAGTAGTTTCGGTAAACCCGGAAATGGGATGCGATCTAACCAGAGATGTTCCAGACGTGGGGCGGATCCCCCCAAGAATGATTCGGGAACGACTAACACCGTTTCATCATTCGACGAGAGCCGCAGGTCGGTCAGCTCCGGGAATGGCTCCTGCATTGCTGCCGAAAGTTTATCCAAATCCGACCTTTCGAGGTCCATGAGGCGGATATGACGCACACGATTGCTGCGCTCGAGTACAGCAACAATGTTATCCATGGATTCTGCTCTTTCGTAGCACCGAATAAAAAGAGGCAAGGCTGGCCAGACATCCAATGTGTCCCTTGCTGGCGTTTTGTTGGAACAAAATAGTCGCATATTGAGTCGACGTGGTGATGCAAAAACAATGCTTCGCCAACGTCGACACACGTGCACCAGTGTCTGCCATCCGGTTCTCCATTCTTCAGCCACATAGAAATCAAATATATCCAGTAGGACATCATCAGGAAGCATTGATATCACCTGGCCCACATTGCATCGGGTCAGCAACAGTCATTGCGGGATGTTGTACAAAGGACGTACGTCGACATCGGTTGGAATCTTGCAAGTCCAACAATGTGGAAGAGTTTCTAACGTCAACAAGCCTTCCGAACGGGAATATATTGATCGATGACCCGGGGCATGAAGGAAATGATGGGGGGCGGAGGCGGTGCAGCCCATGCAGGAGTGTGGTGGGGTGATTGATAATGGGCACGTCCAAGCAGGGCTATTTGAGATATAATAAGTTGATAACTGTAATACAGAGGGTGGATTTCCGATGGCGGCAGTGGGGGTGAAGAAAACCCAGTTGGCTTGAGATTGCAAATATATACGTAAGCCTATTGTTACACAGCCTCGCGCTTCCGCCACGGCATTCAAAACGTTGACCCCACCAGATTATCGTTGCCAATGATCCATGCCCGTTCCTCGTTTTTCTTGATACAGCAATCCCTTACGTGTTTTCTACGTGCAGTGCACCTGGCAATGGGTGGAACCCTCCTGTTATTGCGATGGCGACGCCTCGACTCAGAGTCGACTGCCGAGCTTCCTCAGGGAGGAATGATGTCCGCTAGAGCGATTGCACGGCAAGTAGCCTGATCTTATTCACTTCGGGAGCAACTTGGCATTTGCCACTGACCTTTGAAAAAGCCTTGCAGCACACATGCCACCTTGGTGGGTTAAGTTACTGTAACTCGGCTTCCCCGAACTCCGAAATGACCGACCCACGTCCTTGGCGCCGATCATCCAACAACCCAGACTTTCTCGACACCCGTCCAAGTAACGCATACAGTAGTAACGTCGTCACTGGCGCGAATATACGCACAAACCAAACATGGCCACGCCGCCGATGACGCTGCCCGCTACAACGTCCCGGGGGTAAGTTATAATAACACTTTCGGCCCAACTCTACCCCACACCCCTCGTTTTGAAAGTCGGTTTGCTTCGCTCGCACCCCAACACCGTACACAATCGATCTCGATGCACACCACACATAAGGGGCTTGGACGGCACCGGATTAAAGTTGCGCGCGAGTGTGGGGAAATTGCAGGTGAGCGTTTTTGACCCCTAGCTCTCAGGATCTCGGCTGATACGTTTTCAACACCACAGATTAGGCATTTGCAGCACAGTAGCATCGTTATGGCCCAATTGTGGGCGGATTCCTTCGATCCTGGGACAATTGGAAAGCTCTGGACGAGTAGAAGACGGATAGCTGTGTGCCGAAGTTCATCCATCTGCGTGTCCTATGGCCGTCTCGATACGCGTGCGCGGTCCACTCGTGAATATAAGACTTAGAAATATGCGCACTTGTGTGAACACGCTGTGCACACGGCCGCCCTATGTGGACCCTCGACGCGAATCTGCACTGATCCCGGCGATGTCGTCCGCTGTGATATTCGAGGGAAATGCCCTTCGGCCTCACCCCAACTCACTGACACGCGATTCATTCCCCAACCCAAGACTCGGGAGGTCTCTCAAGGTCCCTCTTACCGGCGGGATTAAGACGCCATGCCTGCGCCTTACAACGAGGTGTGGTTCGAAGTAAGCAGGGATAACTCAAGATTGCGATCAAGGCTGAACAGAACAATCTTTTGCAGTACCCTTTGATAGATCGCCCGACAGCTTAACTTTCAGCGATGCTGACCGGTCGACCTAATGCTCCTCCTGACATAGCGTCATCTCCAGGATGAGATCATCCATGGCATGTTGCCATGAATCTGGATTCATCAACATCGACCTGTTTGGTGTGCACGCTTGGCGACGAGAGATAATTGTCCCGGGACGTTTACACTTGGAGTGCATCAGAGTGCAAGCGTACATGGCTTGCTACGAACTCGATAGCGGCCGTGGCAGTTTGAAGCTTCCCCGAGATCAGTCGCGTTCGAAGCAAGTCCATTGAGCTCCATTGTAAGGACTCCTGCAGAGTCGATGGACCATCGAAATGAACAAAGAAATGAATCAAGTCGAATCCCCGAAGAGTCTCACAAACAGCGCCAGGACTTTGACGATAGTGCTAATGATCTATGGTCCCTATATGGAAAGGAAGCCAAGAGTCATGATGAAGCCCGAATAAATACTTTGAAGGTGATACGAATGGGGTCCTTATCTTTGTATGTGCAGGTTTTTTCTTGTCAACCACGGTTGACGTCGCTATCAATCCAGGCCGGTTTATTCTCTGGTGTTCTCACCGCGTTCGTGGTTCCAAGGATTCAGGATTTGAAAGTAAACCTCGCAGACCAGTCGGTCTATTACCAGAATCAATCCGCTCAGATGCTTAATCAAATATCGCAACAATTCACCTCGTTAGGCAACCAGATCTCGACAAATTTTACCCCTCATCGCCTTACTCGAGCTTTCATCTGTCGGCATCCGACTGCCGAGTGAATGTTATCTGTCGTATAATCCTCGTATGCAGTCTGTATATGGCCCTTCTTACAACGCTCGTCCAGCAATGGGTAAGGGCTTATATGCGCATCTTCCAGCAGTCTAGCAACCCCTTGAAGACTGCGCGGATTCGACTGTTTTTGTTCGAAGGCGCCGAACGCTTACCAGTGGTGGCGGAGGCCGTCCCCGGGCTTATCCACGTCTCCTCATACTTTTCTTCTTGGGACTTGGTGACATCATCCTGCAAATCGACACAACCGTTTTTGCTGCCACCGTGGTTCCTACGGGGTTTGCGCATGCCTCTATCTCTACTGTGTGATTACACCAATATGGAATCCCCAATCGCCCTATCTGACCCCATTTTCAGGCTTCATTTGGTATCTCGTCCGAAAACTGCGTCGCAATCCTTACTATAATCGCTTCCGTGGCAGATCGGCCAAACCTGCGAGCATGGAAGCACGTCAGGAAGAATCTGCGATGAAAGGGACCGAAGATTGCAAGAAGCGAGACGTGCGTGCCGTTCAGTGGCTAGTGCGGCACCTACAGTCGAAGGAGATTTCATGGACACGAAGGAACGACGTAGGCGTATGCGCCGCGACGGGTTATGCGTGCACGCAAGTTGAGGATTGGTTGATGTCGACCATGACTGGATTTAAAGGGTCACCACTTCCTCACGACTTGTGGCGTGGGCTCCCCGTATTCTCACTCCAGCTTTCCAAGCCGCGTATCGTCTCATGGGAAATTGCTGCAGCAGTACTGTTACGGTCCGTTCTGAGCCTGCGCCAGGTACTGTAACACAGAGAACGACACCTACGCCGGTGCTATTCCAATCTAGCACGGAGAGATATCCGGTCCCATCATCACTCTTCCGGACTCGGAGTCAAGTAGGATCTGAGCCCGAGTCGGCACACCAAAGCAGAATATCATCCTCCCGAGATTCAAATCCCCGAAGTAGGAAGAAGTCTGCACCACAGCCGCTCCAAACCTCAAGGTCGTTACTGTATCAGCTCGGAACACTAGGACTAGGGCCGAGACGTTATCCGCGCCTAAAAGGAGCAGTCGCTCGATTCTGGACCCACGAGCCCAGGTGAGAGTGACGGATAGAGGGTCATGAATCCTCGATGACCGTCTTATAAGAGCACTCAATGTCAGGGAGGTCCGTGGCTTCGAGAACGTCTCTCGTTAAGACTTCCATCGAGTACGTTGTTTGTCTTCCGACTCTCATCTCATTAATTTGTTTGATTCTCAGGATTGGACGAGGCCGTGAATGTATCGACCTCACGAACGAGCCGGTTGTGACAAACCATTTATCCTTAGGATACTGGCGTAACCTTTGGTCGAGTCTCGACTTCGCCGATCAACCCCTCAAGAGCTGCGTGAACATCATTCACATTGATTTCGTCGAAGTATGGAACCAAGATGACAGAAATGGAGTTAGTCCCCTTCGTTGCCTTGTTGATTTAACCGCTTAATGGAACCAGTATCTGTCAAGCGGACCAATTCAAGATAAGTTTGTCACACGTCGTCAAAGACCTAGTCGTGCCGGCTGGTCGCTCATCGCAGAGGTGAGTAGACATGTCCAGCGAATTGAATTGTGGATAGTCTGGACTGGAACGCATCTGGGACCAGTTCGCGGCTGGGTTTACGATTTATATCGAGGGAGGTGAGTGGTCAGCTAGAAATATTGGCAACCGGGTCAGTCTCTCGCATGCCAGGCAGGAGAATGTTCGATGCGTGATGGATTACATTGTAATCCTCCTCGTGATCTTGGATGAGATTTTAAGGACAACCGCTAACAATGTGACGGAAGGTACGGCTCTGATGGTTATGGAGAGCCATGTCAGATCTGGCCACAGGGATAATATTTACCGGGATATCCGGAGGTTTGTTACAGAGACATTTCCGAACAGGTTCGCGGACTCGCAAAAAAGCCTGGTCTTGGAGAAGATTATCGACTTGATCAGGCAATATTGTTCCCCCACTTCAGGGAATAGCTGATATTGGTTAGTTGAAGCTTGCGATTAAAGCATTACTTATTTGTTTTTTCCATGTATTGCACATATTTTAATCTAAGAACGCATTTATATCTCGCATCTCGCAGTACAGAACTAAGAGTAATGACGGTGTCCCTCAAGACTGAACTCGGAGAAGTAGCGTGGGGAATTTAAAAACAGCGCAGGTTTAGCGGGGGACTCTGGGCGGAGCTCACTACGGCGTGGCACAGGGAAGAATGGTACATGGGGGCGGTCGAAGAAGTATGTGGACGCTTTGCAACCCGGCTGGAATGGGCTTGTCGGCGTAATGATGATCACACACCCACTTTGCACCGCCCAGAATGGCGTGCATGCATTCGAGATGCAAGCGGCTGAGCAACCCGGCCACACCATCATCCATCATCCATCATGCCGTAGTGTTCCGAGGTAGTAACTTGAAAGCACCGCTCCCAGTGGGTGCCCTAGCTCCTGAAGAAGTTCAGTGAATCTCAACTGGTCACTGGTAATCTCACCACCACGATTGAGCCTAAAATATCTGATATGCGCACTGCATTGGGTTTGCGCCGAAACCGCGAATGCTTCATTGGCATTGAATATTGAATATTGAAGCTTGAAGGCTTCGACAATGTCTGTTTGGGTCACACGATACTTGCCGCCCCTGCCACTGGCCCCCTGGGCGGAACATTGACAAGGTCTTCACTGAAGACCTGGGCTATGTCTTTTCTTACATTGCGTTCATTTTTGAAACGACTCGGAACACCCAGAGAAATGGGTCCCTGAGCGCGTAGCCACCTTTTCAGACAAAGTTACCTCAGCACCAAGCATCAATTTGCCTTCAAGTTTCATCCTTGGTTTCATCCCCCTCGTAGTATTACACACCCGAATATCCTTTGTTCCCCCACTCGGGTTCAGTCTATTACAACCAAGAATATATACTGTACTAAACATATGCCACCTCAGTTAACGTGCATTTGCGTGCGGTGATACTGAGGTGCAAACTGAGGTGGGCCGCAGGCGTTCAAGTAACTGAACTAACACTTCCTTCAAGGTAAGGCTCGCCTAAACACTTACCACATTCTTGGAGTAGACGCATTCCTTTGTCCTATGCAAAGGACATCCCTTGTGCGCCTTAGCTCACCTACAATATTCATAGGAGTTGCCGGAAAGTCGTTACAGCAGTTTCCACACCGATAGGCCGGTTGTCCACCTACAGAGGCCAGCGGATTGTGAAATTCAGGAGCGGAGTTCACAGTTAAGTAGAAAAACAAATCTTGAGATATTAGTTATCTTGCAAAATTTGTTGTTATAAAATAGTTATCACATTGCTGTGTGTCAACGTCTCAATGCGCACCCGCATGCAGGACATCACAATGTATAATTATTTTTTAAAATTAATTACTACAAATAAATTGTGTGAGAAAAAATTCGGCATGTGCTGCCG